>JABTXL010019314.1:3354861-3372815 GCA_025134845.1 Neodon shergylaensis
TGGGGTGGGGAGGTTGGAAGCTCTGTAGAACAGAGCCCAGGGGGGGATTGGGGTTGGGGGGCTCTGCTGCAGCTTGTCACCAGCCAGAAGGGTGCTGAAGGGCCACCACCTTCCCAGAGAGGCAGCTGTGACTGGGCAGTAGGTGATGTCAGAGGCTCTGGCAGACCACTCCACAGCCAAGCCATCCCGGGCTTCCCACCGAGGACTGCTTCTGCTGCCCTAAATGAATGTTTCCCTTCATTTCTACATCTGGATGACCTTGGTGTCCCTTGGCCCTGGCCTCTCTCTGTTCTGTCCAACAGTGTAGGAAATGAGAGAAGCTGGCTTGGAACCCTGGGAACAGAACGGGGGCATGCTGGGAGGCCTGAAGTAGAGACTAAACTCACTGTACCTGGTAGGCTTGAGCTCAGCTTAGGGGCTCAGACCATCTGTCGGCCTAGGAATATGTTCATGGGTGTCACACTCCTATTTGCCTCAGCACTAAGAGGCCTTAATAATGGCCTACTACAGGAAGCCATGATAATCACGAAACACACTGCCTCAGATCTGGGTGAACTGAGAAAGACTTAAACACGATATGAAAAAGTCTCTCATGCTGTGGATTAATCCTTTTGTACACTGTGATGATGTGTTGCTCTCATTGGTTTAATAAAGAGCCTACTGGCCAATAGCTCTGCAGAAAGAAGTTCGGCGAGAGCCAGGCTGAGAAAATGCAGAAGGGCAAAGTTGGAGGGGATGCGAGCCAGATGCGGAGGATGCAGTACATGTAGAAAAATGAGGTAACAAGCCACGAGCCACAGGGTAGAATTTAGATTTAAAACAAGGGTTAATTTAAGTTGTAAGAGCTAGTTGGTAACAAGTCTAAGCTACCAGTCAATCATTTGTAATTAATATTAAATCTCTGTGTGCTTATTTGGGAGTGACTGGCTGGACAGAACTCAATGGCGATCCTGATGAAAAGCTCTGCCTATTATGTTTAGGTATGTTGCTTGTATCCCTGCTCTCTCCAATACTTTTATCATGAACGGTGTTGAATCTTGTCAAAGGCTTTTTTTAGCATCTAATAAGATGATCAACTCATAAACACCTTTGGTAATGTAGTAGGATACAAGATTAACTCAAAATAAAATCAGTAGCACTCTTTTATACAGATGATAAACAGGCTGAGAAAAAAATCAGAGAAACATCACCCTTCACAAGTGTCACAAGTAACATAAAATAGCTTGGGGTAACTCTAACCAAACAAGTGAAAGACCTGTATGACAGCTAGGTCCTTGGGAAACAGAGGAGAGGGGGCCTGAACTGGCCTTATCCCATAGCCACACTGATGAATATCTTGCATAACAGCATAGAACCTTCATCTGGCGATGGATGGAAATAGAGACAGAGAACCACACTGGAGCACTGGGCTGAGCTCCCAAGGTCCAGATGAAGAATAGAAGGAGGGAGACATGAGCAAGGAAGTCAGGACTGCGAGGGGTGTATCCACCCACTGAGACGGTGGGACTGATCTAATGGGAGCTCACCAACGCCAGCTGGACTGGGACTGAACAAGCATATGATCAGACCGGACTCTCTGAATGTGGCTGACAATGAGGGATGACTGAGAAGCCAAGGACAATGGCACTGGGTTTTGATTCTACTGCATGGACTGGCTGTATGGGAACCTAGTCTGTTTGGATGCACAGCTTCCTAGACCTGGATGGAGGGCGGAGGACCTTGGACTTCCCACAGGGCAGGGCACCCTGACTTCTCTTAGGACTGAAGAGAGAAGGGAAGAGGGAGGGGGAAGAGTGGGAGGGAAATGGGAGGAGGTGGAAATTTTTAATAAAAAATAAATAAATAAATAAATAAATAAATAAATAAATAGAAACAGAAAAAAAAGAAGAAAAAAAGAACTCTAAGTCCTTGAAGAAAGAAATTGAAGAAGACACCAGAAAATGGAAAGATCTCACATGTTCTTGGGTAGGTAGAATTAAGATAGTAAAAATGGCAATCTTACCAAAAGCAATCTACACATTCAATTCAATGCCCATCAAAATCCCATCAAAATTCTTCACAGACCTCGAAAGAACAATACTCAACTTCATATAGAAAAACAAAAAAACCCAGGATAGTCAAAGCAATCCTGTACAATAAAGGAACTTTTGGAGTCACCATCCCTGACTTCAAACTCTACTATAGAGCTACAGTAATGAAAACAGCCTGGTATTGGCATAAAAACAGACAGAAGGACCAATGGAATAAAATAAAAGACCCGGGTATCAATTCACATACCTACAAACACCTGATTTTTGGCAAAGAAGTTAAAAATATAAAATGGAAAAAAGAAAGCATATTCAATAAATGGTACTGGCATAACTGGATATCAACATACAGAAGAATTCAAATAGATCCATATCTATCACTATGCACAAAACTCAAGTCCAAATGGATCAAAGATCTCAACATAAAATCAGTCATATTGAACCTCATAGAAGACTAAGTGGGAAGTACACTTGAACACATTGTCACAGGAGACCACTTCCTAAATAAAACCCCAGCATCACAGACACTGAGAGAGCAACAATTAATAAATGGGACCTCCTGAAACTGAGAAACTTCTGTAAAGCAAAGGACATGGTCAACAAGACTAAATGGCAGCCTACATAATGATAAAAAAAAGTTTTACTAACTTCACATCGGACAGAGGACTGATCTCCAAAATATACAAAAAACTCAAGAAACTTGACATCAAAAGAACAAATAATACAATTTTAAAACATAGGGTACAGAGCTAAACAGAGAACTATCAATAGACAAATCTCAAATGGTTGAAAGACACCTAAGGAAATCCTCAACATTCTTAGCCATCGGAGAAATGCAAATCAAAACAACTCTGAGATCCCATCTTACACTTTGTCAGAATGGCCACGATCAAAAACACTGATGAAAACTTATGCTGGAGAGGATGTGGGGTAAGGGGAACACTCCTCCACTGCTGGTTGGAGTGAAAACTTTTACAGTTGCTTTCAAAATCAGTATGGCCATTTTTCAGAAAAATTGGGAAACAATCTACCTCAAGACCCAGCAATACCACTTTTGGGTATAAAAAAGGAAGCTCATTTATACCACAAGGACATGTGCTCAACTATGTTCACAGAAGCATTATTTGTAATAGCCAGAACCTGGAAACAACGTAACTGCCCCTCAACTGAAGAATGGATAAAGAAAATGTGGTACAGTTACACAGTGGAGTACTACTCAGCAGTAAAAAAATAATGACATCTTGAAATTTGCAGGTAAATAGATGGAACTAGAAAAACGTCATATTGTGTGAGGTAACCCAGACTCAGGAAGACAAATATAATATGTACTCACTCATAAGTGGCTTTTAGACAAAAAGCAAAGGAAAACCAGCCTACAATCCACACAACCCCAGAGACACTAGACAACAAAGCAGACCCTAGAATAGAAAGGAGAAAAAGACAAGCTCTCCTGAGTAAATTGGGAACATGGCGGTCATGGGAGAGGTTAGAGGGGGAGGAGGAGGAAGGGAGCAGAGCGGAGAAAATGTATAGTGCAATAAAAATAATAAAAATAAAGAAAAGAAAAAAGAAAAACTCTGCCTATACTCTCACACCTGGCTTGTGCAGCTGTGGGACGCGTGAGTAACTAGGAACAATCTGAGTGAGGCAAAAGTAGAGAAACGGAGCAATACAATCAACCACCAATTCTCTGAGGCAAACTCTGTGTAACCTGAAGCCATATGAAGGAATTGGTCCCTAAGAGATTGCTTCATTTGACCATCACACACGCGGTTATCACCAGCTGAAATCCGCATGAATATCAGGGACTGGAAGGCATTAGAGCAATGGCAGCAATTACTGAGAGAATTAGCATGAGACTGGCAGTGTTTTGATCCAGTTTGTGGAGCCAGATAGAATGTATTGGTGTGAGAGTTAAGAAATTAAGAGGCAGGCCGGGCGGTGGTGGCACATGCTTTTAATCGCAGTACTTGGGAGGCAGAGGCAGGTGAATCTCTGTGAGTTTGAGACCAGCCTGGTCTACAGAGTGAGTTCCAGGATAATCAAGGTTGCACACAGAAACTCCGCCTCAAAAACCAAACCAAACAAACCAGCAAAAATTAAGAGGTTGCTTTACAAAGACCTCAGGGCAAATCCGGGGCTTTTCAGTGACTTTGCTGGGTCCTGTGGTCGGGACATGATCTTTACGGGGCAGGAGAGGCTTTGGTGGATCTGGACAATTCAGACTGTCATGCAAATCAGGTTCTTAAGGTGCTAAAGCATTAATGGACAGGGGAAGGGGCGGGGGGAGTGAATGGTGGGACCTATCTGGGTCACCTGAAAGCAAATGTGGCAGTATTTGTGTCAAGCCAGAGGTTTCTGGGGGCAGGGGATGCTTGTCTCTGGAAGGCTTTAAAACCTGAATGGCAGTGCACCAAAGGGGGGCAGATGGAGTGGGAGATAAAGCAGGACTGGTGGCCCCCACTGTAGGAAGCTGCTCCGCTGATGGGGTGACAAATGGTGGCCACAGTGAGGCCACACATGGACATCACAGGCACCATGTTGAGTTCTAGATTTCTTGGCTGCCTGCTCGTGTGTAAAGCGCTTGGATTTAATTGAAATCTACAGTCAAGTGAATTTTATTACAGGCACTACTCCAAAACACTGGAACAGCGTGAGCAGTAGATGGATACAGAGGCAGGGGTGTAAGCTTGTCCTGGGGGTGGGTCGTTGTCTTCCCTCCACTCTGCGGACTTTACAGTATACATTTTCTCCCCCTGTAAAACTGCCCACCGGAGGGCTGTAGATATGTAACAGTATCGATTTCATCACGAATTGGGAAAGGCGGATATTACTCCGGCCTTCTCAACAGCCTGGTGTAGACTGGGAGGAAGCCAGACGATTGGTGGAGAATGACTGTAGCTTATGAAGAGCTGAATTAGGCCATCCTCTTCTCGAGCATCCACGGCACCCAACATCGCTTTTTGGACAGAACAACTGGCAGAAGTGATTAGATCCTGTCATGCTGTCCTGGACGTCGACAACACTTTTCTTCACTGTCCCCTTAGCTACTGAATCCCAAGAGCTACCTGTAATCCATGGAGCAGTCAGAAGTGGGCCTCTAAAACATTCCCCCCAAAATTACCCCCATAGTCTTGTCTCGCGGTTTGTCACGGAGCGGCGCTTGCTTTGTTATCCTGTCTACCCTCTGTAAAGGGGATTTCATTACACAGATGATATAATGTTAGTCTCAGAGAGTTAGAAAAACCATCTGAGATACACGAGTACACTGAAAGAAATAAGGATGGGAAATCAGTTAAACAAGGCACAAATTCTTTGGAATATATGGCCAGGTAAGGTGCATAAGACAGATGATGGTATTACTGGGAAAATCCTACAACCTATGCCTGTAAATCTAAAACGGATACAGATGTTCCTGGGTCTCCTGGGGTCCTAGTGGATGTTTGTACCCCATACTATCCAAGTTTTCTATCATTTCTATAGCTTGATAAGAAGGAGGTGCGGCATAGATTGGTACAGAAAGAAGCGTTTGAGCCACCTAAGAAAGATCCTTGTATGACAGGCTAAACAGTCACGTCTCGAAGTACCTCAGGGTCCCTTTATGTCACCAGCCATTCAGAGGTAGGAGGGAGGAGGGATGTGACAAAAATCACCTGAACCGGTAGTGCCCGTATGGCATTAATCCCCCAGTGGAGAGGCCCAGGATCTCATTACCAGCACTAGGGCAGCCATTGCCAGCTGTTTATGAAATGGAAAGGTGGAACCCACTGCCAGCTCTGCAGTGGCAACAGTGAAAACATCTCGTGCAATTAAGTTTTAGGCTGGAGGCCTTTGGGATGCGGCAGAATCAAACTCTGCAGAGGTGACACGCATGTGTCCCGCAATGTATGCTGCATCTGCTCTGTCAGCGATGCCACGGCCATGAAGTCTCCACTGGGACCAGTGGTTTTGTTGTTGTTGTTGTTTTGTTTTGTTTTTATGTTTTTTTTGAGGCTTTGAGCCTCCCCTACAGACCAGATCAATATTCAAGCCAAATAAAGTGCTGGATGGGACAACACCTTCTCATGTAGACGCCTGAGACAGAGGGGCTGCCCAAACAGGAATGGCTGGCTGCTGCGATACAAATGCTGACCCCATGTGGCTGGTGAGAGAGGGAAGAGTAGCCAGTGGGCTGAGTGGAAGAGCAGCGTGGGAAACAGTGACTCCTGAGACTAGGCCGGTAACAATCTGCACGGTACGCAGAGGCCTGACTTTAGGGACCACTCACTGAGAAATGAAGGACTCAGAGTTGTTGGTTTGTCCACCATGAGGACAAACAGGTGCGGAAGAAAAATGTATAACAGCATTCCACAAGGATCAGGGCCCTTCATGGGTTCCCACTAGCAGCCATAGCCCATTGAGCCCTCTCAGAAGACAGAACGAGGGTGACCTTAGGCAAACACAGGCCATCTGTCCCCAGGTCTCAGGAGAGGTGGCTCAGTAGATTCATATACAGTCTGGCCAAGGGGCAGCTAGCAATGGCTGATAAATGATAAAGTCCCTGTATTCGTATGAGATATTCTGCTATTCGGCATAGTGCCCAAACATGCAAGGCCTCTTCCCAATCGTAGCCCCGCTAGATGCTATGATGATGCAAGTGTGTGATTCCACCTATCTCACATGGGATTGGCAGTGAGGCCATACAGGGCCTATGCTTGTGAACTATGCTCTTACCTGTGTAGACATGGCCACAGGCATCTCCCAACATTTCCATACAGATAAACAGTAGGTGAAGCCACTCTCCGGAGGCTCTCATAACTCTCAGTGTTGGTGTTATATGCTAGCTTCCCCAAGGAATGGACAGGGGTATTTATTTCTTATGAAACAGCTTTATTATAATTTATTATAATAATTGTAATTTATTTCTTATGTGAATAACTGGGTTCAAGGCAACCAGGTTCAGTGGTACTTCCACCTACCTTGTATATATTATAGCCAAAGGAAAGGTCATCCTTTTGACCACCCACAGAAATCTGTGCCCAGCCGATGGAATATTTCACGAGATAAACACGCAAGCAGTAGAAAAATACCCAAAGCTACTAGAGAAGGAGTGAGGGGGCACATGAGAGAAATTACGGACACCTGTTTTCAGAGTCAGTGGTCCTGTAAGCCTTGCAAGACAGAGTCTGAGGGGCCAACACCTGAATCACCGATTGCCATATGCTGTACATCTATCTCCACGGCCTCCCGCAGCTCTCCAAGCTAGACTGGGTAGAATAATGTCTTGGTGCATTGTTGGCAGCCTATCTGTAGCGAACGGATGTTTGTTGAGGTCTCCCTAGGAAAAGTTACACATCTGTCAGTCATGGGAATGTTTGAATGTCCCAAGTGTGGCCTTGAGGTGAGAACTGCAAAGCCCTTCCCTTCCTGGAGGTGAACTGGAGCTGTTTCTTCATATTTTGCTTCCTGCCTTCCCTTCCACCTTGGATCTGAGCCCCCGTGCTGAGGGTGGCTTTGCCAAGCTGTCACGAATCTTTCTGTCCTTCTTCTGATGATGGTGACCCTTTTGTCCAGACCTAACATGCTTTGAAGTAGGGTTTTATTTTCTCTTTTGCATTAGGCTGTTTTTGGGGGGGAGCTTTTTTGATTTGTTTTGTTTGGGGGGTTCTTTTGTTTTGTTTTGGGGGGGTCTTTTTAAAAAAAATGTGTTCCTAGATAAAAATTATCTTAGTTTTGATTTATTTTATGACATCTTTTCTTTAATAACTACCATATGAGAGTGATTTGAACACTTGCCTTTTCTCTTTTTTTTAACTTTTGCTGTCCTTTCAATTTACTCGAGAATATACAGAGGAATGAAGTGTTATCTTATGGAAATGGTGTTTTCCTGGGTAGTAATAAAGGAAGACTTGAAGATGAGGATTCCCCTGAGGTAGACATGTGTGTCCTAGAACACTTACGAGGGCTTTGGATGGGCCATCAGCCCATACAATGACCCTAGACATCAGATCAAGCTGAGGCCTTGAGACATCACCCAACCAGTTAACAGGGAAACCCACGCTAGATGTGCTCCAGTCTGTCAGTGCTGGCAAGTGTGTGAAAACTGGTGGGTGATCATACCTGAAGAATCCCTTGCAGCCTTCACACGTCATGACGTTGAAATGGTAGCCATTGGCCTTGTCCCCGCATACACGGCAGATCTGGAGACCGCCGTCTTCCTCATCTACATTGATGGTGGGTTTTTCTGAGACAGAATCTGCTTCACGGCGGACAAGGTCAACACGGCTCCAACTTTCTTCAGGTCTCATCTCCAGATTTGCATCTGTGTGTCTTGGACTAGAACTGGAGAAAAAAGCACAGGAAACGAAGGCTTCGTAAAAGAGATATGGGAATACTTCCTTTTGAGTAAGGCTCACATTTGGGTTTGCCGCTGGACCTGACATCCCATGGGGGAAAACTGGAGGTTATCATTTGAATTGTTGTTAAGATGTAACCACTGCATTTTTACGCGTAGTCGGGGCTCTAGGCAGAACACTTAACCCAGAATATGGGAAAGAAAAGGCTCTTATGGGAGGAATAAATGAGCAAAGATGACGATGTCTGGAGTGGATTATGGAGTCATTGAATGGACTGAGGGCATCATGAGTTGATCATAGGCTGGGAAGGGGACCAACTCATGTGAAAGAGTAGCATTCTATATTATTTCTGGGGCTGGGGAGATCGTGGGAGGATGATGACTTTTTAGGTGTGGTGTAGCCCAAAGTTCCACAAAGAGAGAAAGAACACTTCCCCCAAAGATTTTCAGTTGAATACCAGACAACCAGTGAGAGTAGAGCCTGGATCACAATTGTTTTATTGCAGGAAACTTTCCTTTAAAAAAAATCTTCCCACCTCCACCAGCATCAGCTACTTTATACCCCATTTTATAAGCAGGGAAATAAATGTCTGGACTCTGGTTTCCACTCTCAAGAAATACTAACCCTTGATACATTCTCTCTGATCAGTGTACATTGGGTTTTGCCTTCCATTTGGCCTGGAGGTTCTTCTGAACTATTTAGTGTCTTATTGAGTGAGCCATGTGGACCATTGGGCTGTTTGTATGGCAAATTCTGTCTACTTGGACTTTCCTTTGAACTAGTTAGGCATCTGCCATATGATAGGGAAGGTTAGGTGTGTTGGTCTTTTGAGCCACTGGGTTCTGTGAACCAACTCAGGACCCAGAGAAACAAAGATGTTGAGTCTATCTCTACCGTTGAGATGGACAGTAGCTCTCCACAGGAAGTAAGGGCGGGTCCCATCGTAAATCATGAGCCAATCACACAGGAAGTGACTCAGTGAATAATCTACAAAATGAGTAACAGAGTCTGCAGAGCAGGTGGGTGAAGGTGACCATGATGAATGGCCTCTCCCCTGGCTATAGAAAAAGTGCAGGATCACTTCATTGATTAGCTAAGGGCGCATGCAAAGGGGGGTGTAGGCCACTTACTGGCTCTGCCCAGGGTGAACTCAAAAATCGCCAACCAAAAACAAAACAAAACAAAACAAAACACCCCAGTTTCTGTCTTAAAAGATCACTGGGTGGCATAGCACCGTGATATTGCAGCCTTGGGAATACCTCCATTCTCAGGAGTTCCAGCTCGTTTTTTCTTAATGTGCTTTGCTCATTTCTACCCACATTTCCTTGTTCTTTTAAGACATGAGACAACAGACTTGGCAGACACTGGGGTAAGGCGGCTTTGGTGACTACCTGGTACCCTGGATCTGTTGGTAAAAGCAGCAAGAGCTGAGAAAGCTCCTTGGCGGTCACATCTCTGAGATTTAGAAAATACTAGTTTGTGTTGTCTCGGGGACACCCCTAGGAAATTTTTAGCTGACTAGTCTTTGTAATTTTACGATGGTTTATCTAAAAGTACATTTTGTATTAATATATTTGTTTTTGTGTCATTTTGTGCTTAAAGAAGCATGGGACCAAAGTTGTTCTGGAGTCCCTGAAGATAACGGAGTAGCAAACCGCGGTTTTTGTTTCTGTTGTTGTTGTTGTTGTTTGTTTTTGTTGTTGATGATTTTGAAATTGAGGCGCTATTGACAGTTGATGACTATTGAAGGAGAAATAGTCAGTTTTATTCAGGAGTGTGACCCCTGCTGGTCCATCCAAATTCCGGTAGATACTCCCACGCCTCCGTGCACACATACTGGTAGTGTAATGGACTGGGCAGAAATGAAGACGTTCTAAAGAGATTTGGTGGTTGTTTTTGTTTTGTTTTGTTTTGTTTTGTTTTGTTTTGTTTTGTTTTGTTTTATGACAGGGGTTCTCTGTGTAACAGTCCTGGCTTGCCTGGAGCTCTCTCTGTAGACCAGGCTGGCCTCAAAGTCAATGTTCAGTTGGAATCTCCAGTTTCCCCCGGCATGATCCGGAAAGCCGCATTTCTGTCCCTCGAAACCTTGTAGCTCAGAGAGTCTCCGAACAAAGGGAAGGCACCAAAAAGCCCAGTTCTGGATTCTTGGCAGCTATGGCAGCTGCCTCCCCTGAGTTTCCAACCACCTACATCCCCAGCCCGCCACGTCCCTCCTACAGCGGTTAGCTTTTGACCATACACCTCCCCTCACCACCCCTCACTTACAACCTATATAATCTCCCTTCCTTACTTCTGGGGCGTGAATTCTCTGCCTGCAGAAAACTTTTACTCAGATCCGCCTGCCTCTGCCTCCTGAGTGCTGGGATTAAAGGCGTGCGCCGCCACTGCCCGGTTGATATGGGTGTTTCTTAATCTGATCTCAGATTATTGAAACAACGGACTCCGAACAAATGGGAATTTCCCTAAACTCTCATGCTGGGAGAAGAAAGGGTGGCGCAGGAGGCTGTGGGGCAGAACCACGATGACCAGGACTGGCTTGTCTCCCGAAAGAGATTGTACACAGTTCAAACTTTAGGATGAGATGCAGCCCAGATGACGGTGAGTTGCTGGTGGACCACACTGTGACGCTGCGTACCTGTGCACGTCCTTGGTCTCTGTCTAGACTGAGCTCACCTTAGGACCCAAAAGGCGGACTTGAGTTCCTCGGTCTTTGTTTCTCTCCCCATATGGCCACATTGAATAAATCTTTTTCTGTTTTCCTTTTGGGATGGCTGGACCTGACTTGGGGCACAGATTGTGACTTTCAAGTCCAATAATAGTAGCACAAAATGGACTCAAGGAGTTGGCAAAAAATTAAAAAGAGAACATGATTTTGAGAGGGGGGCTGTTAGAATTCAGGCATTATGCTGGCCTGCCCTGTCATCTGGTAGGATGCACCCAGACATTACTCTGGCCAGCCCAGGGTCCTCCTAGTCAGTACGCAGGTGCAAAGGTCCCTTTAAGAGCCAAGCCCCACCTACTCCTTCCCTCTCCCTCCCTTCCTTCTTTCCTCCCCCCCCCCCCTTCTCATTCTTCCTATTCTGCGGTTTCTCTGAAGAGACAGGTTTTTTTTTCCCCCGAGACAGGGTTTCTCCGTAGCTTTTTAGTTCCTGTCCTGGAACTAGCTCTTCTAGACCAGGCTGGCCTCGAACTCACAGAGATCCGCCTGCCTCTGCCTCCCGAGTGCTGGGATTAAAGGCATGCGCCACCACCGCCAAGCGATACAGGTTTTTTGTTTCTTTCTGTCTCTCTGTCTCTCTCTCTCTCTCTCTCTCTCTCTCTCTCTCTCTCTCTCTCTGTCTCTCTCTCTGTCTCTTTCTCCTTTCTCTCTCTCCTCTCTCTCTCTCTCTCTCTCTCTCTCTCTCTCTCTCTCTCTGTCTCTCTCTCTCCCTCTCCCTCTCTCTTTCCTTTCCCCCCTTCTACCCTCATCTCAGTAAACACCACACTCAAACTCTGTCTGCAAGGCGTCTTGTCTCCACTGTCCTCACCTGCCATGGGACCCTCTCATGCTGAAATCAATCACTACAGAGACAGTGCAAGGTCAGGGAGTCTGAGAGAGATTCCAGAAAAAGAGAAGAGGGTCATATAATGAAAAAATACTTTGTATACAGGTAATACATTCTCAAAGAATAAATAAAAGTAAAATATATTTAAAATTTTAAATTTAGCTGGGAGGTGGTGGTGCACAGCTTTAATTCTAGCACTCACGAGGCAAGGCAAGCAGAGCTCTGTGAGTTCAAGGCCAGCCTGGTCTACAAAGTGAGTTTCAGGACTAAATAAATACATAGTAAAAAATTTAAAGTTACCAATAAAAATATTGTTCCTGGCATGCATAATTAAAAGTGTGTGTGTGTGTGTGTGTGTGTGTGTGTGTGTGTGTGTAAGGATTTGGGACTACAGTAATGTATTGGAACTATCATTTGTGTTTTCTCTCTAACATTTAACTGTAGAATTTGGAACTGAAGAAAAACTGGCTACACAGCACTTTACCTCAAGCATAACTAAAATGTTAAGTACTTGAAATGTTAATTTTTGACCTTATAGGTCAAAATGGATGATTTGGGTCTGAGACTTTCAAATGTTAGCTTTTTTAGAAAGAAAAAATCATGGTTCAGGATTTACAAAATAGAGAGCTGATATCTTGCATTTAAAGGATGGTTAAATGGTTAGGTTGTATTTCTTAAATACCCAGAAAGTGGCTGTTCTCTTTTTCTAGGAAAATGTAATGTAAAATTTTCTTAAAATGTAAATGTAAAAGATCAACTTTAGGAGTAGCTGTAGTGGAGTGGAGTACGTAGCTTCTGGGGTTTGCTGCATGTATGTATGTATATATGCATGTATGTATGCATATATGTATATGCGTGTATGTATGTATGCATGCGTGTATATGTGTGTGTATATATGTATATGTGCATGTGTGTATACATGCATGCATGCATGTATACATGCTTATTTTTTCAACCTAGAGATGGACTGCTATTAGAACAAGAAATTATCACCCAACAATTCATCACTGGTAGACAATACATCTTCAATAATGGTGCTGAGAGTTACGTAATATAGTGCTCTGGTTAGACAGGGCTATCTTGCTTGTGAGAGACACTTATGCCCTAGATGATGAAAACTATAAGCATGGAAACTGCCTTCAGAGATGTGCCGTTTCCTCCACTCTAGTCCCCCAAAGTTGAGTCGTAGACAGGGATGGGGGAACATGATTTAAGATCCCATTCACAGGAGGAGAGCACTCTGAGTCCTCCTACATGCTCCCCTGTGGGAGTCCTCATCCCATAGGCAGAGAAACAAACAGGTAAAGGACCCCATAGAAGTAAATACCCCGAAATCTAAAATCTGGATAGTCAAATAAAAGTAATATATGGAAAGATAAGGGCACAGGATGCCTCCCCAGATCTGTTTCATATTTCCCCTGATACGCTCACTTTCAGGGCAGTAGGAGAGGATGAGGTAAGGAAGGTGAGGCCATCTGGGTAAAAGGGTAGACTGACTTTCCTTCCCTGTGTCTTCCCACTGCCACCTGATCGATCACCGTGCAGTTTAGAGGAGGAGTTTATTTCATCCTGCAGGTTCCTCATCAAGGGGTGTCAGGCAGAAACCGTGATGGAATGCTTGGCTGGGAAGCTGCTTAACGTCCTGCTCCCGGGCTCAGGGTCAGCTGCCTTTTTTACATAGCCCCCCCCCTCCCCCCGCCTAGAGATGGCACGCCCCAGTGGGCTGGGTGCTCCTGCGTCATTTACAAGGAAAATGCCCTACAGGCCAATCTGAAGAAGCAATTCTTCGGGTGAGGTTCCTGAAGGGTTAATCACCTCATAACTAGGCTGGCTGAGAAAATCAAGAGCAGAAAGCTGATTTGACTAATAACTCCTACGAGCTGTTAGCATCCTGGAAGCTCTGGTAAGATCAGCATACCTAGGTTGGTATTTACACAGAACCGACAGCAGGAATGGTCCATCCCCAAAGCTCCCCTTTCCATCCCCAATCCCCCTTTTTCTTTTATTTCCAAGTTGCCTCTATCAATCCTGATCTAACAGTTCCTTCTTCCCAGGTGACTCTGTATTTGTGTCAAGTTGGCAGTTGAAGACCTACTAACCTTGAGGAGCTGGCATCACTTGTTCCCCAATTCCACTGAGTCAGATGGGAACAGTTTCCTGAGTAAACAGGGTCCTCCTTCCCAAAAGCTATTACCCCAGCACTTCAGACTCCCCCAGCCTGTCTGTCACCTGGATGATAAGCCAAGGAGAACTTGCGCCTCCTCTTCCCCCTCGAAGCCAGGAGCAGAGGACAGAAAAGAAATTTTCAGAAGAGGGAGAATATTTGCAGACTAACTGACAGTAGATGGATATCCAGACTGGATGAAGACCTCGTCAGGACACAACCCAGATGTTACACAACAGGCACAACGAGAAAATGAGCCTGGTGTAATGGCACTTGCCTGGCATCTGCCTGAGTTTACAAAGAGATCCTTTTCAAAATGGAACACAAAAGGGAGTGGGGGGCGGCGACATTGTGTTAGTGATCTGAATAGACTTTTCTTCAGACTTATGATCTCCCAGCACCTCAGGACCTGAATGACTCTCCCTCCCTAGAGGTTATCCTACCCCCCCCCCCACCCCCCAGCACGTCAGAAGGGGTGTGGAACTCCCTCCCCGGCTCCAGGGATATCGCTGGAGCTAGCTCGCCAGGTTAGAGCCCACATCACCTTCCTCTGGCATCATAGCCTTGGTCTCTGAGGATGGACATAGCCTTGGTCTGTCAGGACGGACGTGGAGTCCGTTTTCCAGTATCTCCAGACGACCGCAGTAGAGTCCGATTTGCAGATGAGAGGTCATGTCTCCTTCCGCCAGCAGTCTTACTCCCAGCTCCGAAGGATAGGGCTTGTTCTCCACATTGTAGGATCTGCGCAGAGTTCACACCCCGGGTTAGAGGCTCCTTCTCCCTTCCTTAGTCATCCTGACTCCCAGCATCTCAAGCCAGTAGTTCCCTCTTCCTCATCCCATCTCTAGAACCTCTAGCCCTTCAGGACCCACATAAAACACATTGCCCTGTATCTTGGGACCTGAATGAGACTTTGTTCTAATGAGATTAGAACCACATCTCCCTCCCTCCAGCATCTTAACCACAAATGCTTCAGAACCCACATGGAGCCTGTTCCCAGAGCATCAGGACCTGAGTGGGGCTCACCCCCCAAGGATACCCACTTGTCGGGTTTTAAGGCCACACTTTCCCCTATCCAATCTGGGCCCTACCCCCACCAAAGAACACCAAATGACCCCAAGATTAAACTACCAATCAAGGGTTAACAGCAAGCCGACTCAAACACAAAATGTAGGCGGACACGAGAAGTCACAAAGTGAAGGTTGCATAACTTGAATTGTAAAACCCTAAGCAACAGTAAAACCCAAGATATACTGTCTCCTCCAAAGGAATAGAAAGAAACTTCAATAAAACAATTTAGACGAAATTCCAGACAAGGAACATAAAAAAACAGCTGTAAATATTTTGAAGGAATTCAGAGACACCAGAATGAAATTAAAGAGTCCAGGAATAAATTCCTCAATAAATTCAAGAGAACACAAACAGATGAAGGAGTGAAGACAACGTAGGATATGAAAACAGAATCCAGCAAATAGTTAGAAACAGTAAAGAAAACCCAAGATAAAATAAAGCTTGGCATGAAAAATCGAATGAGTTAAATAAAAGCTTAACGGAAAGTCTCAACAGTAGACTAGATCGTGTGGGAGTCAGAGCCCCAGGGACAGGAACTGGATCACCAGAGATAGTGAACAAGTTAAAAAGCAAAACACAGGGGCTGGAGAGATGGCTCAGCAGTTGAGAGCAGTGGCTGCTCTTCCAAAGGACCTGAGTTCAATTCCCAGCACCCACGTGGCAGCTCGCAGCTATCTGTAATTCCAGTTCCAGGGGATCTGACACCCTCACACAGACACGCATGCGGGCAGAACACCAATGTACATTAAAAAGAAAATACAATGCATGAATGGTGCAGATAAGATTTGGGAACACCATGAAAAGACCAAACTTTTTAATTATGGGCAGAGAAGAATTCCATGTCAAATGCAGAGAAAATATGTTCAATAAAACCACAGAAAAAAAAATTAACCAAATCTCTGGAGAGAGCTGCCTGTCCAGGTGTAAGGCCTCCAGAACAAAAGACGGACCAGAAAAGAAACTCCTTACATCATAGGTAGTGTGACATGACACAAAACTAAAACGGTGTGTTGAAAGACACGAAAGGTCAACACCTTTTTCTTTTTAAAAAAGAAACTGTTTTACAGACAAAATAAAGTTCTTTCTTTTCTTTCTTTGTTCTTCTTCTTTTTTTCTTTTTGAGGCAGGGTTTCTCTGCAGCTTTGGAATCCATCCTGGAACTGGAACTAGCTCTTGAGGAGGCTCTCAAGCCCTACTTTGACAATGCAGGTATCAGGCATGTAGTGTAGAACATACATGCAGATAATAACACTCAAATACATTTTAAAAACACAAGCAATGTTGGTTTGTTTCATCTTGTTTTGGTTTTGTCTATTGGGTTTTTTTTGTTTGTTTGCTTGCTTTGACTTGTGCATTTGTGTATTTTGAGAGAGAAGAATATAAATTTGGGTATGTGGGGAGGTGGGAAGGATCTGGAGGAGTTGGAGGATGGGGAAAACATGATCAAATATATTATTTGAAACAAACTTTTAAGTAAAAAATATTTTTTTAAAAAATCAAGCCTACACTGGTCCATATATTGAAATAAGAAAAATTTAAAAAAACAATGATGAATGACAAAATAAATAGATTGAACAAAAAGAGTAAAGTTGAGAAAAATTGAGTGGAAAATTGTACTCTGTTAGTACCCAGAACTATCAAAATAATGTTTTTAAAAACACATTTAAAATTACACTTCTTTAAATTATAAAAATATTCACCAAGCCCCATTACTCAAACACCGATATTGGCATAAATAGCATAGCTTGTGGTACATCAGAATTGAGGTTAGTGATGCGAACCCTTCCTGTTCTCATCAGGGTCAGGTGGATATACAAGGCAGCTCAGTGGAGGAATGAAGAGCCTTAGACAGGGTTTCTCTGTAGCTTTGGAGCCTGTCCTGGAACTAGCTCTTGTACAGTAGGCGGCCTCGAACTCACAGAGATCTGCCTGTCTTTGCCTCCTGAGTGCTGGGATTAAAGGCATGCATGCACCACCACTACCCAGCAGAATAGCCTTTCAAAATGGCACTGGGAAAACCGGAATTTCACACATGAGAAAAATGAATATAAACCCTTATCTGACACTATCCACAAAAATGTATTCAACATAGGCAACAGGTCTTACTTAATACAGAGCCAACTCCTACGTGGGAGAGGAATGAACACACAAAAGCACACTCGAGAGCATTGTTAGAGCAGTACAGGTTAAAACCAGGAAGAAATACTCCCACAACACCCAGGATTGTAACCAGTATAGGTGACAAGTGGGGACACTGAGCCTCCTACGCCGGCAGGCGTGTGAACTGCTGCTGCTCCATAGGAAAGCAAATGCTCAGAGAATAAAAATGGTAAACACAGATTTACCATGGGACTCGATGGTTCTCCTCCAGTCAGAGGACTTTGTTTTTAGCTCCCTGAGGCTGGAGATCAAGTGAGCCCTGCCTGCCCATGGCTGCTAGACTGCTCACTGCACCCACGGGCCTATTGAGGCTCAGTTTCCACAAGATAAAACAGAGGCTGTCGGCAGAGTCAGGCAAGACTTTGGGCATGAGAACAAAGAGACTGTTTGCACACATGTCACTCAAAAGCTGAGCTTGCTCCTCAGACGAGATATGCTTAAAATTTGAGGAGAAGAAAAGGTGTGGTTAATTTTAAGGGGACCATAGGGCAGAGGGCTAGGCTTAATAGGAGTTAAATAACTGCTTACAAAGAAACTCTCCAGGAGTGAGAGGAGAGGAGAGGGTTTGGAAGTGTTGACACCCAGGTGAAAGTGGGGCGAGGCTTGAGAGAGAGAGAGAGAGAGAGAGAGAGAGAGAGAGAGAGAGAGAGAG
>JABTXL010019314.1:3372825-3411855 GCA_025134845.1 Neodon shergylaensis
AGAGAGAGAGAGAGAGAGAGAGAGAGAGAGAGAGAGAGAGAGAGAGAAGAAAAGAAGACAGAAGCCACCTTGGGGGCTTAAAAATAAAGTTCCTGAGGGCCATGACCAACAGAGAGGGACACTGGGTTAGACAGAAGCTCAGCACAGGGATTCTGGCAGGCTACTGTTCTTGGTTTTGGGAAAGAAGCCACAGAGGAACTTCAGATTCATCTCTGGGCCAGCAGAGACCCTGCCTGATTCAGTTCCATAGACCTGAAGTATACTGCCCCACAGAGATTATGCTACAGCGAATAGCACATCTGTGTGAATGCTTATATGATCACAGATGACTCTGTAGATCAGGATAGTGTGTGTGTGTGAGAGAGAGAGAAAGAGAGAGAGAGAGAGAGAGAGAGAGAGAGAGAGAGAGAGAGAGAGAGGAAGAGAGAGAACTTGTCCCTGCAGAAGGACAGAGGGAAGATATTGGAAGAGACTATGAGTCCCAGGGAAAGCGGAAGGGTGGGGAGGGAGCTCCACTAGTAACCTTTGGAGCTAAATATTTGAAAGTGTTGGAGAACAAAGGTGACCCATGCTTCTAATGTCTGCATGCACAAAGGCAGGGATCCCAGACAGCCATGGGAAGTAGGGGTCTTTGGAGCAAAAAAGAATGAGATGTTTAGATTAGGTTGAGAAGTTTGTATCAGAGAGAAAGGGTGAATAGCAAACTCCTGTTAACAGAGGAAGGCTGAAATGCTAGACAAGGAATGGGTGATAGAGAGGATCCTGGTCACCCAGTATGGCAGAGACAGAGAACACTAAGGGGGTAAAACCCAGGATTGTGAACTAGAAAGAGTCAAGGAACAGAATGAAAGTTCAAGGCCTTGAGCTCCTGGAGGTTAGACACTAGCACTGGGGAGACAGTGTTAAGAGATGATGGCTACCTAGGGACACACACCTTTAATCCCAGGACCGAAGGCAGAGGCAGGCAGATCTCTGAGCGTTTGAGACCAGCCTGGTCTACAGAGTGAGAGGCCAGTCAAGACTACATGGGATCCAAGAGAAATCAAGATGATGAATGGATTCCTTAAGGTAGCACGAAGCAAGTCTGAGAGACAGCCAGTTGGTGCAGAGGCCTGGGAAGAATCAGAAAAATGGCCACAAGTTGCAGTTTGGGCGGTCAGCACAAATCAGGGCCCCTGCCAAAACTATGCTAATAGCACAATCCTTAGGGACTTCTCAGTGAGCACTCTGCCCTGCCCCCACCTCCAGGCCTAGGAAGGCTGGCAGCCTGTCTGCCCAGGGATCCTCTGGGATCACACACAAAGGAGGGTCACCAAGGACGTTTGCTGCATCTTACTCTTCCCCAGGTCCCTTACTGATCACCCCAGCCACAGCTTCTGAGTCAGTGGTGTGTGGGGGGTGAAATTCATTGGGTGCTCAGTTTAGCTAATGGGTCCTCAGTCAGTTTATCTGCAGCTGATACCGTGTGAGGAACCCTGTCCAAGGAAAACAATACCAAGCTGACTTGATGCTCAGTGCGCAGGATGCTGCGGCAGTTGAGATTATGGGATGGAGGCTACTCCAGCTTACACTGAGAATTCCACGAACCTTGAGATAGGCCCTCTCTTGGCCTCTGTATCGAAAACCAAACCAAAACAACAATGAAAAAACATAAATAAACCAGTAAAATGAAAAAGGAATGGGAGATTACAGGTACAAATATAGGTACCAAAGGGAATATGTATTTATGAGGGAAAAAATGAAAGAAAGAAATGATAAGAAATTACAAGTATTAGGAAAATCGAATCAAACATCGCAAAACCCTGAAAAATAACATAACACTTAAATTAATCATGTAGTGCACTAGTCTGCTTGTGCCCTGTAGATAAACTCATAGTGGTCCCCGAAGACATGCGTCCCAACCTCGGGACTGTGAATGTGTTTCCTAGTACAGCCAAAAGGTCTACGCAAACGTGAGGAGCCTAGAGACCAGGAGGCAGGGGTGAGGGTTGTTTTGTTTTGTTTAATCTGATCATAGGAACCCCAAAATCAGAGAAACTTTCTGGGGTTTAGTCGCAGAAAGAGCAGCGATAAAGAAAGGGTCCGTGCTAAAGCTGCTGGCATTCAACATGGGGGAGGAACTTGATTCAAGGAAGGTATGCCATCCAGAAGCTGCGGAAGGCAAGGATTCTGCAAAGGAAGTCCCCACGGGGGACCCTGTTCTGTCACTCCTAATCCCTACCTTCCTGCAAGGACTGGGGTCCCTCACACTTCCCGTGAGTACAGAGAGAGCAAACTCAGGAAGAAAAAGTAGGACAGAAACAGGGGGCACAGGAGAAGGGGCCCATCAGCTGATCTCTTCTAAGAACAAGGACTAAGGAAAGACAAAAGAATAACCTCCCCTCTGACCCTCTTAGAAGAAGGCAATTACAGTTCAGAGACACTGGTGTCCTATGTGAGTGTCCACTGCTCCCTCTCTCCCTGCACAGGAGACTACTAAAAACTGTCCCGCCTGATCTTGCAGGGCGCTGCTCAGTAGCCTGCCCTCCTGCTCCTGTGCCCACCCCACAGGGCTCCCAGTGGGACCAGGGTCAGTCAGTCTCCTGAAGAAAGTATCTGGAGGCCTTTTGGAGCCTGTGAGGAATGGTAGGATTGTCCTCTAGGGACAAGTGGCCCACTGACTCTTTCAGCTGCCGTCCTACCGAGTCTAGACATCAGACACTCGTGGAGACAGTGCCCCACGAAAGGGCTGACCGCTTTAGCTGTACCTCCATGTTGTCATCCACGAAGCCATTAAATAAAATGTTGGGGGAAGCTAATGAAATATGAAAAAAAAAAACTGGTAAGCTCTTTTTCTCCGACAGAGCTGTCATTGTGCCGAGTGAAGACGTAAGACACTAAGCTCTCTGGTACGTGCTGGGGGGCTGATCTGCTGTCACACAGGGTAGCTCCAGCCAACTTCCAAGAGGACAACCTGCTGCAAGCAGAAGACAGAACAACAGAATAATATGTGACCTAGAGCCATTTGCAGCGCATGAGGGGACTGCGACCTGACTGCTTAATCACGCCCTCCAAGTTGCTGGAAATCGCACAGAACTAATTATTATGCAAATCAAAACCACAATGAGGTACGGCCTCACATTCGTGAGGATGGCAACCATGTCCAAATCAACCAACGAAAGGCACTGGCAACGGTCTGGAGAGACCAGGGTCCCTGTGTTCTGCTGCTGGGATGTAAAATGGCACAGCCACTATAAAAATGGTACCACAGTTCTCAAAAAATGAATAGCAGAATTGCTATGTTATTCACAACCACTTCCAGGTCTATGTAAAAAAAAAAAAAAAGCAATTGAAATTGGAGTCTTGAAGAGATGTTTCTACACCCTTGAACACAGTAGCTTTATTCAGCGGAGCTAAAAGGTGGAAGCAACTCATGTTCATCACCAGATGAAGGACTGGGTGGATGTGGCTTAGCGGCAGAGCCCCTGCCTAGCGTGTGCAAGGCCCTAGGTTACACCCTTAGCACTGCTCGGGAAACAAATAATTAATCCCCTAGAAGAATGGATCAACAAAATGATGAAATACTAGCTGAGACTTAAAGGAAATAAGTGCTATAAAATGCTACAGTGTACAAGCCTTGCAGACAGTATGCTACATGAAATACACCAACTGCAAAACAAATCATGTGTGGTTTCCTTTTAAATGAGATGTGCACACAGCCAAACCCAAAGAAACAGAAGGCAACTAGAAGGAAATGAGAGGTGCTTAATGGGTCCAAGATTCAGCATCATAGAATGAAGGAGGTCTGTATGCCTTGCACAGCAATGTCAATATTCTTATCATTACTAAACCACACACTTAAAAAACAATTAAGGGCAGATACTGGGAGAAGGGCCGTCATTGCCCTCCATTTGCGGACCCTGACGACTCTACCAGGCTCCAGTGGATAGTTCCAATCTCATGGCTGAATAGGATAGCCCTGTTAAATCAAATGTGCCAGAAAGCAAAACCCAAAAGACATGGGTCTGGGAAAGGGCCCCAGGGATGAGGGAGGGGCTTGCTGAGGACGGGAATAAACAAGAGAGACTGGGGGAGAGATCAGTCAGAATACATTATATGCACATATGAAATGGTCAAAGAACAAAATTTAATAAAAAAAAAGTTAAGTGGCTGAGGATATGGCTCTGTGTAGACTGCTTGCCTACCATGGATGAGAATTCAAATAGCATTGCTAAAAAAATATTATAATAAAAATTTATGAGTATTTAATCCTGTGCAAAATGTAAAAAAAAAGCCAAAACAAATGTTGATCAAACATTTAAAGACTTTTACAAGACAAAAATCTAGCTATTATTTGGATCAAGTACCCTGCCTTGTGCATGGAGTCGGCCAGACCAGGGTAGAAAAAGACAGGACAGGGAGGCCAAGAGGCAGGGAAGCCGCCAGGGGGAATGAGCAGCTGAACTGTAAGTGCAGGGAATGTGGGACCCACAGGCAGCTGGCTCCAGCCAGCCGGCTACATCTGAGCGGCATGAACTGCGCCAGGAACCCTGTGACGCTGCAGCCTGAGATTTTCCACCTTCCCTCTTACAACTGTTTCCTTGCCCCCACTGTTTATAGTAACCCGGAGCTGGGTTGACTCCCGGGCTATGCTCTTCTAGTTCTAAAGGACACTCAGTTACCTACCTGGGAGCGTCTCATCTGGCTCGGGTCTAGGCTCTGGGCTCTGACAGGCTCCCTGTGATACTGACGGTGCTGGCCTGCCTGCCATTCTGGGAGAAAAAGAAGGACCTCAGGAATCCAGCTAACAGAACCCCAAATCATCAGTGCACACAAAGGATGTGATGGAGGTGACCCTTCTGATAAAACATCTTTCAGTAGACAAACTCACTTGATAGCTAGTTCTTAAAGCCAGAGTACAAGGAGACCTTGTATCTTCCTCCAGGAGGCAGCGCAGATACCCTGGGCTCCCAGTGAGTCACGGCCGAAAACTTCAAGACCAGGTCACTGGGATTTGATAAAGGAGAGCGCACAATTCGAGCGTGAAATAATAGTCTCATTGAAGGCGAAGGCGATTGGCGAAGGAACCAAGATCTTATGACAGAAACCATTGGAGATACCAGATGCATGGACGCACACTTGTATACATGACAGAATGATGCCGGGTGCAAAGGAAAGAAAAAGCAATGGGAACTCTTAGAAGACAGAAGTTGGAAAGCACGGCTTGCAGAGCTACCATTAACTGCCAACTTGGTCCAACAAAGGGAGAAGATTGGTAAATGTATTAACTAACATTTACACAGGCTGCTGCTGTTTACAAAATGATTTCAAAATCACGACTGCATGTAGAGATGCCTATGAAGTGCGCAGAGTGGGATTTATGCCCAGATGAGCGGAGCAAGGAGTGAGGGAAACTGAGGGCTGAGATGTGTCTGGTTTAATGATAGCTGTAAGTGGCTGGACCCACACCCGTCCCCTTTACCTGAGTACTCTGGACTATAAATGGATAGACTGTCACAAAATCCATGGAGATAAAATTGTTTTGAAATGGTTTAAGTATTGTAAACACCCCTCCACACACACACACACATACCATCCCTGCCATGGAGGTGACCTCCAGAGGTCATTTAGATAGAAACCCCAAGTCTTTCAGAACTCAGCTGCTATCAAAAGAAGTTAGCCTGTGTGCTTCCCAGATATGAGTCAACAAACGTAAGAGGTCAGAGGGTTTGTGACTCTGCCTAGATGGAGGGGAAAGCTGGCACGGCTGTCAGTACAAGTACACCCTGTACCCCTGTCCAGTACCTAACAGGACACAGTGAACTCTGATATGGTGCCTATCTTTTGTGGGCATGTGTAGTGCATAACACCCATGGTTTGATACTTTGACTCCTTGTGCGGGACTCAGAGAGACTGGGAGTTAGTTTGTACACCCATGGGTTTGGATTTGCTTCTCTGTCTCGTGGACCAGAGGGACACTATTCTCTACATGCCCTGGGACTGCAAGAGATGTGTGATGGGTAGGTGAACAGGATCTAGGAAGTGGGGTACATACATATACTCATGCACACACAGACACACACAAGCACACATGCAGACACACAGACATGCAGACACACAGACATGCACACACACAGACATGCACACACACAGACATGCACAGACACACCACATATGCATACACACAAAGACATAAACACACATGCACACACAGACACACACATGCGCACACAGACATATACATACACACACAGACACGCATGCATACATACACAGACTTACACACACATATACACACACGCACACACACAGAGACATACACATACACACACAGCTACACACATACACAGACACACACTGTACAAACTTCAGCTCAGAGACACCAGCAAGGCCTATAGATTCTGAGGGCCCACTACCCCTCCCCTCAGTTCACCCCATTTGCAAACCTGACACAGCTCAGCCCTCTTGGCAGTGCTTCTAACAATGCCGAGTCTTCGTTTTTAAACCCTTTTTCATCTAAGACAGGGTCTATCCATTAGCTCACGATAGCCTCAAACTCCAGGCACCCCATACCTCTGCCTCCACCCCCTACCCCTGCCTCCACCCTTTACCCCTGCCTCTACCCCCTACCCCTACCCCTGCCCCTGCTGCCACCCCATACCCCTGCCCCTGCTGTCACCCCCTACCTCTGCCTCCACCCCTTTCCCCCTCCTCCTGTCGCCACCCATTCCTGCCTTTCCAAGTATGGCTTCCAGGGAAGTCCTCATTACTACACGCCGTTTCTTAGGATTAGTCTTTAAGACAGAGCTCCGAGCCGCGGCATTGAGAGGGCTGCTTTCTGTCTGTGGAACATGTGTGTGAACTCATAGGCATCCTCACTATTCTCTCAGGAACCTGGCGGTAGAAGTGTCCCGACTCTGAACTCAAGAGGAGGGGTGAGGAGATCTTGTCTCTTTTCTCCTCTTCACAAAGAAGACAGAGAGACTAAGAGGATAAACATCATCTCTAGGACGCGACACCCACTCAGGATTTTAAAATTCTCGGTTAACCAGGATGAATAGACAAGAATGTCAACGCAGGGAACTTCCCAGAGATTTATTCCTTATATACAGTGTTCTGCCTGCATGTATGCCTGCAGGCCAGAAGAGGGCACCAGATCTCACTACAGATGGTTGTGAGCCAGCATATGGTTGCTGGGAATTGAACTCAGGACCTTTGAAAGAACAAGTAGTGCTCTTAACCACTGAGTCAGTTCTCCAGCCCCCCCAGAGGCCTTTATACACAAACAAGCTCTGCATTAAAGTGAAAGTACAGGTTTTATCACCAGTGCCATCAGATAGGGTTATTGCCTCCAGACCTGGAGCCTGGGGTGATACAGGAACACCGGAGGCCTGATGGGTCAGGTCATGACCTTCCGCATGAGCCAGGGTATCCTCAGGGTTATTGCCTCGGTGTGATGCCACAGAGGCCAACACAGCAGCTCATGACCTTTCCTGGTGTGGCTCCAGGCGGGGTAGAAAGGGAATTTGAGAATTCCCGACAAGACCATAATCAAATTGACCTGAGTTCCAGTTTATACCTCCTGTGTGGTCAGTAGCTCCCAAGCTAATAGGTGTCCTAGTCGATACTGAAATCCCCTAGAGGGAAGTGGAGTCAGCCACAACTTCAAGGAGTCCAACAGAGAAGATTCCAGGAGAAAGAAATTTACAATATGAAATTCAAGTTAGGAGCATGGCAAGAATATTACATTTCCATGTTCGACATTCTTTAGAATTATAGTCTGCCGGGGACTGAAGAGATGGCTTAGTAGTTAAGAGGACTGGCTGCTCTTCCAGGGGACCCGGGTTTGATTCCTAGAAGCCACATAGCAGCTCACAACAATCTGCAATTCCAGTTCAAGGGAATTCAATACCCTCTTCTGCCTTCACAGCCACCAAGCACACTTGTGGTGCACAGACATAGATGCAGGCAAGACGACTGTAGAAGTAAAATAAAAATGAATCTCAAAAACTGAACAAAGAAGTACGGTGTAAAGACCATTTGGTTGACTGCATCAACCCAAGACTACTCTCTGTCCCGACTATTGCTCACGTTATACACAAAGGTCATCAAAAAGCGGTAAGGAAAAATTAAACTGTATAAGAAAGAACATGACTCTTACTGTACATAGAAAATATGGCCGGCTGTCTAGAAATTCCAAAGGAATCTCTAGATTCCTAGATTCAGAGAATCTTAATCTAGATTAAGAATTAATAGAATCTGTCTAGATTAAGAGAGTTCAATACAGTAACCGAATAAAATGGCTGAAACAAAATAGGTCTCCAGGAGAAAAATTAAAAAATATGAAATCCATAGTGGAATGGGCTCAGGGGGAGGGGGTTCTAAGAAGACAAAATGTCATACTGTGGTTCAAAGGTAATGCTTCAGACCAATCAAGGACAGATGACCATCAAATGAAGGCAACAGATAATCCACTGAAATATAGTCCATGCGAACTACAAATCTATTTTCAAATGATACGAAAAGTTTGCTAAAATACCTTCATAATCCTGAAGGCTGACAACAATCCTCCCAGAGAAAGACAGAGGTCAGAAAGCCAGTTCCCCCGTGTCAGGTCACTGCACCGTGGGCAGGAGGATGCTGCAAACTGAACAAGTTACTCAGAGGAAACTCACAACTCTGGACATTAGCTCCAAGTCTAAGCAACAGGCTCCTTCTGATGAGGAAGAAGACTCAATACAAGAAGAGCTAAGGCTGGGCATGGAACCACAGACCTGTGATGCCAGCATTTAGGAGGTGGAGGGAGGAGGGTCAGGAGTTCAAGGCTAGCCCTAGCTCCATAGCGAATTTGAGGCCAGCCTATGTTACATAAGACCCTATCTCAAGCTAAGGACATGAAAAGACAACTTGAGGAAAAGAAAACAGGCTGGTTGGTAGTGGCATATACATATAATCCCAGAACTGGAGACAGAGGCAGGTAGATCTCTGAGTGTGAGGCCAGCCCAGTCTACAGAGAAATAATTAAAAATAAAGAGCAAAATAAAAAAGAAACACTATGGCCCAGAATTATATAAATTCTGGAGAGATGCCTCAGAGGATAAGAACACTTACTGCTCCTGCAGAAGATCAGAGTTTGGGTCCCACCACATGGCAGCTCACAAGCACCTGTACCCCAGTTCCAGGGCACCCGATACTTCTGACCTCTGTGCATGTATGGACTTTCAGGAACAGACACATGACCATAAATTAAAATTTTTTAAAATGCCCATATTCACCTTATAATCAGGGAAGTTAAAATCTATACCCATTCCTACTCTATTCACAATGACTAGGACATAGAAATGGCTTAGACGTTTATCAGCTGATGAGAAGAAAATGTATAATACACAATGAGATATTAGTCAGCTGTAAAAAAAAAACGAACTTTGTAGGTAAATGGATGGAGCTAGAAATAGTCATTCTGAGTGAGGTAACTCAGACCCAGAAAGACAAATGTCACATTTTCTTTCTCCTCTGCAGATGCTGGCTTTGACTCTTTAGATGTATGTGTTTAAGCGGGAGTATCCATAGGAGGCGGAGAATTAGTAAGGGGGCATAGAGGAAGGGTTTCAAGGGAGGGTTAGAACAAGGTGGTGTAAGGCTTGGAATCTTCGCAGAGGGGGGCAGCAGGAAGGCTGGAGGAACCAGTCAGGAACATATGCAGGGAGACAGGGTTTGCCATCAAGCCCAAAGACGCGAGCTCCTTCCCTGGAACCCACGGGGTGGAAGGAGAGAGCTGACTCCCGCAAGTGGTCCCCTGACCTCCCACGTGCATGCCGTGGCACGTATGCATGCGCACACATGCATGCAGGTAATAAAAAAATTTAAAATAGACGCTGAAATATCTCAAAGCACTTAAAATAAATGAGACCAGGTTTAATGTGGACATGGGAGATCCCCATATCACGTGTAGTGGAGACACAGAATGAAGATAACTTGTTAGACTTATGTGTATTCTATTTATGTATATGAACATGAATGCCAGAATCGTGGTCTGGCATAAACACATCATGCCAGTTGCTCTGGTGGGAGCCGAGGATTAGGATTGGCAGAATGGGCATGGGTAAAGTCAGTTAGCTGAATTTACACCGCTTTTTCATTCTACGAGGAGCCTGCAATCATTAATGACCTGGCAATGTAAACACTGACCCCCAACATAAACTGCCTAACTGGTTTTGTGGCAGTCTATGTTTATTTCACAATCATTTAGCATCAAGTTGATTGCCTTTAGACCAGTTGGCAAATGTTTTCTGTGAAGGCCACTTGCTTCTGCTGTTTTAGGGCAAAAGCAGCCACATGACATTGTGTCCTAATAAAACTTTATTGATAAAAAACAGCTGACAGGCCAGATTTGGCCTATGAGTTATAATATGGTGATGCCAGTTTAGATTAAGTTCACCAGGTAACTGAAGCATTTTTAAGCAAGTGCTTAGTATAATAAATAGTCTTCCTATTGCCAACTGGGTAAGCCACAGACTCAGAGGCCTTGCTCAGAATAATTTAGACTGTGGCCACATCATATTAGAGACCAAACATTTATCTCAGTGTAGATAGTCCAGCCACCTTTCATCTGGGTGGTGGCCATTCACCTTTCTAGCAGCAATGAAAAACAGCTGGGCTTGTGGAAAGGCCAGCACCACACTCGTAACTCAGAGGGAAGTTTGGCAGTCTTGAATGTGTCTCATAAGAAGCCCTAGGTGTGTGGGAGCCTCACAGCAGTGTCTCTAGCTGCCCTGTGGGGCAGAGAGGGGCCTCGGGATGCTGAGCATACATGGGAACGATTCTGACATGGGGGCAAGTGCTGGCTCCTTACAGAGGTAGACACAGTGGGTGTTGAGGATGTGAGGCCTTGTGACTGTCCTGCTGCCGTCCTCTACCCTGGGGGCCGCCAACGCTAACCTGCCAAGCTCTAGGAGCCGGGGTTAATCGTTCCTGGTTCTCACAGTCTTCAGCAGTGCTATTTTCTACAGGGACTCCAATCCTGTCACAGAGGGGCTTGGCTGCCGTCTAACGCCTGAGAGCACCTGCAGAAATATAGCTTCTCTTTTGATAATTCCTCTGCAACACAAACGTAGGCCAGGTAGAAGGGCCTCCTGGCTCCACGTCCAGCAACTGTCTTCGCGCTGTATTTAACCCAGCAAGGAGGAGAGGAAAATACAAGGTTGCACCTTGCTCCTATCTCATCGCTGACCTCAGCCCTGCTCCCATAAACCTTCCGGACAGAGACAGGAGGCACTTGACTCCCAGAGAGAGAAAGAAAGCAAAATCGTACCTGCTTGGGGGCCACTGTTTTCGTTGGATTTCTCCCTTGGGGTCCACTTTGAAGAATCAGGAATGAGGACTCTGCTCGGAGCTTGGCACACCTGCAGTGGCTGCCTGGTCGCACGCAGAGGTCTCGCCTTAAGCCTGTAGTGTTTCGTATGGGCCAAGGTCGAGCTCCCACGGAGAGGGTGAGCCTCTTGCTAGAAAAATGACCAGTGTCTCCACTCCTCCTGCTTGGCTAATCTTCGGCTATGGCGTCCCCGGCCATAGGAGCTACGGTTTTTCTTGCCCACATTTCACCCCAAGAGGCCCCAGATGGCACTCCTAAGTCCCAAGTCCAGCACCTGAACTAGTCATGACCAGATTACCGTATTTACTCTTGTTATACACCCTCCTTTTTTTTTCATAGTTTCCATCACTGTAAAACATATAAAGGAAAAGGTGTTTTAAGTGTCTGCCCTAATTCTGGGCCTGGGCCTGCCTCTCTGAGGGTGTTTGTCGCTGGAGATAAGATGTCTTGGAGTCTACAGTTCCTAACGTGCTATTTTTCTAAGTCACTTTCTGGGACAGCAGTTGCGATACTGGCACATTAATGTGAGAAGCAGGGAGGAGCAGGAAAACAAAGGCGAGGGCTACAAGACAGGTAGGAGTTCGCAGTTCCAACCTCAGGGCAGAACGCTATCTAGGAGCAGGGAACTGGACTGTTGAGAAAGTTCTGAGAGCTTCTTCTTTCCTCAGACTCTCCTAGAAGACTGGCTAGGAACTGGCCCAGCAGGAAAGGTTTGTTTTTGTTTTTGTTTTTTTCTTGTGTGAGGCTTTTTTTTTTTTCAAGACAGGGTTTCTCTGTGTAACAACCCTAGCTGTCCTGGAACTAGCTCTGTAGACCAGGCTGGCCTTGAACTCATAGAGATCCGCCTGCCTCTGCCTCCCGAGTGCTGGGATTACAGGCATGCGCCACCACCGCTGGGTCAGCAGGAAGGCTCTGAGTGATGTTTTCTCGCCCCAAACCTTCCAGGATTGGGAAGCTGTTGCTTATAAACTCCACCACCCTCAAGGTTGCCTTAGCCTTCAACAGGGCGCTAGAACACATGAAACAGAGATTGAAGTCCCCAGAAGAAACAGCCTATCTAGTGAGCTCTGGGGTAGCAGGAGAGTGTCACAGCCTAAGAGGCTGGGAAAGCTGAAAAGGAATGCTGACTTCCAAGATCAGAGGTAGGTCTTCCGGTTCTGACTGGCACTTTTGTAGCCGAGGAGAATGGGCAGGATTCCAGCTGAGGCGGGGCAGCGGGCCAGAAGTCCTTGAGCCACAGGTAAATTATTACAGCTTTTATCATCTCTCCAAGCTCTTCTGGCACACAAAGGTCTAGGTTTACATCTCATATAAAAATGGGAAGTTATGAGCCGGGCGGATCTTATATGTCATAAATAAAAAAAAAACAGAGTCAGACACACCGAGAGTGTAAAAATACAGGTGAAGTCGAACGAAGACAGGAGTTTATCAACCTGCCCAATGGTCTTTCTCAAAATCTCTTAACATCCTTCTTGGGTGTGTGTGGCCCAAGCTGACCTTCAGAGCACAGAGGTCCCCATGGGGTAGATTCAGAGGGACCCTCTCTTTTTTTTTCTTTGGAGGACACATACCCCTAGTTTGCTTTCTGTTGCTGTGATAAACACGGTGCCCAAAAGAAACTCAGGGGAGGACAGGAAAGGGTTTATCTAACTTTCTCATCCAGGACACCATCCGTCACTGAGGGAACTCCAGCCAGAACGCCAGCAAAGTAGGCACTTGAAGCAGAACCCATGCCTTTGTAACGGTATACAGCCTGGTTTCTCTTCATACCGCATACGTTTTTGCCTACCCACCTCCCTTTTTAAAGTTACCTTAAAGTGGGTGGGGTAGAACACAGGTAATCTAATAGTAGTTAGACTGATTCGTAACTTTGAAATATTTTCAATCATACTCTTGACTCTCACAGAAATCCGGTGCAGAGCTGTTGATGGGGAATAGTTTCCTATTGTTGTTGTTGATTGCTGTGCAGTAGAGGACAAAGCTGGCTCCCAGGTGACCCTTTCCTAAGGACTTGCAGTGTACTTGGGCCGTGGTCGCTACTCTATGAGGAACCTTCTTTCTGCATCCTGCCTTCTCTTCCTTGAAGAACATGTTCTATGCAAAGTATGTCTGGACAAAGGTGGCATGCAGACACTGGGGGTGATGTGCACTGTTTCCGATTCTCCTCTGCTTCTCTTTGGCTTACCTCCAATATCTTTTTTTTTAATTTTATTTAACTTTATTTTATGGGCATTGGTGTGAAGGTGTCAGGTCCCCTGGAACTAGATCTTCAGACAGTTATGAGCTGCCATGTGGGTGCTGGGAATTGAACCCGGGTCCTCTGGAAGAGCAGTCAGTGCTCTTAACCACTGAGCCATCTCTCCAGCCCCCTATTTCCAATATCTTTTATGGTTTTGTCTTACCTTTCTTACTGACAAACATTGTATGTACCAACCACGGATCATACAGGACTCTCCTGTTCTGCTCTACTGGTAGATCATGTGCTATGTGTCAGCTGGGTTACCAAGCAGCTCACTACTTACGGTAAAAATGGCCCTGACTGCTAAAACACATCTCTACCGGGATGACTTGCAGACACACTGTTTGTGCCCACCGGGGACCCACAGTTGTGAGTCTCCCTCAGCATGCTAACTTTTCTAGGTGGGACGATCCATTTGGGGGCCCCTGGAAGCTAAGTCAACAAAATTATTACAAGAGATTCTAGCCTCTGGGATGTGGTGTTTGTATTCTAGGCAGGTCCTATGCCTACCTGGTGTGTTCCTGTCTTCTATGCCAACTGAGCAGCCCCATGCCAAATATGAACCTCCTCAGTTTTGTGCATATGAACATTTAGTTGAAGTTAACACCAGCCCCCCGGGGCGCACTTTGCAGATGTTTGGGTTGAACTCGGCAGCTTCTGCATCACGCTCTGTCTCTGCTTACAGGGAGCACAAGGCACCATGGTGCACCTGGTCCGCCTCTGTGAGAGCAAGTTTTGCAAACAGTGTTCACACGTCCCATGATGCTTTATTCGTGGAAGAGTACACTCATAGGATAAAAGGCCCCTCCCCGATAACCTACAGCCTTACTTTTTAGATCGCAAGAATCCAACTGCTATAGAACCAACACTAACAACAATAGCCCTAGCCCAGATGAGAGGAGTCAGTTTTGGTGGAAGTGCTCCATTCTTTTTGTAAACAAGGGCCAGTCCATTCATGGCACACTTGGTTGAGCAGTGGCCCAAACTGAACGGAGCTGCTTCTCCTCCTCCGGGGCTCTCTTCCGGATGGAAACGTCAGGCTTGCCTAGTTGCTTCCCTCGCTTGGAGAATGTTCTTCAGTTGGTGGGTCAGATGCTGAGCTCTCATCGGCCTCTTGAGTCTCTTGCGTCTCTTGCATCTCTTGCCTTTCTTGCATCTCTTGCACAAGGGCCGCTCTCCGCAGTTCCTCAGTGGCGTTCTTCTGGATCATAGCTTCAGTGTAGCTTTGAATGATCTGATGGGCCGCCAGAATGTGCTTCCGCTGCGCAAGCCTCACTGAACCAAAGCAACAGGGGAAGCTTTTACTTTTCTGCTCGAAATCGTCCCTCAGCGTTTTTAAGGTGGGGTAAAATATATATATATATTTTTTTTTTTTCAAAATGCATATTTTCTGTTTTGGGTTTACTGTGCTCAATAAAAACGACACATTGCATGTTTTAGAAGGACATCTTCTGAAAATAAACCAGACCTGTTGTATTTTGAATTTGAAGTATTTTTCCATGGAAAGCATGGCCACCAGCTTTGGTACTATTGAGAAATAATTGGGTTATCAGTGTACTAATTTCACAAGTTATCTCAAGTGCCAAATCTAACCTTATAGAAGTTCACTGAATTGTATAGACTTGGGATCTGATTAATTTTGGTGTGTGATGTTTTTAATCATAAATTATTTTTTAATAATAAAATTTATATAACGAAGAATCTATTGAGTCATAGTTGCACGGACTAATGGGGGTGGGGCCAAGTAGAGGAAGTAGGTCACTGGGGCGTTGCCTTTGAAGGGTACATCTTGGCTCTGGACCATTCTTTCTCGGGCTCTTGTGGTGGGACCAGGGCATGGACATCTTTCCTCAGCTACACTTTTCTGTCCTTCTGCCTCACCAAGGCCCAGAAACAACAGCTCCACTGATCTATTGGATCATCTGGGACCATGAGCTCAGATGGTGGTCCTAGGAGCAAACCCTATGAACTAAGTTTTAGCTCGGGCAACAGCAAATGCCAAAGCCCCTGGGAAGGATGAGTGTTTGCGTTGATAACGGCGGTGACATTAGCAACCTGCACTTGTCCCTGACTCATGCTAGAGACTGCTTCAGACAGTTGGGGTGTGAGCACTCATTTAATTCCACCACAACCTTAAAAGAGAATGTTATTAGCAGTCTCACTTTTAGAAGGCTGTAGCCACAAGGGAGTTCATTAGACGATCTATCCAGAACCATACAGCTAGTTAGTTAAGGACCGTAAGAGGTATTGCGGATGGGGCATGGCGACACATGCCTGTAAACTTAGCACTAAAGATTGCTAATTCAGGTCAGCCTGGGCTATAGAATATATGAGACCCTGTCCCCCAAAGGAAATTAAATGAACTATTTATTCTTTGCTATTTGGGTATCAATTACTTGACACGGGGGAGTGTATAGAGCAGATCACCCCCACTTGGCGGTAAAATAGTTCCCCTTAGGCACAGAAAGAGATTTGAGAGAGGGTTTTTTTTTAATCATTTCATCTTTAAAATGTTTCTATGTATGTGTTACAGGGTTGTGCTCATGAATGCAGGATCCCTCAGAGGCTAGGAGTGTCAGATCCTCTGGAGCTGGAGTTACACGGGGCTGTGAGCCACTCAACATGGGTGCTGGAAACCAAAACTGGGACTTCTGCTTCTGCTGCCCGGAGGGAATTGCAAACTGATAAATAATAAGCCCATTTTTTTTCTTCCATCTCTTTCAATTCCCTTAGGAAAGCTGGCTCTGAAGAAGGCTTAGTATGTACCATTAATTCTCAGGGATCTTGAAAACATAGCAGCCCTTTACACTACAATATATATTATTTGGTCTGTGTATTTGACTCTGTCTCTATGGACACCTCAATGCACTGACGGTGGGAGCACAGCATCTTTTGTGTGGGGATCCGGTAGAACCCACGAAAACATAAAACCCACACATTCTTCTGTCCGACACTGACTTGTGCTGCTGGGAATCTAAGGGTGGTGGCCATGATGTGTGTAAATACACTGATTGCAATAAACTAAGGACGACAGAAAAGACACTGTAAGCCGACTAAAGCGCGGAGTTCTCAAGGTATGCTACCACGTGTAGGCAAAAAGCAACATTCTTCGACCTAATGCACCAGAGTCCACTAGCCCTTTGTCCTTAATCAAGCACAAAGTGTTGTGCTTTTCTGTCTCAGTCTCTCCAGGACTCTCTACCAGCTAAAGGCCTGTGGGCCACTGTTTCACGGTTTTGTCCTAACGACGTCCCCTCTCTGGGACCAGACCTGGCCCCAACAGTTTAAGGGTTCTAAAAGAATCTTTTGCTTCTTCTTTAAAATTTTTATTGTTATTACAATTTTCATTATGTATATGTGGGCGGGAGGATGTCCATATGAATGCAAGTCCCCCCTGCAGCTGTGGTTACAGGAAGTTTGTAAGCCACCTGAAGAATGCTGGGAATCAAACCCAGGTCCTCGGGAAGAGCAGTATGTGCCACTAAAGCCATCTCTCCAGCCCCGGGTCCTTTTCTATTTAAGACTGATTCTTTCCTTTCCTATTGACTAAAAGCACCATTATTTTAAAACTTGCCATTTTTGACAAAGGACAAATTGAAACCGTTATACTTACATGTCACCCCAGCAGAAATTCTATTAGCACCAGGGTGTCTTTAGATTCTTCTGGCACCCCTGCCTCAGTACCCACTGTTTCTGCTGGTGTGTGGGTCAAGGCATAAAACTCCCTGGGAACTTCAGAACTTCCTGTTAAAGGAATTGGCGTTCTGCCAATCTGACAGGAGCGGATTCTGCCCCCTGCTGGAGGTGATTAGTTTCTGCAGTCAAGCTTCAGGAAGAACGTGATAAACTCTGAAGCAAGAACCCACTGCTTCTTCAGAAATCCCCACACCTCTGTGAAACACGATTAATAAAAACTCAGTGACAGAAAAAAGGGGTTCAACATGAAGGTCACAAAAGCCAACCAGCCAGCCACTGGCTCTTGCCTCAACCTCAGTCCGAAATGGTGATCCAGCCTCTAGGAAACCTCAGACTGAGACTGAGAGTTGTCTCCTCCCATTTTATAATCCTCTCTAGTTCTGGGATTGAGGGCGGGCACCACTACTGCCTGGTTTCTATGGCAAGCTAGTGTGTGTACTGAGATTAAAAGTGTGTGTCATTGCTGCCTGGTCTGTACGGCTGGCCAGGGGGGCTGTTTTACTTTTCTGATCCTCAGGCAAGCTTTATTTATTAAAATAAAAATGAAATGCCACTCCACCTTTGTCTAGAATTACACCCCTTACCTTTCTCTTTGACGAAGTCTTTCTGTACCTCTGGGATGAGAAAACTATAAACCAACTCGGCAACAATCTCCTCTGACTGAAGAGACGTTCGACTAGAAAACAACGTCAAAAACAAATGAGCAGATAGATAAAAAATGTACTCCTGCTTTCTCTGCTTGGGCTGCTGCTAGGTACTGAGACCCACGTGACCTACACAAGCCATTCCTCAATGCCACTGTCACCTTTCCTTTGATTGGATGACCTGAAAGAGCACATTCCTGGCAAGCTTGTTTGACTTCATAAAAACATTAGAATTTGACCCCATCCTGCCTGCTATGAGGCACGTGTTAAAAATTCAGCAAATACTTGGAAGTCTAAAACATATTGGGATTCAGTCCAAATAATCAAATATTTGTCAAATACATATATCTACTCTGCTTTTATGTTCTGGGTATTGTAATGTATAGGATGGAAATGGACCAGAAGGATAGAGGAAGACAAAGGATTCAGTTCACAGTGCTCCTACCAAGAGGGGTATGAGTATGTTGAGTCCCAGTGAGGTCTGCTAGCAAAGCAACGGACGTCAGAGCATGGCTTATATATTCTGGCGGGGCCTGAGGGTCTGAAAGATTACAGTTGAATAACAGTGAATGTCATCATCCATTGCCCAGTCTTTTCTGGGATGCCTACCGGCTTTCCATTTCATAAGCGATGTCATTGATTTCCTCGGCGATCCTCTCGATTTCCGCCCTGGCTTGTTCTTCCGCAGTTCTCTCCTCAGTGTTCAGGATGATGTCTTCCAGGTAGGAGGTCACAGTGCTTTGGTGGACTTTAATCACCTGCAGAAATTAAAATATATATACCGCTTGAGAACTTCTATTGTTGCCAGTACAGAAACCACACAGACATTGCCTGATGATCTCACAGTTCATGTATTTCTCTCATTAAGCCACTGCTCTGTTTCTCATCCATCTACCTACGTTTCCTGGGCAGCCCAAGCCGCTTAGCCCATCTCCTAACTTGGATCCTGGGTCTTACTTGGATGTTGGTTAAAAGCTCTACAAAATAATGATGATCAAAAACCTGATTTGGATCCCGGTTGTCCTTATCAGTTGTGTGACTTGGCCAGGCCACCTAACTGTAGCAGAGGTTAAGGAATATTTCCTAATATCCTTGCTGTCTTTTATCTTAAATAACAGAATCTTTGGATTTCAGCTAGGCAAACAGGTACACAAGGACTACATTTCCTAGTTCCAGTTTCTGTAGGAAACTTGACAAGACCAGGCCAAGTCAATACGAGCTGAGGTGATATGCCCAAGAAAGACTTAGCTTCCCCCTCTTATTTCTCTCTCTTTTTATGTTTTATTTTATGGACACGAAACCTTTGTGGACAGTAGTCACCTTAAGTTGCTACAAGGGCCATATTTTAGAGGCTGTAGAGCAGAAAGGGAAAGGATTCCAGGTCATAACGGCCCTTAATCACTTTTTGAATATTTCTTGAAATCATGAGATAGAATACAGAGGGTTTTTTTTTGTTATGCAGAGCACACAAATGTACATACAGTATAATGAATTAGGATAAAATCAGTACCCATATAGTCGCTGCTAGTGCCTAAGAAGACCACGGGGTCTTTCCAGACCACAGCCTATGTCCACTTTCATGAGGGTTCTAGTGAGTGCTTATTTAGCTTTAGAATTTTGCTCACTAACTATGTAATCTCAGGCAAAACCACTTAGCTTTGTTTGTTTCACACACATGCATGCGTGTGTGTACACATACACACACAGAAAGTATCACCAGCATCAACACTACTTTGCGTGTGTGTCTTTGTCTCAACAAACTGTGAGTCTCATGGAGGCAAAAACATTTTTATGTCTGAATATTTCTTTGAATCTGAGATAATTCCCAGGACTCTGCTTGGGCTGCTGGTAGGCACCGAGACCTGTGTGGCCTGTTTCTTAGAGGGCCCAAAGGTGTAGCCTAAGTATGTGATACTTATTCTTTTATATATATATATTTTTTTTCCAGACAGGGTTTCTCTGTAGCTTTGTAGCTTGTCCTGGAACTAGCTCTGTAGACCAGGCTGTCCTCGAACTCACAGAGATCCACTTGTCTCTGCTTCCTGAGCGCTGGGATTAAAGGCGTGCGCCACCACTGCCCAGAGTGATACTTACTCTTTATGTACCTTGAACCCCAATATCAGCCTTAAGCCCCACACCTTCCTGATGTTAGTGTCTTAATGGCAGTGCAATACATTATCAGCCAAGACATATTTGTCGAATGTCTAGTGTGTCCAGGCCCACGCTGGTGGTGCAGAAAGCACAGCGTGAATACATGGCACACTTGCCCTCATGAAGCTCAGCATTTATTCAGGAAGCAAGCTATAAAGATACAGGACACTAGATAGCTGGGTTATAACATAGAGATGAGGGAGGGGAGAGAAATACTGGTCACAGATGTGCTCACACAAAGTGGTCCTTAAGTCAAACCAAAAGCGTTGTTAACTCTTTTGTGTCCTTCCCAGGTGAGACTGAAATCTCTACCTTTCCACTCAACTGTCCAAGCTAAGTTTCTGATGAACTCCTGATTCTGCCCCTGACCCGCCATCCTCTCCACCTACCGACCTCCCAAAGGAGCAGTCAGTCACGTACGCCATGGACTAGTCGCCACTCTTGATCATATCCTTTAAAGAGGACCCCATTCGTTGCCTCGCTTCTCCCTTCATAGAATTTCAAATTCTATAATTATGTGCATGTTCCGTGTTATTTAAATTGCAGGAGGGAAGGGCTGTGCCTGCGTCTTCCCTCCAGAGTACCCACAATGCCTTTGTACTCTTTAGTGCAGAGTGGAAACAAGATGAACCACAAACCCAAATCCCATTTAAATCATGAAGTGTCTGTCTGATTTCGCGAGACATCCCAGTAGGAGATGTCTTTGGTTAAACCTGGCTCCCCGTAAGCCCTGGATCTAGGGAGTTTACTACGCCCGGCTGCCCCACTTGCCTCCTTAAATATCTGGTCCTCTTGCTGCAGGCGCCTTTGCTCCACCTGCCGACGACCACTCTCTTCGGCCTCCCGCATGCGCCGTTGGCGCTCAGCCAGCATCGCAAAGGCGTGGATCCTCCTCTCCTCCTGCAGCCTCACCAGCTCCTTGGACAGGAAGTCAAGCATGTCCGCCAGCACTCTTCCTTCCAGATCACCCAGATGGTTTTCAATGACTGACAACTTAAGAACGAGAAAGACTTTAAAGGCGAGCTCCACTCAGAGCGGTGGTTCTTAAGTGTTGGGGGCGACCCAGAATAACCAAGCAAGGCAACTTCTTGTTACAACAGCCTTCACCAGGAATATTATGCCCCGTGACCCCCATCCCTGCGCACTTGTTGGAAAATGTAACACAAACTTAGACCTGAGAAAGCAGATCTGAGAAAGTCCCAGGATTCAGAGCCCTCAAGTCGTGAAGAGGACTTACTGAAACATTGTCTCAGCAAGACACACAAGGTAATTTTTTTTGTTCAATTTTATGCAGAAAGTCAGACATGAAGGAAGACAAGACATTAACATTGCATTCAATTTAATGAAGTAGAACTTCCTAGAAATTCAATCGTGAGAACTTTTAATTTTTAAATATCTGCTCTTTGCCTACCACCTTGAAGAGCTTTAAAAACAATGAACAGCGTGAAAGTGAAAAACCATGGTACTTTCTAAACTTTTAATAACTTCAAAACTAGGGGCTAGTTCCGGGACGGGCACCAAAGCTACAGAGAAACCCTGTCTCGAAAAACCAAAAAAAAAAAAAAAAAAAAAAAAAACCTAGGGGCTAGAGAGATGGCTCAGTGGTTAAGAGCACTGGCTGCTCTTCCAGAGGTTGTGAGTTCAATTCCCAGCAACCGCGTGTTGGCTCACAACCATCTGTTATGAGATCTGGTGCCCTCTTCTGGCATGTGGGCATACATGGAGGCAGAATGTTGTGTACATAATAAATAAATAAATCTTTAAAATTAACTTCAAAACTATTAAAAATCGTCTTTGAACCAGCACAGAATAAAGCTTAGATGACCGTATATTGTTGAGGTAAAATAATGGGTCCGTGGGGAGCTTGGCCAGGAGGAAGTCACTGGTATGTGGATATCCATGTCCGGGCTTTCACACAGAAATGTGTTTAAGATGCCTTACCTGCTTGGCTTCCCTCTCCTGAATGTAAGGGACAGTCCCCTATCTTCCCACCACATGCCGCTTTAGCACTGAGGGCTCTACTCTGCACCCCCTCTGGTTTGCTTCTAAAGGGAAGGGATAGTCTCGGGTCTCGGGAGGCAGTGACTGAGGCCGTCTGTCAAGGGCAGTTGTTAGGCCAGCTCCCTCATCCTTACCCACACATACTTTCAAGTCCTGAAGCTCGACTTTTTTTTTTTTAAACAGGAGCGCCGACAGGTCACTGCTCATGTATCAACAGTGGATGCTCAGCCCAGAGAGGGTGGCTTCTCTGCCTGTCATCATGGACCAAAAACGCTCTCACTTCCAGGGTGGGGTGGGTGCTAACAGCTACCTTTTCATGTCCAGCCCCATTCCTTTGCAGGGAACCTAGCCAGGAGTGCTCGGGTCGGGAAACACAATTTGAAAGCAAACGCACTTAGGAGGCATTCTGCTATAGCTGTACCACTAATTCCTCATGAAGTGAAGCTGTGTTTCCTGGACAGTTTCCCACAGACGTGGAAAGAGGTAGCGAGACCAGCATTGCTAAACCTGTGGAGCACACCCTCCCACAGGCCTCTGCACTAGGTACCTTGATAAGACCAGAGATAATGCAGTCTCTGCAGGAGCGACACTGTTTCCCAACAGACATTTGCATCCTGCTCGGTTGACCTGAGTATCTACTCAGAGTCAGCTTAGCTCCATGCACCTCAAAGGGCTAAAGAGGGCATTTTCCCCGTCGCACCCCAGGACCTCCTGCTTTCGTGGCTTACCATCTTGTCCAAACATCTCCAAGACTCCAGGACCATCCGAGTCAGACACTCCAGGTCCACAGTAGCCTCAGCTTTCATCGGTCCTACTTTTAGGTGGCACAGCTTGGGATGCTCTTACTGCCTCACCTGCGCCTACTCCCCCAAGCCCACTGGACACCAATGGCATGGCTGCTGTATAAAACAGTAAAGGCTGGAGAGATGGCTCAGAGGTTAAGAGCATTGCCTGCTCTTCCAAAGGTCCTGAGTTCAATTCCCAGCAACCACATGGTGGCTCACAACCATCTGTAATGGAGTCTGGTGCCCTCTTCTGGCCTGCAGGCATACACGCAGACAGAATATTGTATACATAATAAATAAATATTTAAAAAAAAAAACAGTAAAGCCGCTGTCATTCCCAAGTTGAGCTTCTCATTTGACTCAATTCCCATCTAGCACGAGAGTCGAGTGTGCTTATTAAAAGTGGGTCAAACAGTGCTGCTGTAAGCACTACTACTTTAATACTAACCAGTAAATCGATTCATTTTGAGGCTTGATTTGCAGACATCTGGGAATAGGAGTAAATAACTGTTGTATAGTCGGTGACACTTGAGAGCGATCACAGAGAGATGAATGCTGGATGGGGGGGGAGGTGGTGGTGGTGCCATTGTTAGTTATGTCAGATGGCAGAGCAGGAGAGCCTGACAGAAGTTACCAAACGTGGTGAGACGGTGGCGTATTTAATGGGTACCTCCACCAGCAGGAGCAAGTCATGTGTGGCTCCAAAGTTCTACAATTAAGGGTCAATGTTTTAAAAGAAACCTCATACTGTGCTTTTTCATGTTACTTTTGTGTTGCTGCTGTTACTCCTTTAGACATTCCACTATATCCAGGCTTCAGGGAGTTGGGCAGCATTAGCCAATGCTTCAGATAAATCAATAGGGAAAATCATAAAGTTGGGGGAAAAAGTGTATTTGTTTGGTTTGGTTTTGAGGTTTCTTTCTATTTTTTAAGTAAAGACAAGAGTACCCGTTAGATTCAGCGAGGGCACACCCCACTAATGCAGGCTGCTACAGAATGCTGTGTGCCCGGGCTGTAGAACAATTGCTAGAATCTTTTCATCTATTGTTATTACAGCGCTGTTCACCGGACAGTAGCCGCCCCTAGAGGGGAAGGCACAGCAAGCCACAAAGGGCGCAAAGGACAGAACCTTGTTCTCATGCAGATTCCGCTGCCGCTGCAGGGCCAGGGTCACTTGCTTCTCCGCTTTCTTCACTAGCTTGTCGTCCTCTTGCAGGGCGTGGCTGGTGCGCAACTCCATGATCAACTCCAGCCGCTTCTCTTTGCCCTCAAACATCTGCACCAAAGCAAATCCAGAAAGAGTTACCTGTTACCAGAGCCGGGGGGGGGGAGGGGGGGGGTTGAGCTGGGAGGCATGTGCGAGCTGCAGGTTCTGCCACTCACTTACGGCGCCCTCTTTAAAAAGAAAAAGCAAACAAACATAAACAAACAAAACAAAACCCTACAACGGCACTATTTGAGGCCAGTTTGCTTTTCTGATGAACTAACCCCTGGGTTCATAGCACACAATCCGCTATCTGAAGGGAACTGCAAGCTTCTCCACAGATTAAGGGGAGGAAGCACAGGGCTGAGCACAGGCGCTCACCAGCTGCCCTGGACTCGCAGTCTCTCAAGAACTGACGGCCTCACGAGGGAAAGGTGTGGAAGAGGGATTTGTGTGTTTTAAAGTGAGGTGTGTCTATTGCAGCCTCAGAGATCATCTGGCCAAAGCTTAAAGTCAGGACCAGCACTGGGCCTGCTGCCTGTTAAGGGAACATCCCTCAGACTCAAACTACTTCCTTCTAAAATGAGATTTTTGGTAGGAAGAAAGAAAAAAAAGAATACACACGGGTATATAGCTCAAAACTATAATGACTTTGTGTTTCTAACACAAGCATTGCTCACTCTATGCGAACTCAATTGTTTTAAGGCATAATAGAAAATTAGGGAGTCCCTCTTGGTTTATAATGTTCTAACCGCCAAAATTCAGATATGCATATCTGGGAAGTTAGCAATTCCACAAAAGAAAAAGGAGTTCACATAGCCCAAGTTATATAGCTGTGGCACAGGACGGGCAGGTGATTCCGCTCATCTTGGGACGGCACTGGGAGGGAAGGGGAGCTAATCCCGAAACACAGCAGAATAGGAGGGCAAGGCGCATGCGGGAATTGGCCTTGGCAGAAGCACAGACTCGGTTTCCAGCGTTCACGATCGCGGGAGAAACGCTGGCCTGTGGTCTGACCTACGCACCATGTTCTGTACGACTCTGCCCCGGAGTAACTTCTGCAGATAGATCACAGCCATTTCTTTTTCTCCTTCTTCCTAAAGAGACAAAGGGAGGACCGGGTGAGGACTGCAGCAGCTAGAGCATCTTACGGGGGGGGGGGGACCTCTTTCAAGAGTGAGACTGTGGGAGATGTCAAAAGAATTGAAAGAGAGCTAAGATGTGGGTCCACTTTTGTCACTGAATACATGGTGTCTTAAATATTATATACTGTATCATTAAAATGTATCACTTTTATTATGAGCAATACATCATGACGAGAGCCTAAAAGAAAGAAATGATGGGACCACCAAGTTAGCCCTGCACCTGGAGCCATTCCCAGAAAACTCGTTCTGAATCCACAAATACAGCTAACAATGTCCTTCAACATTGGGGTTTTCATGCTTGCTTCTGAGTAATGAAGGACGTGGCTAAAGCAGGGCGCTCTTCACAGGACATAGCTCTACTAGCAAATCAGAACATAGTGGTGAGAGTCGTCAGCTAGAAACACCGACTTATGTAACAGTTCTGGTGCTGGGAGTCGGGGAGGGACCGCTTTCTGCAGGGATGTAACTCCTGAGAAGCTAGCCATGCTCCACTACAGGGCCCTGTGCCCGTGCACACGCCAGACTTGGTGGGTTTACAAAAGAGACCTTGCAATTAGGAGGAAATCATGGTGGAGGAGGAGAAGGGAGGAATTAGAGCAGAGTGAATGGAAGCCCTGATCAAAACACATTTTATGCATCTATAAAATGGTATGTCCAGCGCAGCAAAAACAAACCTGGAAATCTGATAAGGTTTCTTGATGAAAAGGCAAGCAGCAGGCAATGGAGGAAGGTTATGGTTAACCAGAGGGAGGCACAAGGTATGGGGAGGGAGCCTTTCTTGGCCCAACTTGTGTGGAGCGGTCCAGTCAGGGTCCCCACCAAAGAAAGCTATAGTCTGGAGATGCCTCACCCACTTACCGCGGTCCTCCATACATCTGAATTGTGCTGTTGCCTTGCGCCTCTCCCCCAGTGCTGAGATTACAGGGATCTGTCACTGTGCCAAACCATCTTTCTCTCTGTCTCCTCCCACACCTTCCTCCTCTCCCTCCTTCTCCTTCTTTTTGTAACATACATGGTGATTACTTTCTAATAGCTATTTTTCATTCTTGTGTTTTCATTCTTTAAAAGACTAAATAGTTTATATTTCACATGGATTACATTTGTTTATGTTAGATGTTTGCTACACACAAATTAAGAGGGAACTGGGGGTGGGTGGTGGGTGAAGAGATAGCTCAGGGGTTAAGGGCACTAACTGTTCTCACATCTTCAGCATCCCCGTGGTAGCTCACAACCATCTGTAACCCAGTTCCTGGGTAATTCAAAGCCCTCTTTTGGTCTCCATGGTCAATCCATGCACGTGGTGCAGGCAAAATTCACCTACACATAAAAAAGAAATCTCAAAGGAAATTTAAAACAGAGGGAACTGATATTAAATCAGAGCTTGAGACGCTAACACTGCTACCCTAATTTGTTTCCAACCCAAACTACCCTAAGCACGAACTGACTACAATCCTGATCTTAGTGCTTCAAGTAGAAGTTTCAGACTTACACTGGAACGCATCTCCAGCGTGGGGGTTGGAAGCCGAGCCTGGGGGATGGGGTTCTTTTGCAGGAATCGCAGAGGCTTCTTTCCGTCTAGCACTTTATTCTTCTTATCCAACAGCGCCTGAAATACATACCAGCTAAGGTCATCTCTTAGTTTCCACCCTCCCCCAGTGCCAGGTCTAGGCTGTAAATCTGGGTATCAACCCTGATCCCTATGCCTTTATTCAAGGTTAGCTGAGAAAGAGCCAGCTGGGTGCGTGTATTCTCCACCATGTGCTATGACATTCCTAAGAATACATTAACCACTGAATAAATGTGGCATCTATTTTTAAAATATACATTAATTAATTTTATGTTATGTATATGTGTGCATGTCTGAGTGTATAATATTCACTGTGTGTGTGTTGTAGGAGGCTGCTTGTTTGTTCCTGGCAGCTCAGCCCCAAAATAACCATACAGAAACTGCATTAATTACAACATTGCTTGGCCTATCACCTTATGTATATTTCTAGATCACTCTTATCTCTTAAATTAACCTATTTCTACTATTTTATATTTTACCACGAGGATTGTGGCCTACTGGCAAGGTTCCAACTGCCAGCTTGTGTCTTTCCCCTCTGGTTTCTCTTGACTCCAGAGAAACCGTCTTCTTCCTCCCAGCATTCAGTTTAGTTTTCCCCACCTAACTCTACTCTGCCCTATCACAGGCCAAGCAAGATTCTTTATTCATTAACCAATGAAAGCAACACATATACAGAAGGACTCCTCACATCGTGTGTGTGTGTGTGTGTGTGTGTGTGTGTGTGTGTGTGCAGAAGCCTTCAGAAGTCAGAAGCAGGAGTCAGATCATTTGGAACTGGAGTTATGCACCACATAGATGCTGGGAACAGAACCCTGGTCCTCGATAAACCAAACCCTGGTTCTTTGCAAGAGCAGTAAACTTTCTCTTAGTTGCTGAGCTGTCTCTTCGATTCCTACCTCGTTTTGTGTCCGTTTCTATCAGAGATCGTGGGAATTTTTTAAAATTTTTTTAAAAATATGTTCTGTCCTGTGTGCACATCATTTATTATTATTATTAGTTTTTTTTTTGAGACAGGATATCTCTGCGTAACAGTCCTGGCTGTCCTGGAACTTGCTTTGTAGACCAGGCTGGCCTCGAACTCACTGAGATCCACCTGCCTCCCCTCCTGAGTGCTGGAATTAAAGGCATGTGCCATCACCACTGCCCAAACAGAACTTATTGCTTTTTAAATAAATATCAAAAAGGAGGTTCTCCTGTGTGGTGAGTGGTTAAACGTCTGTTTTGCTGTTGCAGAGGAGCTGGAGGACATTAAACAGCATCGGTCTCTAAGTGGAGAGGGACCATCCCTTAGGTCTGGAAGGATGTGAATACTAAGTAAAAAAAGCTCATTTCCTGGGGGTCGAGGGTGTGTTCTGTATTTTTTGATGTTTCCCCCTGTTTGTGTCACCAGAAACACTGTCACAATTACACATAAGACAATTCCATTAGCCTCAGGGAAATACTTTAAATAGAGAAGTACCAAGTTCTTGTGTTGTGACTCAAAGCCTATAACTTAGCTAATTTTTGTCATAAAATCATTTTTACAGCATATTTTCATAAAAACACAGGCAAGTGATGTTTGAAAAAAACTACAGCCCTGAAAGTTGAAACTGGTAAAAATGTATAACATATAAGTAAAATTTAGCATCTCCTAACTGTATAGGTAATAGAACCTCTGGACTTGTCCCAAGTGAAAATGGCAGTGGTTGCCATCATCTCTGGGCAGCCACTGCTGGTACGGCAGTAAAGACGTAGCAGTGGGCAGATATGGGCATGCTAAGAGCTGGGGAGCTCCGAGAGCAGAGCCCTGGCCACACCACGTGGATCACAAACCCACACCAGCCACTCCAAAGTCAGTCATTCAGGACTAAAGGTTGGTAAGGGTGTGGGGGAATGTATGTATTTATATGAGAAAACTTGGCGCTATTCATCAACATGAGAAAGTCACACTGTTGTGGAGTAAACTTTGTGTACATTGTGAAGACGTGTGTTTGAATAAGGTGCCTTCTGATTGGTTTTAAGAAAGAGCTAAATGACCAATAGGCAGGAGGTATAGGTGTGGGGTGTGAGTTCAATTGCCAGCACCAAAAAGAAAGAAGTTTTAAAAGATGCCCATAGGGGGTTGGGGGAGTGGCTCAGTCAGAAGAGGACCCCACTTCAAGGATCTATCTAAGGCAAACCTAGCAAAGAGCAACTGTAATCCTAACCCTCGGGAGACAGAGGCAGGGGGATCCCTGGGTTTTGCTGACTGGCCAGGTACATCAGCAATCGACATGTTCAGAGAAGGACACTATCTCAAAATTAATAAGGTGGTAAGCAATGGAGGAAGACTAGAACATCTACCTCTGGCCCACACAAGTGCGCACACACATGTGCACGTGCACACACATACACAGACATGCACACATACCGCACTTTAAAGTCCAAAGAGACAAGACATGGTGGCTTATTCCTGTAATCTCAGCACTTGGAAGGCTGAAGCAGGAGGGGTCATGAGGCTCAAGCTAGCTGAGCCACACAGTGAAATTTTTTTCTTTTCTTTTTTTTTTTTTTTCAAGACAGGGTTTCTTGCCAGGATTACTCTAAAGACCCTGGTAATGATTTTGGAAACATAAGGAACAGCCAACAGGAGAAATGCCTCAGATAAAGACAAAAAAAAACAGAGAAGACCTTGAAAGACCCCGGAGGGTATGGGAGCCCCACCCTTCCTGGAGGAAAGAAGATGAGGGTGACCAGCACATTTTCAGCCGGAAATCCTGATCAATACGATGGGGAAATAGAGAAAAAGGCCAAAGGCAGAGTTCTGTGCAAGGCCCTGAGGCTCTGGCTGGAAACACGGCTGAGGCGTAAGACCAGAGTTTGGTTCGCGACACCCACATTAAGCGGCTCACATCCACCTGTCACTCTAGCTGCACGGCGTCTAGCACCCTCTTCTGGCCACCTTGGGCGCGTGCAAACATGCGCGCACGCGCGCGCGCGCGCGCACACACACACACACACGTCTTTCCCTCTCAAAACAATAAGATAAATATTTTATTAAGAGTGAAAAGGCCAAAAATAAAAAATAAGAAAGCTTCTGTGCTTTGAAGGACACGGACACTGTCTGGAGTGAAGAGATAACTTAGAGACTAGGAAAACAGTTTTAAAGTGAAAAAGGTCTAGTCTCTGGAATATTTTTTTTAAATTCAGTAATAAAAAGACAACTAGTTTTTAAAATAGACAAAATATTCAAATAGACATGTATTAGGAAAACATACAAATTACTGATAGGTACTTTAAAAGATCCTTAATGTCATCGATTATCAGGAAATTGCAAACCAAAACCCCATGGAGCCACCACCTCCCTCATACCGACATGGCTCGGAACAAACAGATGATAAGAGACAGAAAGGATGTACAGAAAGGAATCCACGCACACAGCCACTGAGATAAAAATAGTGTAGTCGATTTGTTAACAATCAGGAAGTTCTTCAAAAAGGAAAACAGTTGCCGTATGACCTATGACCTCCTCCTAGAGATACATCCAAAAGAACCAAAAGCAGCATGTCTATCCAAACTAGAACACAGAAGCCCATGGCACCAATCGCAGGAAGAACCGAAAGGCTGCTGAGCTGAGAGTGGAGAGACAGAATGTGGTGTGTCCATTAATGGGATATTGTGTAGTCATAGAAAAGAATGAGGACCGGGAACTGTGCTAGAATGGGGCTAGTCGAGGGGTGCCGTTTACTGTAGGGCTTTGCTTATACGGCATGCTCAGAGCAAGCACATCCACAAAGAGGAGGAAGAACAGAGGCTGGAGGAGCGCGAGGAGGACGGAAGTGAGTGCTCAGAGGTATGGGGTTCGTCGCGGGGACGATGGATCAGAGTGATGACATACACAACCTTGTGGACGCGCTGACGCCATTGGACTGCATACTTTAAAGGGTGACCTTATTGTACCTGAATTTTTACTTCCCTCCCACAGCTGAATGCAAAGGAGTCAGGACACAAAACCTGGAGCTCACTGCCGGCACACCATGCCGAAAATGATCCAATTCTTAAGACAGAAGAAAAATGACGGTGGTCAGAGACACACAGGTCTGCAAAGACAGGGAGAGCGGCAGAGAAGGAATAAACAAGGTGAAGATAAAATCTTTTGTTTTTTCTTAAGTTTTAAAATATCCAGTGTAGCCGTGTGTGTGTGTGTGTCCGTGTGTGCTTGCACACATGCACGTCTGTGCCATGACCACATGTGAGGGTCAGAGGACTGCTTTCTGGATTCAGCTCTCTCCTGCAGCCTGTCTGAGGAAGAACTCAGGTGATTCCTCAGCAAGCACCTTTATCGGTTGAGCCATCTCCTGGGCCCATTTGTTTGGTTTTTGTTGTTGTTTGATTGTTTATTTTTATTGATCAAAAAGAAAATCATTTTTTAAAGCAATAAAAGTAAAAATGTGGCAAGTGTGGTGGCATCCACCTATAATTCCTGGTCACGGGAAGTGGAGGCAAGAGGTCAGGAGTTCAAGGTCTTCCTCAGCTACACAGTTATCCAAGGCCGACCTGGGCTGTGCGAGACCCATCTCAAAGAAATCAAAACAGAGTGAAAATGCATTGTGTGTTTATAGGACAAGTGTTAGTGAGCTGAATGCCAGTAGCATCCCAGGGATGAAGGGGGCCTTGGAAGCAATCTGTCCCACACATCGGAGAGGCATAGTATAAAAAGCCACATTGAATACTTTTGTATATTAGAGATTAAGAATGGCAAACATCACATATCAAAATTAATGAAATGTAGCAAAACTCAGTGTTTTGAAAAGAAATGTTTAGTTTAAAATACTTATATAAAGTTGATGAATGACTGAAATCGATAATCTATATATTTAATTTTTTTAGTGTAGGAAAATAATCACAGAACAACTCAAAGAAGAGATATTTTAAAATACAAGAAAAAGAGAGAGGGTGACTATATGTCCAAACCTGAAAATTCATTGTTTGGAAAAATAGTTCCAAGAAAATGAGCAACCCTTCAGTAAAACAGATTAAGGAAAAAGAATTAAGATATAAACAATGTTACAAATGAAAAAATGAACATAATTATATATAGACAATATGATCAGTGATCATGTCAAAAAACTGAACAGATAAAGTGAGATTCTACACAAGACAATTTACCAAATGAATGCAAAGAAACTGTACATGCTGTAGAGAAACTGAGGCATGGGTTAAACTCTTTTCCATGAAGACACTAGTCCTATGTAACTTTGTACATCCTTCCACACTGAAGGGACAGATCGGCTTGGTCTTGCTTAAATTCTTCTCAGGGGAGAAGGAAGAAGAGATGCTCCCAGGTCACTTCTGGAAATCTGTTCAACTCTGGTATCGCACACAGGCAAATTAGAAGGAAAAGTAAGAAAGTCGGTTCACCCACGAGCAGAGAAGCGAGAAGTTAAACCAGATCCAACGATGTGTTAAAATGAGCGACGTGTCTGGACCAAGCAAGGTCAACCACGATGCAGGACAGATTAGCATCTGTAAACATTTGCTCTGGAAACAGTCGATCACTGGATAAAGTAACATAAGCACATGGCCAAAAGCTTTAGCAGATCAGGAGGAAAAGAGAGTTTCTATAATGCAATACAAAGTACAGAAAAAGTTCTTACAGAAAATGGTGAGCACAGTATTCAGGAAGGGTGAACACAGATGGAGACGCAGTCGGGGAGAAAAGACACATGTGATCATTTCAAAGGTCTTAAGCTTTTCCAAAGTGCGTGTGTGCGTGTGTGTGTGTTCACAAGGGAATGTGTTCTTGTGTGTGTGTGTAGGTATATGCTCATGCTTATGCATGTGGAAACCGGAGGTCACACTCAGGTGCTGTTTCTCCAGAGGCAGCCGCCCCCTTGGTTCTTTCATATCTCTCAGTGGGACCTGGACTTGCTGATTACGCCAGGCTAGCTGACCAATGAGCCCCAGGGATGCTGCTCCTGTTTTCTCAGTTGCTGGGATTATACTACACCCAGCTTTCTTACCTGGGTGCTGGGGGTTGGACTTAGGTATTCATTCTTGCCCGGGGGGTTCTTCACAGGCTGTGCCATCCCCCAGTCCTCAGGGACCTATTTGTTTTTAATGTTGAGTTTGGGTTCCCATAGATTCTTATGTCTTACAAGAATCAGGGGAGCAAGAAAATATCTATGGACAAGAGGATGTCATAAACCAGGGATTCCAGAGTGTGACTCCTGGGCCTCCAGCAACAGCATCACCTAGAGACATGTGAAGCCTGCCCATCTCCACAGCCTCGCCCACATCTACTGAGCGAAACTCCGGGTGGAGCCTAGCAGCGCATCTCAACAAGCCCTCCATGGGATTCTAATGCTGACATCTGATGGGCATCACACTTTCTTGCTTAGTTGATTTTTAAACTAGATTAAAAAAAAAGACCTTGGTCACATCTCCTCTTCCTCATGGTGCCCTCACAGCAAACATACAGGAAGAAAACAGAACAAACAGAACGACTCTTAACAAAGTGATTCCCATTGCTAGAATTAGCTAACTTCATAGTTCTAGACTTTACCCTAAATAGAGCCCAAGTGGAAGCACTTTAAGAAAGTAATAGCTTCTGTATAAGGGAAGGTGACCCCTAGAAAGGCCTGTCATAGTTTGAATTGAAGGTGAAGTTGCACAGGAGATCAGGACACGCAGGGGACCTCTGAGAGCAGAAGTCTAATGCTGGTTGTATTTCAGGTGCATGGTCACTGTTGTCCATGATGACGTGCAATTCAGGGCGCAGCATTGCTCTGCAGAGGTCAGAGAGGAAGCATCTAGTCTTCAGAGCCCCCCGATACCTTGTGAACCTCGGCCAACTCATAGTCCATTCTCGCGGTCCTCTTCAGAAAGCCGGCCTTGGTGGTGATGATCTTGGGCTTTGGAGCTTTGATCCTGGGCTGCGTCACAAAATCAGGGAGGCATGATTCAAGTTCCACTAACCCTGTGGGAGGAAGCATGCGGTTTTAGTGTCCCCTGCTTACGCTGAACGGGCTGAAGGCGTACTGTTAGGACCGTGAGCTTTGGAAGGTGACGTCTTTTAAGAGGATGAACTGTTTCTAAAGTGTCGAGTATGTGGAGTTAGCATCTGCTCTCAGTGCCTTGGGCAGCTCAGTAAGAACCTATTCTAAACTAAAGATGTGTTCTGCAGAAAGTACAGCCAGCAGCCAGCAGCGATCTATACAGCTTTATGACAGATGGCGTCCCCGTTCTAAAGTGGGTGTTCACCAACTCATCATATTTTGCTCTGGAGACACCAGTCAGGGCTCTAGCTCAAGAGTCTGACCGGTAACTCAGGATCTTGGCCAGAGGATGCGCCAGCTTGGGAGCTAAACTGTTAAAAATTGAAACAAGTTTCTTGGGCTTCATAAGAGGCACAGAGCCCTTCATGAATTGACCACCCAGTGACTTTCCCTTTAGATTTCATTGTTTCCTAAGCCCAGGTAAAGCTTTTAAATAAAAATATATTTCAAAGAGTGATTGCTGTCATTTGTTTTTAGGTAGAAATCTTGCTGAGTTGCCCAGGCTAGCTCAGACTTCTGGACTCTGGGGATTGCTGGTCTCCAGCTCTGAGAATTAGGAACCACAGACATTGGCTAGCTACACCTAAGCTACCATGTTTCATAGAGAACTGAATTTGCTCTGTGTTAGATTATTCCACAGGGGTTTTCTGTTCTTTGCGTCTGAGTTTTTATTCATATGAAGCTGTATTGACAAGCACATGCCATCTGTTGGTCGTTGCTTTTCAGGCGTTCTATTGTTTACCTTCTGGGTTTGTTTACCTTCGTAGGTGTTGAGGTAGTGGTTTCTGACGACAAAGTCCTCTGAGTTGTTGTCTGGGAAACGACCAAGGCGAGACAAAGGCCCATAGACCTGAGATGCAAAATCAGAATACTCCTTGATGATGTCTCTCCTCTGCAGCTTCCCCTCTATATTCTTCCCTTTTCTTAGGAGTTTTCTGATGTCTGAAATAAAGAGTACTGTCATTATTCTCTCCCAGATGCTACTCCCAATTATAAATGTAGACTAGTAAATTATAAATTATAAATTTATAAATATAATTTATAAATATAGACTAGTAAAGCAACTCGTTTGGTTCACAAGGAAGATATAGAGCTGAGTAAATTTTACGATGGCCCACGACAGCCAGAATGCAGCTCTAGAAACAGGTGCGCCATCTGTGTGGCTCTGAGTACCATGACAGGCAGGGTGGCAGAAGCTGAATCTGCTCGTGTCCTCAGTGTGGAGTCACACACACACACACACACACACACACACACACACCTCCCTTTGATAACTGCACGCTCTGGGCTAAGAAGAAGCAGTCAATAGAAGATTGTGAAATAACCGAAAGCAATTCAGAGTAAATAGAAAATCTATGTTATGGGCAATGCTAGATGAACCCACCTCTTTGTAAGGGGAGCACTGCAGATTCACGCTGGCTAACACCAGGGTTTCAGATGTCCTGGCTCATAGCCTCCAGCCTGGCTTGGCAGGCAGAGGGAAAAGGAGCACTTGTGCACAACTAAGCACTCATCCGGGGAGTCATGCGTGCACTCCCATCCGCTCTTCCGTCACTTCTCCCCAGAGAGCCATCCCTTCTGCAGCCCTCCCTGCCCCCCCCTTACTAACAGCTGTGACAGCCTGTAACTAGAGCGAGGAGGCCAGAGCAACTGCTGCCTTGCGCCTGCCGTTCACAGTTCATCCGCAAGACTTTTTATGTGACTCGGAGTGTTAGAATTTAGTAAAATAACTTTCATATAACTATTTATCTATAAAAGTTGAATCCATCACTAGCTATGTCTTGTATTGAAAAGAAAAAATGTCTAAATACATGGCCAACAGCTAGTGAGGTTAGCTTGAGAAAATAAAACAAAAGCTGAGTTCACTAAAAAGAATTTTCAAGTAAGAATTTAATTTCAGAAAAAAAAAATCAATGTTCACGTATTTTTCTTAAAAAATGTGATTGAGTTGCTAGGGTGCATATCATTTGCTATGTATTGGTACTACAACTCTTCAGGTTTTTTTTTATAAATTTGGGACAATCTGAAAACTTTCAGAGCTATTTTTAAATTTCTTTTTTAATTAGCTCCTTGAGAATTTTTGTACAGTGTGGTTTGATTATATTCGCCCCCTCCTCCATCTTCTCAGAGCCACGCCCCTTCTCCTGTTGCCCAATTTAGTGTCTTATTTTTGTCTATTGTGTTCTCATCCATCAAGTCCAATCTGTGCTGTTCATATATTCTTGGGTGTGTAGCTCTCCAGTGGGGTGTGGCCACTTGCCAGGGTCAACACTATCAAAAGGTAATACACTGTTTAAAACGTTAATCACCTTCTATTTTAAGTGTATGTGGAAGTGACTGTTTGTGCTGGAGGCTGCCAAGTGCCATGGCACACTGTGAAGGTTGAGGACAACCTTCAAGAGTCAGTTCTCCCCTTCCGACTGTGTGGGTCCTGAGGATCAAACACATTTACCCACAAACAATCTCAATGGCCTCAATAAGGCAATTTTACAGGTTAATTTAAAAAGTTTCTTTTTCAGTAGGAAAGCTACAAAATTAAATAATAATAATTCAAGATTTAACCTGAGTTTTTAGTTTAGTTCTGTGTGTGTGCTGTACGTTCATGTGGTGCATGCACACGCGCATGCTAGCAGGTGCAGAGGCCAGAGGAGAACACTGTATGCGCTGTTCTATCCACTGAAACGGGGTCTCACACTGAACTCGGGGCTCTCTATTTCAGATACACAGGCTGCTCAGCCAGCCCCAGCGATCCTCTCCCCTCCTCCCTTGCATTGGCAGGACAGGCACACATAGCCACACCCGACTTTTCACCGGGTGCTGGGGGTTTGAACACGGGTCTTGGTGCTGGCACAGCAGGTGTGCTTAGCCACTGAGCCTCTCCTCAGCCTCCAGCGTAGTCATTCTTAATCCTGCCCTGAATGATCAGTGAAGTGAGTATTTCTTGTTTTCAGGCACAAAATGAAAATGTACAGTTATAGGATATATAATTATAAATATATCTGTGGCATTAAAAATCTCTTAGAGAGAAGCAATTAGGAAAATGGAAGACTAAAATAGCTTAGGGGGCAAGCATAAAAAAAAAGTAGTTAATTGCCTAGCGTACACTTTTAATCCCAGAACTCTGGGAGGCAGAGGCAAGTGGATCTTTGTGAGTTCAAGGCCAGCCTGGTCTACAGAGCAAGTTCCAGGACTGGCTCCATAGCTGCTGAGAAACCCTGTTTCAAAAAACCAAACAAACAAACAAGCAAGCAAGCAAACAACAAAAACAAACAACGGAACAGTTAATCAATAGGCTTCCTAAGTAGAGCTTTGGTCTATGAGTGGGGAGCCTCATACCAACAATGGCATATGTGTGCCTGCCAAGAACTCGACTACTTATTAGAACATGGTCACCTGACCTTCTTAGCAATTTTCCGCCAATGTCCACCTTCCAAAAGTAGCTCCTCTCTCTTCCTTGCCTATGCGATGCCAAATCAGAATTCCATCATAGCTCAGGAAGGCTTGATCAAAGCCCCAAAGCCCAGCCCCCTCCCTGGCCGGCTCATGCCACAAATTACTTGACACGTGTGTGTGCTGGATCTGTGCCACTTTGGCCTCCTTCGCCTCCTGCAGCTTCCACCACTGGGCATTCAGGTGCTTCATGTCCTGCTCATCCTGGTTCTCCTCACGCCTCCTCAGCAGCTGCTTCAGAACCTCCAGCCGCAGGTCCTGCAGTCTTGGGGTGGGTTACAAAGCATTACTCTCCCAAACCGGAAGTTCTATTGGAGAGCCACAGAAGGCCCTTCCTATGAGCATCATATTTGTGCGGTTTAAAAAGACCACTGGGGTAAAAAAAAAAAAAAAAAAAAGGGACAAGTGAGCTGAAATCCCGGGGAGGTTACTCCAGCCGCAGATCTCTATATCGTGGGAGCTTGGGAAAGGGGGCGTGATCATGCACACAGTCCGGAAGACCAAGAACAGACAGATGGGGCAAGAGGTGGGCTCTCTAAGCAGCTGAACCTAGAGAACAAGAGGTTTATGGACAGTACCAGACTAACCAGAGTTAAGAGGAGGAGGGAAGAAAGCCAGGGTAGGTAGTAAGCAATCTTGAGACAGGACTGGTCCCTACGCATAGTAGGAACTTGGTTGTTAACCTTCCCTTTTCTTCATGAATCTGCGCTCCCTGCTCATGGGTTCTAGGGCTGCCTTGCTTATATACCCGACCACATGCAAGTGGTGGCGATGTCTGTGCCCTCCGCTGCTTAGGAACCAGTGTTTCTGCCTTGGGGAACCTGGTGTGTGCACACCAACCAGCACGTGGAAGGCTGAGACAGGAGGATATGTATTCAAAGCCAGCCTGGACTACATAGAGAAATTCTGTCTCAGAAAAGAGCAAAGGGACGATGGGGCTGAAAGTAGGGGCACCAGAGAGGACAGGGCATGCCTCAGATCTTCCCTAAGTGCAGACAATGAGGGAGGATGGAGCCAGGTGATCAAGGCTTCTGGAGACTGTGCTATTAACATGAAGGCACACAGCCCCGCTGCTTCCCAGAGTGAAGGATATATAGTCACACACTACACAAGGAATTGGGTCTTAAGTACTGTGATGGTTCTGTGACACTGAGGAGGCGGAACAGTTCCTGTCACCTAGTGACGGCAGAGCCACTGAAGCTCCATAGACCAACACATTGTTCCCACTTATGGTGATGTTGTAAACAGATGCACTCGGCAGCCAGCCATGTAAAGCTTGGCCAATACAATACTATACAGCACTTGATGATGGCAACAACTCACTATGTATGCTGACAGATTTATGCCGCTTATTTATTGCTGTTTTATTTATGTATTTAGAGACAGGGCCTCATGTAACCTAGGATGACCGCAAACTCAGTACACCATCAGTGGTCTTGAACTCCTGATCCTCCTGCCTCTACCTGTTGACCACTGACAGCAACCTCCAGGCCAGGCTTTTATTGTTATTTTACTGTGTTATTTTTAAAGCTTCTAGTAGGAATTTTATGTTGGTGGCAGCCCCGTATACCTCATATTTACCATATATCCAATGGCACCAAAGGGCCACACTGAGTGACCTTAGCTGTTCAGGATGAGAAAGAGCACCCAGCGATGGGCTCACCTAGTGACACACTTCTCAGAACACACCCCACTGTTAATCAGGCAGTGACTATACTGAGTGGCACCAGGGTCACCCACATCCCTCTGTTAAGCAGGCAGTGACTGTTCTAGGTGGTACCA
>JABTXL010019314.1:3418924-3463611 GCA_025134845.1 Neodon shergylaensis
CTAGCCTGGACACACTCACAGAGAGACCTTCCCTTGGCTAGCCTGGAACACACTCACAGAGGGACCCTCCCTCAACAAGAAAGAAGAAGAGACCTGACTCTCAAAAGTTGTCCTCTGACATACACAGACTGGCATGGTACATGTGTGCCCACACTTACACACATAAATAGACAGAGGAATGGACAGATAAGAACATATGGAAACACAAAAGCCCAGAATAGTCAAAACAATTACTGCACAATAAAGGAGTTTCTAGGGGTGTCACCATCCCTGATATCAAGCTCTACTATAGAGCTGCAGTAATAAAAACAGCTTGGTATTAGCATTAAAACAGACATGTGGGTCAATGGAATCGAATTGAAGACCCTGATACTAATTCATACACCTATGAACACCTGATTTTTGACAAAGAAACTAAAATTATACAATGGAAAAAAAAGAAAGCATCTTCAACAAATGGTGCTGGCATAACCGGATGTCGACATGTAGAAGAATACAAATAGATCCATATCTATCACCATGCACAAAACTCAAGTCAAAGTGGATCAAAGACCTGAATATAAACCCAGCCAATTGAACCTCATAGAAGAGAAAGTAGGAAGTAGTTTTGAACGCTTTGGCACAGGAGACTACTTCCTAAATATAATACCAGTAGCACAGACTTTGAGAGCCACAATTAATAAATGGGACCCTGAAACTGAGAAGCTACTGTGAGGCAAAGGTCACAGTCAACAAGACAAAATGGCAGCCTACAAAATGGGAAAAGATCTTCACCAACCCCACATCTGACATCAAGTAACTAGACACTAAAATTGCCAAATAATTCAATTTAAAAATGGGGTACAATCTAAGCAAAATTCTCAACAGAAGAATCTCAAATGCCCTAAAGACATTAAAAAATTGCTCAACATCCTTACCCATCAGGGAAATGCAAATCAAAACGACCCTGAACACCTATCAGAATGTCTCAGATCAAAATGCCGATGACAGCTTATGCCGCAGAGAGACAGCTCCATCGCGGGTGGAAGTGCAAACTTGTACAGGCATTTTAGAAATCACTATGGCAGTTTCTCAGAAATTTAGGAATCAATGTACCTCAAGACCCAGCAATATCACTCTTGGGCAAATACCCAAAGGACGCACAATCATACCACAAGGATATTTGCTCAACTATGTTCATAGCAGCATAGTTAATAGCCAGAACCTGGAAACAACCTAGATACCCACCAACCAAAGAATGGATAAAGAAAATATATGTGGTGCATTTACATTATGGAGTATTACTCAGCAGTAAAAAGCAATGACATCTTAAAATTTGCAGGCAAATAGATAGAACTAGAAAAAAACCATCCTGAGTGAGGTAACCCAGACCCAGAAAGACAAGCACGGTATGTACTCACTCATAAGTGGATACTAGATGCAAAGCAAAGGACAACCAGGCTACAATCCACAATTCCCAAAAAACTTGGTAAAAAGGGGGATTAAGAGGAGAACACACATGGACAGTCCCAGGAAGGAAAAATAGTTAAGATGGCCTGGGTCAACTGGGAGGGGGTAGAAGGGAGGGGATTGGGAATGGGAACATGAAGATTCAAGATGGCTGAGTTGAGGGACAGAGAGGAAGAGCAATGAAAGAGATATCTCGATAGAGGGAGCCATTGTGGGGTCCAGGAGAAATCTGGTGCTAGGGAAATTCCCAGGAATCCACAAAGATGAACCCAGCTAAGACTCCTAGCAATAGTGGAAAGGGCATCTGAATAGGCCTTCCCCTGTAATCAGATTAGTGACCATCGTAATCGCCATCACAGAACCTACATTCAGTAACTGATGGAAGCAGATGCAGTGACCCACAGCCAAGCACTGGGCTGAGCTCCTGGAGTTCAGTTGAAGAGAGGGAGGAGGGATCATATGAGCAAGGGGTATCAAGATCACAATGGGGAAAACCACAAAGACAGCTGACACAAGCTAGTGGAAGTTCACGGACTCTTAAAACCCTACCCCCCCCAAAAAAAACATTTCATGACTGATTCATCTTCCTGATAAAATACTGAGGCATTGCCACCCCAAAAGTGTGTATGGCAGGGAAACAAAAAAAAGACGTGTGAAATGTGTGTGTGTGTGTGTGTGTTATGGATGAAAAACTTAATTCCTCTTTTGATGGGACTCAAAGATGGAACTCTTGTGAAGTGATAAGCCTTCAAGGGTAGATTGGAACCTTATAATGGTGCTAGTGGTAACAACTTAGGGCCCACTTCTTAGTATGTGTGAGCATAGTCTTTCCCCCTTTCACTACATGAGGACATGGCAAGAAAGCCCTCACCAGACCCTCAATGTTGGTACTTTGATCTCAGACTTCCTAGCCTCCAGAAAGATGAGAAATGAATTTCTATTACTTATAAATCACTCAGTCCTCAGTCGGTGACAATGTGTAGCACACATAAATCAATATCAGAAATTTATTTCATGTCATAACCATTATATCCATATAGACATGGCCATTCATCTTTATTACACAAAGTGTATATAAGATGGTGACATATGTCTGATACTTTGACCCACTAGAGAAATTATTAAGCTTTAATATTCTATGTAACACTATTACTCAGACCTTGGCACACAGAAAATTACCAAAGGGATCAAGTAGGCTCCTGCCTATGGTGGTCGGTGGTTTATAGGTTGCAAAGCACTGATCTTGAGAACTGCCTTCCTGAAGTAAAAATGAAGTGAATGATGAGAGAGTTGCGAAATAAAACACTTACTCGGCTGGTGCTAAGACAACATTGAGCGGCATCTGTTGAAGAAATGGAAGGAAGGGCCTGGGAGGAACAGGAAAACACGTGTGAGATTTTTGTACTGGCTCAACCTTTCTCCTTACTTAAATATTTCTTCCTTTTAAAAAAATCAATGGGTTTGAATAAACTAAAAAGAAATGAGTAATATTCAAAGTTTTGTGTATACAAAACCGCTGGAGATACTCTTATTTAAAACGCAAATTCCCAGTTCTGGCCCCGGAGATCCAGCCAGGATCTGGCACAGCTGTTTACTCGGCATCCTCACTGTGCACGCTGGTGTCTCCTAGGCAGCCATGTTCTCAGGAGAACCTCTGTACTCGGGCTTCAGGTACCTGTTAGTCTCCAGCAACTCCTCAAGTTCTTAAGACCTTCTGAGATGACCAAGGCCTTCATTTGAAGCTTCCCCTCCTGCCGAGAGCCTAAGAACTTACATCTATTATAGTTAAGAAATTAAATTTCTCTTAAAAAATGATGTTTTTTTAAAGTATGAGAACATCTCCGTAAGGAAATGTTTATGTGTGATAAAGTAGATCAGAAAGTCACCTTTGAAAGGAAGTTAATTCAGATGTGGTATCAAGATTATCTTCCAATCCAAGACTGGCAGGGATATTCTCATTTGAGGTTGGTCTGCCCTGAGAATATGATTTTCACAGGAGTAGCAGTCTTTGATGAAGTAAAAGCCTGTGGTTGGATTTGAACATTTGCAAGTATTGTCTGTTTGGACGCTTTTAGCAATTTCTCCTACCCGGTTCTTTCAAGATATGTGTTATATTTGACTTCATTTGATGACGTTTTGCTATCAACTATCCATCCTTCGTTGCCATGGGTACCTCATCTGTCCTCTCGTATGTCTACTGTGAAGATTAGGTAACATCCAAGCAAAGAACTGACCATGAGGGCTGGCACGCTGCACCCACCTAGGGATGACAACTGCTGCCACCACCATAAAAGAGGCTCCTCAGAGCCTCAGGCTCTAACATTTATTACTCTTCACTTTCTACCTGTCAAAGAATTTATAGCGATTCCGTCCAGAAACATCCACATCTTCGTACTCTTCCTTGGGCATCTGGAAGGAAGCATCCACCCTAAAATGAAGCAGAGAAATACATTCAAGCCATCCTCTCTACGTGTCGTGTTTCTGTGCGTAGGAACAGAGCTGAGCTTAGCGGATCTGGTAAGAGGAAAGTCAGAGTTGGGAAATGAACAGATTTATAAAATCCCCAATACAAAAATGCCATTTTTAATAAAAATAGCAAAATTTCAAAGACTCATTTCATGCCCTGTCTGGGCTACATTATTATTTATATTAACTTACCATGACTTACTTGTAAGTCATTTAAATAACTAAGATTTCAATAGATTTATTTTTGAAGGTGATTTTCTTGTAAGTACAAAAACAAAAATAAAAAACCAAAAAAAAAAAACCCACCATAGTTTAGGTTCCAGAAGAAAAAGATCACTTTCTTTATTTTCTATGTGTATTGGTGTTTTGCCTGCATGTTTGTCTGATCTTGGTGTTACAGACAGTTGCACGCTGCCATGTGGGTTCTGGGAATTGAACCCAGTTCATGTGGGTGCTGGGAATTGAACCCGGGTCCTCTGGAAGAACAGTCAGTGCTCTTAACCACTGAGCTATCTCTTTAGCCCCAAAAAGGTCACTTAAAATTTCTAAGGTGAACCAAAGGAACAACAGACTGGATCATCCCTGGCTTTGGTGGTGAGCTGTCCTTTAACATACATGTAAATATGCATGCCAACCTTCTGAGAACTTATAACCATATATAAATATGGTTTAATTGTAAATATATATTTACATATATATTTATGTGTAAATTATATGTGTAAATAAATATATATGAGAATGATCACATATATGGCTAATATGTTATCATATTTATTATATATAAACATATATTTTAGAACTTATTTAATATATTTACATGTTTTGCAAATAATTATAAAACTCATATATTAATATATGATTAATAAATATAACCTATATATGTATAAAATGTATGGCTTTTGTTTCTTAATCAGTTTTATTTTACAAAGAGGGATTTACATCACAGTTATAAGCTTTCAAATCATGTGAAATAATTACAATTTTTAAAAAATCAATATATTCATTAAAAACATGAATATATTTTGGAGCAGGACCCCCTGATACTTACGTAGCACAGAGTCGAAGGACTTCTTTGTGTCTGGCTTCTTGTCCCCTCCATTCTCGATTGACACACAATGGGACAGGATCTGACTTGCTCCAATACATGGAATATCGTGGATGATGAAACAAGTTACTGAACATGGACCTAAAGTGAGGAACTTTTCTCTAATGGTGGGAAAAGGAGGCAGAGAGGAAAAGGTCAAAATTACATGGTCGGGTTTTCTTTTTTTTTTTAAATATTTATTATGCATACAATATTCTGTCTGTGTGTATGTCTGCAGGCCAGAAGAGGGCACCAGACCTCATTACAGACGGCCGTGAGCCACCATGTGGTTGCCGGGAACTGAACTCAGGACCTTTGGAAGAGCAGGCAACGCTCCCAACCACTGAGCCATCTCTCCAGCCCCATGGTCGGGTTTTCTAATACAACTTAATTACGTTGTAAGTTTTTTCAAAAGCACAAAATGACGTATCTAACACCAGAGGAGGAGTTACTAGTGCGTGCACAGACTATCTTTAGGAGGATACTCAAAAGGCTGGCAACCGTATTCATGTGACAGGAGCTAGGACTATATTATTCTGTACTGTATATGCTTTTCCACCACTTAACTTTCCTAGCCCAGGCGCACACACAATTTCCATTTACTTAGCTTATGGGTTCCTGTGTGTGTGTGTGTGTGTGTGTGTGTGTGCATGCGTGCATGCGTACATGAACCCAGGTGCCCACAGAGGCCAGAAGAGGTCATCCAATCCCACAGAACTGCAGTGACAGGCAACTCAGTTGCAGGTGGCTGTGAGTCACCGCACCTGGTTGTTGGAAACTGAACTCCCATACTTTTGCAAGAGCAGCAAGCACCATTAACCTCGGAGCCGTCTCTCCAGACCAGTTTATGGGTTCTTTGTTCGCTATTACTTAACCCCTGCAATGAGCTGCGTATCCTAACATGCCTGGTCCCTGTAATCATGGTGCAGTAATTCCCACAGTACCCGCAATCCGGACTAACCGCTCTGATTAGTGCAGTAGCCAAACCTGGTGATTCCTATTGATTAGGTTGTGCTAGTAGATAAGTTAGACTTACCAGTCTGCTTCGAACCAGGGTGGCTTGGATATTGGCCTGTGCGTGGTCTCGCTCACTCGACACAATGAATAACGGGTCTATAAAGCAGTAGAGTGATGTAGAGATTAAAGTATGTTTACACCTCCAGGGAGAATCCTGGGCAAAGAATGCAGCTTTCTCCCCCTTATCTCTCTCGTCTTTATTTAGTTTTTTTCTATTTTTAATTAAAGATAGATTTTTTTTCATACAATATATTCTGATTCTGGTTTTCCCTCTCTAAACTCCTCCAGATCCTCCCCCTTCCCACCCAAATCCATGCCCTTTCTTTCTCTCTTTAGAAAACAAACAGGCATCTAAAAAAAAAGTAAAATAAGATAAAATAAAATAAGTAAAGAAAATAAGTAAAACAAGATAAAATAAAAGCTAACAAATTGGAATAAGATAAAGCAAACAAAGAGAAGAAAAAAACAAAGAAAAAGCACAAGAAACATATACAGACGCACACACACACACATTTGCTCACACAAAAATTCCGTAAAAACACAAAAGTGGAAGCCGTGATATACATGCAGAAGATAATTAGAGGAAACAAAGTCCCTAACAAAGCATCATAGGACAAAGAATCTTCAGAAACGCCACCATATTTGTTTCGTGTTGGCATCTACTGCTGGGCACAAGGCCTGGCCTTAGGAGTGATTTGTTTACCCAGTGAGACTCTGTTGGAGAGAACTAAGTTTTGCTTTGTGAGCAGTTATCAGCTGGAGCCGGCTTCTGGGTTAGGGATGGGGGCTTGTGTCCATCTCCCTCTAGGCACTGGGACCCCCTCTGGCTTGGACCCATGCAGGCCTGTGCATGCTACCACGGGCTCTGTGAATTCGTGTATCAGTCCTGCTGTGTTTACAAGGCTTTGCATCCTTGATGTCCTCCATGCCCTCTGGCTTTTACAGTCTTTCCACCTCCTCTTCTGTGGAGTTCCCTGAGGAGAGGGATTTGGTGTATTCATCCCATTTAGGATTCCGAGGTCTCTTTCTCTCTGGATATGGTCCAGTTGTGGGTCTCTGTGTCTATTCCCATTTACTGCAGGAGGAGGCTTCTCTGATGATGGCTGAGCAAGACACTGATCTATGCGTATAGCAGAATGTCATTAGGAGTCATTTTATTGCTACATTCCTTTAGCAGAACAGTAGTTGGTGTAGGAAAATTGTCTATATTCTGTCAATCATGTTTTAAATAAATGCTGATTGGCCAGGCAGGTCAACCAGACAGGAAGTAAAGGCGGGCCGATGAGAACAGGAGTATTCTGGGAAGAAGGAAGCTCTTTCCCCAGTCCTGTCTCAATCACCTAAGAAGCAAGATGTGACTACCCCACTGAAAAAGGTACTGAGCCATATGGCTAACATAGACTAGAACAATGGGTTAATAAAAGCTACAAGAGCTAATAAGAAACCTGAGCTAATGGGCCAATCAGTTTATAACTTATGGAGACCTCTGTGATTTCTTTGGGACTTGCTGGCTGTGGGAACTGGGCAGGACAGAAATCCCCACAAGCCCACTCCTCCTGTTACAAGTAGTATTTTATTTTCCCCTCGGTTCATGGCCTGTCAAGTCTCAGGTTCTTGGCCTCCTGAGCAGTGTCGGGGATGGGTTCCAGCTTTAGAGCAGATATAAATCCAATCAGATATTGGTTGGTCACTCCCAGAAGCTTTATGCCACTGTTGTATATTTTGAAAATGAATGGTTTTACATTTGTTTATTTGCCACTGCTCATGTGCAGATACAAAGGGACAACTTGCAGGAGCCAGTTCCCTCCTTGAACCATGTAGGTTCTAGGACAGAAACCCGGGTCATGAGGCCCTTACATACTGAGCTATCTTACTGGCCCTTTCTATTTTCAATGCTGAGCCTTGCTATATGTTGTCTGAGCTAGCCCTAAACTCCTGATTCTTGCTATGTTGTCCAGGAGATCCCTGAACTCCCGATTCTTGCTGTGTTGTCTGAGCTAGTCTTAAACTCCTGATTCTTGCTATGTTGTCCAGGAGAGCCCTGAACTTCTGGTTCTTGCTATGTTGTCTGAGCTAGCCCTGGACTACTGATTCTTGCTATGTTGTCCAGGATAGCCCTGAACTCCTGAATGTAGTAGATCTTCCTGTCTCTGGCGTCTGAGCAGGAAGGAAGGGCTGGAGATAAATGCCACTATGCTTGAATTGCAATTTAAGTGGAAAGCAAATTAGAGGGTTTAGACAGTGCCTAACTGTAGCAGGTGATGGTCCTGTTACCCTCTCCCACCTACCAGGGACTCTCTTGGATGTGTTTCTTTCCTGTGAATTCCAAGTCACCTTGTGGAATTGGGATGCAAACAAAATGCTTATCATGTTTCTAGCACAATACCCTAAATACTCCTTCCCCCCCCCCCTTCTTTTGGGGTCTGGGTCACCTAAAAAATACTTCAAGAGGAGGAATCTTGTATATAAACACTATTCCCATTTCTAGTCAAAAGAACAAATTTTTAGCAGTGCAGGGAAGATGGCTCAGTAAAGTGCTTACGGCACCAGTGTGAAGATGTGAGAGAGCCCCAGCAAGTATACAAAGAGCCAGCGCAGCAGCCTATATACTTGTAATCCCAGAACTCGGGAGGTAGGGCCAGGAGGATTCCCAGGGCAGTACAGCAGAGTCTGTAAGCTCTAGGTCTGATGAGACCTTGTGTTAAAAAGAAGATGGAGAATTCAACGCAATGCCCATCAAAAATCCCAGCAAAATTCTTCAAAAACCTCAAAAGAATGGCACTCAACTTCATTTGGAAAAGCAAAAAACCCAGGATAGCCAAAACAATCCTATACAATAAAAGAACTTCTGGAGACATCACAATCCCTGACTTCAAACTCTGCTACAGAGCTACAGTACTAAAAACAGCCTGGTATTGGCATAAGAACAGACAGGAGGACCAATGGAACCGAATGGAAGACCCGAATATCAATCTACACATCTTCAAACACCTGATCTTTGACAAAGAAGCAAAAATTATCAAATAAAAAAAGAAAGCATATTTAACAAATGGTGCTGGCATAACTGGGTATCAACATGTAGAAGAATGAAAATAGACCCATATCTATCAACATGCACAAAACTCAAGTCCAAATGGATCAAAGACCTCAACATAAAGCCAGTCACACTGAACCTCATAGAAGAGAAAGTGGGAAGTACACTTGAACGCATTGGCACAGGGAACCACTTCGTAAATATAACCCCAGCAGCACAGACACTGAGAGAAACAATTAATAAATGGAACCTCCTGAAACTGAAAAGCTTCTGTAAAGCAAAGGACACAGTCAACAAGACAAAATGACAGCCTACAGAATGGGAAAAGATCTTCACCAACCCCACATCAGACAGAGGTCTGATCTCCAAAATATACAAAGAACTCAAGAAATTGAACACCAAAAGATCACATAATCTAATAAAAAAAAAAATGGAGTACAGACCTAAACAGAGAACTCTCAACGGAGGAATCTAAAATGGCTGAAAGACACTTAAGGAAATGTTCAACATCCTTAGTCATCAGAGAAATACAAATCAAAACAACTCTGAGATTCCATCTTACACCTGAAAGAATGGCCAAGATCAAAAACTCTGATGACAACTTATGCTGGAGAGGTTGTGGGGCAAAGGGAACACTTCTGCATTGCTGGTGGGAATGCAAGATGGTACAACCCCTTTGGATGTCAGTGTGTCAATTTCTCAGTAAATTAGAAAACAATCTTCCTCAAGTTCCAGTAATACCACTTTTGGGTATATATCCAAAGGATGCTCAATCGTGCCATAAGGACATGTGCTCACCTATGTTCATAGCAGCTTTGTTTGTCATAGCCAGAACCTGGAAACAACCTAAATGCCCCTTGACCAAAGAATGGATTAAAAAAAATGTGGTACATTTACACAATGGAGTACTACACAGCAGAAAAAAATAACGACAGCTTGAATTTTGCAGGAAAATGGATGGAGCTAGAAAACATTATTTTGAATGAGTTAACCCAGACACAGAAAGACAATTATCACATGTACTCACTCATAGGTAGTTTTTAAACATAAAGCAAAAAAAAAAAAAAACTAGCCCACAAACCACAATCCCAGAGAACTTAGACAACAATGAGGACACTAAGAGAGACTTACATAGATCTAATCTACATGGGAAGTAGAAAGTAGAAAAAGACAAGATCTCCTGAGTAAATTGGGAGCATGGGGACCTTGCGGGAGGTCTGAAGGTGGGAGGGGAGAGGCAGGGAGGGGAGCAGAGAAAAATGTAGAGCTCAATAAATATCAATAAAAAATACAACAACAACAACAACAAAAATCAAAAAAAATAAGGTGGAGAACAATTGAGAAGGGCTTCCAGTATTGATTCCTGCCTCCTCCCACCACAAACACACACACACACACACACACACACACACACACACACGGTGGATAAATTTGGGCACCTGTTGAAATAAGGGCGGCTGGGGCTGTGTCCCCAGCACCCCAGCCGCCTGCTCGGCTAGCTTATGCCCCGAAATAACAACACACAAACTGTATTTATTTAAATACTGCTTGGCCCATTCTGTCTAGCCCCTTCTCGGCTAACTCTCGCACCTGGACTAGCCCATTTCTAATAATGTGTGTAAGCACCCCAAGGTGCGCTTACCGGGAAGATTCTAGCCTACGTCCATCCTGAGTCGGAGCTTTAGCGCATGTGTCTCAGAGAGGAGCTATCACGTCTACCCAGGAGTGCGGAGCATGGCTTCTCTGCTCCAGAGAGCAGAGCTTGTCGAGTCTGAGCTCACTTCCTCTTCCTCCCAGTATGCTATTCTGTTTATTCCTCCCACCTATGTTTTAACCTATGAGGGCCAAGCAGTTCCTTTATTACTTAACCAATGAAATCAACAGATTGATATATGACACTCCCACATCAGGCACCGTTTTCCATGTTCAATGCACTGGAAGAATGCAGCTATCATGACATCTTGAGAACTGTAGACATGGTACGAAAATATTGTTTCTAATAAGAAATAGATATCATCAGTCATCTTTAGAATTCATCCCTCAGATTTATAAAGACTCTGTTGATGATGGGCCCACATTATCTCTCCAAAGGTCAACAAATGATTAACCCATTCTGGTAAGTACCTGCTCCCTGGGCATATCTTTAGTGATGAAGGGTACTGGTGACTGAGTGTGTTATCTATTACGATCGAGCCACGTGAGATGGTTCAACTAGTAAGAGCACTTTCGCTAGTCTAGCTGCTAGTCTAGCTGTTAGTCTAGAGTCTAGCAGAAGGCTTGGGTTCCATTCCCAGCACCCGCAAGATGACTCACAACCATCTGGATCTTTAGTTCCAGAGGATCTACTGCCCTTTTCTGACCTCCAAGGGCACCAGGTACACAGGGGTGTAATAATACATGCAGGTAAACACTCATACAATACAGTACATAAGTATAAAACTCTTTTTTTTTAAAAAAATCAACCAACATGACACCAAATTCATAAGCAGCTTTTGGAGAGACATTTGATTTCCCAAATAGATTTTTCTCTAGGGGAACAAATACCCTGGCCAAACATTTATAAGATTTATTTCCTAAGATGAAACCAAGAGTAACAAAGTAGACCATTAGGCCGAACACGTCAGCTGTCATTACACAGCCCACGCCAAGGCAGATGGGTCTTATGGATGTCTCATGGGAACCCAAAGGGACATAGTTGAAAATAGTGTCGGGTTCAGGTGACAGCCTGGTTCTACCGTGGGCAAAATCCGAGAAAGAAGGCATCACGCGTAAGCAGTTGCGGTAGTTGTAGCAGCAAATCCAATAATTTAGTTAACACTTACACACCTAGCATTGTGTGCTGGAATAGGTCCTAGAAGGCTACAAATACGAATGGATCAGAAATTAAGGTTCAGAGAAACAAACCACGTATGGAAAATCGGGACATTAACGTAAACTGGAGTTTAATTAGCCCCGGGGGAATCAGTGCACCAAGTCTATTAACAATGTTTTGGTAGATAAGAAGGTTGAACGAAAACAAAAGGCCCTCTGAAAACAAACGCGAGAGAAACTGGCACCACTTTACCCAGAACACCGAACTTGGAGTTGTCTGGATCCTGAGGGCAGGAAGATTATCTTCGCTGCATGTTTTATGCAGGTTGAATGCGGGCACGTTGCGTGAGTTTGCAGCTCTGCAAGTCATTTCACAGTTTCCTGAATGTGTACCCAAAACCTCGGACTAGGTTTCAGGAAAATCAGTTATCAGGAGAAAAAAGGTGACCCCGCCTGTTGTTTGGAGAAGCTGAGCGCACCTGTGGCTTCCGAAGTGCCGCAGCGCGTGGCCACCTGCGTGCAGGGACCACTACCTACCCCTAACTATGCGGTCTGGGGACAGAGGGCTCGTCCTGGAGCTATTTTATTTTATTTCAATTTTTTATTTTTAGCAAGCTACACCCCTACCAGGTAACATTAACTCTTGGGAGGAGTGGACAGCCCTTACCGTACAGGAAATCATACGTTCTACTGGCGCTGCCCTTGGTCCCCAACCGCTGGCACCGGTACGGAAACCCCTGAAGCTTGGTTCTGGGCTCCTGGATGGTCACTGTGCGGCTCATGGTGCTGCCTTTTTCGTCTGAACAGCAGAACACCAGCTATGGGAGGTTTGGTAGCTGGGTACACCGTAGCTATAGCAACCTCAGACTCACACGCGGGGTAAGGGGCGGGGCGAGTTTCAGAGGCGGGACAGCAGGGCAGGGAGGGGTGGGGGCGGGGCGGGACCTAGATGGGCAATTTGAAGAGGCAGGACGGAGTGACAAAGTAGATTTCGGGAATGCACGCTGGGCACATCTGGCAGGATGAAGAAGCAGGATGTGGAGCTCCCTGAGGAGTTGGGAACTGAAAGGAAGGAAGGAGGCAAGAGAAAGGAAACTCTGATGTGGACGGAGGTGGGGCTAGGAAGAAGAGCTAGGGGGCGGACGACCTCGCTCCCTCCCAACTGGGGTTTAGAGCACAAGCTGGGGAAAGGGCTACTCTAGAAAACCAAGAACCATTTGCTAGTAACAGCCCTTGCCACCAGTCTCTTTTGGAGATCCCTGGGAGGTCTCGTAACCTTCTAGAAGAATTGGGTACTTTTCTGAAAGCCCCTTTTCGCAGGATCAAGGAATCCAAGCTCCTAAATGCTGGGCCTTGGGGCAGTAACCAAGATATCAGCTTCAGAGTGAACTAGAACATCAGTAATTGGAAATCTGTCTCCCAGATGCTGCTCTTCGCGTTAGAGCAGATGTGGACAATTCGGCGCATGCGTAGTAGGCTCTGCTAGCATAAATAAATAAATAAATAAAATAAAAATTAAAAAAAATTTAAAAAAGGGTCAGTTTTTGAGAATACTCAACCTTTTGCCCACGACACATTCTTCTTTTTAAAAGAAATTTCATTAATTTATCACTTTACTTTAAAAGTAACCAGCATCTCAAATTAATGACATTGTTTGCTCATTCATTATTGGTGGTTGCAAACTAAATTTAGAGTCTCATGCATGCTACAAGCGCTCCCCTACTGAGATACACTCTAGCCCAAGCCATGGATTTAAAAAAAATTGCTACCATCATAGCTAACAATGTTAATACTAATTATTTTGTTCAAGCATATAGCACATATTCACATTTACATGGTTGACTCAAAGATGTTATTTATTCTTGGTCCGTCCCACTAGGGATGTTTTTAAGCCCTCATTTTGTTCTAGAGCACTGAGTTTCTAGCATTTTGTAATTTAAAAAAACTTTCTTAAACCAATTTTGTTCTCCTGAACTACGATGATAAAGATAAGATCAATGCTAGATTTTTTTTTATGCATCAAAATCAGAGAAATGAGCAGGGCATGCTATTGCATGTCTTTAATCCCACCCGAGACAGCTGTATCTCTGTGAGTTTAGCTTTGTTGTTTTTAGTGCTGCTGCTATGGTTGCATGCATTTCCACATATCTGATATTCTAATTAGCTCGAACTTTACAGCTTCTAAAATAATATTTCACTTTAGAACATATTTTGGAAACTTTTTTTTTCCTGAATTTTGGTTTATGGACTCGCAACTATAGAAATCGGGGCATTTTCCCAGGCCAGGAACTTAAGGTAATAATTCAACACTTCTCTCCATTTTTAGATCTATTCCACACAGTCTGTGTCTTACATTTATCTTCGAATAACTAACCAACCTGTGATAAACTCCTAAGGTGGCTCCCAGGTCACCCCTTGCTGGTGATGCTCTGGTCAGTGTGTCCAGCCTTGTGACATTGCAACCCGGCGTTGTCATTTCTCTCTATAAAGATCACACTCTAGCCACTCACAACTGAAGCTTTTTAAAAAGCACACACACACACACACACACACACACACACACACACACACACACACAAATACTCTTAATGTTGGTTCCTCTGCAGGTAAAAGTGCTGGCTACCAGGGACAATCCAGGCCCGGCAATCTAAGTCTGATCCCCAGAATTCATGTAAAGGTAGACAGAGAGAACCAGCTCCCCAAAGTTGTCCTCTGACCTCCACATGCTGGCCACAGCAAGCATCTCCCCTAAATCACACACACACAATACTAATAAAAAACTTTTTAAGACTTCAATGGTTCAAGCAAGTTCATATTGGGATGCCTTCATAACTGTCCTGGCCTGGGTGCCCATGGGTTTGAGTTTGGCAGGCCTCTGTCCTGGGTCATACCTACACCTCTAGTGTTAGGACCTGCTTTAACCAAAAGACTCCGCAGGCCACGGTGGAAAATAAGCAGCTGTGTGATTGATCTTTTACAGAGACCCTCAGTGTTTATTTTGCTCTCTCTTCATAAGCGATTTTGAGGAAACAAGTGACCATGTTTGGAACCCCACATTGCAAAGAACTTGCAGATGGCTTCTAGGAACTGACATGGCCTCCGACTGATAGCCAGGAAGAAGCCAAAACCTGAAACCCCCCCCCCCCCACAACAGCAAGAAACTGTATTTCTCTAATAACTGGGGTGAGGCTGGCCACATTCTCATCTCTGCTGGAAGCTCAGATAAAACAGTCACCTCTACCAGTCTTAAATTGCAATCTGGAAAAATCCCTAAGCTACACCCAGACTCCTGACCTAGAGAAACGATGAGGAGACAAATGTGTGCTACCATTAGGCTGTGCTAAAAATGCTACATGGATGTCTTGGTGCCATGGCTTGTTAAGCATGCATGACTTAAACAACAGATGCTCATTTCTCACAAGGGATCTAGAATGTCTAACATAAGGAAAGTGCAAATCTATTTTGTTTCTGATAAGGGCCGAGGGGCTTCCTGGCCGGCACATAGCTACCTTCTTGTTCTGTTCTATTCTCATATGACATATTTGAGGGGGAGAGTAACCAGTCTCTTCTTTAAGGGTCCAAAACCCTTCGTAGAGACTGCATCCTGTGACGTCATTGATCTTAACTACCACAGTGGAGACTAGAACTTCATTTGGGTGGGACACAAACATTATGTCCGCAGTAAACAATAAATGACTAGACGGACAGCCTTCATGAAGCTGAGTCTCACCATTTGATGTACTTGTATAAAAAAAAACTTCAGCACTGAGGAGAGGTTCTTGTTAATGAAATTCAGTTAAAAGGGAAGATTTGATCATATTTGAACTCTCCACAGGGGCTAATTTCCATTGTGTCTTGCAAGGCAGGGGGCGTTGTCTGTCCTTGTCCCTTTGCGTGGGAAGCAATGTTGGCCCATAGAGATGGTGCTGCCCTTTAGGCAGAAGGCAGGGCGGACATTTTTATTTCTCTTTATTATGAATTCTCTTCCTATGAAGCAACTCAATACACCTGCGGCTATTTGGCCTTTTCACATCACATGTGGGAAAAGGGATTCTGGAGACTGGTGTAAAGACGCTCTAACACTCTGTGCTGCTGCTTCCGTCAGTGATAAGTGTCATCTCTCAGTCGCCCGGTGGCTCCATGGCTTTTCTCACCACTTATGAACTGGCCTGCAAATGAAGTCGGAACTCAGCCTTCTCGAGATTCAGAAGCTAGAGGACGTTGTATAGTACATATTTCTTTCTTTCTTCTTTTTTTTTTCTTTTTTCTTTTTTTTTTTTTTTTGGTTTTTCGAGACAGGGTTTCTCTGTGGTTTTGGAGTCTGTCCTGGAACTAGCTCTTGTAGACCAGGTTGATCTGGAACTCACAGAGATCCGCCTGCCTCTGCCTCCCGAGTGCTGGGATTAAAGGCGTGCGCCACCACCGCCCGGCGCTGTATAGTACATATTTCCCCTGGGAAATTGAAAAGCTTTTTTTTTTCTTCAGAGGCAGACATGCAAATATTATGTAAAGTTGCTTAGTTCTGTAAGCAACACAGGCTAGCCATTAAATAGACTGATGAGAATTTAAGCCTTGTAATTCTTCTCTCTCAACACATGGTGTCGCTCTTTCACTACTAGCAGCAGCTGCACGGTAGGCATGGAACAGGGCTACACACCTTTAACACTGAAGAAGTTTAAAAAGTAATTCATGCTGGGTGGTGGCGCACGCCTTTAATCCCAGCACTCGGGAGGCAGAGGCAGAGGCAGGTGGATCTCTGAGTACAAGGCCAGCCTGGTCTACAGAGAGAGTTCCAGGGCAGCCAGGGTTACACAGAGAAACACTGTCTCAAAAACCAAAAAAAAATAAAATAAAATAAAACAAAAAATAATAATAATAATAAAATAAAAAAAACGAAAAAGGAGAAAGAAAAAAATCTTAGTTGTTGTCTGTCATGCCAGTGGCTCTGCCATCGCATTCGTAGAAGCCATTTGCTGTTTGGGGCCATCCCACCCTATCCAACTCACCATTTCAAGTTTGTTGCATATTAATTTAGTAATTTTAGTAATAACAATGCAAGAGCTAAAAAGGGTAAAATTTGCTAGCTTCAACTTAATAATCTAATTATAGCTCTTCTTGGGGGAAATAGGTTATTGGTGTTTTTTGTGGGATTATATAGGAAACAATAATTAGCTATGTTTTATAATCTTAATTTCCATTTAATATAAAATAAACCATCTTAGTCTGCAAGCATCTAGGCTGAGAAAGAAAAGTAAAGCTTAATGCTTACTCACGCATCAAAGGCAAAAGGAAAAGTAACCCACATATGTAAGCTGGTTATAGCATCCTAAAGCAAGAGATTAGTAAATAGTTCCCTTTTGAAGATTTATTTATTTATTATGTATACAGTATTCTCAGTATTCTGCCTCCATGTATGCCTGCAGGCCAGAAGAGGGCACCAGATCTCATTACAGATGGCTGTGAGCCACCATGCGGTTGCTGGGAATTGAACTCAGGACCTTTGGAAGAGCAGGCAGTGCTCTTAACCACTGAGCCATCTCTCCAGCCCATATTTCCCTTTTGAAAGGAGATCTTTCGTTTTTTAGACATGATCAAGCTTTGAGACCTAGGCTGGACTTGAACCCAGTACAGAACTCAGGCTGGCCTTAAACTCTGCATCCTCCTGTGTCTGCCTTCTGAGGGCTGAGCTTATAATTTTGTTCCATCATTTCCAGTGTGCTCTTTATTTTGTTCACGAGCAGAAGACTATTCCACCTCAAAGAAGCAGCTGTTATAGGTCATGGTGCTCGAGAGACAGCCAAGGGTTTATTCCAGCCTCAGATATATCCATCTGAAGAAAGCAAAGGCAGGAGATTGCTTTGCGTGGGGCCTGCCTCTATTAAGGAGGCCACACAGGGAACCAATCCATATCAATTCCACCTAAAAAAAATTTTTTAACACAAAAATACAACTCAAGCATCAAGGGGGATAAGGGATAGTTTATTCTGGAGACAAATTGAATGGCCATGGTCTGGCAAGTTTCACATTATCCCAAATTCCACATTCCAATATGGTAATAGTCTCACACAGCTTTACAGTGAAGGAACAAAGAGAACCATACATCAAGACACTTCCCGGATATAGTGGTAAAAACAATAGATAGGTCACAAGAAAGCGAGAAAATCTCAGCTATAGCCTCAAATAGTATCTGATTGTGTTCTCAGCCTTGTGGTTGGTGGGAACTAGAGTGTTTGTTTGCTTACCTAACACTCACAAAAGAATTAGGCCATGTACCAGAGGGAGCAATCAAGGGCAGCTGAGGGGGCTAAACCTGCTCCTAGACAAGCTGGTTGTGGACTAGCAACATTCCATCCTTGCTACAGCATTAGCGTTCTAGTCAATTGATCGGCCTCTCAGGACGTCCAGAGTGAGGCAGGGTTCATTCCAGGAACTTTCCTTCACAAAGGGAAAAATGGGATGAAAAAATATCAGTTACAAAAAAGTTTCAATCCCCCCCCCCTTTGGCCTACAATTTGTATCAAACTCAATCCTCATAATTCCCTAAATTTTCCAGTTCTTTTTCTTCCTTGCTCATACACAAACCACCAGTAACACAATAAATCCAGGTCAGTGGTTTTAAAATGCAAGTCACTTTGCATTTAGATACATTGGATAGTACACGGAACACTGGGAGAGGTGGAACCTCAGGAGCCATGGAACTCTGAACAAATTAGATGCATTTCTGAACCTCGGTTTGTTATGAGGATTAAATGACTCTCAAACTCAACACTCTATATGGAAGCTATTATCCTGGAGATTATATTGCTCCTACTTGGATTTAAAGAAATACCTGGAAAAAGTAGTTTTTAATTTTATTTGAGTGACACATAGATGATTGGACAATTTATACTAAAACCAGCTGGAGACTGAAGAGACATAGCTCAGTTGGTAGTGTTTGCTCAGCATGCAGGAAGCCTTATAGACCAGGCATGGATGGCACACACTTGTAATCCCAGCGCTTAATGACCAGTCAGGGTCATGCAGCTTAGGGCAGAGTTCCGTGCCTATAAATACTTGTATTTGAAAAAAATAACCCGCCGCACCCCACTAGCTAAAAGCTAGCTTAAGGAAGTTACCCAAACATGTGCCCAGTTCTAAGTGAATATCTCTACAGTTAGAATGGAGCTTCTCTGAGGGTTTTACTTTCACTATCAGTTACCTTGTCTTTTTATTCACGTACCCAACGTGGGGGGGGGGGGGGGGAACAGTTGAAACTAGACAAAAAAGTCACATAGCTACTGTGTCATGAAATGTTAGCTGAAGACTTCGTGTGTATGTCAGAGAGGAATAGGAGGTAGGGGACCTTTGCCTTCAACATCTGCAGACCGTACAGCATGAAGGGAGAAGGGCAGGAAGACGGGAGGTCATGAAATGCCCCAGGATCTGGTACTCAAAGGAACTGAAGTTTACTCTTAAGAAGCTCAGAGAGGTAATGTTGCCTTCTTCAGCTATAGTTTCTACATCCACGGGAGGGGGTTAGAGGTCTCTCAACTCTCTCCCCATCTTCCACCTATGTAAAATCTGCCCACGCACACTTTTAAACTCTGGGTGAAATGAGCACGTCAAGTCGGATGGAGAAAAGTCCTTGAGGCCTCAACTCTGTGGGAAAAAACTATAGGCAACAGAGGAAAGCTGGGAATGGGAAAGGGGGGTCTTCCCCAGGGAAAGGCACACTGAATGGTTGTTCAATGCCAAAAGGTCAATCCTTAAAACGTACATACAGGTAGAATTATACTGAACCAAAGAAGTTATATTTAGGAATATATATATGTATACACTTATACATATGCATGCAATAACAATTAGTAAAGAAAAAAGAGAAGCCATAAATTTGAAGGACAGAAGAGAACGGGTACGCACACGTGACAGTTTGCAGCGAGGAAAGAGAAAGAAAAAAAATGCTGCGATTAAATTATCTCAAAAGCAACACTGGGTGACCTTTTAACCTTTGCGCCTGCGCAGAATAAACCATGCCCTTGGGTCAAAGCCCTCGTACTGCTTCTTTCGCGCACGCGCATCTTAGGCTCGCTTCCGTTCTGAGAGGCGGGACTTCCTGTTCTCCTTTAGCGTGACTGCGGAAAGTGAGTGCAGATCGCCGCCGCTTGGGGTCTTCGCGCGTGTGCGCTCGCTGCTGCGTCTCGCTGGAAAGATGCCGGGTCTGGCCGCCGCCAGCCCTGCCCCGCCTGAGGCTCAGGAGAAGAAGCCGCTGAAGCCATGCTGCGCCTGCCCGGAGACCAAGAAGGCGCGCGATGCGTGGTCAGTGCGCGGCCGGGGAGGGACGGCCGGGCTTCCGCACGCTCGCCTCCGCTCTGCCCCCTGGCCCTCCGGAGTAACGGGAACACATAGTTTCGCAGTCGTCTCTGTTCCCTGAGCGCGCACCTTAGGCTCACTTAGGGGTAACGGGAGAGGGCAAGAGATCGGGTTGGCCCCCAAGGTTCTCGTTCTTCATTCCTTGCTGCAATGCCCTTTAACCTTCGTAGGTATTAGGTCCAGATATATATATATATATATATAGAAGTGCGTTGGCCGGGCGTTGGTGGCGCACGCCTTTAATCCCAGCACTCAGGAGGCATAGGCAGGCGGATCTCTGTGAGTTCGAGACCAGCCTGGTCTACAGATCTACAGAGCTAGTTCCAGGACAGGCTCCAAAGCCGCAGAGAAACCCTGTCTCGAAAAACCAAAAAAAAAAAAAAAAAAAAAAAAAAAGTGCGTAGAGATGCTACTTGACTTGAAGGAACTTAAACCATGTGGAGGTTTGTTACCAGCCATTACTATACCACTAGCTCTGATACCTTTAGCAAGGTTACAGTAAAAAATTTCAGGTAACTTCTGAGAATTTTTTTCAAAATGTGCGCGAATAGGATACACAGGATACATTTCTGTAAGGATACCCCCTTTAAAAGGCCGAAGGTTAAAAGTCAGCCTGTCTGGGGCTGGAGAGATGGTTCTGTATTTTAAGAGCGCTGGTTGCCGGTCCAGAGGACCTGGTTTCGATTCCCAACACCCATCTTTAACTCCAGTCCCAGAGGAGTCGGACAGCCTCTCCTGGCTTTTGCTGGCGTTTGCCAGCATTGTATACACCTGCTGTACAGACAAACATGTTGGCAAAACAACCATACACATGAAATAAAAGCAAATACATATTTTAAAAGCCTGTCTACAGTATAGGTGACATGAATGCTTATCAAGTCTCGAAAGGTTTGGTTTTTCTCACTTTGATGAAGTCTCAGTTCTGGAGCGGATCTTGTGAGGAGCCCTCAGAGGATGTGAATAGCATCTCCAGCTGTTTCTCCCGTCAAAGTAAGGAAGTAATAGTAGAAAGAGGTATGGGTGCTCGAGCCTGTAATCTCAGTACCGGGGAGACTGAGGCAGGAGGGTTGCCACAGTTCATCTAGCCTGAGCAACAGAGTGAGACCATGTTTTTTAAAAAACCATAGACGAAAGAGAAATTATTCGTTCGTGTAGTGAGAGTGACCACTTTGCAAGCCCTACTGGAAGTGGAGAATTTAAAGCGGTCTGATGCTGAGGGTCCTGCAGTGGTAATACCCGCTTATGGCAATGCTGGGAGCTTAGAAAGACAGGCAGACCTTGACTCCCAATTCTCCAGCTTCAGCAGGGTACTTACCATGTCTGCCTCCCATGTGTGTTGACCGAGTCCGGTACTTCTGTAGGGTTTCTGGTATGTGGAGCTCCCCGCCCATCCCACCCAGTCTGCCTCATCTGCTGGTAAGGATTTTAATGGTAGACCCTCCCTATTTCCCAACTTCGTTTGAGACGGGGTCTTGACATGTATGTAGCCCAGGCTGGTCCCCTATTCAGGATTCTCCTGCCTTAGCTTTCCAAACATGGTTTCAGGCATGTGCCAGTACATTCCGGGCCTTTGGATTACTTTGTAGATTTTATCAGTGAAATGTCCCTTAATCTTTCAAAGAAGGATTCTACTTAGTGTGAATAAGCTCACTCCGTCCCCGCCTTCCCTGACGACTTTTTCAAGGGTGGATTTCAGCTCCCTGGCTACACATTGGAGATCTCAAACACTAGGAGAAATGGTTGTTCTTCCTTAGTGCCAGCCACTTTGGCCTTGCATGTCTTAATGTCACTGCCAGAGTCCAAACATCCGATGCTGTTTTGATGGATGGGCACAATGTGGGTCATTATAAGTTTTTATTTTCTTCTTGCTTTGAAAACTTGGCTGGAACTGTCTTCCTTTCTCTTCGCTGATGGACTTTGGTGAACTCCGAAGCTGAGTCCTTGAGTAGGATCATCTTGTGGCTCCTGGCTACCAGATCCTTTTGGATGTTTATGTTTTTGGTGTTTAGTGATTAAAAATAGGTTTAAGTGTGTTTGGATGTAAGGAGAAACTGGAAGTTAATTTCTGTGTGGTAATAGGCCCACAAGTTAAGCTTTTCCCTCTTCCCTTCATTTCATGTAAATGTTTTATTCAGTTTATTTCATTTTAAAGAAATGTTTATTCCTTGGGTATAGACTAGAGCTATCGTTTGCTCTGTGTAATTATTTCATCCAGTTAGAACCTTCCCCAAACAACAATAAAAACAAACCTCAGAACCTTAGTTCTGTGGAACATCTTTATGGGCGTGGGCCCGTCGTAAGAACAGCTAGAGCAAAGGAGCCAAGCTGTTCGGTATAGCAGTGTTGCTCGTAACTTCAGCCGCATTCTGTGTGCCCGGCCCCGCTCTCCTGCTCTGCCATGTACGCTCCACGCATGTGCTTACCGTTAGTTACTAGGTAACTAGTGCGTCTTATCTTACAGCATCATCGAGAAAGGAGAAGAGCACTGTGGCCATCTCATCGAGGCCCACAAGGAGTGCATGCGAGCGCTGGGATTTAAGATATGACGTGGTGAGTGAACTGTATCGCTTAGAGTCCGCGTTGCTCCACAGGGTTAGCTCCGAGGCACCGGGAGGCAGCTTGCCTGGTTATCCAGCCTGTTTAAATAGCACTCAGAAAGTAACTTCAGTTCCTAGTATGGGGCAGTAAGTGATGGCAGCAGCTTGAGAGCAGCCAGTAAATCCGGGCTGGTATGAAGCTTTTGAGAACTGGTTTGCTGAGAGCCTTTGGATTACATTACAGTAAGAGGGACTCAGGCTGTGGGAAGTTCAGAACCCTGTTCTATTCCAGTTGCTGTTTTGAGGTCTCGTTAGAGAGGGTTTTCCTCCGTGTGCCCCACATGAAGTAGGAATGTGTTTCCCTGACTGTTCCAGCTGCATCCAGTACCACTTACGATGGAAGAGGTGTCCTGTGTGTGGTACATTCCCCAGATGGTCAGCACTAGCCATGCATGACTTTTAAGAACTTGAATTGGGCCTGATGAGGCTGGGGAACTGAGTTCTTAATTTAGAAAGTTAATAGCATGTGGCTGGCTACTGTGTCTTTAGTCACCACCTGTGTACTGAGCATCCTCTTCCAGGGACCATCCTGCTTCCCTCCAGCCAGGACCTACATTCTAGGAAGCATCTGGTTTCACCCCCAGCCTGTCCCCAGCACCTAGACCATGGCCTGGCATGTAGTGGGTGCTGAATAGGGTGTCTTTAATTAAGGAATGAGTGAATGAGAGGAGAAGTTAATGGGGTTCAGTGTGACAGGATTCCTGAGGTGGGCTGAGCAGGAGGGGGACGGAAGCCCAGCCTCCAGGTAGAGCTATTTGTGCCGCTCAAGTCACACCTCCCTGCCACCCCTAATTTAATGACAGCAGGGAGATACCAAGGCCACATTCCAGTTTAGCAGTGGTGGAGAGCTGGTTTCCGTCTCTTTCACCTCTCTTTGGAATGTGTGGCTGGAGAAGGCGTTTGAAGGCACAGGCCCCAGCATCTGTACATCGGAACTCTCGCTCTGCGCTCTGGCTCTTTCTCCTCAGTTGTGTTAAGTCTTGCCCAGAGCATCATGGGGGAGTTGGCGGTGCCCTGAAAGGGTAGTGGTAGGATTACATTCTCCAAACAGAGGTCCTCACCAGCATGCTCATTTTAGGGCTCTACATTACCTTGAGTTCAGACTTAGGATGAGTGATAATGAAAAGGATCTGTTGCTGGGGTGCGTGGGAGCACACCTCCCACCCAAGCCTTGATGCACTAGACTCCAGCACAGCCGCCTGCCTGCCCTGTCTCTTAGACTGCTAGACTATATCTTCTGAGAACCTCTGCAGAGGAAAAGCACTTCACAAACTTGGGGTGTTTCAACAGTCATAAAAGCTCCTTAATTCAAAAACCTAAGTGAATCTCAATCGGGGCAGGCTCAGCAGTTGGGGATAAGTTATCCCCTCTTTTACCCTCTCTCAAGTGACTCTGCATCAGTCACTGGTTCTCAGCTAGGCTGGACCTCAGGAACACCCAAGGGACACTTTCCAGAACTCACAGGCCGTGTCACCTGCTGACTCCAACTCCTAGCACTGAAGAAACAGGGACTATGCCGAATAGCAAATCTCTGAAGATTTAATGGTAGCAAAAGAAGAGACTCAGAAACTATAAAGAAAAATAGGTATCTTGGTAGAGAGCCAAGGTAGACAAATCGGCATTGAATTAGAAATATCAGGGAGTGAGTAGGTGGCTCTTCCCTTCCTGCTCTTAAGGTCAAAAGAAACAAGGAAACCCAGTAAAATAAAATTAAAGTCTTGGTGATGCTGCTATTTGTTTAATTGAACTTTATTCGTTTGTTTGTCTTTTGTGTTTTTTTTTGTGTGTGTGGTTTTTTTTTGTTTTGTTTTTGTTTTTGTTTGTTTGTTTGTGTTTTTTTGAGGCAGGGTTTCTCTGTGTAGCTTTGGAACCTGTCCTGGTACTTGGTCTGTAGTTCAGGCTGACCTTGAACTCACAGAGATCTGCTGGGATTAAAGGCGGTATGAACTTTATTTTATACATATATTATTTACAAAACTACCTCAAGAGCCTGGTGGTGGTGGCGCACGCCTTTAATCCCAGTACAGGCAGAGACAGGTGGATCTCTGTGAGTTCAAGGCCAGCCTGGTCCACAAGAGCCATTTCCAGGATTGCCAGGGTTGTTACACAGAGAAACCCTGTCTCGAAAAACAAAAAAGAAAAGAAAAAGTATCTCAAGATAATGCATTATAGGGATCACCTGTTAAGACTCTCTGACATGCCAAAATGCAAAAGACAGTCCCACCTGCCAGGGACCCCCCCGCCCAGAGAAGAACCAGGAGTTTATATCCTCTTTCACAGTTAGCCCCTTCTGATATGGAGCCGGTACCAAGAGGTGTGCAGGCTGTTGAAATGGGGCGTAGCTCTGTTTCTGGTTCCTTTTCCAGCTCAGACTTTTGCTTAAATGTATCGTTCTTTCTTCAAGCTCTTTAGGGAAAAGGGAATTTAGATGTTTGTGTCTTGGTGAGGCTTACTTCCTATCTAAAATCTAAACGCAGGGAACAGGTTTAGGAAGCTCTTGAGTTAGACTTGGCGCCTGAGTAACCATCTTTTCAATGCTACTCTCTGTCTTCTTGCATAGGGACTGGGATGGGATGGATAAGGGACTATGGAGAGGCCTGGCACTGCGGAACCCAGGCCAGCCTCGCTGTCCTCTGCTGCTCTCTCTCTGGATCTTGGCTGTGGACTCAGAGGCTTTTCTTTATTTGCCCTTGGATCAAGGAGGAGCTTCCCACAGGAACTGTACTGAACTGACCTTCCTTCTGCCTCTAACAGTGTTGCCAGCAGTTCTTGAACCAGTAGAGACATGCAGGTCTAAAAGCACAGTGCCTTGGCCTGTTTTGAAAGGTACTTCTAGGAAAAATGGTGTTTTTACCTCACCAAAAACTTGTAAAGATTGGGTACTGTAATGAACAGTTTAGGGTGGTGTTAGCTAAGCTAAACTAGAATTTTGAAAAGCAGTCTTTGTTTCATGCCTTGTTTAGAAGAATTGTGACAGTTATTTAATGTTTCAGGGAAGCATTTATTTCTGACGGTCTTAAGTCCCTAAATCCCAAAGTCTGGTTTGATGTTTGAACTCTGACTTTGTGAAATAAAATCTTTTATGCAGGTGGCCTACGCTGTGAATGAAAAATCCCTGAAGAATGAAGAAGAGTAAATATTTTGGAAGTTCCTTGATGCACTTTGATAAGTGGATAAAGTATTTATAATTTATTAAAGAACAAAAAGAAAGTGTGGCAAACCATCTTCGTTGTGGTTCTTCTGCTCCTGACAGACCCACGTGACTTTCTGTTCCGTTCCCTTTCCTTCTCACAGCATATAGCAACAACCTTAGCTGTGAGTTTCTTCTGCAATATTGTGACGTCACAGGATTGGATAGTTATTGTAGGAGCAAATCCTTCTCTCGACCACTAGAATCTCCAACGTTGGGTTATGGAAATGAGAATGAACATCTTTTCCCTGTTGAAAATGACGTCACAGCCGGTCATCTCAGCCAAGACTTGCAGTTAGCCAGATTTAGCCTTTTCGTGCGTTGAACTGAGAATCTCAAGCACAGACTGGAGATTGAGCACAGTGGCTGAGAGCTTGCCTGGTATACACAAGGCCTTGAGTTCTAACCTCAAACAGATAAAACCTCAGAAACAAAGGATGCTGAGGAATGCCACTAGAGGACTATTTAATCTTCATGTGTGGCGGGGTGGCGAGGGTGTTTCTTTATAGAATGAAAGAGCTCAGATCCTTTAAGACTGGCCTAATTCACTGGTTAAACGTGACTTTTTTCCTCTTTGTCTCCCTTTTGTTCTGGTAGTCATTGTGCTGAGGATTGGGCCTAGGGCCTTAAGCGAGGGAAGTGTTCTGCAGCTTTGCCCCTAGCCCTCTGCGTACTGTCTGTAGTGTGATGGAGGCAGGGTCTCACTGAGTTGCCCAGGCTGGACCTGAACGTGTTCTGAGGCCTTGAGCTTGGATTCCTCCTGCTTTGAATTACAGCTCCAGCAAGTCGCTGGCTTATCTGCCGGCTGTGAGCTATCAGTAAGTCACAGTGTCTCTGAATCTGAGTTGTCATCTGAAAAGAAACAATAGCTAACTTTAGGTTTTGTGAGCACTGACGTCATTTGTAAATCAGATGCCACTAGCGTGTAGTGTTACTAGGATTGATTCTTTGATTCTTTAGTCAGTTTTATTTAACATTCATTTGGATACTTTTAATAAATACTGTGTAGATTACAGAGACAGCCATAACCAACTTCCCGCTCAGGACAGACCCGTAGTAGATTGCTGTTCAGACTGCTTGCATATGCCCTAGACTACAAAGTGGAAGACAGATCTACAGCCCCAGCAGCCAATGTTAAGTTTTAAATAAACTGTTGCAGACACCCTCTGTGTTTACATTTGGGGGGCGGTGAGACAGGTCTTTTCTTGTAGCCCAGGTAGCCTTGAACTTGTGCTCTTGCCTCTACTTCCCGCATACTGGAGGTGCAGGTATGTGCAGCCATATTCTACATTATAGAAAGAGATGGTTTTTGTTTTATGTGTCTGATTGTTTTCCTGTATGTGTGTCTATCTCGCATGAGTACTGGTGTGCTCAGAGCCCCTGGGACTGGAGTTACAGATGCGAGTCATTGTGTAGGCCTGGGAACTGAACAGGGCTCCTTCGCAAGAGCAGCAAACAGTCTTAGCTGCTGAGCCGCCTCTCCAGTCCTAGTTGCACATATCTTAAGGTGGAAATAAGACTTTTATATTTTCTAAATGTGCTCTTACTTACTAATGAGATTGTAATAGCTCTTCCCCTTATTATTTTACTCTCAGTTAATTAGATGTAAGAATTCATTCTGTGACTTAACTGTAACTTAAGCAGAACATTGTATATGTACTTACTGTGTGTCAGACACCCTCCAGCAACTGCATCTCCGGCCAAGGCAGGCGGTGTCAGATACATAAATTCTGGTGTGTGTGTGATGTTGTTGACCGGATTTATGGTCATGTAAAGAAGAAATCACCCGAAACCCACCAGCCTGTCACTCACGTGAAGGTTAGCTAGAGGCAATTCATATTTAGAAAAGCATTATCCATGTATCCCTTAATGTGTGAGGAGGCCAATTTTCTCAGCTTAAAGGTAACACGTTGATATTTTGACCTTTTCTAATTTGGTATCCTCGCCTGATTTGGAAAGAACTAAGGCACCCTATTGACAGTACACCTCAGAAGACCCTCTGCCCAGCCTTCCCTGGTGGATTCATTAAGTATATAGCCTTCCCAGAGACAGTAAGCAGCATTTCAGTTATAATGCTTAGATATTAGCACAGTAGTGGAACAATAAAGAATTTGATCTAGTTGGTGACACACCTCTGCCATGTCTTTCTTGTGCTCAGTAATTCCTAAACTCAGTACAGACACTTTGTCTAACAGTTCCCTTTGTCTAACCTTGAAACAGCTTCAAAGTTCATGAAAACAGGCCGTGTCCCTAGGCAAGGCCAGTTTTAGAATTACTCTGCCTTCCACAGTCTGGGGAGATGCTTCTGGAGAAACTGTAATCCCTGCTTTACAGGTGAGGTGAGTACAGGTGTTAGAGACAAATAGTTGATGACCAGGTGCATAAAGTCTAGGTTGTTGGCACCTGAGCCCAGTGCCTACTGTACCAGGTACCTGATAAAAATTCCCATTTGTGGATATGTATTTCTTGATCCAGCACATGCTTAGTAAAGGCTTATGATGTGCGGGAACAGCCCTAGTATTGAGTTATGTGATCTGATCTGCTGCTCACTCTGTTGGACTGGAGAATGATCTATGATTTATAGCTACGCTTTCAGTTGTGAATGAGTGGATTTATTAAGTATATAGTAAGCAGAAGTCAGAGAACAAACAGCAAAAGACCATCAAAGCTAGCAGAAATGAACAGGGAAGCCCTGTTGAGGCAGCCAGCTGGAGTTTCTGTCTGGGTGGAGCAGAGTCTCCTTCATAAAGGAGCACATGACAACGGGAAGGTGACATCCTCAAATCAGCTGCTTTCACTTATCCAGCAGACTCCTGACTGGGAAGCCGAGGCAACTGAAACTCCTGGTAGAGAGGGTCCTTCCCGCTTCCCATCCTCACCCCAAGCATTTTTTATATTGTGGGATAGTCTCTAATGGAAAAGCTTTCTCACAGTTCTCAAAGGCACGGTGTTTTAAATGCCCTTGTGACCTTGACGGCTCTCCCTGTTTCTGAGCCAGGAGTCCAGCCTGACCCAGGACAAGTTTTGGAGGACACTTGACATAAACAAACATGCGTGGTCTAAAGCAGTGGTTCTCAGCCTATGGGTTGTGGTCCCTTCCTTTGTGGGTTGAATGACCCTTTCACAGGGGCTGCCTAAGACTGTCAGACATACGGATATTTACATTAAGGTTCATAAGAGTAACAAAGTTACAGTTATGAAGCAGCAATGAAAATAATGTCATGGTTGGAGGTCACCTCAACATGACCTGTTTTAAAGGGTCTCAGCCAGCATTAGAAGGTCGAGAACCACTGGTGTAAGGGGTGTGCACCGCAGCGGGGGTGGGGGGGGAGGGGGGGGGCTGGGGGAGGGAGCAACACAGCTTCCAGAGTGAGCTTCTCAAGGAGCTCAAACAACAAATGACAATATACATTATATATCCAGACTGTCCTCCGGGCAGAGGGGCTGAATGAAAGGGCACACTGGTTCAGCTTTGGTGTGCTCAGAGTATACAAAGATCTGTAAGATGTGTACTCTGCTCATAAAGAGTTTCTAAGAAAATGAGTACATAAATAAAAACAGTCGTGAAAATTTGAATGTTGTTTTTTTATTCTGATGGGTGTGGGTATTCAAGGTGCTTCCCACAAGAGTTCATGTGTAACTGCCCACGGGTTCTTTATTTAGCTATTAAAAACGTAAGGGCTGGGAGATGACCGATTAAGTGCCTGTATCACGAGCGTTAGGACTTGAGTTCCAGTCTTCAGCCCTGTATAAAAGCCAGGTGCAGCCGGGCCGGTGGTGGCGCACGCCTTTAATCCCAGCACTCAGGAGGCAGAGGCAGGTGGATCTCTGTGAGTTCGAGGCCAGCCTGGTCTACAAGAGCTAGTTCCAGGACAGGAACCAAAAAGCTACGGAGAAACCCTGTCTCGAAAAATCAAAAAAAAAAAAAAAAAGCCAGGTGCAGAGGTGTGCGTCTGTAACTGCAACACTGTGCGCGTGTGCGTGCGTGTGTGCATGTGTGTGTGCGTGCGTGTGTGCGCACGTGTGTGTTTGTGTGTGCGTGTGTGTAAAATAGGCAACTCTCCAGAGCTCTAGCTTGCTGGCCTGCCAGTCTAGCCATTTTGAGCTCCTGGTTCACTGAGAAGCCCGGTCTCAAAAAAAGGGGGAAATCAATACAGCATTGACACCTGGCCTCTGCATGCACACGTACCCACATGACCATATATACACTTATCACACACACACAAACCGTGGAGTCTGACTTGTCTTCCTGACCATGGCACCTGCCTACCCTGGTGTGGGGTGGATATACCCAGTGCCACTCCATTGGAGAAAACTATTTTCCCTCTCCTAGCCGATATCGTGTATTTTCCAGGCACAGCAGGGCCAGTGCACATATGAACTCAGAGAGACTTGTGACAGAGTGTACAAGACCTTTGCAAGTTCAAGCCAGACAAAACCCCAGCCCAGGAGAAAGGAAGTAGGCACAAAGTCTCACGCCTAACCAAGGAGGCACATACCTTAAATCCCAGCACTTGAGGCAGAGGCAAGGGGATCTCTCTAAATTCAAGGCTAGCCTGTTCTACATAGTGATTCCTGGCCAGCCAGGGCTACAAGACCCTGTCTTTAAAAAAGAAAGAGAGAGAAAAACTCATAGTATTTTCACCTTTTGTCGAGTCTAATGAGTTCAATAGCGCATATAGAAAATTCTCATCAAGGAAAATGAGGATAAGTGTAAGAGTCTGGAGTTGCATGCAATTGCATGCCACTAGGTGCTGGTGCTACCCAGCACCTGGGTTTATTTTCATCTCAGTTCTGTCTTCCAGGACCAATGAAACCAAGCATGCACATTCGTACATTCTTGTTCAAGACAGGCAGAAGAGGCAGAAACCTGTCCCCAGGCATGGAATTCTGAGTCCACCTTTCAGTCTGCCTGAGCAGTATTGTTATGTGTATTTTATAAAACAATAGTTGTCCGTGGTGCACCTAAGGCTAAGTGCTCTAAACAGGACCCACCTCTTTCGTATCTCGTCAGATCTCTGGGCAAAACTGAAATTCTGTTTCACAGGAGGAAGGAGCCAATGGATATTAAGTCAGAAACTAGTTTTCCACCTCACCCACCAGACCATGAGGTCATCCTGAATGACCATACTGAGCATACAAGATGAGTTCCTCTTTGTGTTGACTCAAATGTCATGGAGAAAACTTGGTGAAGTGTAAGAAATCAACGTCCAGGCTCCAACAGTCAGCATGTGCTCAGGAAGCTGTTCCCTGGAGAAGAGCGTGTGGGGGTCTGAGACAGGGCACGTTCGGCTCCACGAAGCTGGATGTCCAGCTGAGGTGACATAAGCAGTACAGATGTGGGACTCACTCTCCGGTCAGGAGTCAGGAGATGGGAGGCGCCGTGTTTATGATCACGGCGAAGTCACACTTTGAGCAGCCCAGGCTGCTGCCGTTTCTCTTTGTTCTCATCCTTTGGCCCGTCCTGACCATGGTACCTACAAGTGTTTGCCACACAGTTGGATGAGAGGGCTCAGGGAACCCTAGGCTTGCTTGTTCCCTCTTCCTCAGATGCCCTCCCCAGCAGGAGAGCACCTTCCCAGATGCCAGGCCCCCTCAACTCACCTCCCTCCAGTTGTTTCCCCTGTTCTTTGTATCACATCAGCGATTTTCCTTTCATCCTGGGGTCATCTTTTATGAGACTGCAGCTTTTTCCAGGTTAGTCTTCCCTCTAGATAAAAACAAAAACAAGCAAACCAAAAAACCCTCCAATTCCTTTTCATTCATCTTTGTGTCCCTTGCTACTACCTCATAGTTCTTCTGAATAAAAGCTTACTGACTTAAATTGTCAAGTTACTTCTGTTTCTTCCCACTGTGTCTGTGGATTTCCTCAGAAGGACATGCTATCTTAACACAGACACTATAGTTTTTCTTTTCTCTATCGAATTGACTTTTAAAAAAAAAATAATTTCCTGTTGTTGTGTTCTGTTGGTCTTTGGGCATTAATCTCACCACTCAAACATAGTCAGGTCCTCTGTTATATATAATACATGTGTGTAGGCGTTATCAGCTCCCCCACATACGCTGGAGAATGGTGTCATGGAGAATTACAATTTAGACTCACACTGCCCTAGGCTTTAATCGTCATTCAAATTAATTCTGTGATTTTAGGCAAGTTTCTTAGCTACTCTAAGCCCCTTTCTTTCATAAAAAAGAAAGAAAGAAAAAAAATGGAGAGGAATTATGTAGTGAGACCCTGTCAAAAAAAATTAGATAATAAAACAATAGGTATCTAGTTTACCATTAGAAAATGATAACTGCTTGATAATGTTAGTGCCCCCTGCTCAATTAATCCCAGGTGCACTGGTAGGGATCCTGGACAAGCCAGCAGTGGTTAGCTGAGCCGCCTGTCTCTTTAAAGAGTCAGGGTCAAGCCTTTGGTTAGTCTTGCTGACCTGCTTTGAAATTCTATCTCCTTGGTTGTTTCTCCCTGCCGGCCTCCCCTGACTTTCCTGTCCACAGCCGGCAGGGACTCCAGCCCCGGGAGCCCCGTGCGTGATGCCCAGACAGCTGCTGCTTGCTAAAGTAGGCAGGTTGACAGGAAGCGGTGAACGACAAAAGCAGTGTATGGAAATCCCCACCCTCCACCGCTCAGATGATGCCACAGTCACACCTAGAATCCTAGCATGTGGGAGGTCAGGCAGGAGGATTACCAAGAACTGTAGACCTGCCTTGTAGACCAGTGAGTTCTGGGTCAGTCTATGCTGAGGTGACATCAGGCTCAAAAAATATAACAACAACAACAAAAATATCACAGGACCAAAGCACCATTGTGAGAAAGGCTTGTGGTCTTTGTCCTACAGATTTGCTCCAGTGCTTTTTCTACCTGTCTCCAGAGAGAGAGAGAGAGAGAGAGAGAGAGAGAGAGAAGTATAAAACCATTTGCAGATCAATTGACTCCAATTAAAAATTTAAAATGTCTCCCTTATCATGCAGAGAGCTTTCACAGTTCGGTAACTGTGCTTCAGCCACCTCAGGACAAACAGGACTCCCCTCTACTCACACCTCACCCCTCCCTCAGCTCTGCCCTCCCCCTACTGCCCTTCTTCCAGGGTCACACTGTTCTTTAAGCTTAGTTTGGTCATTTGTTGCAGGCATCCAGTTGCCATTGTTGTCTGTAGCCTCTCCCTTGAAAAGTGGTGCTCAGGTCATTAATGCGCACTTAATATTTGTCCGGGTGGGAACTCCTATAGGGATAAGCCCAGCCCCTTAGGCTGCTGTCATATTTATTTTTAGGTTAATCAGGTCTTTTAGATACATAGAGATTATATTTAGTATAGATAGTATGATCTTCAGCCTCTTCGAAGACAAACGTATAATTCTCAATACCTATCTAACTTGAAGACTAAGAGAATAAACAACTGTGCAATATATGAAGACAATGATCTTCACCTGTAAACAATGTCATTACATATCAAATGTAAACAATGTTATTACATAAATAGTATCAGAGGTAGAAATGTACATTGTGATATGGTAGATGTATCAATACAATATAAGCATACTCTTATACAAAAATAGTATCAATATACAAAAAACAGTACCAATACAATTTTCTAAAAACAGTAAATCACAAATACCAATCATCCCACCAAACTCCAACAATGTTAGTGTGCACTTAGTATTTGTCCGGGTGGGAACTCCAACTACGTTAGTACACACTTAGTAAGTATTTGTCCAGGTGGGAACTCCAACAGTGCATTCAACAATTCCTAATTTTTCCTCAGCCTTAGACTGTTGTTAGTTCAGTGACTCCCCGTAGACTTAGCATTTGGATGGTTCTAGGCTACTCAGCACACACTTAAACCTTGGGAACAATAGGGCAAAGGCGCTACCAAACCAGCAGCCAGGATGGAGACCCAGCAAGGCCTCTAGAAGCAAGAAAGTCAAGTTTCTTGGCTTAATGTTTGCTTAGTTCACATTTACTTCTGTGCGGTGCAAAGTGGATCCCTGGGTTTGTTTAGAAGTTTCTTGAAAGTCATCAGATGTCTTAGGAGTGTGACGTTGGGAGTCAGTGGATCTAGCTCAGCATGTTTGGCATTTCTGCTTACTGTAAAGCCCACTTAAAACACAGCATTAACTATGACAGACTTGGATTCAAATTCCGACTTTGTTATCTACTCTGTGTTGCTACATGTTACCTCTCTGAGGCCCCCATTTTTCTAAGCTCTGCGAGACTGGTGATGACTGAGTAATATATATACACTTATATAATATTTATATTATATTATATTATAACATATATACAATATGTTATATATGTTTAATATATTTATATATGTATACATATATAAAGTGGCCACTGGAGGTTGAACACCAAATGAGTCATTTTGATTGGAGGTCATCCATGTAGATGGGGTGGTGATTTGGGTAATATGTTACCATTCATTAGCTTTTACTAGGTGCAGATTTTGCAGCGGAGTGGCAGCTTAGAGTTGAAGGGGCTGCTTTACCCAGCTGCTTTTGTCGAATGAATGTCAAATCAGTGCACAGTGATGTTTGCAGAGTGTCTTAGACCTTTCATGGGGCTTTCCGGTTCTCACTGCCAGGACTGTTTCTGTTAATAGCCCCAGGCGTTCCCACTTTGAACTGCCCTCCTACCACACACAAATTCCCAAATCCTCCTGACAGGGCATCTGCACTGTGTCCCGCCTGCTCTGTGGACCTCAGTTCTCTGCTCGCTTTTCCTTTGACTGTTCTGCCTGCCTCTGGTGACCCCCAGTGTCTTATCTTGTCCTCTGAAGGTATGCTAAGTGTCGTACCAGCCTGCCTGTTGGCCTGGCCTGTTTTCTCTCACTGCCAGTACCTCTTGGATTCCAATTCCAAACATGGTATCCCTCTGGGGTCACCCTTTCTTCCGGTGCCAAGAGAACATGCATTCCAAATGGAACCCAAGTGTGTCTCTCCTGCTGGCTCTCATTCCTCAGTCTGCTTGGGAACAACAGAAAGCAGGACGTGGTTTGCTTCGTCGTCCCGTGCTACTGAAGTTTCTGGTGTTGCGGTCCTACTTTCTCTGAGGACAATGTATGCTTTTTGCTGAAAACTAAAGGTGAAGAGTATTCTAGGAAAGCCGGAGCCAAAGAAGTTTGCCAGAGTGCTGCAGGGAGGACGAGAGTGGTGCTGAGAGAGAGAGAGAGAGAAGAAAAAACATCCCGAACAACAAACAGGTTTTCAGTCTTCCATGAAGCGTACTATGTTCTGGCATTCTTTCTCAGAGCCACCAGAAGCATTCCTGCCAGCAAAGGTAGAGTTGGTGATGAGAAGTCACTGGAGAGTCCAGGTTGCTTGATTTTTTTTTCTTCCACTTTCCTTTGTGGAGAGGCCTGGAGAGTCTTTGAGAGCCCCAAAGATGAGTCCCAACAGCAGCGCGCTGGGTCAGCTCCTCTGGCGGGGGCCAGTGTGCGGTAGCTGGAAGCAGGATATGGAAGGTGCCCTCTACCACCTTGCCAGCTGCTTCTTGCTCATGGGTTTCATGGCAGGCAGTGGGGTGTACGGCTGCTTCTATCTTTTCGGCATCCTGGGCCCGGGCTACCTGTGCTGTGTGCTGTGGGGCTGGTTTGATGCCTGCGGGCTGGACATCGTCCTTTGGAACTCCCTGCTGACGGCAGCTTGCCTGCTTCAACTGGCACATTTGGTGTATCGCCTCCGGGTGAATACCCTCCCCGAGGAGTTCAACCTCCTCTACAAGACGCTGTGCCTGCCCCTGCAGGTGCCCCTGCAGGTCTACAAGGAAATTGTCCACTGCTGCCACGAGCAGGTCTTGACACTGGCCACGGAGCAGACCTATGCCGTGGAGGGTGAGACACCCATCAACCGCCTGTCCCTGCTCCTCTCTGGCCGGTAAGCTACTCTGTGTTGTCAGTGCCTGGAATTCCCCCGGCCCACACTTCCCAAGTCCTAGTGTCCCTTTCCATTTCGTGTCCCCTTTCGTCGAGGGAAGGATGTGGCAAGTCAAACAAACCCAAATAGATTTTTCTAGGAGTGACTTTGCTTCCTCTTTCTTGACACTTTCCAAGAGGAAACTAGATCACGGGGCATCTTCCAGGCTATCAAGGATAACTATGTTCACTTGCTACTGCAAAGTCTGGTGAGGCCAGACCTGAAACACCCCCCCCCACACACACACACACATGCACACACTCACTCACACACACACACCCTAATGTGTAATGCTCCAACCTCGCTGTGACCTTTAGGAAACTGACCATTTCAGTAAGATTGATTTCTTCCTTTCATATATGCATTTAACATTTGCTAAGCACCAAATGTGTCCAGGAAATAAACCCAGAAATAGGAGGTTTGCCGTGACACCTGTTTCCTGCCAGGGCCTCAAGGAAGCACCCTTTTATATCTGAGATCTCCTATACAAGCTTTGGAGGACAGCCCAAGTACTGGCAGCTACAGAGAGAAAATAGCTCTGTCTCTCCAGTCCGATTGTTCTCCTGAGAGTCCATACTGTAATCTGAGGGCCCTGTGGTGACAGAGGAGCAGTGAGGCCCACAGATGTCCCACTGGGGATTTAGTGGAGACATGCGCCTCAGAGGAAGAGTGACAGCTGGGCGTTGGCTGACTTTAGGACCAAAGTGTGTCCACTTAGCCTGCATGACAGCAGTGGTCATGGCTGTTTAATGAGAAAACACCATGGGCTCTGCATGTCACACTTCACAGCCATTTGCATCCTTTGAGATGCTGCCTCATGGCACTTGACCATAGACAATCCCTCCTGTCACCTTGCTGGAGATCACGTGTGGCTAAAAATGACGGTAATCAGAGCGTTCTGGAAGGCAAAGGGAAGAGGGGAATGGAAGGAGGAGGGGAAGAAGGGAAAGGGAAAGGGAAAAAGAAGGGAGGGGAAAAGGAAGAAGGGAAGGGAAGGGAGAAGAGACGGAGGGAGAGGAGGACAAATTAAGATGGCCATCTACACAGTGGGGAAAGGCCTCTGATGATGGTGGGACGGCTAAGGTCAAAGTCATAATATGCATTTATGTCTGAATTTATAGAATACAAATTGTTATGTGGACTTCGGTTTTCTGTTTTTCTGGACTCAGAAGGCAAGTGTTGACTGAGTTATGAAGGGGGAGTTTTTATGGGGAGACACCCATTTGTTGACAGGATGAGCAAACGCAGCAATCTGTAGACAAGCGTGCAAGGTGACTGTTGTCTGGTGTTCACCTCATAGCTGCATGCTTCTAGGACTAACAGCGAATGCGGGGACTTCCTCATTCGTGGGGTCCATGCTGTTTGCTCCTCATGGCTCCTCTGTTGGGCTGAGGGGGACTGAGGCTAATAAAGAACGGCTTCCTCTCTGCCTGGTGTTCACTTAGCAGAAACACACAGTAACCATACAGTTCTGATGTCTTGGGTTTTTTTGTTTGTTTGTTTGTTTTGTTGTTGTTGTTTGTTTTTTGAGACAGGGTTTCTCTGTAGCTGTTGGAGCCTGTCCTACAACTAGCTCTTGTAGACCAGGCTGGCCAAGAACTTACAGAGATCCGCCTACCTCTGCCTCCTGAGTGCTGGGATTAAAGGCGTGCGCCACCACCACCCGGCAGTTCTGATGTCTTATATGAGGCAGATTTACTGTGCACTTGTATCAGCCTGTGCCCCTGACAAGGGGAAACAAAGCTTGCCTTTCCACAGAGCTTTTCCTGCTATACTTAGACACCAACAGGTAGAAACCAGGCCATTTTGAGTTTTCTCTAGGTTTTCAAGGTTTGGAGTAGGGTTTTGTCACTGTTCTTTTTGATTGCCGTCTTTCCCTATCATCCGTCTCCACTTTGCTGGACGGACAAGAGGGAATAGGCCTCTAGCTGGCGGCTGGGCTCTGGATTTAAGAGGGAGTCACTACATCCGGGTAAGTGCGACACGGATGCCTCCCAGTCACAGAAAAGACTCTTTCTGGGCCAGGAAGTGCAGGCCTCTTATGCAGACCTCCCTGTCCTATGTGGAGGGTGACCTAAAGACCTTTTCATTTGGTTTTAACAAGGGCAGCCAGTCATCCCTTCCAATATTCTGAGAACGAAGTGACTTCCTCAAAACCTGTCACCCGGATAAACTATACTTACTCTTTCAGTTTCATAGCCGATGACATGTACCAACTCCCACGCGTACAGCCCTCTGAACAGGTGACTGGCTGCCTAAGCTAGCACAGGAAATGACCTGCCTGCCACCTGTGCGACCAAGGAGGACACCAATGATGAAAAGTACACTCAGAAAAAGCCACCTCAGTTTGGCTTGCTGCCTGGTTCTACGTTACACAGACAGTGTCATATCTTGGTGAGGTGCTTTGGGAACCAGCTTCCTTCCCTGAAGAAATGATGAGGAGAAATGATACATATCACAGGCTTCCTTCTCTCTTTTTGTGTCTTCTTTCCTTAGAGATGCTTTTTTTTAGATTTTAATCTCTTCACACACTCGCACACACACACACATGCACACACACACACATCTTTGTCCATCATTTCTTCCTTCTTTCCTTTCTTCCCTCCTTCCTTCTATTTTTCCCTGCCCTCTTTGTACAATGAGAGTAGTAAAACTCCGGATGCAGATGTGACAAGCGTTGTCTTGAACTCGTGGAGCTTAAGACAATAGTAACTGTGTGCCAGCATGATTAATCATGGACATGGCCTTCTCAGCGAGAGATACTAAGGATAATGAGAGCTGTGGATCTTCCTTTTCTGGGAGGCCAGACGGACTCCTGCAAGGAATCAGCTCAGCCGTGAGGGAAACTGGTCTAGCCGAAGACAGAATGTGTGGCGGCCCCTAGGTAGGAGGACGCATCATCCGGGCAGCCTGTATAGATTTTTCTAGTCTTGTAGCGAGTGTGTTTCTGCCATCAGGGGCGGACTCTGCGATTAGCTTGGTTTGAGAGCTTTCTTCTTTGGGTGATTATATAATAGGTAATTACTTAATGACAAGTAATAGTCTCCAATAATTTGTATGGTCATGCATGTATCTAGGCATTCATTGAGAGGATACTCATGGGTGCTAATGTTCCATTGACCAGAACTTAACCCGTTGACTGAACCTAGCAGCAAAGGCTATAACAAGCCATAGTCTTGGCCGTGAAGCCACATATCCAGCTGGACCTCTAACAGCATGGAGGAGGAGAGGCAGAAAGTGTTTAAGAGCGGACTGTCATTACATTAACAGATCTCTGTCCATCCTTACGTGCTCATCAGTGGCCTGCTAATCCTGCAGCACTCACATGGAACGTCATCCTTGAGAAGCCTGCTCCCTGCACAGAGCCAGGCTCTTCGTCTCCCCGTCCTGTGAGCCCACCCTACCCCAGCACTCAGCACACTGACTTGAACCTGTTACTTATGTGCTCAAGTCTTCCATTCAGCTGCGAACCTCTTGAAGGCAAGGGCCAGATTATACCCACCTCAGTAGCCCCCATTGTTCAGGAAGATGGGAGGTTCTGTGAATGTTGGATTAGTTAGAAAATTTCCAGAAGTGACAGCAGGCCAAGTGGGTGTGTGCGCCACTGAGGTGTGCTTGTCTCTCCACCCGATGTAACCCGCTTGAAAAGAGAAGGCAAATGTGAATGCCTGGGTTTTCTGGGAAACAGGGGGAAAGACCCTTACTGGACTTGATATCTGTCTAGAGGCTACATCACATCCCCAAACCACTCTCTTTATCCAGGCATACTGCTGTTGGGCAGGTCCCTTCTCTGCAGGAGCGAAGCACGAGTATAGATGCTGGCCATAAGGCTAGACGAGACAGCAAGCAGTATGGGTGGGGTTGCTAACCCTGAGCTGTGAAACACACCTGAGGGCATAAGAAAGGCCAAAGCATTTGCTTAACTTGTTGGTAGTAGGGAATAATTATATCCATAAAATTTTAAAACATTAATTAGAATTCTTGGATGTGGCCACAGAAACCCACTGTGTCTAGTTGGCGCCCTTTAGAAAAAGCAAATGACTTCTTTTCAAACTTAAAGAGAGACATGCAGCCTGGCCTCAGGCTAGAAGAACATAAAATCATGTCTATTGGAAATTCTGTATGACTTTAGGTTCTCCTTCCCTGTGGCCTGCTGGGGCACATCCTTGTGTGAATTCCATTATATGAGAGACAAGGTTTTAATACCCGAGTACAGGAGTGTGTCGGCTTAACCAACGTCTCCTAGTTGTCTCTGTTGGAAGCACAAGTCACAGTGACTTCACCCCAGTTCCAAAGTCTCACAGATGGGGTTGAAATGTCACTGGGCTAGGTGTGCATCCCAAGACTGTTTGTTCACTGGATGAGGTATCTGGATTCTCATTTCCTTATGGCTGCTGAGGGTTCAGAAAGGTGATGTTGAAAGTGTCCACCACCACCTACGAAAACTAGTAAGATGACATCATGGTGAGAACACAGAATCTCGGTTTTGTTTCCTGCTAGCCATATGACCTTAAGGTTTCCTTACCATCTGTGTTCTTGGCTGTAAAACAGAGGGTGGGGCGGGGGAGGGAACCAAACGGTCCACCTTGCATTGCCGTGATGACTAAAGAGGCAGGCACATGTGGAGCATCTGTTCGTCTCTCACACACTGTCTTCTTTCCCTTGCAAACGTGTTCTGTCCCCAGTACCGCTGCTCATGTAGCCTGCCGGACAGAGGACCAGTAGGGCAGCATCTTCCACGGCAATGGTGCTATTCTACAGCCACGCCATACAATGCGGCAGTCACAGACTGCGCACAACCACAGACCAGAGCACCTGGGTTTGATCAGTGTGACGGAGGAACTGGACTGTTAACTGTATTTAGTTTTAATGGACGTCGATCTTAATTGAAATAGCCACATGTGGTTAGTGGACAGCGGAGCCCTAACCCAGTGGTTTGCGTCCTGGACACATAGTGGACTCCCTGAGGAGATTTCTTTTTCTGTGGCTTTAAAACATATTGTTTTGACTTATTCTTTGGGAATTTCACATTAAGGACCCCAATCCCACTCATTTCCCAGTCTCTCCATATCTGTCCTTCACCCTTGCAGCATTGCCACCCAAAGGAAAACTAAAAAAGAAATAAAAAAAATAAAATAAAAAATAACAATACAGACAACAACAAAAAATCCACTTCACTCCTCCTATTTCTCACCTTACTGGAGAGATTCTTACACTACTAGTGTCCAGCCCTCACCCTCAGACATGTTTCTTATTGCTTTGGGATAAGGCCCATGCCCAAGGCACTTTTCAAGAGGTTTTCCTTCTTTCCTTCCTTCCTTCCTTCCTTCCTTCCTTCCTTCCTTCCTTCCTTCTTTCCTTCCTTTCCTTCCTTTCCTCCTCCTCTCCTTCTTTGTTGTTGTTGTTTGTGGTGGTGGTGGTGATGGTGGTGGTGGTGGTGTGTGTATGTATATCAATTCTAGAGTTTTGGAAGTTGCTTACAATGTAATTCTTATTTACTTAGGTAATATTATATCCTTCTGGAGTCTTTGATGGAGTTGAAGATTAGATAGTTATATTTTTTTAGTTATAATAAAAGATAAAATAGATATAAATATTGTAACTGTAATTCTTGCTTGATATCTACTTTTTATATATAATTTTACTATGTTAAAGTTAAAACCTTCCTTTTTATTTAGACAGAAAGGGAGAGGTGATGTGGGATTCCTCTCTGTATGCTGTAAATATGTTTTATTACCATCGGTTAATAAAGAATCTGCTTTGGGCCTATGGCAGCGCAAAATAGAACAAGGCAGGAATTACAAGCAGAGATAGAGGAGGAAAAAAAGGCAGAATCAGGGAGACACCAATATGGCCACTCCTATCTCCCCAGAACTTTACCAGTAAACCACAAGCCTCGTGGTAAAATATAAAACAATAGGAATGGGTTAATTTAAGATGTAAGAGTTAGTTAACATTTTTTAAATATTTATTTATTTATTATGTATACAATATTCTGTCTGTGTGTATGCCTTCAGACCAGAAGAGGGAACCAGACCCCCATTACAGATGGTTGTGAGCCACCATGTGGTTGCTGGGAATTGAATTCAGGACCTTTGGAAGAGCAGGCAATGCTCTTAACCTCTGAGCCATCTCTCTGGCCCCTAATAGTTAGTTAATAAGAAGTCTGATCTAATAGGTTGAGCAGTGTTTTAATAATATAGTTTCTGTGTAATTATTTTGGGTCTGGGTGACCAGGAAAAGAACAAATAGCCTCCACCTACACTCCCCCAATCCCCAGGACTCTAGTTCTGCAGTCTGGAGTAGAGAGCCATGCATGGTGGGGAGGAGAAGGGCCGTGAGAGCCTGCTCTCTGTGTTTCATTGGGTCACATCTGCTTTGGCCTCTCCACACTTTAGCTAGGTGTTTCTGCTGGAGGATTTGAGCCAATCACCATAAGTGACTTCGGTAGAGGGCATAGAGCAGTGATTACCCTTTCCCAGACAGTGTCTTCTTTCCTTTCGTCAGGGTTCGAGTGAGCCAGGATGGGCAGTTTCTGCACTACATCTTTCCGTACCAGTTCATGGACTCCCCCGAATGGGAATCGCTGCATCCTTCTGAGGAGGGGACCTTCCAGGTAACAAGGAGCCCGACGGCAGCACTGCTCACCTGCCACTGCACGTCCCAACATCGCTGCCTCCCTCTTTCACATCTGCCCTTGGGCCATCACCAGATGTGATGCTAAGAGGGGCTGGGGTCATGACCCCTGCCTTCTGAGGAGAAGAGTGCCTACGCTCCCGGGTCTGGGGAACAGGGAAGGGTGGTATTGGTCCCTGACAGGCAGTCATGTCGCGCGTGTGCCTACAAACTTTCCAAAAGACTAACGCCTAGAAAAAATAGATTAAAAAAAAGCCCATCCTACATAGGATCATGGAAACTCCTAGCACCCCCCTGGTTGTAGCTCCAGCTCTCCTGGTTCACGCTGCTCATTCTAGCTCTGCCGAACACCGGTACCCATATACCTTGACCCTGTTATGGCCTCTTTATCTGAAATACATTTTCACTTCTAAATGAGCCGCCATGATCCCCAGGACTCTTTTATGAGGGTTACTCAGGCTCACCTTCCCGCCTCCATGTCCACAGCTTACTGCAGCCACCCGCCAGCTCGAGTTCTTCCCTTTCTTCATGCTGGCCTCGTGCACATTGCTGTCTATTCTAATGACACAGAGACACCTCCATCTCTCCATCTCTGACCCTATCTCTGTCTGTATCTGTCTCTGTCCCCACACTTCAAAACACAGTCCCAAGAACACAGTTTTTACTGAACAGGTTGGTGTCTCAGAAGACTCAACGGGTCACTCACACCCATGAGGCCACAGGGATCCTGACCACTCAGCTCCTACTGACCGACCTCTCTGCAGCCCTTCACATTTGTGGTTCTGGGTTGCCGATGGCTACAACGTGACACACACTGCATATTGTATTGCCTTGCTGAGTCACACAAATTGCTAGACTGGGTAATACTGTTACTGTCTAACAGATAACCCATCTCAGATTCCAAAGCATTGTGCACCCAGCCAGAAAGCGACAAAGCCAAGAAGGAGTCTGCTCTTACTGTCTGTCTCTTTTCTCTGAGAAATGAAAGGGCCATCACAAGAGTGGTTCACTCAGCCCTCTTAGGGACTCTGCTAGGCAGTTTGCTGGTCCTAGGGTATGTGTATCTTCTGTGATGTCTACCAGAGAGTCCTCTAGCCAGCATATGAGCTAACCCCGGAACAGACACATGCCAGGCAATGCCACTGTCTGGGCTGGCTTCGGTCCTAATCCTAGCTCTATGGTGATATTGTCAAAGAGGCAGTCTTCCGCCATTGCCAGGGCCACTAGCCACTGACTCCCTCCAATCAAATAACTTTCGTCCCATCCCCACCCTCTCTGCCTCACCCAGAGGCATTCTCTGGGAACTCCCTCAGGCCAGGAGAATGACAGAAGAGCTTAGGGCTGGAGCCAGCCAGACCAGGCTACAGCAATGACAGGGAGGAGCAGGTGGGTCGTACTCCAGAGGAAAGACTGTTACCCCAGACGGCCTCTCGGCCTGGAATGTAAGCATGCTCATATTCCTCCCTTTTATATCTTCTGTGTATGCCTCATTTAGAAGCAAATGGATCCACACCCTTGCTGCTGGCTGTGTAAAATCCCATTTCCTCTTTGCAGGTATCAGGTGTTGTTGGGTTATAGTTTGTCTTGATCTTGCATCTTACCTAGCTTTGTTGACTGGAAGAGCAATTCTAGTGACTGCTTACATCACAATTTACAGCAAATTTAACCCAAATCTCAGCGTCCTGTCACACTTCTCAACAGTTCAGTTTCCCCAGATCTGCTGGCTGGTGGCACAGTGACACTTCCATTATTCACCAATAGCAGAGCACGGCACAGCCCATAGAATTCATCACCAGCCTGTGGTCTGTGTCCTGTTTCGCTGGACCTCTGTTTTAATTATGTATGTTCTCACAAAGAAAAGGCTTTGTGCTTATCAAAACTTTGTTACAGACAACCCTGGATGCATGTGGGAACCAATAAAAAGGTAGGTTTCTGGAGGTTAAGAGCCTGGTGCAGTAGGGAAACGCTTGCTGTGCAAGCACGAGGGGCTGAATTAGGATCATCAGCACCCAACAGAAAGCAGGGCATAGTGACATGTGCCTGTAACCCCAGCACCGGGAAAGGCAGAGACAAGCAGATCTGGGGGGCTTGCTGGCCTGCCAGTCCAGTTGAATGTCAAGTGCGAGGTGTAGTCTC
>JABTXL010019314.1:3463621-3532817 GCA_025134845.1 Neodon shergylaensis
AGGACTTTTTAAAAAGATTTGGTTTTAGTTGTGTGTGTATGTGGTGGAAGAGGTATATGCACGTAGGTGCAGCGCCCTGGAAGGCCAAAAGAGGGCATCAGCCAAAATTACAGGCTGTTGCTGTTGTGAGTAGCCTGACCTGAGTTCTGGGAGCAAAGCTCTGGTCCTCTGGAAGAGAAGGAAGTGCTCTTAACCACTGAACCATCTCTCCAGACTCTAAGGAAGGACTTTACGAAATGACACTGGGTTGTTTGGCTGCATACAAGACTGTTCATCTTCACTTGAATCATTTGTTCCCTTCAGAGATGCTCTTGAGGAACTTGGTATATGTTGGCACTGATGAAAGGGTTTGGAAGACATCAATGGAAAGCACACATCCTGCCCTTATGCAAGCTGCATTCTAGCAGGAGAGGCAAAAATAAACCCTCGATATAACAAACAGATGAATATATTGGAGAACAGTAACTGCTGATTAAAAGAGCAACAGAGAATGCAGCGTAAGGTTACAGTTTAAGTACCAGCGCTCGTGGGTGTCCTTGTTAAACAGGTGACCGCTGAGTAAGGGCTTGAGAGGGGACAGTGTGCACTCTAGTCCTCTAGGAGACAGAGGACAGAACGAGTGCTAAAGTCCCGAGGGAGAGCTGCAGGCTTCAGGTACAGAAAGGGGAGCACCGAGAGGTGGGGTGCAGCTAGCAGGAGAGGAAGCTGCAGAGGTGTCGTGGGAACCAGATTGCATAAGGGCCAGCAGATATGTTTTCTAGATGGAGCCCGAAAGGTTAATGAATGCTTAGTTATTGAGGAAGGAGGCTTCTGACTTTCTGACCTGAGCGCTAGAAGGGCGGGGTGGCTGCAGGCAGAGCTTGCCAGAGCGGGAGAAGTGCATCTTGGGATGTGTTCAGTTTGCTTCATATTAGACAGTGGGGGTGTTGCAAAGGCAGCTGGAATAGTCGAGTCTGGAATCCAGGAATGAGGTCTGGGCTTGAGAGATACATTTGGAAACAGGTTTTATACAGGTAAGACTAAAAGCCATTGGGTGGGATAGCATTGCATAGTGAATGCAAGCATAGAGAAGTGGTCAAGAATCTGACCTCTTCTGTGAAGTTGGTGAGAAAAGGAAGAGACAGAAAGTGAACCTGAGGAGAAGTCAGGAGGTCTTCCCAGGAGTGTTTGGCACCCCAGAACCCCACAGAGACAGTGCCAAAGAGAGGTGATCTGGCAGAGCGCAGCTGGCCTGTGAGAGCAGCAACTGAGAGGTCACAGGGTGTCTTGATTGACAGGAACAATGATTGACAGTCTTATTTGCCAAAGAGCAAGTCAGAAGAAAGGAGACAGTACATATAGACAGGTTTCTGTGGAGTTTGCTAAAATGGGAATAAATATAATGGTAGCCATGAAAGTAAGATGAAGAAAAGGAGTTTTATATTTTATCCTTTTTTTTTTTTTAATGAAAGCAATAACAACCTACACAAGGGAAAAAAGCCCATAATCTCTGTGTCTGGCCGTACAGACATTGACGTCATCCATGTTAGGACATCATCAGGCGTATCTGCCCTGTGGTTGGCACCGTGTCTTTTGTCCTGGGACGTTCTGTCAAGGACATATGAGGCAGAGGCTATGACTGAGTGTGACAGATTGTGAGTGTTCTCTTCAGGACTCTCTCAAAGAGGCGACATGCCCGGGCATAGTTATTTAACGGAAATTACACAGCTGGTGAAGGGTCAGGCTGAAACCAGCAACCAGCTCCTGGCCTGATGACTAATTTAGTTAGGGCCCTGGTCTAACAGATGAGACAGGGGACTGTGGGGAGCAGGAAGTGGAGGAGGGGCTCAGCAGACACTGAGGAGGAGAGGAGAGGGACGGGAGGTAAAGTAGTGTCTTTTTAGAAGATTTTTTTAATTTTTAATTTGTGTGTGTGTGTGCGTGCACGTGTGTGCCCCCCCCCCACATACACAGAGGCCAGAGGCTTTAGACCCATTGGAGCTGAAGTTATAGGCAGTTGTGAGTTGTTCGATGTGGGTGCTGGGAATCAAACTTAGAGTCCTCTGTAAGAACATCAAGTGCTCTTAACCCACTCAACCATCTTTCTGGCCCTGAAAGGCACGAATTCAAGGGGTTGTATATAATCTCTAACAGAGAATGCTTCAAAAGCCAACACCACATTTCATAGTCAGTATAAGGCGTCAACAGAGTGCCTGGCACATAGTCACAGTTCAGTAAAGGTTAGCCGCCATGTCCCTCCGTCTCCACTCACAAACACACCCTAACCCTGCCAGCCCAAGGGTTGTGTCAACCAGATCATTACAAATTGTCTAAGTTTATCCCCTTCTCGATACTATCCTTGGAATGATTCCACTTTAACCTTAGCTTTGCTACTCATCTTTGGTTTTGGTTTTGAGACAGGATCTCGCTGCATAGCTCAGGCTATCCTAGAACTCACTATGTACTCGATCCATTGCCTCCACCTTCTGAGTGCTGGGTTGTAAGGCATGAGCCACCACGCCTAGATCATCATTTTAACAAGGGTTATGGAGGCCCACTGTGTGCCAAGCACACGGTGTTGCTTCTCTCTTCTGCTGGCATAATCTGATTTGCATCCCGGGCACAGTGACTATGCAGACATTCCCAGGCCCTTAAATAAATAACCGAAGAAGGGGGCCTGTTCCGTTCTGGTCATGAGTTCTTTTTCTGTCTCTATTCGTTCTTGAGTCATGAGATCCTTTCGGTTTGTAACCAAGTTAAGAACAGATTCGGGTACCTGAACCCCAGTGCTCTGTCCCTCTGATACATCTTGGCTTGATACTTGCTTGATCTGTAGCCTTGTCCCTCGATAAACATTTCCCTCATCTCTTTGGAGGTGATGGTCGAGTGAGCACCAGGCTGTCCCCAGCTCCTGACACAGGGCATGCACATCACAGAACACACACAAGAAGCTTGTACCTGGACTTCCTCCCGGCTAGGCCATAGAGAGATACCCTAATCAAAATAGCCACCTGTGTCTCTGGACATTAAATCTTTATCTGCTCCTAACCCCCCAGGTCACGCTGACTGCTGAGACCGAATGTAGCTACATTTCCTGGCCCCGGAAAAATCTCCACCTTCTTCTAAACAGAGAGCGATACATCTCCCGCCTCTTCTCAGCCCTGCTGGGCTATGACATCTCCGAGAAGCTCTACACGCTCAATGACAAGCTGTTCGCTAAGTTTGGGCTGCGCTTCGACATCCGCCTCCCCAGTCTCTACCATGTTCTGGGGTCCTCAGCCTCGGATGGAGGACCCGAGTCTGAGAAGGATGAAGAAGAAGTCTTTGAGGCCGCCGTGTCCCCTGCGGAGGCCAGGCCCATCTGTATCCTACCAACACCCCCTTGCTCCCCACCTCCAGCTCCGACCAACTTCCCTGCATCTCTGCCCCGGGCTAGGATGTCCAGACCTGACAGTGGCCCCCTGGGTGAGGACTCCACCAGTCTGGTGCTGGAGGATTTTGAAGAGGTTTCAGGATCAGAGTCGTTTATGGATTATAGGAGTGATGGGGAGTACATGAGGTGAGGGCGGAACTAACACGGGCACAGTCACCAGCTAAGGATCCCACGTAAGTATGCAGAGGCGAATGTGCCTGTTCCTGCCGCTGCTGGTCACATTGGCCGGCCATCTTACCGCAGAAGCACTGCTTTGGAGTCCCGCCCAGAGGGCCCACTGCTCTAACCCAGCCCTGTGCTCACAGCCGGCGCAAGCTTGCCTGAAGAATTTTCTAAACCTACTCACAGCAGGGTGGGGGTGGGGGGGTTACATTTCAGAGAATGGGTTGACTGACATTTAGAACAGGCCAATGGGCTGCTGATCTTTTGGGCGTGGGAGGGGCTAGATTTTGCTAACAGCTAACAGCACTGCTGAGACGAAGGAGGTTCTGTCTGTGGCATGCATTTCAACATGGTTCTCCCCGTGGGTCCCTGGTGTACAGATGAGCTCTGGGGACGCAGAGTTAGTGAGACTTGACTAGGAAGGACTGTTCAAATCAAAGAGACTGGTGATGGCCGACACAGTTGTGGGAAGTAAATGGCCCTGTCTTGCTTTCCTCATGCCCAGGGGCAGACGTGCTGGTCACTCAGGCAGAGGTCTGGGCACTACTTTGATTTAAACATTACCATGACAGGTGTAGGACAGCCTGGTTTTCCCCAGCAGTCCACACGCGTGGGCAGTGGCCGTGGGCCGGGCCTGGACCCAGGTGACCTCCCGGTGCAGACAGGATTTCCCTCCTAGGAGTGTGTGCCAGGAAGGCCTCGCTCCGTAGTTCTGGAAAGTCACTTTCGTGTTCCCCTGATTGATCTTACAATGCTGTGACATTTTCCTCTGGTCTCTACCCAAATATAGTGGAGGCTTGGCTTTTCCTGAGGAAAACCCCACTCACTCTTCACGATGTAGAAGGTATTTTAAGTGACAGGGGAGCCACTGAAGGGACCTATCGCTCTTTGGGAAGCACCGGCAGATTTGAGGAACTAGCCCAGTGCGGAAGGCCTCTGAGGCACACGGAGTGAGTGAGTGGATGCGTATTTCCAGAACAATCCGCATAGCAGATGAAAGAGGCAAGAGAGGTGAAGGCCATGAAGATAGACATTGGCTTTAGAGATACAGACGTTGTCATCTCCCGGGGAGGAATTCCAGGGCTCTGAGACCCAAGATAATTTAGTTTACTTTCCTGCTCCCTGGTCCCCCGTTATCTTTCCGCACCTCCTGCTCAGTTCCCTTCCTTGCTGACCAGTGTGACCCCTGGGTGCAGCATGGTGTCCAGCCTGCCGCACCGCCTCTTCTGTTCACAGAGCTCTGATGCTGCCCTTCTCATTCCTGTCTCCTACTTGTCCCTGCTGTCTCAGTTTGTGGCTCTGAGTATCCCTCTCCCTCTCCACCTGCCCCTGACTTCTCCTGCTTTTGTTTTTGTTTAGCGCTGTTACCCATCCCCTCTTGCCCAATCTCTGGCTTTGCTCTTTCTTCTCTTCCCTAAGCAACCTCGTGTCTCTGTTCATTTTGAATTCTAACTCCTCCAAGGTCAGTACCCATTTCTCTAAGGATAAAGAAAACCATTCAAATAAAGGCCCCCCAGACATCAAAGGACAGGCGGCTTAGTAAATGAGGAGACTGGGGCTTTCGTGCCCAGCCCCTCAGCGAGGGATGTCAGGACAGAACAGACCGCATTAGCATTCACCTCAGCAGGAATAGTCTGAGGCCTCCTTTGCCGGGAGCCTAACTCACTTTGTAAAATCGCAAAGTGTCTTGGGGTCCCCGCAGGAGCTCCTCACAGTGTGATTCTCGGAGCAGGGGCGATCCATTGCTCCTACCAAGCTGGAATCTGTCCAGCTTGCAGCCGTGAGCTCATTTCCTCCTCTAAGAATGGTTCCAGTTGTCAGAAGATCTTTCCCAGAACCACTGTTGGCCCCCAGATCCTCCGGCGTCTGTCCCTGTTATTTAAATAGCCGGGAGGAAGGAAACAGCAGGTGGCTTTTACTTTCAAACCACGGAATGTTCCCAAGGAGGTGAAAACGTGGTCATAATTGGTCCTGTTTTAGACAGCTTCCATGTGGCTGGCTGCTTCTCCTTCCTACCCGAAACCTACCCCACGGGAAAGGGCTAGTGGGGACAGCAGTTCAACAGCTCAGCAACAGATGGGACCCGGTGGAAGCGGTTTGGTTTCCGACAGCTGCCAGAATCCTCTCCCAGCCTTCTCGGCAGCCTGGGAGGAGGCTGAGGGAGACCACGTCCTGCTCCCCGAGCTTCCGAAGAACCCTCTGGCGCTCTACCTACCACCGCCGTCACATTGCCTTCATACTCTTCCCTCAGAGGGAAAGCTGGTGACTGCCCATGCAAGCAGACAGCTCCTGAGCAGATTCCTGGGCTGACATTTGGTTCTTAGTAGCCTGGCAGGCTCTGGAGTCTCTCAGTGGCTGATCGGCTCGCAGACGCCCCTGTGTGGGTCAGGCCCAGGGCGGCAGTCACTCCCTGCACAGTTCTTGGGTCATTTCTCCAGTTCTACACTGCTAGTTTCTTCTTCATTTTATGAAATGAAAGGCGGGACCATAGAAAGCCTGTTGAATTTCAGTGTGGGACTGGGGCTGTCTTTATCATCCATGAGTGGCAAGTGGGAAGCAGAATGCGTTCCTTTGAGCTTCCTGAAGTTGCGAGAGGAGGATAGAACCGTAGACTAAGAGAACAGGGATGGATAGCTTCAGAAGTGACCTCCGCCTGTCCCCCACCTGTATTCCATAATGAAAGAACTGAAAGACACAGCTGCCCATGGCCAGGCATTGGGCATGGGGTCCGCGGGGGTGGGGGTGTCCGCAGGGGAAATGGAAACCCACAGGATCCTGTGATACTGCGCATGCCCCCTGGAGCCAGGTGCTGATACCCTTCTGTTTCTCTCCACAGCTTTCAAAACTCTCCAGAACTCTTCTCAGGTTATGACCAGAGCACAGGCCCCTTTGGCTCCAACCCACACTCCTGAGCTTTAAGGATCACAGAGACAATGGCTTATTTTCCAGATAGCTCCCTTCCGTGTTCCCTGGATGGCCACCTGTACTCACATCCCTCCTCTCATCCATCAGAAAGAGCTGGGGCAAGATGGGGAAACGGACATGCCATGCTAGTCCCACAACTGCGCCAAGGGTGACACGAGGAAACTTGCCTTCACGAACCTTCCTCACGGGAGGATGGACTCCATCTTCTATGGGCTGTAGGACCTTGGCTGGATACACAGCCTCTGAACCTGGTCTGTCAAGCAGGGCTATGAACTCACCTCACAGGGTCGCCGTGAGGATCCAGTGAGGTAGAGCTCCTATGACACGGCTTGGCCGCCAGCAGGCGCTCACTAAAGCACACCACGCCTCTCCCAATGTTGTTGCTTTAAATTGTCTGTAAGGATCCACTGACTTCCTCCCGTGGGTATTTTTGGTTCCCAAATAAGTTTCTATTGAAGTAGAAAATTTTAAACCCTAATATTTTCTTCAACTTTTACGTTCAAGATACAAATAACCACGTCCTGTTTATGAATCTAGTATTAGATAATAGTTCTTAGAAAAATTTTATAAATCTAACCAATTCGTTTTCCTTCCTTAAACATATAAAAGTGACTTACAAGTTGGATCTATCCTGGTCTCTTTTTATCTGATTATTTATTTTGATTGAGACAGCATCTGACTACCGTGCCTGAGATGGGTCTTGAATTGACAGTTCTCCTGCCTCCCTTTCCTGAATGCTAGAACTGCAGGTGGACACCATCATGCTTTGCTGAATATATTCTACGTTGTTGTTCATTAAGAAGTTCAGTGTGTGCTCTGCTTACCTACTGCTGTGTAAAATCTATCCCCAATACAGTGGCTTAAAACTGGTGTAATCACTTGGTTTGCTCATGAAGCGGGACTAGCTGGGGCGGCTACCCGGTGCTTACCGAGCTCCGCGCTATCGCTCATGTGACTGCTTTCGCACATGCTCGGAGCAGGACTCATCTCAAAGACCTCCTCGGTCAACTGTCTGGGGTGAGACTAGAAACCTCAAACAGCTGAGCACTAGCTAGTTGGGGACCCTCGCTCCATCGCCAGCGGTTGACTCTAGCTAGTGTGTACCACGATGTACTCATGCCAGCGGTTGACTCTAGCTAGTGTGTACCACGATGTACTCATGCATTCTACTCCTGATATGCGCTTGAACTGTTCCCATCTTGGCGTGATTAAAACAGTGTTCCTGTGGACATCCTTGTACAGATGCTTCGGTATTTCAGATACCTAGGAGTGGTACCCTGAAGGCCCTGCTCAGACATCCAGTGTATATGTGTTCAACTACAGTGGATTCACTTTCTTCTCTTTCATCTATATTTGGTTGTTCAAGTCTTGCTGTTATAGGGTCTTTAGATTTTACTGGTGTCGTGCTGCTCTTGTGGTGTTGTGTGTGTTCTTACTTTGTCTACTCATCTTTTCCTCTAATAGGTGTGGTTGTGGCTGTCTGTGACTCTGGTGATTAATCTTCTAGGTGCCAGTGGATCTAGGGCTCAGATGGTTGTTCCTCACGGTCCAGTCAGTGCCACGGTTCTAGCTACCCCACTGATCACTCCTTGTTCCTGGAGGTTGCTCTCCTGGGGTTTGCTCTGCTCTTGTGGAGCTTGCTGCCTCAGGCCTGCTCTAATCTAGGTTGCTGGCTCAGACCCGTTTCTGTAAATTTCTCTGATCTGGATCTGTTTGTGCAGAGGTCCCTGGCTTGGGATTGGTCCTGCAAAGGTCTCCGGCTCTGATCTACTCCCTTGGAGGTTCCATTCTCGGGTGCACTGGGACCCGCAGGGGTCCTGGCTCAGGCCTGCTCCCTCAAAGGTCCCAGATTCAGGCCTGAACCCACAGCAGTCTCTGGCTCTGGCCCATTCGCTCAGCAGTTGCTTCCCTGTACCTGCTCCTGTGGAGTTAGCTGTCAGTGATCTGCACTGGCCCAGATCGCTGGCTCAGTCCTGCCTCTGCAAACGTCCTTGGTCTGGACCTGCTCCTGTGGAGCTTTAGCCATTCTGAACAGAGGGAGGGAAGTCCCACGTGGCCACCATCATGTGAGAAGCATGGCGGTCACAGTCCTCCTTCCAGGTCATTTTCTTAAGCGGTCGTAGCAACTTGCATTCTGCTCTCCAATGTTTGAGGCTCCCTCTCCGGTAGTTGTCATTATTTTGTTGTTGCTGTTTTTTGTTTTCTAACCTTTGCCTTTTGGGCATGAATAGCAACATTTCATTGTGGTGACAGTTTTCATTTTCCTGATGAATATTAAGGTTGAATACTTTTTTTTTCTGTGCCCCCTTACTTGGCTAACCTGGAGGCTAGCAAACTCCAGCTATCTCCTGTCCCCACTCTCCTACCTCCCCACCCTTTCCTCAAAGCTGGGCTAAGTGCTGGGACACCTGGCTTTATTACATGCTGCTGGAATCCAAACTCCATTCTTCCTGGCTGTGTAACAGGTTCCCTTAACTGCGGAGCCATTTCTCCAGCCCCATCCCCATCCCTCATGTGCATGTCTTCTATTATTAAGTGGCTAATCTAGTCTCTTAGCTATTTCTCTATTAGTTTGTTTCTTTTTCTTACCAATTTAAAGAAATATTTTAATCAGATTAAAAATATTTAGGTTAAAAATTTTTACACATTTCCCCCAATGCATTCTTTTTCCTCTAAATGGTGTCTTTTGATGAACAGAGTTTGAGTTCACCATAGTGCTGGTTTTGCCCTTTCCTGAGGCTAGTGCTTTCTGTGTCTTCTTGAGTGATGTGTTCCTGTGAAGATGGTCTCCATCTCAACCTCTTAGATGTTTTATAGTTAACAACGAGGCTGGTGATAGCCTGTATTTGGTTTTGGAGTATGGCATGAAGCAAGGGCCCATTTGGGTGTGCAGTTGCCTGGACGTTAGTCACCGAAATGGCTATTTTAGCCCTCATTCTGATAGTCACCATCACCTTTGTCCCTGGACCCAGACTCTTTTCAGAGCTGTATCATCGCTCTGTCTGCTCTCTTTATTAGTCCTGTGCTACATCCTGGCTCTCTCTGTTCTGTGTTTCTGTCTGCTTTGCTATCTGGCAGTCTAACTGTTCCTCAGATCTTGGTTACTATAGGTCTTTCCCTTACACATCCACGTAAGTTTCACAGCCAGTGTGTCAGCCTTGAAGCACAAACCAATCAAGTGTGAAAAAGCCTTATCTTTACAACTTTGATCTTTAAACCTGTGAACATGGTTTAGCATTTCATTTACGTTTTTCTCACAATCATTTTTTTTTGTTTTTGAAGTAGATGCCCTTGCATTTTTATAGTTATTTGATAAATTTGATATGACTGTAAGTAGTATCATTAAATACTTTTTTACTTTCTGATTGTCCATTGCTGCTTATATAGTACAACTAATTTTTGTAACTTCCACCAGTGATTATGATAAATACATGTATTAATTCTATCATTAATCTATACATGCTGCAGCATTTTCCAAAGATAAAATAATGACAATTTTATTCTTCATTCCTGACCTACATGTCCCCTTCTTCCCTCTCTTCCCTTTCTGGTACCTGTGGGTTAGGTAGGGCCTCATTACAGGGACATAGTGGATGGCAGACCTGTGGGTTAGGTAGGGCCTCAGTACAGGGGCAGAGTGGATGGCAGAAGGCATCTTCCTTTTACAATTACCCAGAGAAAAATATTTTTGATATTTTGCCAGTAATCTAAGGGGTACTGCTATTTTTTTTTACTTAAGAAAAAAACAAAACCAAAACCAAAAACAGTCTCACAGTGTTTTCAACTAGTAACCTTCTTGTATCTACCCCTTGAGTGTTGCTATCTCAGGAACACACCGATGTGTCTAGCTGTCACAAGCACACACTGATGTGTCTGGCTGTCACAGGCGCACACCGATGTATCTATTAGTAGGCTTTTAGAATGCTTTTCTTTTTCAGATGAAAGTTTTCTATATTTCTCTTTCTTTAAAACATTAATGACTGTTGATCTTATCGATAGTTTTCTTTGTTTGTTTTTTGTTGTTGTTGTTTTGTTTTGGGGGTTTCATGTAACCCAGGCTGGACTGAAACTTGTTATGTAGCCAAGAATGGCCTTAAATTCCCGGTCCCCTGCCTCCACTTCCCAATGCCGAGATGACAGGTGTGTGTCACCACAGCAGGTGTCTGCATCTATTGAGATTATTTTTCTCCTTTATCCTGTTAACACCGTGAATTCTACAAGTAGGGTACATATTCTCTGGAACAGATGTTTTAATCAAAGCATAATTTTGAATCCCACCCTTCCACCTCACCCTGTCTACTCTTTGCTAATTTGTTCCCTCCCCAAACCTTGGAGAGTTTTTATCGCAGAGTCGGTTCCGTCTTCAGATTCTGTCCCATGCAATTTCACAATAAGTGCTAACATGAAGCCAGCGTCACTCAGAATTAGATTCCCTGTAATGTAACTACTCTGCTGCCCCTCTCCCCACGGTTCTGTTCCACACACAGCAAAATGCTCGTTTGGATGTGCAGGAGTCTGAATGCTTTTCGCCATTTTCTCTTGTTTTGGCTTTTGAGACAGAGTTTCTCTGTGGCTTTGGAACCTGTCCTGGAACTCACTATATAGACCAGGCTGGCCTCGAACTCACAGAGATCCGCCTGTCTCTGCCTCCTGAGTGCTGGGATTAAAGGCGTGCGCCACCACCGCCTGGCACATTTCATCATTTTCAAGTGTCCAGTGAAGCCACTGAACTAGACCACTCCCCAGGCAGAAAGAAAAGTTCTTTGTGGCTCAGACTGCCAAGGCTGTGGGCAGGGCAGAGAGAAGATGATTGGTGGAGAAGCAAGTGGATTTTATATGACAGTCAGCAGGGAACGAATCTTGGAACTGTTCAGACTGACTAGGAACTAGATGCCCTTGCCCACGGTAGTTAAAGCCTTTGGGAGGATTAAGAAATTAAAGGAGATTCCAGGTAAACACAAACATGCCTTGTGAGATCCAATTTTCCAGTAAACAGAAACCCGACTTCAGGCTGTTTGCCCAGTAACGATCCTTCTCTTTACCCAGCCAAAGTCCTTGTGTAGGACATTGTCACCAGCACTGCCATTTTGAGGGACCCAATTTGGACCTAACCACCATAAGGAAAATAAATAGACATGTGTAAGAGCCTATCATTCTCCAGCTAAACTTTAAATGATTCTCTATTCCACTTGACTAAAATCTGAATCTCTTACTGTATGACATTAGCATAAGGTTTACTCGCTGAAGGGCCTTGTGACGGACAAGGGCATCTGCCTGCCTATCCTGTTCAGTGATTTGATTGACTTTGATCATTGGGTGCTGGAATCTTCAGGAGGACATCTCCTGTTTTCTTTCCTCTGCCCTGAACTGAGAGTGCATGCCGCCATCCAGTGTTTAGACCTTGACACACTGACCCAATTCGTTCTCAGCTTTGCCTTCTGTCTCAGTTAGGGTTTCTATTGCTGTGAAGAGACACTATGACCACGACAACTCTTATAAAGGAAAACATGTAATGGGGCTGGCTTCAAGTTTCAGAGGTTTAGTCCACCATCATCATGGTGGGACAAGGCAGCATGCAGGCAAACACGGTGCTGGAGAAAGAGCGGAAAGTTCTACATCATCTTGATCTGCAGGCAGCCGAAGGAGACTGTGTGCCACACTGGGCATGGCTTGAACATATGAGACCTCAAAACCCACCCCCACAGTGATGCACTTCCTCTAAAAAGGCCACACCTCCTAAGAGTGCCACTTTTTATGGGCCATTCAAATACATGTGTCTATGGGGGCCATACCACAGTTTTGTTGACCAATGTAGTGATGAGGAGCAACAGGCCACTTCCCGCCGCCCAGCTCCCGGCTAGTTTTACTCAAAATAATTACACGGAGACCTGTATTCATTTAAACACTGCCTGGCCCATTAGTTCTAGTCTCTTATTGGCTAGCTCTCACATCTTGATTAACCCATTTCTAATAACCTGTGTTATTTCTAATAACGAGGTGGTGGCTTACTGGAAGATTCTAACCACCTTCCGTCCATCTTGGGTAGGAGAAGCATTCTGTTCTGTCTACTCCATCTACCTATGTTCTGACCTATCAGGCCAAGCAGTTTCTTTATTAATTAACCAATGAAAGCAACAGATGGATAAAAGACACTCCTACATCAGACAAGGGCAGGCAGAGACTATGGGGAAGGAAATGGATCTCCAAGCAATTTCTACTCTTTAGTCTGCCTACCTATTCACCCCCGTCCCCGGTGTTCCGGCCACACGAACCTTGTATTTAGGGCCCTTCCAGTTGTTCTTTTGTCTAACTGCTTTACTCTGGCCTTCTCTCAGCTAGTGTCTTCTCATCTGAGTCTCGTAGCAGATGTCACCAGCCCAGTGAAGAGGCCCATCTCACCTCAACCCCATTCTGGGTCCCCTTGCCCTACGTACACATTAGGAGTCCTGTCTTCCTTTCCCTCTCCCTTTGGGGTTTCGGTCTTATACGTGATAGAACTTAGGTGTCCCATTCAGCTCTGGTGTTGTTTTTGAATTTTTTTCTGAAATAAGATTGTATATGTATTGTGTCTCTTTCATGTACATTTGATGACAAAAAAAAGGTCCCTGTTAATCTTAAGAGGTTCTTATCCACTATTAATGACCTTCTCCGTGTTCTTGACACACTGGCTTGCAGATGCCTACACCAAGCCCAGGGCCGGAAGGGTGAGCGAGGATATCGGCAGTTTCACTTCCGGGTGTCATGGTGTCCATACACAAAGCTGTCTTCCCCTTCAGAAATTTACCTAGAGACCATGAGACTTTACTTCGCTTTTGGTATGCTCCTCCAACGTGCTCCTTCCCCAAAGTGCCTCTTCAATACTGTGTACAGTTGCGATTGTCACATGACCTCTTCGGATGGGAAAACCCAGGACATCACCACTTCATAAATCTGATTTACACAGCCTGGAAACCGAATCTTGGCTAAAGGCTAAAGCAGCCCTCTACTGCCCCGCTGCCTGATCCTATTCCCCACTCAGTATCTCGCCTTCCCACTGTACCTGCCACCTACCTACTCTGTCATTGTTCTCTGTGGGGCCCCTGAGACCCTCAGCTTGTTCCTCTCAGGCACTCGAGAGTAGGAGGTTTCTGTCATTGCTGTGCCTGGGGCATGTCACAGGGTCTCAGGCTTGGCACCCGGTTGGCAATTGCTCGGGGTCTCTTCAACTCCGTTGCTGTTACCAGGATGACTTGCACAACCCTCCCAAGATGGCACTCGGGGTTCTGGATTTCTCTTTTGCAGGTTTTTCAGCTTCTCTATTCTATCCAAGTCAGGACCCCTTTTCTTTCTCTGGTTCATCTTTTTTAAATTGTTTTTTCAAGGCAGGATCTCACCATGTAGCTCTGGTTTTCCTGGAACTCAGTCTGGCCTAGACCTCACAGAGATCCCCGTGCCTCTGCCTCTGGAGTGCTGGGGTTAAAAGCGTGAGCCACCATGCCCAACTCTTTCCCTGGCTCTTTAAAAGCAGTGAGGACAGAGGTTTGTGGTTTCTTGAGACCCTGATGAATCACTTAGGCCTGATTTTCCCCACCTCCAGCCCAGTGAAGCTTTGTCTTTACGCATCTTCTTTCAAGGGTCAAAGAGGAAAATATTAGTTGCTTTTAGCCCTTATCCTTTTTGGTTTCTTCCTCTTTCCGTGAATTTCCTTTCTCGCAATCCAATTTCTCTTCACTTAACCACTTATACTTTTCTTGTTCCCCCAACATAGTTCCTAAATTTTTTTAATGTCTGTCTTGGGTGCAAAAACTCACATCTGCAGGGTGTCATTTTATCTAACCTAGAAAGCACAACTTTAATGTAATTTAGCATATATATTTGATAAGGTCTTTGGTTTTCTTGTGTGTGAATACCAGCTCTGGCCTGGGACTCTCTTTGGGGTCCAGAGGTACTGTTAGCCTTGGAGACTTCAGGATCGAGGAAAAGGTCACGGAAATCTCTATGCTGAGAGTTCATTGTCCCTCCTTCTTATTTCCTTTATATCCATCAATATTTCTATCTTTGCTGAAATTATTTGGACCGATGGTCTCCACTCTGATCACATATTAAAGTAAACTGAGGGACAAAAGAAGAGCACCATGGGGGCTGATTATTGCTAAGGCAGGCTGGAGGCACAAGTTTTGTACCTTTCTGATTTTCTTGTATATGGTTGGTTCTTAATAAGATGAATTACATAAAAATATTTTATACATGTGCTTGTATGTACATTAATGCACGAGTTCTAATTGGTCTTAACAACAAAAACGTCTGGAGCCAGATATAGGGGTAAATGCTGAGAGATCAGAGAGAGAAAGAAGCAAGCCACAGCCAACTCCTACCTTGCTAACTCCTCAACTGAAAATGGTTGTACCTTGTCTCCTCTCACCTTATATTTCTCTCTCTGCCCAGCCATACCACTTCCTGTCTGTTTGTCCAGGCCTCTATGGTTGACTAGTGGCTAGCTCCTCCCTCTGATCTACAGGCAAGCTTTATTTGTTAGAGTACAAACAAGATATCAGCATAATACATTCTAAAAAGTTACTGAAAATAGGCCTTGTGGAAGACACAATTCTTCGGGGCACTGGGCCTGGAATCCACCAAAGCTCTCTGGGGATTCTTAGGCTTGAGGTGAGTGTGTGAGGACAGGAAGATAACTGAACTGGCCATAGTGGCTCCTTGAGACTTTGAGTCGCTGCCTCCACCTCCTCCTCCTCTTTATCTTCTTCTTAGTCCCTTGAGACACAGCCTCATTCTGTAGCAGGCTGGACTCAACTTCACAGCAATCCTCCTGTCTCAGCTTCCTGGGACTAGGGACAGGTGCTGCTCACTGCACCAGACTTGGGGCTCTAGCCTTCTGATGAGATGCCAGATGGTTGCTCCCGATAAAGCAACACTCCTATAGTGTTCTATGCACCTCTCATACGATCTGCACTCAAACAACAGAAGTCAATTGGAAACCAGTGGCACTGGCATGGGTAGCTCTGGCTAGCATGCTCCTATCAGGGTGTGAGCTTCCCAAGCAGTGGTTCTCAGCCTGTGCTTGTGACCCCCGCAGGGGTCACTTATCAGTATCCTGCATATCAGATATTTACACTATGATTCATAACAGTAGCGAAATTACAGTTACAAAATAGTGATGATATAATCTTGTGGTTGGGGATCACCACAACACGAGGAACCGTATTAATGGGTCCCAGCATTAGGAAGGTGGAGGAACCACTGTTCCAGAGGGAAGAAGCCTTCCTGTGTTATTCGTATTTACATTCTCACCATATGGGATATGACGAAGCATATGATATTGCCAGAAAAGTGTCTATTAAATCAAGTTTGTTAAAATATAAGAAGGGCCTATGATACTGCTTAGTATTATTACACTTGCTGCCAGGCCTGGCAGACCTGAGTTCGACTCCTGGAACTCACATGGTAGAAGCAGAGAACCAACTCCCGGAAGCTCTCCTCTGGCTTCTCCATGTAAGCCATGGATGCCTTGCAGCCCTCAAATACATATGGGGAAATATGAGTGGGTACTGGGTTAAGATGCTCTTATCAACAAAGATGCAGGGTTAATAATATAGACCCAGATATTAGCTCTCACCTGGGTTTATTTTATTATCTAGTTATTTTACTGTGGGGCATCTCAGTTTGCTCAAATGTAAAATGCAGAGCAAACATAATAGCTACAACTGTAAAAACAAAACAAACCTTTTGCAAGGAATAACTGTGAGGATTAAATAAATCTATGCCTAGAGCTATAAAAAGCATTTAAAACTGTGTCTGACACAGAGTGAGCATTCAAACTCAACGTGTTACAATTTTTATAAGAGGATCAGCAAACACACAGTAAGAAGGACTTGCAGAATGAGTGAATAAATCTTCCGGTTTTGTGATCGCTCATCTCTGCTTTTACCTGTTTCCCTGTACTTTCCAGAAAAGAGACAAGGCAGCCGGCAGCCTTGGGTTGAACTTTGGCTTAGAGTCACGGAGAGGCATCAGGAGTGGAGGCAGGAAGATCAGGAACTCCAGGCCAGCCTGAGCTCCATGAGTCCCTGTCTCAAAAATCAGACAAACAAAAAAGGGGAGTGAACTCATGCTTGAGGTGGTTTGACTTATGAATCTCCACCAGAAGACTGATGAGAGCACTGTGGGAGTTTTCAAGAAAGAGGGGTGTTCATAGCTGAGCCGCTTGCCCCTGTGCTGCGGGAGGGAATTCACCGGCTGGGTTGCCCTTTGCAGGAGATTCACCTAATTTCCCTTCCACCTCTCAATGCACCAGGGACTAAGAACTGCTTTCAGGAAAAAGTAAATGAGAATCAAGAGAAAGGGTATAATGACTTAACCAGGGAAGGTCCTGAAATCCAGGCTTTCCCAAAGACATCAGGAGAATTCCTTGAAAATTGGGGAGCAGGCGAATGGGTTTCAAGAGGTTTTGGACAGAATTATCTGGCTGGTGCCGGAAGAACTGAAAGAAAAGTGGCCAGTGTAGATGTTGGTGTCAAAATCCAGGGCTCTTAAGAGAGCCTAGGCAGGAAGGAACAGATTCCAGACTTGAAGGACTCAAGAGCTGTTGCGTGAACGTGAAACAGGGAGGACAGAGACGGCTTTTATTTTTAGTGTTGTCATGTTCTGAGTCAAAGATGACTCAAACTTCAAGACTAGACAGCTGAATTATCATGGCGGTTGTTATCGTAGAAGAGGACAAACGGCCGGGCCAAGACACTGATCTGGCTTTGCATGGAATGAGTGGGCTGTGGACAGGATACCAGCTGGACGTCATGGTTCATAAACAGGTGTGTGTGCATGTGTGTGTGTGTGTGCGCATGCGTGCGTCTGTCTGTCTGTGTGGCGGTGTGTGCTGAGAATCAGAGGAAACATCAAATACAAGGACTGGGTTTCCTTGTCACCTCCAGACTCTCTCCTGAGGTGGAGGCAGGGCCTGCGATGGTCATCCTATGGTCAGAAGTATGCCCCAGAGTGAGGACAGGGGTATGTACGAGGCTGGGTGAGCAGCTCGTCGCTTTCAGAATAAATGCCAGGGTAAGGCCTAAGAACAGTGGGTAGGGAAGGAAGATTTCTATTCTAGTGTCATGTCTTCTGGATGCAACCATTACTTCTTCCAGAGATTTGAAATGTTAAACTGTAACACTGGTAAATTCTCCAACAAGACCCATAAATGAAAAACATGCTGGACTGATGTGGGAGTGTCATATATCAATCTGTTGATTTCATTGGTTAAGTAATAAAGGAACTGCTTGGCCCTCATAGGTTAAAACATAGGTGGAGGAGTAGACAGAATGAATGTCGGGAGGAAGAGGAAGTGAGCTCAGACTAGACAGCTCTGCTCTCTGGAGCAGAGAAGCCATGCTCCAGTCTCCCGGACAGACGTGAGCGATGAAGCTCCAACCCAAGATGGACGTAGGCTAGAATCTTCCCAGTAAGCGCACCTAGTGGTGCTACACAGATGAATAGAAATGGGCTAAATTAATATGTGAGAATTAGCCTAGAAGAGACTAGATAGAAATGGGCCAAGCAGTGTTTAAATGAATACAGTTTGTGTGTTGTTATTTCGGGGCATAAGCTAAGCAGGCGGCCGGGGTGCTGGGGATGCAGCCCCGCCACTCCTATTACAACACTGGACACCTAGGAAAAGACAGCAAGCTGTTCCTCTCCTCTTTCCTGAACCTTTAAGTTTGCTGTCTTTAACTCGATCTGAGCTTTTCTCGTCTTTCCAATGAATTATACTGTGGGTGGGGGACGCAAAGAAGGAGAAAGCAAAGTCCCTGTTTTTACGAACCTAAGTCTTGGCTGTCATAGAAGCTTCACACACGTGCTGTAAGTTCCTGAATACCATTGTAAGGCTCTGTAGACACCGACTCAAATGGCATGTGGGGTCAGGTTTCCTGGAGGACACAGAATGAGAAGTGGGCTACCAATGGCTGGTGGAACCCAAGGGAGGACTGAAGGTTTAGGAGCAGAGGCATGGAGCTGGGACCACTCGTAGGATGTTTCAGGGGACGATCAGCCTTGGCACACTGGGGAAGATGGCAGATAATGTTTGGTCAGTCAGAATGACGCTTGGTAGCGTAGAGCTCTCTGTACATCGACATTTGGGTCTTAAGGACCAGAAGCCACTAAGCAGGAGCTATGTAACAGTGGATAGAGCCCAGATTCTGAGGCCAACTGGCATTGATATGAATCATGAGTCCACACACTAAATTTAGTTTTTGTTTGTTTGTTTTTACTCTTTGGGGGCATGTCATCCAGCTCCCAAATAAACACACGGAGACTTATTCTTAGTTATGAATATCCAATCTTAGCTTGGTGTGTTTCTAGCCAATTTTTCTTTTTTTTTTAATTTTTATTGAGAAAAAGAAAAAAAAAGTTTCTGCCTCCTCCCAGCCTCCCATTTCCCTCCCCTCCTCCCACCCTTCTCCCCCTCTGCCCACTCTCCCCCCCGCCCAGTCCAAAGAGCAGTCAGGGTTCCCTGCCCTGTGGAAAGTCCAAGGTCCTCCCCGCTCCGTCCATGTCTAGGAAGGTGAACATCCAAACTGGCTAGGCTCCCACAAAGCCAGAACCTGAAGTAGGATCAAAACCCCGTGCCATTGTACTTTCTAGCCAATTTTTCTATACTGTTTCTTTAACTACGTTTTGCCTCTGGGATTTTACATTTCTTTATTCTTTATATCTTTCTTCCTACTCCATGGCTGGCTGTGTGGCTGGGTGCCTGACCCCTGGCATCATTCTCTCCTCCTTTTCTTGCTCTTTCTTCTCACTCCCTAGATTTCTCCTCCTATTTATTCTCTGCCTGCCAGCCCCACCTGTTTCTTTCTTCTGCCTAGCTATTGTTCATTCAGTTCTTTATTAGACCAATCAGGTGTTTTAGGCAGGCAAAGTCACACAGCTCCACAGTTAAACAAATGCAACATAAAAGAACGCAACACCTCTTTGCATCATTAAACAAATATTCCACAGCATACATAAATGTAACACATCTTAAACTAATATTCTACAACAGCTAGATGTACCAGGGTGGGCAAATTATACATATACATATATATTTATATGTATATAATTTATATAATCTATAATTACTAATTTAAATAATATATCATTTGTATTACAGATTATATAACTTATATGATAATACAATATGTAATAAAATAACAATTATATATGTAGAATTTCCCTTGTCCCTTAGTGCTTTCACATGTAAAATAAGGTAACTCATGGAATTACTGGGAGGTTTATGATAAACTGTGGAGTGTGATTAGAGTCCTACCCGTCACATTATGTGCTCTGGGAGTTTCATTTTCATTGACAATGCTATTGATGGGGCAAAGGGAAATTTATCGTAAGAGTACAGGGTGACCTTATGGAATTAATGTCAAGACTACTGCTAGGTTTCAAAATAGGGCTGGATCAGAGAAACAGAAAGTCATCAAAGATCCAGGCCCTTTCCCCCTTTTCTGCTTCTCTCGAGAGACAGGCAACGTGTTTCTCTTTCCTTACAGACTAGGCGTCCCTGTTTCTCTATTCTCATGGGGAAATAGGCTGCCCTCATTGCTCGTTTGTGCATAACCATTCCATCCACCAGAAGAGAAGGGTCGGCCATCTCTTAGTTGCAGTTTCGGGTGTTCCAGATGAAGTCTGTCTGGTCCAGCTTCAGTCAGGTGTCCACGGCTAGTCCACTCAGGTGAGGCTAAGGACAGTGTCCTCCATTTCACGTCTCAGAGAAGGGGCCCATGAAAATGTCTTCTGATCTGAGCAATATGATTTTTAGACAGTGGTCCCTCTGGGAATGCAAACTCGGGGTATCCAGAACTCTGATGTATTTGATTTGAATGAAAAAGTGAGTATATTCTAGACTTCAGATTTCTATGAGGAATTAACGGTAAGGAAATATATTATTCTTCTGAGATTTGTATCCAGGCATGAAAATAACTAAAAGACACGTAGCAGAATAATGCCTTGCCAAAATATCCAAAGTTTCCTCAGGAACTGTAACCCATGACCCTGCTTGTTTGAGGTAGGTAGCCAACAAAAATTCTGTGGTCTCAGAAAGACTGGCAGTGCAGAAGGAAAACACAAAAACAAAGTTAAATGTTTGACATTTTCTACTAAAAAAAAGCAGATAATATTGAAAAATGTCCAGTCAAGGAAGAAAATAACAATTAGTGACAATTAACAAAATGGAGAGTGGAATACCAGTTATTTTTTGAAAGGGTCAATAAAGCTGATACATCTTTAACAGGTCTTACTAGCAAAATTGTGAGATTTTGTTTCTAAAATCAAGAATGAGAGACGTCACTACTGACCTCACAAAAATATGCATGTATTCGAGAATACTATGGAGACTGTACACCAACAAACTAGAGAGCAGGTAACATGTGCAGATTCCTAGAAATGTCTGAACTGCAGACACTGACTCAAGAGAAAAAAAAATCAGAATAGTTCTCTATCAAGTTAAGAGATTGAATTAGAAAGAAGAGAAGAACCCACAGAAAACCAATGCTAGCATATTAGGTCATTGAAGAGAACATATCCAGGGAACCACGTAGTGGGGCTGTACCGTACCAGTGTGCTAGCTGCTGCTGTTATAATAGATAGGGCAAAGGACTGCTTTTTCCCCGGGAGAGATTTATAGCCAAGGCAGAGTCTGGGAGCCACCGGAAACCACTGAAGTGTGACACCTCATAGAAGGGCTCCAGAGAGGGCTGTGTGCCCCGCTGTCTCTCTGAGTACAGAGATCTCCAGTCACCCTCATGTCTCCCCTCTCCTCTGTCTCCCTGCTCCCATCTCTGTCCACACTGTATTGATGGACCAGCCCTGTTCTCCTAAAAGAACTCACCAGCTGACGGTCTGAGTTCCCCGCCAGCTGACACTCCAGCTTGGCTAGGATTTCCCAGTGAGGGTGGCTCACTAGGCTGCCGGGCTGGCTGCCGGGACACGTGACCTGTAGTTCTGTTTCCTGCTCTGCTATCACTATCTTGAAATTTTAAATAACTTTTTAAAATGATGAATCCATATCTTAGTTTCACCTAGACTTCAAAAGTTCTGAAGCCAGTCTTCGGGGGCTTCACTGTGGGCCTTTGAGGGGAATTTACTCGGCCATGGTTTTAAACGCTTTATACATACAGACTGATGAAGGTTCCGGTTAGCGCCCTGAGCTGGGACCAGACTGCCGGCGTGTGAGTCCTGACTCCTTTGCATACCAGTCCTGTGATCATGAATGCTCTTCATTGTGTGACCTGGGGTGGTCGCTGCGTGTGTCTCACTGGCGTGATGAGAGGACAAACCGTGGTAAGACACGAGACAAACTCAGATGCCATCTGGACCACAGGAAGCTGCCGCGCAGCGCTAGCTGGTTCTGTTGCGTCCTCGTTTCAGGATCAAGTTGTTTTAATCTTCCATCAGGTGTGTTGGCTTGGTGAGGAATCTGACTCCTGAGTTAGGTCACAATCTTAAAGATCTCGGCAGAGTTCTGTGAGTGACGTGGAGGTGAAGGGTTTCCCAGCCCTGCCCTTGCCCTATTGTTAAGCATCACACCATGCTAGTCCTCCCTTTTCCCTACCTCCACACACTTCCCAGCCTCTTACAGCTCATTTCCCAAAGAGAAGACGATGTGCCTAGACAGGATGCTTTTGGAAGGCGCCCAGGTCTACTACTGTGTGGTATGAAATCTCATAGTAAGGAAGCTTTACATGTCTTCCAGTCCACTGATTACATGTGTTATTAGTAGGAGGCGTGGATATTAGTAGGAGGCATGTGTGTGTGTGTGTGTGTGTGAGAGAGAGAGAGAGAGAGAGAGAGAGAGAGAGAGAGAGAGAGCATCACAGCACATGTGTGGAGGTCAGAGGATTTTCCCTTCCACAGTATGGGGCCTGGGTTTGAACTCAGGACTTTAGGCTTGGGATCGAACACCTTTCCCCACCAAGCCATCTTGCTAGCCCTGAAGATGAGTTTTGAAAACTTTTCTCATAAGTTGCTAACATTTGTTTTCGTTTAGGGAGAAAGAGGGCCCGCATCTCAGGGGCCAGCAGGCCACAGCATCTGCTTGGAATTTCAAACATTGCTATGTTCTCATCGTATTTATTTCTAGGATTAGTCTCTGATAAGGAAAACTAGTTTCCCATTTAAGGCAATGATCTAACGTTTCTGATGGGACGCATAATACCACGTGGGTACATTGAACGATGTTTTAAGACAAGACGACGCTAGTGAAGGAACACAGGCTGTTCCCCAGAGACAGAGCAAAGCTTAGCCAGAAAAGCAGCAGCAGCATATGATATATAAAATTTTATCACAGAAGTATAATATGATTTATCCATACTTGGAAAAAGAGCAGCAGGCATAAGGGAAAACTAAGGAAGAAGTATGGCTAAATAGTGTCTCCCAGGATAATCCCAGGGAGCTCAGCTTGATAAAACCCAAGCCAGCTGAGGTCACCTCCGGGAAAATTCATGAGATGCTGGGTGTTACAAGAGGGCGTAAAGGAAAAGGTGGTTTGGGGGCTCTAAAAAGGAGCAAAATTGCACGCCTGCTTACTGAAGAATACATGGATTCTTCTCATGACGTGTTCCTATGGGCTGTGGCAGCTAGAGAATGAAGCTCACGGGTGGACATTGTGTCACTTGTCCAGTGGTTTGCATTGTCACATGGCTCCTGCACCCTGTGTGGCCTGGTCCAGATGACGAAAGCACACCCACCCTATGGTTTACATCAGGAAGGCTGAAGCCATGGCTTCCACACCCTGCATGACCTGGCCCAGATGATGAAACACACCCACCCTATGGTTTACATCAGGAAGGCTGACGCCATGGCTTCCGCACCCTGTATGACCTGGCCCAGATGATGAACGCACACCCTACGGTTTACATCATCCTTCCTGCCTTGGTTACAGGGTGAACCAAAAGTCAGCAGTTTCCTTCTAAGCACATTTCTTTGAGGTTTTTTTTTTTCTTTAAAGAGACTTATCTAGGAGGGAAAGTAATGAGGGTGAATGCAGTCTGATTGTTCCTAAGCATTCCGTCCTTCTGTGCCCTGCTGTATGCCCTGGACCTCTATGCGCCAAGTTGATGACTTCCTCCTGCTGCTTCTGCTGGGGTCACTCAGGGTCATGAGCAGGAGGAAGGAAGAGGAGTGAGGTGGGAGGGCTGTGTGGCTGCCTCTTCCCTTTGCTCCTGACAGCAGGTCCACAGCTCCCAGCCTCTCTTTGAATCTTCAGGGTCATAGCGGCTCCTACTCCGCTAGCCACAGAAAACTGCACGGTTCCTTGGGATTTCACCCAAAGGATTACTGTAAACGGTCTTTTTTTTTATTTGTTTGTTTGAGAGTGTCCCAAGTAGCCCAGGTTGGCCCCTCACAGCTGAGAATGACCCTAAGATCTCACACCTCTTGCATTTACCTCCCAAGTGCTTAGGTTTCAGAGGTGTGGGCCACCAGCCTAGCTAAAATACTGTTAAATTCTCTTCAACTTACTCAGTTTGAGGCTACCATCTGATTTTTGCTGAGCTGTGGCTCATATAGGTTCTTGGAAGATGAGATTCCCCAAGGGGAATCATCCTCCAAACCTCAGTCACCTGGGAGAAACCACTGTGAGCTGAGAATTTGATAACTGCTGTCTCCTTCCTCTTGGACTGTAGATTTCCTTTTTAAAAGGGAAACACTCTTGGGTATCAAATCTGTATTTCTTTATATGTTATGTAACAGATATCAAAAAAATAAGAGCTTAAACAATAAATTTGTGTCTTTCAGGCAGGATTTTCTAGAAGGTTTCATCCACCCTGGCAGCTGTTGAATGTTATTTTGTTTTGTTTCTGAGACAAGCTCTTATCATATGTCCCTGTATGGCCTGGATCTCACAGAGCTCCACCTTCCTCAGTCTCCTAAGTTTGGGGATAAAATATGACTGCCACCATGCCTGGTCCATGATGTTTTTAATTGGAAAGTTTCCATTTTCAAGTTTAGTCTGGTTATTGACAAAAATTATTTTCTATTCTGCCCAAGGCTGCTAAAGATAGCCTTGTCAAATAGAATTAAAGAGAAAATGATTTTAGAAGTCATTTCCATGTGACAAAAATCAATATAGCAATGTGGTTAGAAGGAGAATAGCCCCTGTAGGCTTATATATTTGAGTGCTTGGCCCCAGCTGGTGGAAGTGTTTGGGAAGGATTAGGAGGCGTGGCCTTGTGGGAGGAGGTGTGCCACTGTGGGGTAGCCTTTGAGGTTTCAGAAGGCCACTTCATTCGTTAGCTCTCTCTGCCTCCTCCTTGCAGATAAAAAGTGAGCTCTGAGTTAGTGCTCCAGCGCCATATCTGTCCTCCTGCTGCCGGGCTCCCAGCTATGACAGCGAACTGATCCTCTGCCACTGTGAGTCCCAACTTAAAAGCTTTCTTTTATAAGTTGCCTTGGACAAGTAATATTAATAAATGTTGTCACAGAAGATGATGTAAGAGGGATATTTCATACTAGTATGGTTGGGACATCTTTCTTCAAAAGGCCTCTATATTACAGGCCATAAGGGGAGTGTTGGTGTCGCGGGATGTCATGGAAGGATCCATACATGCATCTCCTCACCCAGATCAGAAGCCAGTAGCTGACCATAGTAACAACTCCACGGAAATCTAACTTGACTAACCAATGAGTGCACTAGGGCTTCCTTATAGGATCATGAGTGTGTTCATGCTACAGAAGCATGAACAACTCAAAGGCAGCTGCATCCCCAACAAGCTGAGCCCAGCCTGGGGGAAGATGCCCAAAAGCTGCATCCCTGGGGCTCTCTGAACTTGCAGGCAGCTTGACGGGTCATAGTCTCTTCTTCGTGAATGCCTTTCCTCACTCTGTGATTGTGAGGAGGGGTCTTGTGGGTCTCCTGAGTTTCTTCTTTCCAGGACTTGTGGCACGTGTTTCCTTCCTGAGTCCCCAAGCCTCTTTCCTCCTCCTTAGAGGGAAACTTTCAGTTCAGAAGAAATGGTCACACAACACTCATCCCCTTCCTCCCACTCTTACATTCTTTCTGCCCCTCTTCTGTGATGTACCCGGAGCCTAGATGTTCGATTGTTTTCCTCCATCTCTGGCTAGGTATTGTGTCCAAATGCTACAGCAACCCTTGCTTTCCCCTAGGAGTTCGGCAGGTGATCAGTCCCTGTGATCCGCTGTCCATTACAAAATAAACGTTTTCTCCCAAGGTGAACTGCAGATCCTCTGTACGTCACTTTTTCATTTTTAAAAGCATTTACTTGCTTAAATACTCAGTGTGTGTGAGTGTGGTGTGTGTGCGTGTGTGTAGTGTATGTGTGTGTGAGTGTGTGGTGTGTATGTGGTGTGTGTATGAGTGTGTGTGAGAATGTGTGTGGTGTGTGAGTGTGTGGTGTGTATGTGGTGTGTGTGGTGTGTGAGTGTATGGTGTGTATGTGGTATGTGTGTGTGTGTAGTGCATGTGTGTGTGAGTGTGTGGTGTGTATGTGGTGTGTGTGGTGTGTGGGTGTGTGTGTGTGTGTGAGAATGTGTGTGGTGTGTGTGTGTGTGGTGTGTATGTGGTGTGTGTGGTGTGTGTATGAGTGTGTGAGTATGAGTGTGGGTTGTGTGTGTGTGGTGTGTGTGAGAATGTGTGTGGTATGTGTGTGTGTGTGAGAATGTGTGTGGTGTGTGTGTGAGTATGCATTCACATGAATGAGTCATCTCCTTGGCCCTGTAAATAACTGTGTTGTAGTAGTAGAATTACATTTCAACAAAATAACCCAAATGATTCAGATATTCCATATAGTTTATTTAAAACATTTCTCTGCGTATGTTTTCCATTGAATCCTAAGGATGTGAGACAATTGCATTTGTGTAGAAACAGGGAGGTTGAAATGGTGTCTATGAAAAGCCGAGTAAGCCGGCGATGGAGATCAAGTTCCGTACGGTGACTCATCTGTCCCCTCCCCAGCAACTGCTTATGGGGGAAACCACCACGAACATGGCCTTCCCCCTTGGTAGGAGAGGAGTGGAATAAGGTGCCCACAAGCATAGCTCTTGCCACACTGCCTTCTGAAACTCCAGGCCACTGCCTCCTGTGTAGGTTTGGGCTACGCACAGGCTATTTTCAGGTCCTGAAAAACAGGCGTGCTTGCTTGCAGACTCACTGGCTCAGATATGCAGACTGTCTTCTTGCTGTACGTGAAGAGCAACAGAAGGCAGGTCCTTGGTTACCAGGAGAAAGAGCTAGAAGTTGCATGGCTTTTCCTGTCCCCCATGTCTAGTGAAAGAAGTCTACATCCGCCTACAATAAAGACTATTCCTGTCCTCTGGATGCTAATCATCAGGTGGGAAAGCTAATCATGGAAACGCCCGCTCTTAGATTCCAGACCTCACACCATAGAGTGTCGCCAACGACACACTTGAAGTGGAGGCCTAGGGAGGAGAAATGCACCGTGATAAATGTTCTGATAAACTCTTAACTGAAGCCAGTTGCATAAAGCAGATGTGAAAGTTTCATGTATTAAAGCTGGGAGGAGAATTAAAGATTCCTCCCTAGAACTCCCAACTCAATGTGACCCTACAGAAGATTCAGGAAAGCCCAGGCTCTTAGTCAATCCCTCTTCTAAGACTGCTATCACTAACGCGAGGCTGAGCTTCATCAAACAACACCCTTAGTGTCCAGAACTGCACTCGGTGTGGCTGTGGGAATGCCTGGGGGTGGGGCTCTGTGACTCACCTGTCATTGACGGGCAGGGGGGCAGTGCAGAAAGTTCCTACGACAGCGGTCCTGTCTTTTTTCCAAACCCGGCTGGGAACTTGGAGCTTGAGTTTCACTTGGTTTATCTGGCACTGCGGGTCGGGGTGGGCAATGACTCCTCTTCCTTCAAGTTGCTCTCTGAGTCTGGAAGGAAAAGGGAAAGGAGATGAGGCACTGAACCCCTGAACTTTACTTCCCCTTTGATCCAAGGGGCCCTGCTGGTAAACCTGGATGGCTGTCCTGGGGGGCACTGGCTCCTTGAAGAGGAAGACATTTTGTGTAACCCTCACTGGCCCCTCTGCACACAGACTAACAATTTTGAACACAACCCAGGAAATACTTGTTAACTTTTTTTTTTTTTGATTATTGGAAGGTCAATAAATTTTTATTTAAGGGACTTCACACGTGATCCCTTTGCTGTCCATTGAGGTCACTCGGGTTCAAGACTCCTAAGACAGCCCCCTTCTCAAAGAGAGATGCTTCCCTGGGTTGTGGTGTAGGAGGAACTGGTCGCCTGGGGTCTGGGCAGTGGACTGTGTTCTTCCTCCTGGCCTCTGAGGCAGTGGGGGCTCTGAGAAAGAGGGAGTATAACAGGGTACAGTTGCTTCTCTGTATCACAGCAGGAGATATAGGCCAGTCCAGTTTCCTTTTTCTTTCTGTTTTCAGAGTGAAGGTGTCTTCTTGGTGTATCGTCTCATCCAGAATTAGCTACAATTAGTTTCCTCATTTTGCAGGAAGACTCTAAGTAGAAAAGCTGCCCTGATCAGAAGTATTTTATAATATACCAGAGAAAAGCAGGGTGACTCCCTTTAAGAAACTGCTCATATCAAAGGCCTTATAAATTATAAGGGATAGGAAAGACGCTTCGTGTGGGCGGCTTGGCCTGGGTAAATTCTCCACCAGAAAGGAAATCTTGGGGCTTTACAAAGCAATAGAAAGTAGGGAAAGAACTCTTCTTCCCGGCAAGCGTCTTTCTTATTTCTGATATTTTGATTTTTTTTTAAGTGTCTTTCTTCAAGAGGCAGGTAGCTTCCTTCGGGAGTAAAGGCTGAGCACTAGAGAGGTCCACTGAGCACTGCTCAGAGGCTCAGCTGTGTGTGCCCAGAGGCTCTCCGGTGACCCGTGGGAGCAAGCAGTGTTTTTAAGTCTCTCCCGAAGACCCAGCGAGTCTGTGCCACAATCCGGTAGTATCCACTGATCTACCAACTGCCTAGAGAGACAGAGGAAAGCCATTCTGGAAGCAGCTTTGAAGAGATACAGTGGAAAGTTCTCGGCTCTCTGGTCTCACCACAATTCACAAGCTGCTGCGAGTACCTGCAGATTCATGTGGCCGCATGGCCTGGAAGGGCAGTGTTTGCAGACAGAACTCGGCCTGGTGGCTGGATGTCTGGGAGCTCAGGAGAAATTATCTCTTCCTGGTGGAACTTGTCTTCTCTCATAGCACAGTTCAGCAGGACACCCGAGAATGTTTCCCCACCCAGAGCTGATGTCGGTCACTCTCCTGTGTGCTCTAGGGCTCCCCAAGCTCCTCTCGGGACAGAAACCCCAATCTCTGATTTGTCCTTCCAACCTGATTTGTCTCTCCAGCCTTCTCTTGTCTCAGACCCCACGCCTTGGATTTCTCTTCCAGGCACACCTGTTTGTCAGTCAGGTTCTCACTAACCCGCTGTCCAGCTCACTGCTGCAAATCCTTTGTCCCTCGAACCCACTTGGGCGCTGTCTGTGCTCTCAGAGCTTCCGTACAGGGGACAAGGGAATGTTTAAAGGTGTGTTCGCGGCTTGTTTTCCCGTTTACGTTGAGTTCACTCTGCAAACCTTTGTCTGCAGTTAATTGCTCAGCAGATTCTGCCAAGGGCTGACCCTGGTAGGCAGGCATATGCCTCTGAGGGCCTCTGGGTTGGGCAGGACTTGTGGAAGGGCGACCCTTAGGACTGCGGAGCTCCGGCTCCTGCCCAGCAGCCTCCACTGTGATCAGGCTCCGTGGAAGGCAGTCCTCTGGCTTTGCCAAGTTGCCCCTACTGTGGTCACCTCTCCCCTGCCTTCCATCTCCCTCAGCTTTCCCAGTGCAGTTGTGATTAGTTTTCTCTGTCACGTCCTTTTTGGGAGTCTCCTCTGCGTCAGCTCTGCTTTTCTGACTGGACGCTGACAGAACCAGTGATATATGATAGACAGCTTGCTGCTGGCTTGTGAGTAACTTAACCCAGTTGCTTTTTAAAGAAACATAGACCCTTGTTACCGATTTCCCATCCCTTGCCAGGCTTGTAGTGCCCCAAGTTTGTCATTCTTTGTTCTCTGGATCCAAGTCTGGTCCCACCACCTGCCGGGACCCAAATCTGCCCCCCAGAGGAACGGAAATGATCGGATCTGGTTCCATTCACTGGAACCACCCCTGCGGACTCTAACCTCATACCTAACTGGCCTTAGGTTCCATTCAGGCAACTGACCCAGACCTGCTCCTCCTTCCATGGAGAGGCTCTTCAGACTCCGGTGACCCCTGCAAGGGATTGTGGCTGACCTATCCTTCCTGTTGCTATCCCTAAAACAGTTCCGCCTGGATCCTACTGTTTCCTGCTCAGAGCTGGATTACTGCTTGCTATCACCTTTGCCCACTAGCCTTGCTTCTTAGCATCTGAAATACACTGTGCTTGTGGGGGAGGGAGTGCCAGTCCCAAACCCACAGCTTGTATCTGTGAGTAGATCTATGATGGCCACTGTCCCTAGCTTGGTGGGCTAGGCCCAGCCTTTAGCCATCACACTGTGCCTGGCTTGGGTGTAAACACACAGGAAAGAGGGGTTTAGCCGTATGGGACACTTACGTACATGGTGATCTTGACTGAGAAAGTAGTACCGATGCTAAGAAAGGTGACCTCGATGCTGGTGTCCTTTTTTCTCTTCTCCTTCAAATGAAACTCCACGAGACTGTGATGCACTAGGAAACCAAAGCACAGCAAAGGCTTGGCAGACAGCACAGCTGCCAGAGGGAAAAGACCCACAGAGCAGGGCATGGCTGGGATTCTCTAGCTCCAAGGCACTGTGGGAGGCACAGGTTGCTAGCTATCACGGATCCTCCGCTTCCTCAAAGGCAAAGTTCCTAAAGAGTTAAGTAGTTATCCCACAGGCTGGAGTGAGGATGGGGTGAATCAATGTAGGCAAAGGCCTGAGGACAGTGTTCTCGCCTAGGGGACATGTAAGAAGTGTTAGTTTCTAATTATTGCTTGTCATGCAAGAGTGCAAGAGTGGTTCACTCCTCCCTGTTTGGTGACCTTATTGCAGTGATGTAATGTTTATAAAATTGCATTTGAATTTACTTAGTGTGTGTGTGTGTGTGTGTGTGCCATGTGGTGCCTGTGGAAATTAGAACACAACTTGCAGTAAACTGGTTCTCCCGTCCTCCATCTGGGCTTCAGGGAATAACTTAGTCAGGAAGCTTGTCAAGAGTCTCATTTACCTGCTAACCCATCTTGACAGCAGTAATGAGAAATCTTCATATACTGCTATTGTTTGAATGTCGGCACCCCCCAAAGTCACATTTAAATGTCATCCCTGGGGAGACGGTCAAGTGTTGTGAAAGCATGAGGACCTATATTTGGAGCCCCAACAACTGTGCAAAAGGCTGGGTGTGGCAGCAGTTGCCAGAAACTCCACTGCTATGGGGTTGGTAGGGGTGGGTCAGGCAGATCCCCAGATCTTTCTGGTGTGCTGTTAGCCAATCAAATTCAACGAGAGTCCCAGAGCCTTCCTGAATAGATCAGTACCCCACAAAAGGGATGGAAGGACTTATCTAGGGACCTTTTGGCCCTTCTACACTCTATATGTAAAGACTCAGTGACAGCAGCAAGATTCCATCCTGGAAGCAAAGAGAACAGTCCTCAGACACCAAATATCAACATTTTGACCTTGGCCTTCCTGGTCTCCAGAAGCTGAGAAAGTAGATTTCTGTTCTCCATAAATCTCCCAGGCGCCGATATTTTGTTATAATAGCACAGACAAGGACATATGCTAAATAAACAACTCATTTAACAAACACAGAGCCCTCTCCCCCTCCCATGCACAGTGTCGGTGGCTGTTACTTTGACGCTCCCTTGAGCAGTATAGGTGCTAGGGCTCTCAAGGCGGGTATCATCAACATAGACTAGGTGAGCATCTTGACTCATGGTGATGTGAAATAAGAAGGACCTGCTGTCTGATAAGGAGGGGAGGGTAAGGACGGACTGCAATGTCACCAACACATTCTCTCTCTTTATTAAGGGGCACCTGGGAGCATTTTGCAGTCACTTTGGTCTCCATTGGTTGCCCTGGCTCCTTCCATGATGGGAAGATAGTTAGAGATGTAATCCTTCACCCTTCCCAACCTGTGCTCTCTCATCTGACCATTGGGGAAAGAGCCAATGGACGCAGCTACCGAGGCTTAAGTTAGAGAAGCCGTGGTATCCATCTGAGCCCAGGGGGCTTAGGAACAGACTTCTTGACAAGTGCCAACATACTAAGAACTCATGAGACAAAACCCTGCGATCATGTCCCCTCCAAAGAGAACATTCAATGTCACACGACTTCTCTCAGTTGTGTGTGAATTGCTGTGGAATGGGTAAGGTTTCTGAACAGGGCCGGATATTTGTGGTGTAGAAGTTAGCCGACTTATGAAAACTTCTTCAGGGGGTCGAATTTAACATGAAGTGTATGCCATCTCTTTCTATGTTTGCCAAGACATTTTCTTTCAGTTCTGTTTCTCTCTTCGCCGCAGTGCCCTAGAAACCCAAGGAAGGCCTGGACTGTTGCTGGGTGAATAGGAACTGGTACAGGAAGATGACTCAGAGAGTGGCACACTGAGCCCTGAGTGGGTGGTCAGAGGGTAGGAACCTAAGACCAGGCCCCGATGCTGGCAAGCTGTGCCATCTTGTCTAAACGCGGAAGCTCTTTGTCCCTCCATTGCCTTACATGCCAACGGTAAAGATGCAACGGACCGAAAAGCTGTTCCACAAGGGAAAACTAATACTGTTTTTAAAACCATGATTGGGTAGAAGATCAGCCCTTGCTGGGCACATTCCCGGCAGAAATCAAGAGGGGAGGAGTGGCAACCATTCTGAAGAGCACTGCTGAGGCAGACGCAGGCTGAGTGTGGGAGCCCAGAGCATGGGAGCCCCGCGCCGTGATGGCCTGAGAGTATCTGGAGAGCTGGAGCTGGCCCGTGGCCCCACTGAAGCCTAGTTAAGCGGTACAGACTTGCTTGGCCTGGAGCAAGGGTGGTACCCTGCATCTGTCCTTAGAAAGGTTCAGAGTTTGGGAGCAAGCAGGCGTCCACACTGGCTGGTTCCCTGCCCGCGTCCCTCTGTAGTGTTTGAACAGATAGGACGATGCTGCTGGAGGTTCGCAACAACACGAAACCAGAAATGTACAGGGTCTGTGATGGCCTCAGAGGGGACCTTTAAGATGCCCAGAACCCCCAAGATTCCCTTGGCTTCCCTACCCAGTGTATTCCTAGCTACACAGACAGAGGAGCCTGTTCACGTTGCTGCCAACTTGCCCTGACCGGAATGAGAAGCCAGGTCATCTGGTCTCAGAAGCACTGCCTCTGCCACTACACACCACAACCTTCCTGTTGGCCTCTGATGGCATTGCTGCCAGGAGAGTGACAAGAAGGAAGAACAAGGAACCGAGGGTGGTGGTGTGAGGTGACATGGCTTTCCATGTCACCAGGTCAGAAGACCTGGTGTTGAATCCTGATTTCCTCACCGGGCTGTGTGTCTCAGGTACTGCCTCTCAGACCCTCCTGTCATGGAAACCTAACGGAGACCACTATGCTCCTCAGACATAGCTATATCTGTGGAGCTCAAAACATCATCATCTAGGTCTCAGATTCCCTGCCTAAGGGAAGGGAAGGATTAGGTGCCTGGCTCTGAGTCACCGCAGCACTGACTTCCTCCACCCTAGTTTACTCTCACAATTGACTCTTGCGTGTGGGTCCTGTGATTGTTCCCATTTTCCAGAGCAGGATATCAGGTTTCAGAAAGGTGAAGTAACTCGCTCTTAGTTACTCAACTGGAAAGCAGAGAAGCTGTGATTCAAGTCCAGGCCTGTGTGGCCACAGAGTCTGAGCTTTGAGCTGCAAATCCCATGACACCGGGCCTTTCTGGTAAACGGAAGGCTGTCGTCACACAGGTCTCTCCAACAATGCAACACGGGCTAATGAGAAAATCAGCTCAAATTAAGGTGACTCTATAGTTTATCATCTAAATTAGCATATTTTTGTCCTGTACACACCGTGGAGCAGGCAGGAGGGCCACAAGACAATGAGCACAAACCGGGAAATGTAGTCACCCCCGTGAAGCTACAAATAGCACGGGAAGAGCCCTGGCTTAGTGTCTATGTATTTCATTGATTCCAAGACTAACTTTTATTGTAAGTTTGCACCTTTTGTAATCATTGGCATCTTCGCTTCAAAGGAAAGCAGCAAGCAGTATCCGTGATCAGCTAGATTGTGTCTATGAAGGAGAAGGGGGCAGAGGTCATGAAACCTCAGGGGTTCTGACCCAGGAGGCTCTCTAGAGTGAGAGGTGTGTAGTGTGGGCACCAGGAGGGGGAAAGACGTACAGAGGGTGGCACGAGTCGGGTATCCCAGAGTCAGGGTACCCCTAGAAAAAAAGCAAAGATCTTCCTTTGTTCCTTCCTTCCTTCCTTCCTTCCTCTCTTCTTCCTTCTTTCCTTCTTCTTCCCTCCCTCTTTCCTCCCTCCCTCTCTCCCTCCATCCCTCCCTCCCTCCTTTCATCTTGCCCTCCCTTCCTTACTTTCTTTCATTTTGAGACAAGCTTTCTCTGCATAGCCCTGGCTGTCCTTGAACTCACTGTGTAGACCAGACTGGCCTCACACTCAGAGATCCTCCTGTTTCTGCATTCTGGGTGCCAGGATTAAAAGTGTGCGCTATCATAACCAGTTGGGCATATATTTCAGTGGGGAGAGGAAGGGGAGAGAAAACGCAGTCAAAGAGGTGCTCTTGAATCCTAAGTCCTCACCTTTGTGGCATTGCTTGGATCCATTCTCACAGTTCTGGTTCTGCCGGAGACTACCTCCCAGGATATCTCTGCCCAAACCCATCACTTCTCATCTGGACTCCTACACTGGGCTATATGCAACTCACGTGGGAAGCCTGGACATCCCCATCCTCCTGCTAGCACAAGTATTCCTTTTTCCTCCCTGCTCACCACAGTATGGAGCCCTGGATGTAGTCAGGAGATACACTCTCACTTCCTTGGGGAGTGGCTCGATCTTGACACCACCTTGTTCCACCAGTCCTGGAAATAAAGAAGCAAAGATGGCATAGCTGTAAGAAGGCCATTTCCTGGACTCACAATCTCCAGGCAGGCGTGGACTCACTCACGCTCCCCATGTTCTGCAGATACTCGACTGCACATGTGTTCTGTCTCCCGTGTTCTGTCTCACACTGTGTGATGAGCCCCAAGAGCCAAACAAAGTCCAATGGGGTGTAAACATGAACATCAACAGAGAGTTCATTCTCCGGGTTGTTCTATACATTCATTTATTTTCTCTTAAAATTATTTATTTGTCTGTGCGGTGTCGGGAGAGTCAGGGGACACTAGCATGCTACGACACACACGTGAAGGTCAGGGAACAGCTATGGTAGGTTAGGTAGCCAATTCTCTCATTCTGCCATGTGGATCCTGGGGGTGGGATTCAGGTTTTCAGGTGTGATGGAAAGAGTCTGGCTGCTGTGCCATCTCATTGTCCTCATCTGGCTCATTCTTGGCAGGTAATTGTAAGAAATGTAACGTTTTGTGTCTAACTTGAAAACTAATTCATATCATAGCTGCTTTAATGGCACCTGCATCCTGTTGCTCCAAAGACTGGAAGATGACAGTTGGATAGAGCATGCTCAGAAATGAGATCAAACTTAGGACAAAGACCTGCAGGGTGAAGAACCTTGGATAATACACTCAGAAGGGTATGTGGCCAGCATCTCTGAGGTTCAGTGTGAGGGAGAACAGAGAGAAATGGGCAGTGGGAAGCAGCTGTTAAACCACTTGGCCCATCACCTCAGAAGGGAGGCCAGACATTTGTCCGTGGGGGAGGGAACAATGCTGGTGTGTGTTGTTACAGCACACTATTTTGTAAGTGAAGGCTGCTCGTTCGTTTCCTGGTCGCCCATACCCGAATAATCACGCAAAACTGTGTTAATTACAACACTGTTTGACCAACAGCTTAGGTGTCTTTATAGCTAGCTTTTATATCTTAAATTAACCCATTTCTATTAATCTATGAGGCTGTGGCCTACTGGTATGGTTCCAGCATCTTTCTCCTTCAGCAACTACATGGCATCTCCCTGACTCCACCTTCCTTCCTCCTCTATCTCTGCTTGGATTTCCTGTCTTGCTATATCCTGCCCTGCTATAGGCCAAAGCAGCTTCTTTATTGATCATTTGTAATAAAACATATTCACAGCATACAGAGGGAAATCCCACATCACTGTCTGCCTTTCACAATTTTCCAAGCTACTACCATGTCACCGTATGAGCAGTGACAAGTTGCTGTGTTCTGAGTGGCAGCCAGCGATGGTAGGGAGTGGAAAACTGTGGAAACAGGAAAGAGCGATGTTTTCCCTAGAGTTTTACCCCCTAGGGTATGAGGTACAGTGGTCTCCACAGGAGTGGGTAGAGGCCTCATTCCTCAGCTTCCTTAGTGTCTTTCCCCTAGTCTGGTCTGGATCATACAGAAACACACTTGAGCTGCCCAGCAATTAGTCACCGCCCCTATCCCAGATGTCCTGTGGCCACCACAATCTCCCACTTCTAAAGATGACCTTGTGCAGCTCCGGGAATCCATACCAGGCACACACACAGAGCAACATGACATCAGGGATCACATAAAAAGGTATGGGGACAACAAACAAAAATTGCCATCTTCCAGGTGAGAGCAGGCTGAGCACCTCATGGTTCGTTCTTTTCCCAGATGGGTAGACTCTTGACCTCAGGTCAGAGGTGCTCTGACAATGTGGTTGTCTAAACAGGGCATGCACAGTAACAGCACCTGTCGACATGCCAAAGCTGTTTTGGCCTGTGATAGGGTAGAATTGATCTAGGTGGGAAAGACTGAACTGAATACTGGGAAAAAGAGGCAAAGTCAAGCCATGTAGCCCTGCCAGAGACAGATACCAGACGGAAACTTGTCAGTAAACCACAGTCACACAGCAATACACAGATTAATAGAAATGGGTTAAATTAAGATTTAAGAGCTAGCCAATAAGAAGCTAGAGCTAATAGGCCAAGAAGTGATTTTATTAATACAGTTTCTGTGTGATTATTTTGTGGTCTGGGCAGCTGGGAACGAGTAAGCGGCTTCCTACAACACAAGTAGTCAGGCCTAAGCACATGTCCATAAGAGTAGCACTAATGAATTTGTGTGTGTGTGTGTGTGTGTGTGTGTGCGCGAGTGTGTATGTGTGAATGTGTGTGTGTGTGAGTGTGTGTGTGTGTGTGAATGAGTGTATGTGTGTGATTATAGAACCAGAGGTCTTGAACTTCAGAAGGAGGGAGAGCAGGAGTCATTGGAGCATGCAGAAGAAGAAATGACAATGTCAATATGGCACTCATATATAAAATGCTAGAAAAAATAATAGTTTTTTTTATTTAAACTATTTAAAACCAAAAGAGGTGGCGAATGGATAGTCCTTGAACTCCCCTACATTGCCAAGGAAAGCCAAGGGGATGAGATCTTACCTATCCTCGGACAGGAGAGCAGGAATGGGTTAAAGCAATCCAGACAGTCTCCAGCCAGGAAAGCCTTGTAGCTGGCACAGGGAAAGGCCATCAGGGGGCAGGTGTTCTCCAGAGCACTGATGTAGAGATGCACGGCCCTCATGTGATCGCAGATCAGGTAACTGTAACCTGAGAGGAGACAGCAACCACAACAAAGTTTCAGGAAACTCCCTCCCTGCCACTTACTATCCCTCTACTGGATTTTAGAGCACAGAAGCCTGTGACTAGATGGGCTGCCCCCTGAGCCACACTTTAGAGACATTAATGGACATGGTTACCTCGATCTCTCTTTCACTTTTAACTTTCCTGAGAAACATAGCCTGCCAAGACAATTGCTTGATTTGAGATTGATTCTTACATGATTAGGCCAACTCTCTGGAAAAACGAGAGCACACAGAGCTGGGGTACCACTCCTACAGCTTAGACAGTTGCCTCTCTGCCTGTCTATCTTCCTCATCAACACCCCTAAAACAGTTTTCCTACCCAGCAAAGAGATAATTGAGAGCAGTGGTTCTCAGCCTTCCTCACACTGTGACCCTTTAATACAGTTCCTTATAATGCGTTGACCCCCATCCATAAAATTATTTTTGTTGCTTACTTCATAACCATAGTTTTGAATTATAATGTAAACATCTGATGGTCTTAAATAACCCCTGTGAAAGGGTTGTTCAACTCCCAAGGGGTCTGCAACCTACGTGTTGAGAACCCCTGGCCTAGAGTCAGCAGCCATTCATGGTTAGCCTTTTGAAGTATATGTGCTGTAACTCACCTGGCCCAGAAACTGATCCAAAGAACTTTCCAAGTAACTCAGTTACCCCAACTTGATTTTATTGTGGTTATTTACTATTCTTTTATTTATCTTTACTTTATGTGCATTGGTGTTTTTTATTTTCTGTGCATTGGTGTTTTGCCTGCATGTATGTCTGTGTGAGGGTGTCAGATCTTAGAGTTATAGACAGTTGTGAGCTGCCATGTTGGTGCTGGGAATTGAACTCAGATCCTTTGGAAGAGCAGCCAGTGCTCTTAGACACTGAACCACATCTCCAGCCTTGGTTATTTACTATTTGAAAGTTGCAACCACTCTTGTGCATGCAATACACACACACACACGTACACACATACGCAAGCATGCTGCAGTCCACATAAGGCTGAAGCTAAAGGGTAAGGAGTAAGCCAAGCTATAGGATCTTAGGGTCACTTGGCTCGCCCTGCACCACGGGATTCTCTTTTGGACTGACAATTAAGGATAAACTGTGTTCACATTCCTTTCTCCTATGGTCTGGATGTTTTCTATGCCAAGCTCCTTGTAGCAGGGAATTGAGACAGGCTAGCTCCATTAAAGTGCCACTAAGAACTTCTAAAATCATTGAAACCAAACCACTTCCTGATCAGAAACGCTGAAATGTTATAAAGTTTTCTAAGAGGCACGTTTTCGAAAACTCAGTAAATCTGGCACAAAGAAGTACCTATTTGATAAAAACTGTCAAGAGAATCCTTAAAATGGAGCCAGGTATGATGGTGCAGGAGACTGAGGCAGGAGGGCAGCTGGGAGTTTGAAATCACCTTGGGCTATAGCATGAGATATTGCTTCAAAACCAAACAAAAGAATCCTTAAAATATTAAAAATTTGGTGAAATAAGAGACTACTACAAACATACATAACTCAATGTTTAATATTTCCAAACAAAATGCCAATATATTGATTTTGTCTTAAGAAAAATGTAAAGCTGAACAATCTTCGTTGCTTAGCTTTTGATAGCTTTAGTATTATCTAAAACATGCATTAAATATATTTGTTATTTAAATAATACTCATAATTTAAAACACACGCTAAATATTTTCAAAAAGAGAATTCCAGAAGAATATATTCAGGAGACAATATGTTTTAAAAAATTATCTTTAAGATAATTTTGGAGGCTGGGTATAGCAGTGCATACCTTTAATTCCACCACTCGGGAGGCAGAGGGAGCTGGATCTGTGTGAGTTCCAAGGCAAGCTTGGTCTACAGAGTGAGTCCCAGGATAGTAAGGACTACGAAAAGAGACCCTGTCTCAAAACAAACAAGAAAGGAAAGAAGAGAAGAGGAAAGAAGAGGAGAGAAAAGACAAGACAAGAAAAAAAGGCAAGAAAAGAAAAAAGAGAACTGTACGGTGTTGGGCAAAGTGAGTCTTAGTCATGAAGCTCTGATCCGACGTCTTGCTTATGCCACAGCTCCATTCTAGGGAGGGTGCAGCTCCTGCGGGCCTTGCCACAGGTCACATCTTGGGAAGGAATAGGTGTTATTGGCCTGATGGATGTTAGATCATAGCAGAGTGTAACATAAAATGGGATGACACACAAACATGAGGTCAGCTTCCAGTATTAGAGACAACTCTCCAGAATTAATGGGCTCCAATGATAACTAATAAATTGCAAGACTCTGTAGAACATCGTCAGAAAGACCCCATGTGGCCCACACTGTAGAACATAGAGGGCATCATCAGAAAGACTCCATGTGGCCACCCTTGGCTGATCAGGATGAAGCATGGTGAATTTCAGCTTGAGGAGCAGGTAAATACTAATTCTCCCTGGCTTGCTGACCTGCGTGAAAAAACGTGGGACATCCAGGCTGGTCTTGACCTCCATTGACGAAGTAGTCCACGTGTCCCACAGGAATCCGGATACCCAAATCTGAAAGGGGTGGAACCCTGTTAGTCTCATCCTTCGGACATACTTTCCTGGTTCTGCGTCAGTGTCCTCCTCACTCCAATGGGCTGTGCAACATCACAAGGCAAACCGTGCTGAGAGGAAGCACACTGTAGCCAGTTTATAGGATACCCAGGTTTGCCCAGTAAAATCAACAAACATCACATTTAACCACATGGTTCTCTTTTCTGTTTCTAGAACTAGTCAAGTCACAGTCAACGTCCAGGCCTTACTTCGCCCCTCTTCTCCTCGCTCTTCCGCAGGCTGATTCGTTCTTCTCCACTGAGCCTTGCCTGCTGCACAGATGCTGCTCATCCTGTTGAAGCAGTCCCCTCTGCAGTTACCCTCTGTCAACACCCTTCCTTACACACATGTAATGACCACACTTTCTTCTGAGTCCTTGGTACCTACCACAATACCTGGTCACAGTGAGTGGCTAATAAATAGTTATTGGACGAATAAATGAACAGATGCCTAACTTCATATCCTTGTTCATTGTTGATTCTCAGGACTGGCTACCCAGCTCACTAAATATTGATTGAATAAGCAGAATTCTTATTTTTAATCCCATACAGAAAAGATTCCAAGTTCAAAAGGCCAGAGAGGCCTAAGCCAGGGAACTATGGCTCTAACATGAAACATATTTAGTAAGCTTGGGGATGGAAGAGTTCTACTTTATTTTTTAAATTGTTTTTATGTGAAAACAATGGGTTTATTGTTAATCATGATAATAAACATAAGATAGCAAAAAGGTGCCATCTTAATTTTTAAGTAGACAACTCCGTGCATTTACTGATTGTCTGATTGTCTACTTTTTTTTTTTTGAATTTTTCGAGACAGGTTTTCTCCATAGCTTTTGGTTCCTGTCCTGGAACTAGCTCTTGTAGACCAGGCTGGCCTTGAACTCACAGAGATCCACCTGCCTCTGCCTCCCAAGTGCTGGGATTAAAGGCGTGCGCCACCACCGCCCGGCCTGATTGTCTACTTTTATATTGAGAAGTTATCACCTCACCATATTGCTTAGACATCACTGTCCCAAATTGAAATTTTATATTAAGGACCAACTCCTCATTTCTCCTCCCCCATTCTGTCACCCATCATTGTGTTTCTGTCTCTGTCTCCATGAGTTTGACTCCCCTTAAGCAAAGGACCTTACCTTAGTGATGAGCAAGATAAGTTAACCCAACAAAGCCAGGCTTGTAGGCTCTTGGTGTGTATCTGTGCAGTGAAGGTAGGAAGAGGGATTGGACAATATCATTGCATGGGCTTCTTTATGCCTGTGTGCTTTGGATGCTAGAAGTCTTTTGAGCTAAAGGGATGAGATGCAGACATCTCTCTCCCTTAAATTGTAAGCCCTTTTAGCCAAGAACTAACATTGTTTCTCTTGTTCACTGCAATAGTACTGAGCACAGGGTATACCCTAGGGACATCCGATTTCTGGTAGAAATGAGGGTGATTGTCTCCCTCCTTTCCCAGGTGGTCAGAAAGACAAGTTGGACTGAGTGGAGGTGAACTTCCCTGTGTGTGTAACTACGGGAAGGGGGATTCTCTCCCTTGACTTAGGACTAGGCTTGTCCTCTGGGGAAAAGGGAAATCCTGACCTGCCTGTGAGTCTGGGGAGTGGAATGCCCCCACTCCATCCTCGGGGACCAGTCACAGACAACCTAAAAAAGCAGCATGATTTTCCCATCTGACATCCAGATAACAATGCCCCATCGGCACAGGGTTTGGTGCTGAATCGGTGAGATTACTAAACAAACAATTTTAGTCTGTGAGTGAGAGTCCTCCTGCCCACTGAGAGCTTAAAATAAAACTACTAATCACCATGGTCACAATGACAATGACAATAGCAGCCAAAGAATGATCTTGGAGCTGGAGGAGCCCTTCAAAGTCATCCTGATACATTCCTCACTATTAAACAGAAGCTCTGCCAGGAACAGGGTCTCTCTGGCCAGGGTCACACCACTATATGCGATCATCCTAGCCCCGTCCCGTGTGCTCTCCCTCATCCCAGGCACATCGCCCAGCTCACAGTCAGTGTCTGTATGAATGGCTTCCACAAAACGGGCATCTCCAGCATCCAAGCGTTCCTCCAGGCTCGCTCTGGTATATTCTGGTCCTGCAGGATCTAGACCTATAAACACAGACTGCTATTAGGACCCTTTTTCCTCTCAACTCTGAGAAACACCATGGAACTACACTTTGCCTTCCCCAACAGTCCCTCCAGGGCAGCTCATAGAATCATCCAACCAGAACCAAGGGTGGGAAGACGCAGTCCAGGATTGTTTTAGCCAGGAAACCCCACACACTCCATTGTCTATTTTCTGTTGTGGCCCAGTTTTCTGGCTCTAAAATGAACATAACAATATCATCAATTTGGCAAAACCAGTGCCTACTGGTTTCATCCCATAGGGCCTTTCTGGAGCATTCTATGAGTCATGATTCAGAGATGTCCAAGTGAAGAGCTAAGAAGGTAGGGTATTTACGAGACAGCCCCCATCCTTACGGACTGAGACTGACGACTGAATTATAAACCCCTCTGTCTTTGCAGGTAGACACTGTCTGGGGGAGATTTTCACACTAAATCCCAATTACGGCTTATTACAACCCATTTTATAAGTGTGTGCACTACGGTTTGGAAATAAATGCATGTGCTCTTATAGTGACACTGGAGATCATGAAACAGTGACACCGTTTTATGCAAACAATAGATCCATTTTAGCAGCATAAGGATGTGAGCTCAGCAACCCCTCTGCTCCCTTCACGGGTGTCTCTAAAGTGATCTCTCTCTGTATTCACCGAAAGGAGAGGTAGAGAGGAAAATTTTTCACCTGTAATCCGTCCCAACTGGCCTTTGTAGAAATGTCCCACCATGCCTCCAACGTGAGCCCCAAGACTGACACCAATGATGTGGATTGAGGACTCCGACACACCCAGCTCCTGGAATGGACAATGGGCGACAGTGGGTTCCACTTGGGCCACAGTGACTTTCCTGAGGCTCCAGAAACCAAAGGCCTTGGTTTCTACCCACACGCTTCAGAACAAGGACAGACCTCTCATCCATCAATTGCCGGTCCTTTTCTTTTTCTTCTCTCTCTCTCTTTGGACTCTGCACCCCCAGTTTCCCTCAGTACAAAGTATATAATGACCATGTCACTTCTTGGGAGGGACTACTAAATTTTGCATTAGCTATCTGTTGTGCAATGACATGTTTTACTAGGGCCTGGGGACCTTGGGGAGGTTCAGTGCCCTGCCTGTCAATACCCCAAGAATCCAGCCCCAGATTTAAGCTGAAAACCCACCCGCTTCCTGAGTGACTCTGCTCCTGCTTCTGACCTCAAGGGGGGGTCCTTTTCTTTGTGGATACTCTGCCCTGTACAAAACTAAGCTGAACCTTCCCTACCTACCAAAAGCTTGCTGAGAAAACGGGAGATCTCCAGGCTCAGCTTGACCACATTCTCCACAGCAAAGAGGTAGTTGCCTGTAGAGCCGTAAACCCAGTCCACTGCAATCACGTTGGCATCTGTGGCCCGCAGGAGAGTTCTAATAAACTTGTCAATCCAAGAAGGCTTTGTTCCTAATGCTCTAGATGACAATCAAAATACAAAGAAACATTGCTGGCCAACCCAACTGATAGCTATTGATAGAAACTCAAGTTAGTCCTCAAACAAGAGAAGTCAAGACTAAGGACAGCCAGTCACATAGTGCCTTGAGTAGAGGGGTGACATCATTCAGTATTTGTGGAACTTTCATGCAAATTATCTGAAAGGGTTTCTTGTTCCAGGTAAGAATGTAGAACGCAGGGCAGACTCCAGCCACACCTGTCTTCAGTCTGCCCCTTTGTGCTAAACTCTGCAGACTGCCTGCTCTGCTCTGTCTCTGTACTATTCGAGGGAGAGCTCTGCACCTTAGAGTGAAGACGTGCAGCCTTAACTAAGTTAAAACTCTCATTTTAAATGCTAGGTTCTTTCCTTGAGGAGGCTCTTCATTCATCTACGTGACCTTCCATCCATTTACAGCACATTTGTTGAGTACCTGTGGGTCTAAGGGTTTGCTGGGTGATTTCCAAGCTATAAAGACCAGTCCCTGTCTGTCTAGAACCTATAGTTTAAGACTCCTCTAAAAAGATAATGATAGAAAATTTTCAGAAAGCTCTCCTAACAGCATGGAAAGACATCCCGGCTCCTGTTGCGGGACACTGTCAGCATGCTCACGAGGAGACAGGACTGCAGATGGGGCATGCACTTTGGAAAGTGATCCCCCAGGCTTGAGAGCAGAGCTGCATGATGAATATTCTGGTTCCATCAGCCGTCCAGGGCCAGAGGCACAGACTCTGCCTGGGGTGGTGGCTGGATGTAAGACTTGCTAAAGAAACGACTGTGGGAAAAGGGTGACAACTAGGGGCAGATGTGGCTGGGAGAAAGGCCAGATGTGAAGAAGAGGGAGCACCTCTTCAATGGGCGCTCCAACTCTATACGCCCCACCGTCTCTTCTTCCCTTTCTTCTCGGAAACTTTCTCTGTTTTCATGTCTTGTCAGTGGGCTTTGGGGGAAGAGATGTTTGAAGGAAGGGCTGTGACTGAATTGGACAGTAGAATACCAGAAACCGCAGAACTGTCAGGCTCCTGAGAAATGCTAACCCCCGGGTTGGATGGAAATTATACCATAAGCAAAAGTTTCTCTATAAAATCATGGAAAAAAGTGAAGAATAAAAGAGGAACTAAAACCCTGGGCAGAAAGTACCAGGCTGTTACCCTTGAGTGCCTGCGTAAAGACTACGACTTCGTTTTCCAAGATGAATCATGCTGTACAACCACACTTTGGGGACAACGGCGCAGGTTTTTGCCCAAGAACCATGGAGACTATTGCTACACCTTTCTCTTCAATCTAGATGTGGAAACTGGAATGACCTTCCCAGGGTCCTAAAGACCGGGTAGAGGCTGAACAGTGTGCTCTCAGGAATGAGGCACACAGTGGGTGCACAGTTCATGTGAGTGATGGAACATGGGATGGGCAGTCAATCCATGCCTCCTCAGCCTCCCCACAATCTTCCCATGGCATTATAGTCTCTCTGGTTCTTATCTGAGAAGTTCCTATGGTTGCTTAGCTCTCACCTGAATCCATGAATAATTAGTTTGGTTCCCAGACTGACGTTAAACTTGGAGTTTTGGATGTCACTGCTTTCTTCTACCAGCTGCCCACAGCTGGGGTCCGAAGAGCTAAAGAGAAGAAACTGGACTTTGAGGTTGGTGCCTCGGAGGAGGTTGGCGTTCTGGAAGTCAATGCACTTCGGCTGGGTGGTAGGAGCTATGTTCCCTGGGGGAAGCAAAGCAGAAGAACATTCAGAGTGTGGCCATCTCTTCTTAGGAGGACCATGTCCTCGAAGGAAGAAAGGAACAGGAACTGCGAGCACAGGGTGCGTTTTGAATCAGCTAGCTCAATGATGAATCACCTATCTGTCAAAAGTTGCATCAGTGCTGTAAGCGAAAATCTGTGCCTAAGTTTCATGCCTCAGCGTGAAAGCCCAGAGGAGAATATGGGCGTTAAAGACCATGGCGGAAGGGCTGTTGTGGGACCGAGTGAAGGACCTGGGAAGTTAACCTTGTCAACTTGACTGGATTTCGAATTTCCTAGGAAGCACACTTTCTGAGTGTGACTTAAAGGCGTCTTTAGAGAGGATTAGATGAGGAGGGAAGCTCCGCTCTGAATGTGGGTAGCTTTATCCCACAAAACAGGATCCTGGACCAAATAATGAGGAGAAAGGGAGAGGGAAGCCAGATGAGCATCAGTGTTCATCTCTCTCTCCATCCTGACTGTGGATGCGGTGTGATCAGAGCCATGGTGTGACCGGCACCTCATGCCCCACTGCTGTGCCTTCCCGTCACCAAGCATTGTGTCCTTTTTAAACCCTCAGACGAACCAAATCCTTCTTATCTTAACTCTCCTCTGTCAGTCCTGTTCTCACAGCGAGGAGAGAAGTAGCTAATACAAGCCCCGCCCCACCCCCAATCATACACTGAAGTCCTAACAGCACGGGCCTCAGAATGGGGCCATGTTTAGCAAGGGGACTTTTACAATGGTAATTAAATTACAATGAGACCTTAATAGAATATTTTTGGTGTCCTTATAGAAAGAAATTTTGACAGGAACAGAGGAAAGATGATGGGAAATGAATGGCACAGGAAGAGATCAAGGAAAGCAGGCTGGGATACTGTGAACCCTAGAAAGAACCTGCCCTGATTGACACTGTAAAACCCTTCACAAGCCAGGCTGGAGAGATGGCTCAGTGGTTAAGAGCACTGGCTCCTCTTCCAGAGGACCCTGGTTCAATTCCCAGCACCCACATGGCAGCTTACAACTGTCTGTAACTCCAGTTCCAGACACCTTCATACCAACGCACATAAATAAGTTAAATGAATTCTAAAAATGTTTTTTTAAAAAAAAAAACCTTCACAAGACACCTACTTATAGCATTTTATAATATACTCCTTAGATACAATATACTCCAACGTATTGGATACTTTTAGCCGAAGCCATCAAAGAACGGCATCAAAAAACAAACAAAGGTAACATAAAGCTCTTTCCCCACAAGGAACATATGGCTTATATGATTGGAGTAGCCAATCCCTGTGTCTATCTATCTCTGTGAAGAGGAGCTGTGGTCCCTGCCCCCAGCACTTCTCACAGGAACAGACTGGAGTAAGGCAAGATGCATTTTCACCCAGCATGCGGCACTGTGGCAGCTTCCGAGAGTCCCTGCTATGGAACAAAGATCACAGACTCGTTCTCATGGAGACCTCTAGTGATGGCAGCTCCTTTAGATTCTGCCATGGTCATATGCTGTCAGAAGTAACTAGGACACACACACAGAGTGTGGGTGTGAAACTATAGTTTGTGGGTCTTGGGAATCCAACCATAGAGAACCCTCATCCAGTATCACCACATGGCTGAGTCTGAGACCCAGCCTCTGATGTAACCCTTCCAAATAGCCAGGTCCTCGGCACTCTTGGGATCAAGCCCATTCTAAGTGTGGCAACCTCCTCCATCTACGATTTGAGCTCCCACAGTAGATAAGAAATATCTGTCTATTCTACCTCATCTGCCTTTTCCAGCCTCTGGCATTAATGTTCTTTTTTGAGCACTTCCTTTCCCTCCCCCCTCCTCATTCTGTTTGTGAGCAGTACTGAAGATTGATCCTAGGGTAATGTTAGGCAAGTACACCACCACTGAACCAGAGCCCTGGCCCTAACAGCTTCTTAAGACAGGATCTTCCTACAGGACTCCACACTGGCCTCAAATTCATGAGGTTCTTGCCTCAGCCTCCTAGATACTAGGATTATAGATGTGTATGGCCACATGTGGCAGGACCAAATCCTTTGAAAGAAACAGAGACTGGGAAAGTAGCTTGGTGGCAGAACACTTATACAATGCGTATGTTTGATCTGCAGCACCGAAAGAAGTGAGGCCTGCTGAGGTCCTAGATGTCCTAGATATGCCCTGGAAGGGGGTGGCAGGGCGTCAGAGTCTTCACTTAACTCTTTATACGCCTGACATTTTCCTCCCCTTTATGCCTCTTCCATCCCAGCACGCCGTTCAAAGAAGAGGACAACCCAGCCGAGCTGCTTGGTCTTGTCCTCGCACTTCCCGAACGAAATAATCTTGAACTAAAGAACACTCACTTTTTTGAAAGTTAGTTGCATCAGGTATTTTGTTGTAGAAATACAAAAACCAACTAATAGAGCCAGCCCCCGAAATCACCAAAGGATCAACACCACTCAGAAAACAGCATCTAAATGAATATCAAACTTAGAGACCAATGACAAAAATGCATTTTAAAATACATGGGAAGTATAAAAACCCTAAGCAGTGTTTATTTAATATGTCCATTAAAGAATAATCACAATGGAAAGCCAAGAGCATCCAAAAGCTGAATGGTGGTGAAATAAACACATGTTAAAAATCTGTATCTAGTGGCCTAATGCAGCCCTTGCAGGGTCAACGTAACTCACTGGCAGGCCATTATGCCAAGGCAACTTGAGTCCCCAAGTTAGCGAATAGAAACTCCATGCAACAAGTGGAGAACTGGAAACCAAACTTAGGCCCCAGCAACCGGAAGCAGCTCACTCACCTCTGACTAGGGACGGCAAGCCCATTTTAACCAATCAGTTTCTTCACACTGTTCGTCTTTTAAAACTTTTCTCTCAAGGCAGTCGTGGTGGCACACACCTTTAATCCCAGCATTGGGGAGGCAGAGGCCAATGTGAGTTCAAAGCTTGCTTAGGTAAGTCAGTCCTTAAGGAACGAATAACAGAGCTACTCCAGGTATAGCAAAAGAAACAGGAAGGCCCCAGTTGTCATCAGAATAGCATATTCAGAATTCAGCCACCCCTCCCTATCTAGCTACGACTTTGGGCTGAGCCATGGCCATTTCTTGATTACTGCCCTAGCTTGTCCTTGCTGTTCCTGCCTGCACTCTGGGTCCCTTAGGTCTACCTGCAGCACAGTGACCTTCGGTACTTCATTCAGAATAGAAGCTAATGTCCACAGATTGGGCTGCAGGGCTCTCAAGGAGCTTACCTAACCTCTTGAAAGCCATTCCCTGTAGAGGGCACAGAGTTCTTTATGTTCACAGACATGCAGTGATTCTCAACCTGTGGGTCATGACCCCTTCGGTGGGACCTAATGACCCTTTCACGGGAATCACCTAAGAACATCAGAAAACACAGATATTTGCATGATGATTCATAACAATAGCAAAATTACAGTTATGAAGTAACAACAAACATAATTCTAGACTGGCGACCTTCGTGCCGTCCATGTGGCTGGAGACCCTCCTCCAGATCCTCTCTGCACTTGTTTTTCTCAGTCAGTCTGTAGAACCCATCTTTATGGAAGGTGTCTGTGTGTTTTACAAAGAGTTTTGGTGTAGTCACGTCTGATCTGTATCTAGCTTATTTGTTCCTCAGAAGGATTTAGTATGCTTTGTGTGCTTCTGGGATCGAATTAGTCATCCATCACAGGAATAGTTATCCCCAAGTTGTGCTGTGTCTAAATAAGCCTAAAATAAACCGCTCAGGGTCACTCCCTGGTCACGCTACTGAGGAGTGTTGTGCCAAGCTGCCTTCGGTCTCCTATGGCTTGTCTCTCAGCTGCCATGAAGGTCACGGGGACCCCTGCAACTGGCACCTGATGTGTGGGGCTCGACCCTAGGAGAAGATAAGACATTTTTTCTTTAAATAGAAGCAGAGAGCAGGAGTTCAGTTCTAAGTGAGAGAGTGAACTAGCAAGTGTTCTTCTCCATCATTTGCGGCAAAGCATTTTACTTAATTCTTGAGCTGTCTGTTAAGATCCAGGGGAGAAAAACAAATCTCAAACAACGGCTCTGCAACTTTGTACAAAGGACTGTACAGTCCAGTCCTTTGCTTTCTGAGCAAGCTGCTGATGTTGACAAATGGGAAAACATAGGAGCTATTATAAAAAGAGCCCACGAAAAGGGGAATAAAATCCCCGTCATTCTTTTGCAGTCTAGACTGTAATACTGTATTGGTTGAACCCTCTTCAGAAGGACCACAAGAGGAAGCTCATCAGGACATCCCACTAGGGGACTACTGCTCCTACAGTCAAGGAGACCAATTTAGACAGGTTGCCTCCCCGTTCAAACACACCATATTTACATACATTTCCAACAAATATTCACTCTCGCCAATCCAGTTCAGAAATTCAGTATATACTCCCTTACTTTAAAAGACTAGTCGTGGAAGATGAGGGGTGTGACCGATGGGAAAATAATTGGCCTAAATCCCTATCGAGACAGCTCTTACAATGCCTGGGATTTGAAACCCTCAAAACCCAAAAGTGCATCAACATTGCCCACTTGCTTTCGAGTTCTTAAAGAATTGCAGAAAACTGGTCTCTGGCCAATGGCGTACACGCTCCATTTACTGATATACTGTGGGAAAATTTAAACAGGGATATTGTTCCTCCTTGGGACTATAAGCAAGTATGTAAACTTCCTCAGTCCCAGGATAATACTTGATGTGGAAAGCACAATAATATGACAAGTATGATAACATGCGGGAAGAAGCCTTAGCAATAGCATTCCTAGTAATTCAGACATGCTTCAGGGAGCAGAGCCATACAGTGACTCTCCAGTACAGGGAAGTGTTTTGGCCCAGTATTTTGACCAAGTATGCCTTTGTGCACTGTGAGCCTGGAAAACTACTGATCTTGGGGAAACTGTGCCTTCTCTAGCCACTTTAAAACAAAAGGTTAATGACCTTTGAAGACAGCCATACAATAGAAAGCAGCTCAGGGGGAAGTCACAAATATCCTGATCTGAAAACTTATGTTTGTTGGAGCTGCCAAAGAGAGTCAAGATGCCGTAGCAAGATGGTTTTTCTAACTGGGTACAGCCATTGACGATATGCGGAGCTTATCTCATTATATTGGAACATTATGTAGCAGCAGCTATTAAAAAAAAACAAACAACAACAACAACAAAAAACCTCTTCAAAAGAGACCTGGCATAGAATTAAGGAATAAAGGACCTTGGGAGAGTGACTGCAAAAAAATCTAGTATTGGGGCCTTTGCCTTTGCACATGATAGAAAGTGAAAATGTTGGACAAAAGATGTCAGTTCAAACTTGACAAGGATGGTAAGCCCCCTTAAACTCCCAAAGGGGCAACACCCAGCCCCAAACTCAAGGGAGAGATTGACCCAGACAACCAAAAATAAACCAGACTTGAAAGCAGTGTCCAGTTACTTAGGAGGAACAACAGCGTCTACTGCCAAGGGATTTAATCCCTTATCTTTATGGACAAGGTGGTTATCAGCAGATGGATGTCCTTTGTTGGCCATATATGTGGAGAACTATCCCTTTAGAGGCATTCTAGACACTAGGGCAGATCATTCCATTACTAGTCAGGAACAATGGCCCCTGCACTGGCCAAGGTCTAGACTAGCCTTTACAAACTGTTGGATGCTGACAGTATTCTGTAAAAAGCACTACATGTTATATTGGACTGACAAAGATTCTCCTTCTGGCACTGTGCAGCCTTGGGACTTTCCTACAACATGTGGGGAAGAGACATATTACAACAAATGCCAGCAATATTATCATTGCAACTAATGAATCATCTGACAATTACAATATATAAAAGCCTAACCCCCTCCCATCAGAGTCATTGGCCAAAGACCATCCAGACAGCCTTTAAAACTACAAAGGGTCTCTGATAACCCAGTATAGATTGTCCCTTCACAGGGAAAATGAAAAGAGACCCAACGTCCAGTACAGGAAAATTCATACAGAAACTTCATCAGCCCTTGGAATGCCCTAGTGCCTGTCTTGAATACAGAGACCTCTGTGCCCCCACACTTCTCTTTATCTTATCTTGCACACTCTGTTCCAGCCAGAATTGCCTTGGTTCTCCCTCAGATGCTCTTGATACAGGCTGTCTTCTCTTTCTGGAACATTCTGCTAGGCATGTGCATGGTTAATTCCCTCCATCTGCTCCATTAAGCCTGCCTGTCAGATGCCATTTTCTTTCCTCTTCTGTACCTCCAAATTCCCTCAATCTCTCTTACCCTGATCTCTTTACTTGTGTAGAGACAATCATTTTCTAATATACTCTGCACTTTTTGTTGGACTTGTTTATTGATTATTTCCTTACATTAGAATAGACTTTGGGTGTTTTGTTTTGTTTTTTCAAGACAGGGTTTTTCTGTGCAGCATTGGCTGTTCTGGAACTCACTCTGTAGACCAGGCTGGCCTCAAACTCAGAGGTCCATCTGCCTCTGCCTCCAAAGTATTGGCAGTGCCACCACCCACTAGAATAGATTTTCAGGCAAGGCCAGGCTTTTTATTCCTTCTCTTCACTCTTCTGCTTAGCCTAGCACCTGTCACACACAGGACACTCCAAGAACTGGTTCTCTGAAAAGAATAATAAACCAGATATACTTTTGATAAGACAGGGTAATAGAAAAGGAGGAAATTGCAGGTAAACAATATCAAGAAAAGGGAAATCAATACAGACACAATTGATTTTTTCAAATCATAAAAGAACATATTTTTACTCAGCCAGAAACTGAAGCTATATTTTTTTCTATAATGGATACTTTCTTAGAAAACCATAGCTTACCAATACATAGTCAGGAAAGAAAAAACAAGCAAACAAACACAGAGCATTCTTTAAAAACTATAACACATAAGAATTGAAATGTAACTTTCAAATCATTGGTCATAAAACCCTAACGTGCCAGACAGACTTACAAAGGGCTTTTTACCAAGCCTGAAATCCTCAATTTCACATATTAGTCCAGAGAACAGCAAATGGGAGACAGAATACAAACTCTTTCTATGAGAATAATCGAACTATTAAATCTAGATAAAATACCAGTAAATCAAAATCCATCAAGGATAACAAGAACAAAGGGCACAGAAATGTATTATGTTTGCTGGGCAGGGGTGGAGCATGCCTTTAATCTAAACTCTGTGAGTTTGAGGCCAGGCTGGTCTACAGAGCAAGTTCCAGGACAGTTACATAGAGAAAGCTTGTCTCAAAACACCAAAAAAAACAAACCGAAACAAAAACCACCACCCCCCAAAAATCCAACAAAAACCAAAAACCTAATAACACACACACATACACACACACACAGACACACACACACACACACACAATTTAAGAGTATAAGACATGGCTCAGTGAGCCATGCTCCGATGTTCCCCATGCACCCAGACATTTCTTAAACCAAACATCAAGGACAGGCGAGCACTGGAAGAGAGAGAAAGACCCAGTCCTTGCTGCCAGACCCTAGCAGACATTCTCCATCAAGTGCATTTGTTGTTTGGGCTTTTCCATTTTTTTGAGGTGTGCATATAATTTTTCTTCTTTTAGTTTGCTTGTGTGTGAATTAGATTACTACATTGTCTAGTGTTTAAAATATCAGTCTTTTTAGGGCTGGCAGATGACTTAGCAGGTAAAGGTGCTTCCTGCATAAGTCTGGTAATCTGAGTTCAATTTCTGAATCCAAAGGTTAAAAAGTCGAGTGAGCAGTCCAGCTCCAAAGGCATGCTCTGGTCTCCACATGCAAGGCTCTCCCACACATCACATACACAGTAGCAACAAAAATAAAAATGAAATTATAATTTAAAAATCCCTTTATTCCTTGAACTAACCTCTAATTAACCATGATGTGGTCTTTGTTCTTTTTTGGTGGTGGTGTTGTTTCAATTTCCAATTAGGTTTTTTTCTATATATGTTCTTATTGTTGTGCCTATTTTTATTTTGTAATATTTTCTGGCTTCATTTTTTTTCACCCTTTGTATTTTCAGTTTTAATTTTCCAATTGGGTTTTTTTTCTATACACATTTTTGTGTTTGTGCCTATTTCTATTTTGTAACATTTTTATCTTCTTTTTTTTTTACCCTTTGTATTAGCAGTATATTTACTTAAAAGTCTCTTGCAAGAATTTTTTTTTAAGTTTGTCTCATTTGAAAATGAAAAGGGCAATCATGGAAACAAAAAAGAACAACACTGCAAGTCCAGCACAGAAGTATTAGAAACTTTTAAAATGTTAATGTGTAGGTGCTATGAGTATAGTTTCAAGGTAAATGTGTGCTTAGCATATGCAAAGCCCTAGCTTAATTCCTAGTGCCAAAGAGAGCGCGCGCGCGCGCGCGCGCGCGCACACACACACACACAGAAACACGCTGGAGGCTGTAGCTGAATGGTAGAACACTTCCTGGAGTATGTAAAACCCTGGGTTCAATATGCACCCCACCAGAAAATAAACACAAAACAAAACAAAAGGGAGAGGCTCTAACACTTACCTAGTCGTGGCTCTCTGAAAAAAGGCAAGGCCACCCCAGCAGTACACATGGACTTAGGAGGCAAAAGCAGGAAGAGCAAAGCAAGTTCAAGGCTATTCTGGTCTACATACATAGCAAGTTCCATGCCAGTCAGGTTCATAATGAAAACCTGTCTCAAAACACACACAAAAGAAAAACCTCAGTGAGACAATGAGTGGAAAAATATTTATAAAATAATTATTAGAACTAAAGAAACTTGGTTCTTCAAATCAAAAATTCTCAGAGTGAGGAACAAGGATTAAATAAATCTACACTAGGTATCAATTCAGCAATAACTAAATAATACAATAAGCCAGAATATTAGTGAGAAAAGCAATGAGATTTTCTGTATTACAGGAGGGGCTATAACATGAACCAACTGCTTTGGAGAAGAACTTGGTGGTCAAGGCAGAGAAACCACCGAGTCTGAACTCACTCAGAGACTCAGTTTTCAGACATCAGTCTCAAATACTTTGCACTGTAGCAACGTGCAAGGCAGAAAAAAAAATCTGGGGAGAAACGAAGCAATACTGTGCTAGTTTATCACTTAATAACCTGAAATGTGAAGTCAAAGAGGGTCCGAAGTAAAAAGAAGTTCCCGTTGCTTCTTTTGTTTGGATGGTTAGAAAGTTGGTAATGTTTTTTAAATGAATTTTCTTATATCCTTAAGTTATTTTGTAATTTTCTTATATTCAAATTAAAAAAACAAAAAGTAAATGGAAGGAAGCATTGGAAAGCCAAAAAGGTTAAACACTGTGTCTGTATGTTGGCTATAGGTAGTATTTTCCCAACTACTTAATTGTAGTTTTACATAAATTTTATGTATTTTCTAACTTTTGTCCTGAGTCTCTATCCCTTTTCTAAAAAAAAAAAATTATTTGCTTTTACTTATGTGTATGTGTGAGCGCTTACATGTAATGTCTGTGTAGCACATGCATGCCAGAAATCCAAAAAGTCAAGAAAATATTGCTAGATGCCCTGGAACTGGAGCTATAGGCAGTTGTGAACCCCCGTGTAGGCACTGAGAGCTCAACCCGGTCCTTTGTGAGAGCAGCCAGTACTTGTGACCACTGAGCCATCCCTCTAGCCTCTTCTATTACCTAAAAAAAAAAAAATAATGATTCAAAACAGTGCAAAGGGACGCTGGAGGTAGTATATAGTCTACCAATATAGAAAATCCCTGCACAGCCCTAAAAAATAAAATTAAAAATCTTAAACGTTTCTTTATATATACCTTCTCCCCAGAAGTAACTTCCATACATATTTTGTTATCATGTTTCTGCCTTCAGAGAAAAACTAAATATGATCAGTAATAGATTGCATATATTTATATATTCATTTGGTGTTGGTTTTGTAATGGAAAATACCTAGAATTTAACCAAAGAGGGGGAAAAATTTATTCTGCAAACTTAAAAGCACTAGGCCTCGAAGAATATGTCAGTTAACCCAGAGCACAAGACTCTTCAGAGAAAAGAGAAGTGGTTGATGGGAGGAAAGACCTTAAACGCCATTCCAGGACAGTCTTCTGTAGAAGAGATGGGAGGTGGTAAGGAGTGTTCCAGGTAATGGAGTGCAGGTTCCCTGGGAAAAGAGAACTGAACCTCTACGTTCTCTGATTCTGGCGTAGTTTTTCTCTGGGAGAATTAACTCAGACAACACTCTTGGGCTTTGGGGGCCAAAAATTCCCTTTTAGCAGACTTGGGAATTCCTGATACACCAAGGGCTTTCTGAAGGCAAAGGGATCAGGAAGTCAACCATCCAACCATCCAACCATCCAGCCATCCAGCCAGAACCAGTGCCCACCTCTCATTCAGGGGGAAGGGGACATGACTGTACCCAGGACCGTTCTCTAGCCACGGCATTCGTCCCTCTGAGGCTGGGAGAGGCTCTTGGCTTAGTACTGTGCTGGTCACCTTCACCCTGGGAACAGCAGAGTGCTAGACCTTGTCAAAGGGAACTTGGAACATTCTCAGACCACAGATGTGGCAGGTGACAAGGATGAAAGTCAAGTGGCCTAACTCCTTGGTTGGGGGGAGGACACACTCTCTCCTTCCTCCTCACATTCACACAGAGCTTCTAGGGTCAGGCACACAGCATAGAAGCTACCCCTACCCCCCGCTGAACTCCAAGCTCGCTCTTCTGCACAGTCCAGCCCCCTCGGCTTTGGTTAGTGGAGTGTTTCAGGTCAAAACTGGGCTTCATGGCTGTTCTGGTCATCACCCTCTAGCCAAAATAAGGAGTTGTATTCAGTTCTAATGGGTGGGTGCATTTCTTCCCAAGCTCACCACCAGCCAGTTCTCAAGGGGAGTGGATGTCAGGAAGGCTCTGGGAACCTTGCTGTTTGTCTAGCTCTGCCACGATGAAGCGATGCCCTCGTTGAGAGTACACTCCGATGGGAAATGGTCACGTCAGCATTCATGTGGATGCGGTGAGAGAATGTGAGCCTGAGACTGAAAGACTCTTGTCCAAGGGAAGAGCAGGGCTTGGCAGATAATAGGTTAGAGTACGTGTCAAGGCCAGGATAGCAGATGGGGTTCCGGGACCAAGGCTGTGGGAATCAGGGTTTGGGGAGGTCAGACAAACCAGACCAGCGTGTGGCCTGAGGGTTTGAAGAATCTAGGCTGATAGTTGACAAAATTGAAATTGAAAATCTTTCCTCGTCATCCTAGATGCCCTACCTACACACAAAAGCATCCTGTCAGTTTAGAAGATATGCAAAGGTCATGGTCCCAAGACCACCAAATCCTGCTTTGGGGTTAAGGTGAATGAATAATTAATTTGGCTGAGATTAAACCAAGGATCTCACACATGCTAGGCAAGAGCTCTACCGTGAGTTAAATCCACCGGAAGGATTTCACACACAGGCACAGAATAAATGTTTTACATAAATAAAAATATTTTATTTACACACATAAAGTATTTTTTTATTGAGCTCTACATTATTCTCTGCTCCCCTCCCTGCCTCTCCCCTCCCCCTTCAATCCTCCCCCAAGGTTCCCATGCTCCCAATTTACTCAGGAGATCTTGTCTTTTTCTACTTTCTACTTCCCATGTAGATTAGATCTATGTAAGTGTCTCTTAGTGTCCGCATTGTTGTCTAAGTTCTCTAGGATTGTGGTTTGTGGGCTGGTTTTCTTTGCTTTATGTTTAAAAACCACCTATGAGTGAGTACATGTGATAATTGTCTTTCTGCGTCTGGGTTACCTCACTCAAAATAATGTTTTCTAGCTCCATCCATTTTCCTGCAAAATTCAAGATGTTATTTTTTTCTGCTCACACATAAAGTATTTGTCATGGGATCACACTTTAGAGGTATGTTTTTATAATTAGAATATAATTTCATACTTTATTACAGTTTAAATCTTAGAAATTGTGGTTTTCCACTTTACTTGGTTGTCTTTATCTGTGTGTCATGCCAGGTGGTGATGAATTTGTAAGCAATAGGGAGGAGGATGTGGACTTAAATATTGGCTGTCCCAGTGTGGAGCTGGCAGAAGACTCCCGTGTTCCAAGTAGTGAGCTCCCTCCATCACATTGCTCTGCGGATACTGCAAAATGGGAGAAGGGTGGAGACTCCCACCATAGCTGAATGGAAGGTGGGCTCCTGCCAGATGTGCAAGGGACGGCATCACCTTCAGCTGGCTGTTGAGGAGTGGGTATCACAGAAGTTACCGGCTGCTTCTCTCCAGCTGCCTCTGTCCCTGTGCAATACTAATAGGCCCTGAGCTTTCTGGTCCCCCTAACTAGGCCTCCAGTGTCCCCAGAGGACACAGCTGTGCTCTTAACTGGTCTGTGGGTCACTTTGTCAGCAGTAAGCAATGTGGGCCACCCTAGGGACCCTTACATAAAGGTCAGCAAATGGAAATGAGGCCCACACCCAGCTGTTTCCTCCTAAGCAACCTCAACTCCAGGCTAGAAGAACTCAAGGATAAAAGACCAGGCACGTCTCCTCTCAAAAGCTCCAAAGTTTTAGTGAGAAAGTGGAAATAAACCCGAAACCTTGTGGGAAGCTGGATCATGGGGCCCGTGGCTAGGAAATGTGGTGCTGGCAGAACCCCTGGGATGCTGTTTGACTCAGGCTAGGGGTGACTTTAGGAAATGCTCAGGGACCATGATGGCTCAGTTCTTAAGGCTGCTTATCACCCAGTCTGATACCTGCTATGGATCCCTGGAATCCACATGGTTGGGAAAGAAAACTAATTTCCACTGATGTCCAAGTTGCCCTCTGACTTCATGATCACTGTGATGTACGCACACGCATGTGCACACACACACACACACATTCATACTCACATACAATCAATTAATGAAATTTAAAGAAAGAACGCCCTTGAGGCCGTGATCTGAGTGACCATGAAGAAGTGTGCAGGTGCCCAGCCAAGAAAGACAGAAGGGGTCATAGCGGTCAGTAGGGACGTCGCTATCTCCTTCCTTCATGCTCCTTTGATCTCTTCCTCTCCTTTGCCTTGACCTCTGTCTCCCTTAATCCCCCTTTCCTCTCCCTCTTCTTCCTGTGGGCAGTCTCAAAACAGCCATGCTGTGTGAAGAAAGGGCAGCAGGCCCAGGCAAGCCAGATGGTAAAGAGTCCTGAGATCTTGCTGGCAAGTGTTGCCCATTCCCTCCTTGCACGGACACCTGGAATCCTCCCCACACTTAGAACTGGATTCCTTGTTGCCTTCACCCCAACCAGGAACCTGGCTTAGGACCTCTGATCCCCTTCTGTCTGTGTCTGAGACTCTGAGCTTGCTGAGAGAAAAGGTTGCAAAGGAAACGTGTCTTCCCGTGCTCAGATTTCAAAGCCCGGCCCCACAGTGACTGCCTTCTGCCCCTCAACAAGGGCTAGGAGCAGCTGTGTAGCACCAAGGAGCCTGATGAGTCCCCTTCCCCCAGCAGCACCCACAGCTCTCCTGGGAACATCAGAGATGCCTCCCATCTTTTTTTCGAAAATGACTTGTAGCAGTTCTGTCCCCCTTTCTCCCATCAACTATTCAGTAATAATAGAACCACCTGAACAGGAGCAACTGTCAGAGGTGAGACTTGCACAAAACTGCATGCAGTCCTTTACAGCATCCCAGTTTGGTACGGATAGTCACCAAGGACAGACAGAAAGAAAGGTCATTTCCTCAAAGCCTCGCAGCCACCAAGACACAAAGCCCGCATCCAGTCGATGTCTGCAGACTCGGGCCTGCTCCCTCTGTTCATTGCCTCGGTGCCCGTTGGGTAGCAATGCAGTACCATTCACTGAGCTAACTGTATGCAAGAGACTGCAGTCCCAAACATTTCCCCCTTGTGGGAACAAACAAATGAGGAGGGAAAAAAACAAAAAAAACAAAAACGCGCAGCCAAGCAGCACCTTGAAAATGCACCCAGGCTGCAAGGACAGAATAGATCCACGTGAGCTGGACTTGGAGCAGGGAAGGAGTGGTGAGCAGGGCAGCAGATTGCTGCAAGGGAGCAGGAAAGACCCTGTGCAAGAGGGGAAGGCTAGCAACAGCCCCAAAGTCCAAGCAGCTCCACAGCTCGGGTGGAAGTTCAGAAGCTGGGAGGTGAGAAACAGCTTAAGAGAGGTCAGAAAAGCAGTCTATTGATGGGAGGTGGAAGGAGGGGCCCCTTCTGAAAGTGCTGCTCCCCTCTCCGTGTGTGTGTGTGGTGTGTGTGTGTGTGTGTGTGCATGCGTGCATGTGCATATGTGTATGTACATGTGTGAGTATATGGATCTGTGTGCATGTGTGTGAGTGTGTGCGTGTGTGTGTGTGTAATTACTATATCAAGAATGTAGGAAGCATGCTCTGACTCTCACTAGGGGGAAGATATGATGCAAATGGCATCTGAAGGAAGCCACTCTGCCGGGCGTCTGGGGTTAGCAGAGACGACTTATCATGAGCCCACCAAGGGACATGTCTGACCTGGGTTGACCTAAGCCTGAGTTGGGTTGGTCTAATTAGAACACCTAATAATCTCAATGACAAAATTGTTCTGGAAGTTTTCCAAAGTTCATTTGGCAAATTTAAAGTTAACTGCACCCTGAAACAGTGGCTAGCTGAAGGACGAAAGTGTATGCATTTGAGAGTAAATCAAAGTTTATTTTGTTACAGTCGCCTTGACTTGTACAAGGTGACGTGGGTTGTGATTTGGGCTGTAGAAAACTGAGTCAGGGGATCAGGGGAAGTTCAGCTCTGGTCACTGAGTAGGCACTGATCTTGCCACCATTCCCATTATGATGGGAGGGTTTTCCCCCTTCTTCTAAAATCGCCCCTGGAGAGATCAAGGACTTTTAGGGGACCTTCCAAGGTCAGTGCTGCATAAGGCAGCAGTTAAAGAAATAAGATTCCACCCCAGGCCCCAGCCTTTGGCTTACCTGAGCTTCCAAGGCTGAGCCAGAAAAGCAGTCCCCACAGCCAGAAGCATCTCTCCCAGAGGCCAGGAGGCATCGCCGAGCTGGAGTCTTGGAGCCAGTCTGAAGGAGAGTCCTAAGGATCACATAGTCCAGCCTCCCACCAAACATGCAACACCCACGTGGGACTCAGCAATTGTTAACTGACTCCGTGACTTATAAGATAAATAAATACATAACTCTTCCTATTTGCTTAACCCCCGGAGTTTTCAGTTTCTTCTTCTCAATGAAAACGAGCACCCTTCCCACACTTTTTTTTTCTTAAACCAAGGCGCGTTGAAACACATTGTTCTTCCTCTCTGCCCCAAACAAGATCAGGAAATGGCTTTCCACGCCGCTCCCATTTCCCATTATGAAATGTCAGTGATGAGCAGGCCAGCCTTTCATCTCTCTGTGGTTACAAAACTCTCACTGGGATGGAATTTCTGTGGACAAGCTTGGCCCTGGGAAGACCAAGCCGTCGGAGGCTGGAAGCCTCTTTCAACTTTTGGATCCCTGGGGCCTCACCCGGCGTGCAGCCGACCGCTGTGCACACCTACTGGACAGGGTGAGGAGGAGACCAGGTGTGGCTCTGCAGGATGCTGCCTTCTGCAGCCTCCTGGGAAATCTAACCTCTCAAAAGACCTCCTGCTGCCTGAGTGCACAGGTAAAGGAGCAACAGTAAAAAGGAGGTGTCACGGCGACACTGTCGGTGGAAGGGCTAGCGCTGGGCCTGGAGCCAGGGAATCTGTCCTATCATGGGGCATCCTCACTCCGAGGGCTAGTGGAGACCACAGGGAGGGGTTTCCTTGCAGCCTAGGACAGAGCAGCGCTCCTGACAGGCCAGCGGTCCTGTCATGAATGCACACTGTCACAGGGCAGGGACCTGAAAGCAGGCAGGCTCTCTGAAGGGAGTGCTGTTGACATGTGTGTTTACAGTCCTGCCAGGGAGCATCGAGAGAAATTGATAGAGAGTTGGTGTTTAGAGCAAGACAGTTTAGGCCCAGAACACGGGCTCTGCCCTGGAAGTATCCCTGGGGCAGACTAGGCAATTGGTGAGTCCCTTATTCAGCAACAGACCCTGTCTTAAAAGGGGAATCAGCAGACATGGACCTTTGGTCTGCACACACATGCGCGCGCACACACACACACACACACACACATACACGCACACACGTGCACACACACAGGCACACAGTAAATAAATAAATAACTTTTTAAGATTTACAGTGTATGAAAATGTAGGGTGAAGAATGAGTCTCTACCCACTGTTATTCCCCACTTCCAGTTCCCAGAGTGCGCAGGAGGCCCCATGATCACCATTTTCTTATAAGTCCTCTGGAGATATTCTATCTCACTCCCACCCCTGCCTTTTAGAACAGCAACATGATTCTAACCTATTAGACACAGTGTGTGTGCGCAGGCGTGTACAAAGGAGTGCATGAATGTGCCTGCAGTTTGCAATGACACCTTGCAAGAGTCAATTCTTTCCTTCCACCTTGTGAGGCCCAGGGATCAAACTCAGGTCATCAGGCTGCGTGGCAAGCGCCTGTCCCCACTCAGCCATCTCTCCAGCCCCACAGACCTTCAGACATTGCCTTTCAGGCTCACAAATGTACCTAAGAGCTTCCTCATTCTTGTTTCCAGGATGCTCGGACCACGTCATAAAATTTGGGGGCCCAACCACAACGGTATTCATCCTACAACACTCAGGAGCCTAATCTCCCCCCAACTTCTTCTTCAGTTCGAGCTGAGGGTAGGACATTGGAGTCTCCACTCCTGATGCCCTGTATGTCTTACATGTGAGCATGTGTGTGCGCGCACACACACCAGAACAAGCCACAATAAGTGAGAACAGCAGCCAGGCACAGATGAACCATCTCCAACTGTCCCAGTTCCCCTTTCTTGCCAGTCGACCTCAAGAGCAATGGCAGACCGCGCAGGGAGCACAGCATCTGGAAACAGCCGAGAACTGACCAGATGAATCTGGGCCCCGCTCCAACCCTTCCTCCTCGTCTTTCCCAGAAGCAGGAGGATCATCAACGTCTTAACCCACAGAATGATGATGTGTCTCCTGTGTATAACACTCAGGGCTGCCTGCTCTCTGAGTCCCTCAGCTATTGTGCAAGTGGAACACATACTGGGGGCAGCATTCCTGGGTCTTGGGGAACTGGCTAAAATGCATCCTAGGCTGTGTGCTCTGCGGGTTGTAAATCTGCTTCCTATAACTTGGGAAGAGGAGAGGAAATCCCGTCTTGGTCTAAGTTAGTAGCGAGACTGCAGTGAAGCCACTTCTCACAATTTAAAGGGCGCCCAAGAAAGAAGGCCATGTGCCCTTTGTACCACACCACAAGGTTTAGACCCCGTTCTGGGTTTTGGTTTGTGTGTTTTGTTTTGTTTTTTAGCCAGGGTAGTGTTGACAATTGAATCCTGGTCCTGTTACACTAGACTAGGGCTGTGAAACTGAGCTACACCCCAGTCAAAACTTTCAGCTTTAAAGCAATAATCCTGCTTTTCCAGATGGAGACCTGGGCTGCTTTTGTCCTGATAAAAGGTCAAGGGGAAGGGTGGGATTTCTCACAATAGAAAGATGCTGAACCCACAAATGACTCCAAGGCTCTGCCTTTGCTGAGAACCATCTGTAGCTTTAGAATGAAAGTTTGGTGCTAAAATGTTATGGCTAACGTTTGTTCTTAAACTAAAAATTGTGAGTCTTGCAGGCTTATCTCTGGGGTGCAGTACTGCAAGGCAGAACCAAGAGACACCCTCGGGAAACAAAGACACGTGGGTCCCTTGGATTGAGTGAAACAGTTTCCCAAGCTGTGGAAGAAACTGGCTTGAAGTGGTATGTCTGGAATTCTCCCTGTATCTCCCATCTTATCACAGGCTGGCAGGAAGAAGACGCCAGCCACACTTTTTAAAGAGATGTCACCAGCACTTAGCAGTTTCCCACTGTCACTCTTCCTCTGAGAACTTGCCACATGTCACACGGGAGTGCAGGCAAAGCCTACAATCCACAGGACCAGGGATGCTACTATCTCTGCTCTGCACATGGAAATCAAAGCAGAACCAGGCTAAATAACTCTCCCGAGTCCACACAAAGTAGCCGAGAAAGTTTTTAATCTGAGAAGATGACACCACATATTTGTCCTCTAAATGTGGCTACTATTGTGGGTGGTCCACAGCCTCCCAGCAGCCCTTGAGGCAGGCAGCATCCCCTACCTTCCGTTAGTCCTAGTGACACGAGGCCCAGAGGGCATGCCTGGCATCAGAGCAGGCCTTCCTTAGTTCTAACGGCCCATCTGGCACCATTCCCAAAGCAAAAGTGCTACCTGCCCAAGTCTCCAGCATTCAAGGCTGGGGGACCCAAAAAGCCCACTTTAACCTCAGATGCTCCCTCCTCCGCTGAGCTGTCACTGGCAGAGGTCCTTCTGTTGGAGATTGTTTTTCTCGAGACCATGTTCAACAATCCCCTTATCAGTTTCAGCCTCTCAGTCACTGTCACTTCCTTCCACTTGCCAGTTGTACTAACATGAACTTGAAGGTTTTATTTAAATAGCCTATTGTGGGGTGGGCAGAGGTGTTTTCAGAGTAGATAGCCTAGGCTTGCCTGGAACTCATTATGTAGGCCAGGCTGATCTTACATTTACTCTGTAGCCCAGGTTAGCCTCAAAAATATGGCAATCTTCTTGTCTCCACCTCCAGAATGCTGGATTCACAGGCATGGAATGCCCTGCCAACTTAAACTTTAATAAATGTCATTCGCCTAGAATACCTAATTGAAGAAAACCCAGTAAGTGCAGTGAGACTTTCATGCACTAGCATTGAGCAGCATAGTCCAGGGTGTGCTGGGGAGGGCTGTGGTTAGAAGCACGGTTCTCTATCGATAAATGGAAACTTCAGTCCACAGCTTCACAGATGGGAGGAATCAAGGAATTCTGCCCGTACGTCGCATCCTGTGCACCTCCTCTATCTGTTCCTCATTTGTAGCCTGTATAACAAGCTAGTGACACAGATGAGCCTCTGAGCAGTGCAAGCTGCCCCAGGACTTAATCAGCTGTAAGAAGGAAGTTGTGGGAAGTCTGGCTTACAGTCATGAGACACACGCAGGTCAGTCTGGGACTTGTGAAGGGAGTCTCAAGCGGGAAGTCTTGTGAGTTGGAACCCTCAACCTGTGGATCTGATGCTAACCCTACGTGGATGACGTCAACACAGGATTTGAGGCAAGCAGCTGGAGCCTTCTGGGGAGTGGCTGAGGGTCTAGAGAAACAACTGCCTCAGATCCGCTGCTAAGTGTCAGATGGTGTAGGAGTAGGGAAAAGACTTCAATGTTTATCCCATCTTTTATAGTCAAATACAGCATACAGCTCAGCTTCTCTCTCCCTAGCTGTGATTTTGCGTAGACAACAGTAGCCCTCTGACCCACTGTGCCATTGGTTTGGTTTCTCTGAATCTTTTAACGCAGAGCAACACATTGTCCCTCCTCTTCTTTCCTTTCCCAGATGTGAAAACCCTTAGAGGCCACTCCTAAATCCCAAAGACTACATAGTGATAGTAATAATGGCAAGCCTGCCTACCACTTCATATCTGGATGCACTGGTCTAATAGACTCCACTTCTACCCTGCAGAAGCCACAGCTGCCAACAAAGGAAAGATGCATGTTTGCTTGTTCCAGTGAGGTAGAGAATGAGGGCTGACGGTGACTGCGGCTGGAGACTGGTGACCATGCAACTTAGGACAATGTAAATTTTGCAGGTCACAGAGGAAACTGTTCCCCTAGCAACCTTAGGCAGCAAAGAAAGCAAATGATGCACATCAAAAGAGAGAGAGCTCTGTCTGTCCTGCCCTGCTGCACAGGACTGTCCTGGATCGAGAGAGCTCTGTCTGTCCTGCCCTTCTGCACAGGACTGTCCTGGATCAGAGAGCTCTGTCTGTCTTGCCCTGCTGCACGGGACTGCCCTGGATCAGAGAGCTCTGTCTGTCCTGCACAGGACTGCCCTGGTTGTCGGCACATGTGTCCAATGGATACATATGACAGGCTCGTGCTGGGGCCTCACTTTTATTGATGTGCTTGGACATTATCCATTTCATTGATCATCTTTTTCTTCGTTCTCATCCTTCTTCTCACTCCTCCCTCCCTTTCCCTGCTTTCCAAGATCACTGGTTCAGAGTGGTAATTGAAGAGAAGGCTTGAGAAATCCTGGAATTTCCCAGGGTGCCTGTGATAAAGTGAGACTCGGCATGCGAGCAGAACAGGATGTCTAGGTTCTTCTCTTGTTGCCTCCGTGGTTAAAGCCCTACCCCAGATCTCAGCAGATGCTAACATGCCCATAGTCTCCTGCACTTCCTGCACTTCCTCCCTCACATTTTAAATAGACCCAAGGGCTTAGAAAGTCAAACCCCAAACTAGTGTGATGAGATCTCCCTCCCACAAACCCAGTGAACACCAGGAAACTGAAAGAGAACTTGCAGGAGTCAGAACTCTGTGGTTGTGCTAAGGGAGGGAAATGAGTTCCTGTCCTTACCCTTGGCAGTGAGCCAGGTGAGGAAGCCTCCTGGAAGACTGAAGTGACCATAGGGACTTAACTGTAGCGAATGGACCTTTGCTAGGCCGTGTTCCCTTGAGAGTGACCAAAAAGATACCCAACCACCTCCCAACAGATTCAGTGTGGGAATAGCGCTATGAATTAGGGCTGTGGGTGAAATGGAACAGGAGAAGACGACAGAAAAGCAGCATCAAAATGTAAAGGAGGTGACAGACGCACTAGAAGACAACTAGCGGCTCGATGCCGTCAGCTTGCTCTCTGTAAAGGTAACTTGGAGAGTTGTGGGGGGGGCGGGAGGCTACCTAGCAATGGATGCTTAACCCACACTGAGTAAGGGAAGCGCCTGCAAGTGTCTGTGCAGAGAACGGAGACAAGCAAACAGACGACAACACCGTGTGTTCGGAGTCACGACGGGGCCAGCACTGGGGACGGCTAACAGCAGCATCCGGCCGACCGAGCTTGCACAGCTTGGGGACGGCAGGAATCCAGCTGAAAAAGTCAGTGCCACAGCGCCAAAGAACCAAAGAAGCAACAGATTTAGGAGAGGACTTTGTGGCGCACCTTGTATTGTGCTGCTTGGGAGGCAGAGGCAGGCAGATCTCTGAGTCAGAGACCAGCAGGACTCGTATTAAGGTCCTGTCTCAAGAAGAAGAGGGAGGAGGAAGAGGAGATGATCGTTTTAAAGTACAGGGCTGGGGATGTAGCTCAGCTCACAGAATGGCTGCCTAACGAGCACGAAGGTCTAGGTTTGATCCTCAGCACTGGGCACGACACTGAATGTTTGTAATCCCAATGCACAGGCGGTAAAGGCAGGTAGACCATCTTAGGTACTTGAGGCCTTAGAGACCACCTGGGCTATAGACCCTTTCAGAAAAGAAAGAGGGGAGGATAGAGGGAGAAAGGAAGTAATGTACATTAGTACCTTTGGATGGAGAATAGCCGCAGATGGAGTAGTTTGAATAAGATTGGCCCCCCAAAGGCTCATATATTTGACCGCTTAGTTGCCAGGGCATGGCACTGTTTGAAAGGATTAAAAGGATTAGGAGTTCCAGCCTTGTTGGAGGAAGTGTGTGTCCGGGGGATATGCTATGAGGTTTCAAAAGACCATGGCAGGCCTAGTCTTTCTCGATGTAGAACTCTCAACTACCTCTCCAGCACCATGTCTGCCACTGCGCTTCCTGCCATGATGATAACGGATTAAACCTCTGAAACTGAAATCGAGCCCCAATTAAATGCTTTCCTTTATAAGAGGTGCTGTGAGCATGGTGTCTCTTCACAGCAACAGAACACTGACTAAGATAATGATGCTCTTAGGATCCCCAAGGGGCCCTCTGTTCTCAGGACGTATAACTTGCCACTGCGTTGAGGACATTCATGTTTGGCTTGCACATGGACAAGCTGAGATGTCCCAGGGAGCTAACAGCTTTGCTGGGGATGGTCCTTAACCCATCAGTGGACACACACTCGAAACTGGCACGGCATCTCATGAGGACAACGCTGAGGACTGCCTCAGGCAGAGGACCCCCATAGAATGCACCTCAAATGGCCACGGGGATTCCTGATCATTCACACAGTCTGTGTGGCTCCCTTTCCTCCTGGTCTCACTTCCCTGTTCTACTTCCTGGAATTGCCTCCCAAATAAACTCTTTGCACTCAAATCTTTGCCCGAGTCTACTTGAAGTAGGTGGGGGATCCGATTGAGGAAAACTCAGAGAAAGCATTTGGAACAATTCTATGATCAAAAACAAAGATTCAAATACAAGGTGCTCCTGGAAGGGGAAAAGCTGACACCATCAACTGAAATAAAAAGATTCTCAAACAGAGATGAACCCGGGGAGGGGAGGGAAGTGTGGGAACACAGGAAGAGTGTGTGAGAAGGCAGAGCTAAGGGCGCCCAAGGAACTTGTCCTCGCTAAAGTCTGAGCATGAGATTAGAATACTTGAATAGACTGAGCAGAACCATGGCTATGGAGAAAGAAGTCACCAGGAAAAGAAAGGAAAAGAAAACACCACCCTCTCCTAGGGGCCAAATGCAGTGTCTTCTTTTGACCCAAGAGAATATAAAGCTCGTGCTGCCTCTTCCAGCCGCTGTCGATACTCCAGCTTCTCGTAGTTAGAAGGGTTGACTCCTTTAAAACCGTGCATCACTCCCCACCAGCAGCCCGCAATGGCTGCTGTGGAGTCGCTGTCTCCGCCGTGGAAAAAGGCTCTGTGTGCAAGTTCCTTCCAGGAATCCCCCGCAGCCAGGAGGGCATCATAGGCGATCATGGGGGCATCGTGTCCACTGCTGCCGCCCCAGCCAGAGTAACTTAGGGAGATGTAGAATTGATCCCTCTCCTTCACCCCGAAGGGCTTCTGGAAGACGGGAGCTGACTTGCCATCTGAAATTCCTCGAAGTTTCAGGTACTTTTCCCATTCTTTCTGGAAGTAAGACCTGCAGAGGGGAAATCAATTTTAAAAAACTAATGTCAAAAGCCATATGGAAAATACCAGGTAGATATGTAAATAGAAAAAAGTCCAGAATGACTTCAGCCCCTCATACTAGTATCATAAACTCATAGGGGAAAAAAACAGCATTAACTCTACAAGCCATTCATCCATTTTTTACTAACCACCTATTGAGACCAGGTATGGACTCAGTTGCTCAGTAAGGAAGATATGTGTCAGGGCGGCGGGACAGGAAACAAACATTGGTTCTTCTGGGTCCAGAGCAACACCTCATTACCTTTCCAGGAGAACTCTGGGACACCACGACATGAGCACCCTTAGTAAGAGCGCTGACCCTTTGCTTCTAAGAAAGCCGATGTGAAGTAAGCCATGAAGAGGGGGAGAGGTGGCCTTGTCACTCAGCTCCTGGGGAAACTTATCTCTCGGGCATTCTAACCAAAGGCTCTGAAATATTGCTTCAAAGCAATACTGGAAAAACAAATCTCAGAGAAACAGGAGGTAACCAAGAAAAGTGTGTCTCTGCACAGGCTGGTCAAAGACATTTATAGGAAGCTGGAATCAAGAATAGGACTTAGGTGACTACAGGTGCCCACACACCAAGGCATCCACTTGGCTGCTTCAGGCAACCATGACTGGAAAGGAATGTGGTCTCCTTAGCAGGGAAGAACAGGAATGTGAAGAACTGTGATGGCAGCTATGACCTCTGAACCCTAGTTACACGGATGGTGCATGCGCATACACAGACACTCACCAGTGTTGGAGATTTTCCTCCACAAAGTAGTCTGATTGGACAATGTAATTTTTGGCTTCTGGTAACACCTCCATCAACCCTCTTCCCCACTCCCTCGGTGGCTTGTCATTCACGGCATACGCTGTAAAAAGAGCCGACACGAGGCTTCCCAGGTAGCCTGTGGGGTGGTGGTGGGTCATCCGGCCACTCTCGATGCTCACTTGGATTAGCATGTCCAGCTGGCTGGGGTGAGGGAACCTCAGCCCGATGCACATGGCACGCATAGCAGCTCCGCAGCCACCCTCGTGGGTGTTGAAGGGGATCCTCCAGCCATCGGGCCTGTTGGGCTCCAACTGCATGGCATTCTGCATGCAAGCACCACCTAGGGTGAGTCAGGTAGAGAGAAGGGTCAGAGACCAAAACAAAGGACCCGTGAGAATAAAGAACGAAACAGACTCCCAAGTTTCTCTGAAACAAAAGGAAAGCCATGAACATATGATATGGATGGAACGTATGATATGGATGGAACATATGACATGGATGGAACATATGACATGGATGGAACATATGA
>JABTXL010019314.1:3532827-3544700 GCA_025134845.1 Neodon shergylaensis
GGAACATATGACATGGATGGAACATATGACATGGATGGAACATATGATATGGATGGAACATATGACATGGATAGAACATAAGATATGGATGGAACATATGACATGACATGAATGGAACATATAATATGGATGGAACATATGACATGGATAGAACATATGACATGGACAGAACATATGACATGGACGGAACATATGACATGGATGGAATATATGATATGGACGGAACATATGATATGGATGGTCCCACAACTTCAAACTCCAGCCCAACAGTTGTCCTTTTTTATATATAATCCTAAGTGTGATATTATGAATTAACAAAGTAGCATATAAATGGAGTAAGCCTTGGGATCGCTGTACCATATTTGCTTTTATTTATGAAAGAAAGGTTTTCTACATAAACCAGGCTGGCCTGGGACTCTCTATTGTATCCGAAGCTGGCCACAAACTCATAGTCATTCTGCTTCTGCCTCCCAAGTGCTATGACCACAGGTGTGTGCTATCATGTATTTGTTTTTAATAAGATCAGACTCAAAACTTAGGGAACTTAAAATCACAGAAGCAGCTAGTCAGTGACCATCGAAATATAATCAGACTCCATAGCTGAAGTCCTCAGTGAGTCTAATAAGAGCCTGTGGGGGTTCCCATTGGGGTTACTGACTATCACAAAGAGAAAGTTCCAGAAGAAACATTAGGTTTAGATCAGGAACAACAGACTGTGGCCGTCCCCTACATGACAGGGGTAAAAGGAGGCTTGTCCCACTGACCTTTTGTCCATTGTCCATTTTATGTAAATGGAGACTGGGCTTTTATTTACTCTGCTAAGCCCTTGGTAGAAACAGCTTTATTCATGACCCAATAAAAGCAACACATATACAGGACATCCCACATCATTTCCCTTTTTCTGTCTAAATAGAAAGGAAGGTTTTAACTTTAACATAGTAAAATTACACATAACAAAATGGGTACAAAGCAAGAATTAGAGTTACAATAGTCTGTTTGTATCTGGAAAAAATTAAAGAAAATATTCTATCATCTATTTTATCTTTGTGAGTCTAAAGTTTCATATTTAATTTATCTTTTATTATAACTAAAGAAAACTATAACCATAACTACCTATCTTCAAATCCATCAAAGAGCCCAGAAGGATATAATATTACCTAAGTAAACAGGAAGTACATTGTAAGCAACCTCCAAAACTCTAGAATTGACAAAGACATCTCATTGCCTGGATAGTCACCCAAAGTTCTTCTGTAACATTGGGTATCCATCTTCAGCCTACAGGCCCATAGTATCCAGTAGACTTTTCCATGAAGCAGGAAATTTGCAAGACTATTTTGTCTATATTGGCAGTTTGTCAGTCACTTTCTTCTGTGTCCTGTAGAATGTCTGGCAGACTTTTTCATGAAGCAGGAACCCTGAAGGACTGTCTCACCTTCTTTTTGCAAGTTTAGCAGTCATTTTTCTGTGGGTTCTGTATGTCCAGTTTATACAGAATACCATATAAAGCAGTCCAGGCAAGAGTTTCTTGCCCAAATGGCTAATTTTGTCACAATGAAGGCAAATTCCATAATGAGTTTCTTTAATGCCCATCAACCTCTCTATAAAGTAATTGGTGGTGTCAGAAGCAGGCATGTCTCACTATTGAGAAAACTCTAAGTTCTTAAAACCTTTAAAATGCAATATTCTGTAGGTCTTTGAAGTGTTGAAGATTATCTATCTAAATGAAATATATCTCTGTGTACCTAGAAAACCTAACTAATATGACTACAAGTTTGACTATTATAAATGACTAACTATTAATCTGTAATTTTAACAATACATTGTATTTTAAATGAGTGGTATAAACATAATACCTTAAACAAAAGTAGTGTAACAAAATTAACCTTAAATTTGTATCAGCAGACCAAAATCTATATTAATGTAAAGCATTTATCTCTATATCATATCCCCTCCATTTTTTAGAAAGAGATTGACTGTGACCATTAACCACTTACAACAAACCCCCTTTAAATGAAAACAAACATTTATAAATAATCATTTTAGGAATTTAGGCATTGTTTTCTCCAAGGTGCTTCCTGTTGTTTTTTGGGTGAAATATTTTTAGGGTTCATAGAGACCTTTTGGAGTCATGTTCCATCAAACCACATTAGCCTGGAAGGAATCCACAAGTTCTTATCTTCTGTAGAAACAAAAGCAGAGCTTCTTTTTCAAAGTAACATATCCTTAGACTCAAATTTTGAAGTCAAGATAACTTTAAAATATGTATGTTGGTTTAGCTTAGCAATCCCCAGAATCAAATGTTTTTCAGCAGTTAACTCATTAACCATCAAAAAATCCAAAGAAAACACAATAATACACATAATTCAGACTCTCTGTATATTTTATCTTTACATGGATTATTTTTTATTCTATTACTTTTAAATATTTGAGCACATGTCCTTATGGCACAGTTGTATAACACTTTGTAATGATAATTCCCCAACAGACTCTTATAGGAAGAAAGGTTGGTCAGGGAAAAGGTGACCTAAACCTAGAGGCCCCTAGGGGACCACAATAAGTTCCCAAAGTGGGTAAGAGCCACTGTGTGCAGAACTGGAACAAAAGAGAGTCTTCATTTTTTTCTTAATTAGAAAAACAAAAACAGTTTTCTTTATAATTATTCATAACAAAATATAGAAAATAGAAGGAAAATAACAAATGACGTCTACTTCTATAACTTAGGTAGAATTATGAACATATTTTATGAATATGCTTCCAGACCTCTCTCAACAGAGAGAAGCAACTGTTCTGTGTGTGTGTGTGTGTGTGTGTGTGGTGTTTGAGCACATGCCCATGTGCATACAGAGGACAGAGGTGGCTGCCAGGTGTCCTGTCTCTTTCTCAGATTCTCGGTACAGGGTCTAGAGATAGCCCAGCAAACTACAGGGATCCTCCTGTCTCTGTCTCTTTTTGCACAGGGGCTACACATGTGATTGTTTATGTGGGTGCTGGGGATTTGAACTCAGGTCCTCACACTTGCACAGCTAGTGTTCTTACCTACTGAGCCGTATCTCTACCACCTCCCACATCACTCCACTCCTGACCTTTCTGCTTCCTCCTCCCATGTGCTGGGATTACAGATATGCGCTACCACACCTGGCACACGACATTATTTTCATAAAATATTTTTCTGAAACCTATTTTTTTTATTTCATGGATAAAACCTTTCCATATTCATCTGCAGAGTTTAGAAAACTGTGATGCCACCATAAATAAGTTACAAGAATTCAAATCTACACTACCATTTCATTGATATTTAAATGCCCCACAACTTTTTTTCTACTTTTGGTTCTCTGACAGAATCTCACTCCAGAGCCTAGGCTGGTTTTGAAGTCAAAGTCCTCCTGAGTGTCGAGACAGTCACCAATCCCTAGTCCCACCAACATTCTCTGTCCCCAGGAGCCACCTCCTCCCAGCAGCACTCACCTGGCGCCCGGCCATCCATGTCTCCCATGCAGTCCTGATAATGTTTAGCTAGAAGGGAATACAGCTGAGCCAAGCTCGGGGATGTGCCGGCTTCCAGGAGTGCCTCTGCCGTAGCCAGGTGCATCACCGTGTCGTCACTGACTCTCCACTGTGCCACGTCTATGGCTTCCAAGTCACCCATCTGGGCCAACTGCCGGTGTATCTTCTCCCCGTCCCGAAGGACCTCCCACTTCCCATTGAAGTACCCCAAGGCATCTCCAGCTGCGCTCAGCACCATGGCGGCCACATACCTCTCAATCAGCCCCCCACCCATGCTGCGCTTGGCACAGGTGGTCTCGGGGAACAGCTAAGACACCTACAGGAAGAAAGAGAAAGATCAGTCAGAAAAAAAAGCAAGTAAACAGACAAAACTCTGTATTTTACAGGGCACTCTCCCTGCAGGCACTTTATTAAATATATCCTATTTGATCCTCATAACTGCGCTATGAGAGATTGCTACTAGGTGCATCTTAAGCCAAACAAGTCAAGTGTCCTAAAGATAATGCAGTTTTATAAGTGTTAAGAGAACTGAATCAGGCCACAGAGCTAGCAGTGGCTGGGATACTAGCACAGAACTAACTCCCAAGCTGAGTCTCTAAGTCCATCTTGGACTCTCGGGTAGTAGCACACCCATTAGGTCCTACAAGTCAACCCAGGCCTATAGTTTTCTCCTTTAGGTGACATGCGGCTTGGAAATGCATCTCTTTTATTTTTTTAAAAGATTTATTTATTAATTATCTATACAGCATTTTCCCTAGATATATGCTGTAGACCAGAAGAGGGCACCAGATCTCATTACAGATGGCTGTGAGCCACCATGTAGTTGCTGGGAATTGAACTCAGGACCTCTGGAAGAGCAGTCAGTGCTCTTAACCTCTGAGCCATCTCCTCTGAGCCATCTCTTCAGCCCAAGTGCATCTCTCCTTGAAGTAGTTAATGACACTTGTTATGGGTAAGTGTTCACAGATGAGGAAACAAAAGCTCACAACCAAAACATGCAGACCCCAGACTTCTAGTTCCCTGCTAGACTACAGCAGATTACATCACGTGGCCTCAGCCCTGGCCTTGACCTTGGCCAACTTCTTGTTGGCACTTGTAAAAAGATAATGATTTAAAAACAAACAAACAAACAAACAAACAGCAAGAACCTGCCAGCCGTGTTACAAGGAATGAATGAATTCCCATAAAGTGTATAGAGAGCACAACTTTATTATTATCCATCAACAACCAGTTCCATAATTAAGCTTTGCCCACACTCTTCCTTTTTACCAGCAATATTTTTGTTTTTCCATTTTAGAATGATTTATTTTTATTTTACGTGTCTGTGTGAGGATGTCTGATCCCCTACAACTGGGCTTATAGACATTTCTGATCTGCCACATGGGTGCTGGGACTTGAACCTGAGTCCTCTGGAAGGGCACCCAGTGTTCTTAACTGCTAAGCAATATATGCTAAAAGTTCTATGCCGGGTGGTGGTGGTGCACGCCTTTAATCCCAGCACTCGGGAGGCAGAGGCAGGCGGATCTCTGTGAATTTGAGGCCAGCCTGGTCTACAAGAGCTAGTTCCAGGACAGGCACCAAAAACTAGAGAAACCCTGTCTCAAAAATCCAAAAATATAAATAAATAAATAAATAAATAAATAAATAAATAAATAAAGGTTCTATAGTACTGGATCACAGACGATATTGTGTAGGGGAAGGGGGAAAGGGTCAACCCAAGAAACCCACCCTGGCTTTGATACCTAAGCCAGTGAAATAAATACACTTTGGCCTGGTAACCACAGCCAAAGAAACACAACCTGACTAGAGCCAAAGAAACACACTTCGGCCCTAGAATCACAGTCAGAAACAGAAATAAGCCCTGGCCCTGAAATTAGAGTCAAAAGAAACACAATTTGGCCCTCAAACCAGAGGCAAATCTGTGCCTGACCAACTCCAACTAAGCAGAAAACCAACCAATCCCTGTGCAGAGACAAGAAAAACCAACCAATCCCTGAGCATGAGCTTTAGCAAATCTGAGCTCAAGGGACCGAAATCTTCTCCCTGGAAAAACTTGGCTCCTAAGAAACCCTATATAATTTGCTGCTGTCTCCTTCCACCCTGGCACAGGCTGCCACCCTCCTGGATTCTTCCCTCCCAATAAATCTCTTGAATGAGGTTTGAGTGAGACCTTCCTTCACAGGAATGCACTTTTCCTGGGAGCCAGAGCAGAGCAGAGCAGAGCAGGGCTGTTAACACTTTTGCTGGGGAAACCTCCCCCCTAGCAGAGCGGGAGTAACTACACTCCTACACTCCAGGAAACAGGAGCTGGAGCCGAACCGGAACAGAGCTGTTACATTGGGGAAACCTTCCCCCTAGCAGAGCGAGGTTACTACACTCCTACACTGCAGGGAACAGGAGCTGGAGCCAAACCGTAACAGAGCTGTTAACACTGGAGAAACCTTTCCCTAGACCAGAGCTGTAAGCTGCTATGTTTGCTATGACCTGTGGTATTCCTTACCTCCTGATCGCCAGAATACTCTTCCATCCGAACTGTAACACTCAGTATTCCCTGGCCCCGATTCCCAGACTGCTTTTCCACCCAGGCTGTAACACTTAGCACTCCTTGGTTCCCAGCTGCCAGGATCCCTTTCCATTCAAGCTGCGATGCTTCGAATATTCCCACCACACATGAAATCCTTGCCAAAGCACTGGCTTCCTTGTGTGTGCATTTCTCGAGACCCTACTCTGCGGTAGGCCAGTTCCCCACGGCGCCCATTCCCTGTGACCCTCAGGTTCAAAGTGCTCCAATATCTGCCCACTTTGTCTATCCATCTACCCACGTACAGGGGTAAACACTCTTAGAGACACAGAGACTTGCTCAGCCCTGCCCTCAGCTCATGCTCTTCCCACACCCAACTGTCCTTCTTCCTCTCTACTTACCTAAATGCTATCTTAGGTTTAGTTCAAGCCCAGGCACTTCCACGGTCCTCCATCTAGCCACACTGCTCAGGACTAGGGCACAGGGCGGCAAAGACCTGGAGAAGCAGTAAGGGGAAAAGACAGACTGAGCATTTGTAAGAGCGAGCTCCTAATCACATTATCTAAATATTTTCTTATGTATAAACAAAGCTTAGGAAGTAGAGATCTGTACTCTCTTAAGTTAGCTGTGTGACCATAATAAACAGGCCATTCACTGTGGAATGGTTTCCCATCTGTGGGGCAGCAGGAGGATGTAGATTGTAAATGTTCTCTGAGGTACTGTCTTGGCCCAGGTTTTCGAAGCCAAAGCTTTGTTGACCTCTGAGAATTGAGAACTAACACCCACTCCTTTCTTTCCCAATGCTCAAGGTTTCCTTTCTGCAATTGTCCCCAGTGTGTGGGGAGCCCGCGGAGGAAGCATCTTTTCTCTTTGGAATTCTTTTTCATCCTGGGACATGCCCCAGTCCCAGCTTTAAGAAGTCATTATTTCTTAACCCACTCTAAACTTCTACGGGTCTCATCGCAATCGAACTATACAATCAAAACTGAAGTCCACTTCCAGACTAGCCTGTTTTCCCGGCCTGGGTCGGAGGAGGAACAGGGAAAGAAGAGGTTAGGGGAGAGGGCGACACACTCTGGAAAGTCCTGGAGGCCACTTTGAGGGCCTGGGACGACTCTGGAAGTGAGAGTCCCGGGCTGAGCGGGTACCAGGTCAACCGGAGGAGAGTGGTACAGGGAGTCTGGCTGTACCTGCTGGGGAGAGGCTGGGAGCGCGGGGTGGGGGCGAGGGGGTCTTGAGAGCCCAGGCGACCTGAGCAGGAGTAGGGGTAGCAGGCGCTGGAGCCTCGGTGTCCCGCGTGTGAGCCGGGGCAAACAAGGGCGGAGCCGCGAGCGGGGCTCCTGGGCTGGGGAGTAGCAGACGCAGAGCGGCTTCCGGCGGGGCCGCGCCCTCCCCACCGTCAGCACCGGGCGGAAGGGGTGGCTGTCACGGCGCCCAATCCCCAGGGAAGCGCGGGTGGAGAGAGCGGCCTGGGAACCGCTCTGCGCTGTGTGTCTGCGGTTATGGGGGCCGGGGCGAGCCGGGCGTGCGCCCCTGTCGGGTTCTGCCCCTCGCTGTAAGATGGCCTGACTGCGGCACCCATCTCCTAGAGTGGCGACTGCTCGCCCATTGTAGCGCTAGATTGTTTGGGTCTGCATGCTCTTCACGGAAGTGATTCTAACGGGAACTTAGAAGGGAACTATTAGCTTCTCACCCCTGAATTATGGCTCTGGAATTATTAATACTCTAAGGTAGCGAAGGACGCATTGAGCCAAGATGTCGGGTTCCAAGTATAAGCCTGCGCCCCTGGCCACTCTTCCCAGTACCCTCGACCCAGCCCAGTACAACTGACTGTCCCCGGAGACCCGAAAGATGCAAGTCGAGCGCTTGAGCATCAGGGTCATCTTAAACGGGAATATCTGCTTCCGTACAACCACCCCAAACGCGCATCGTAGATCCTGCCTTGGCTCGTTGGACCTACGCAAGATCGACAGCTGTTTATCCTAATTTCAGACCCAAGAATTCACTTTTAGGAGCTGTGCTGGGAATTGGACCTCTCTTCTGACGCGGTTTCAAAACAGACGGGAGAGAAAGGCAGACTTCTTTAGGAAGGAAAATTGGATCTCCTATTAACTTTGGCAATGACTCTTGCCATAAATAAATCTCCTATTAATCTCAAAAATAATGAAAGAGGCATTCGTGTGGAGTTTGGGGACATTTTTATTAAGCAGAAAATAAATCACGTTTTAGGATGATGGATATATGTTAAAGCACGGGGGGGGGGGGAGGACTGCTTGGAAGGGCAAACATCAAACTGTAAATGATTACAACTGTCTGTCAGAGGGAACAAGAGAGAAGGAAGAAATTTAAATGTTGGTGGTTTTTGTTTTGTTTTGTTTGGGACGGTTTGCACTATAGCCCAGACTGGTCTCAATCTCATTCCTCCCGTCTCCACCTTGAGAACGCTGGGATTTCCGTTTTACAACACCATGTCTGGCTTACATCTGTTAGAATATTTTTCTGTGTTATATATGAAGAGATTTTTAGAGAAAAATAGAAGCCACAGGCAACCACTCTGGTTACATAGACCTAGAGTCTTCATGGTACTCTCGCGATTTTAGAACAATAACAGGTCCTTTTGTAAAGAGAATTTTATATCCTCTCTTTAAAAACTGACTTCATCTACGAACAGGGCTCCAAATGTTCATGCACATCCGTGATTCTGGGATCAGCTTCCTTCTAGTTGGATACAATGAGAGTATGAGACCCTGGTGCCCAGCTGCTCTCCCACCCCTTTATGGTTGTTTTAAGAGAACAGATTCACCGATGATAATCGGAAAACAGGATGCTGAAACAAAGCTTTGACACTCCCTAGGCCTGACTATATCACCAGTGCCCGTTTACACAGTGACAGCTACAGGTTTTGGAAATGTGTACTAACAGGAAGTCGTTAATATGCAAGGCCCGTGTGGGCTCTCTAGCAGAAATTCACAGCAAAGCAGCTGCAAGGGGCAAAGGGCAACAAAGCACAGGCTGGGATCCTATGCAAATTCATCAAAATAAATTAAGACGGGGAAGTATGAAAGCAGAAAAGCTAGGGACAAAGACATAAAAATCCAAAAGTAGCTGTAATGGTTTTCATTCAAAAAGACTGGGCAGCTCACTGTATGACATCTTGGCTGCAGGACAACACCCAGGTAGCTGTTCAAATCTTACTCCAGACAGGAAAGGGTTTTAAAGCTGAGATTAGCTTTTTTATGGGCAAACGCTGGGGAGAGTAGACTATTGTCCATAATGTGGGGAAGCCTTATGGAATCAGTTAAAGATCTTAAGAGAAAGGGCTCCCTTCCCATAGGAAAAAGAATTCTGCTAACTGACTGCCTTAGGACCATAGGCTCCTTCTCGAGTCCTCCAGGCTGCAGACTTTGAGCTCGCCAAACCTTATGATGTAGAAACCTAGTGTAGCCCTGGCTGGCCTAGAACTCATTCTGTAGACCAGGATGACCTCAAACTCACAGGGATCTACCTGCCTCCGCCTCCTAAATGCGGTGGTTAATAACTCCAATTCTTAAAGTGGGTATCTCTCTTTCCTCTCCCCCACCCACTCTGTGTGTGTGTGTTCTGGTTCCTTGACTAATACAGTTACTAAATGTGCCAAACTTTGCTATGTAGAGAGGTCAGATGATAACCAACTAATAGAAGATGTATCTAGTGGACTAGAATAGCATTAGGCTGCAAAGAACACAATAGAGAAGACTACTCAAGGTTGGTGATGTAAGACAAAAGCATTTTTGGGTCAGTCATTATCCTCAGAGAAGGCAGAGAGAGAGAATTAGACCCGAGTTAACATTTGAAGACTATTAAGTAAGGAAATAAAACTATAAGTACAGAAAGAAACATTCACAGAGAGAGAGAGAGAGAAAGATGCTTCAATGTAGGAAAATCCATTTAAAAAGAAAAGGATCAAACAAAGGTTGATCTTTGCGGGGCACGGTAACAATCCAGTGATCCTGCGAATTTCAGAAGCTGAACCAGGAGGATCTTGAGTTTGAGGCTAGCCTGGGCTACATAAGGAGGCTGTGCCTCCGAATGGAAAGAAAAATAAAATATATAAAAGCAAAGTCACAGGTTTAGTTTAGAATTTCCTCCCTGAGGGATGCACAGTTGCTGGGCCCAGAGTTAAACTGAACCAGGCCTTGAGAATTAACCTTCTTTCTCATTTCCTCGCTTCCCAAAGACATTCTAAACACCATATGTAAGGCTGCAAATCCTCAAGAAGACTTGGGAAAAGACTAGAAGATTGACTCCCCAAGGAAAGCAGGCTCTCTGGACACCGTCTCTGGGGAACCTTAAGAATTTTTGTTTGTTTGTTTGTTTGTTTGTTTGTTTTTGGCTGTTCTTTTAAATTTTGTTTTGCTTTGGGAGGGAGGTTGCAAGGGCAGAGGGCAGATGAGTGGGATCGGGATGCAGGATGTGAAATCCACAAAAAGTCAATAAAAACGATTTTTTTTTTTTTTTTTTTTTGGTTTTTCGAGACAGGGTTTCTCTGTGGTTTTGGAGCCTGTCCTGGAACTAGCTCTGTAGACCAGGCTGGTCTCGAACTCACAGAGATCCGCCTGCCTCTGCCTCCCGAGTGCTGGGATTAAAGGCGTGCGCCACCATCGCCCGGCTAATAAAAACGATTTTTAAGCTTTCTCTCTTCTCCAGCCCGGCAAGATGCCCAAGGGAAAGAAGGCCAAGGGGAAGAAGGTGGCCCCGGCCCCGGCCGTCGTGAAGAAGCAGGAGGCGAAGAAGGTGGTGAACCCTTTGTTTGAGAAGAGGCCTAAGAACTTCGGCATTGGGCAGGACATCCAGCCCAAGAGAGATCTCACGCGCTTCGTCAAATGGCCCCGCTACATTAGGCTGCAGCAGCAGAGGGCCATCCTCTACAAGCGGCTCAAAGTTCCTCCTGCCATTAACCAGTTCACCCAGGCCCTGGACCGGCAAACAGTTACCCAGTTGCTTAAGCTTGCCCACAAGTACAGGCCAGAGACCAAGCAGGAGAAGAAGCAGAGGCTGCTGGCCCGTGCTGAGAAGAAAGCTGCCGGCCAAGGGGATGTCCCAACTAAGAGACCACCTGTCCTTCGACCGGGCGTCAATACAGTCACCACTTTGGTAGAGAACAAGAAGGCTCAGCTGATGGTGATTGCCCACGATGTAGACCCCATTGAGCTGGTGGTCTTCCTGCCTGCTCTGTGTCACAAGATGGGGCCAGGCTGGGGCGGCTGGTCCATAGGAAGACGTGCACCACTGTTGCCTTCACACAGGTTAACTCGGAAGACAAGGGTGCTCTGGCCAAGCTGGTGGAAGCTATTAAGACCAATTACAATGACAGATATGATGAGATCCGCCGCCACTGGGGAGGCAACGTCCTGGGTCCTAAATCTGTGGCTCGAATTGCCAAGCTGGAAAAGGCAAAGGCCAAAGAACGCGCCACTAAACTGGGTTAAATGTACTGCTGAGTTTTCTGTACATAAATATAATTATAAAACTTCCAAAAAAACCGATTTTTTTAAAAAAAGGAATACACCAGACATGGTGGTACATATCTTTAATCCCAGCACTCTGGAGACAGAGACAGACAGACAGACTTCTGTGAGGCCAGCCTGGTCTAAAAGTGAGTTCTGGGCCAGCCTGGCCGTGTGGTCTCAAATAAAACTTGAAAAACAATAGAGCAGAATACAGTCAGATGTGGTGGTTCATGCCTGTTATTTCAGCATCTGGAAACCTAAAGCAGGCAGAACAGGAATACAATACCAGCTGTGCTGCAAAGAAAGTTTTGGGGGCAGCCTGGGGTACAGAAGGAGACTCTGCGGGCAGCCTGGGGTAC
>JABTXL010019314.1:3544710-3635966 GCA_025134845.1 Neodon shergylaensis
GGGCAGCCTGGGGTACAGAAGGAGACTCTGCGGGCAGCCTGGGGTACAGAAGGAGACTCTGCGGGCAGCCTGGGGTACAGAAGGAGACTCTGCGGGCAGCCTGGGGTACAGAAGGAGACTCTGCGTCGAGGTCATGGCAAAAATAGAATGCACATGTCCGTAAGAGTGGTTTAAGTCATCAAATGTTAGCTCCGTGGGAGTATCTGCTCAACGTATTCCAGTGAGGCAGCTGAGGCAGAGGAGAGCTCTTCAGAGTTTGGGTGACCTAGTTACAAAGGAAGAATCAGGCCTGGAACCCGGGTTAACCCTTCCATTCCCCATACTGCCACTTAGAAAAGCTATATGAAATGGCTTGCAGCTAAACTTTGATTACTTTAAAGGCACAAAGCCTGATTTTTTTAAAATACTTTTTGTCACATCAGTAGGCATAAGCATCCCTTTTGTGACCACATAAAAGGAGTATTTAAAGAAAAATATTATATAAAAAAAAGCAAAACTTGGATATGCACCATAATTTTAAGAAGTGGGCAGTAATTCCAGAGAGTAATCAGGCAGGGAGGCTTGGTGGTGACCACACTTGATGAACTGGCATCTGACTGTTAGGGAAAGCTTATCCTCCCAAGCAGAACAGAAAGACTGCTCGCTGCTGGGGAAGTCCTTGCTGCGTGCCCCCGGCTGCCTCCCTGGGTGCAGTGGCTGGTTCCCCCAAGCCAGGGCTTCCCAGCCTTTGGGAGAGACCTGCCAGGACATTTTGAAATCTTTGCTGGTGAGTTCCAGCAAGTGGCCTCTACTGCTGCCTTCTTGCTTTTGCTGGCTTCCCAGCGTGCCTGGCGCCCCAAGCCCAGCTTCATTTCCCGATCTTGCAAAGCCTTATATGTTCCAGCCAGTCACACACTAAGGGACTTCACTGGGCCCTGGGCTCTCCGTAGATGAAAATGCAGCCTTCAGGGGAAAACAGAAACGAACAGGAACAATGGGTGCTTTGTTGGAGTGATTTTTTTCTTCCACACCCACTGTGCCCAACTGCCTTCACTGACTTCCTGGACTAGCCACAGTTAGTTCGCTCTCATTGCTGGTTCTAGATGACTCCTGGACACGTACAGTAAAGAAATTCTAGCAGGAGACATTTAGTTGTCTTTCCAGTCTGCTTCTCCACCCTCGGTCCCTCATTCCTGGGTCATACTCCATCCTGAAACTGCTCTTAAAGGGAACTCCTGAAGCTTAGGGCGCGGCACCTTTAAAGAAGTCGCGGGCCATCTGAGGAGGCACTCAACTAAGCCCCAGAAATCTACCAGAGGCTTGGGGGAGATGCCCTCTGAAGTTCTGCAGCCGTATGAACCCCACCCTCCGGCAGAACCTTCCAGTGAGCAAAGCCCTTCCCATACTGAAACTGGCTCCACGGGTCCTCACTAGCTATGCTGAAAATGTTGTGCTAGACAGAAAGAACATTCTGTGTAATTACATTGATATACAGCTCTAAATGTGCAAACAACTCAACAGAGGAAGAAGACAGAGAGGCGGGCATCCGGAGGGGCAGCCATGGAAATGCTGGGGGCGGGGGGAGGGGGGGATACACAGGTGTTCACTATTTCCATCGGTGATGGCTTATGTGTGTATCCAATTGAATTTTTTTTGTTTGATTTTTCGAGACAGGGTTTCTCTGTAGCTTTTGGTTCCTATCCTGGAACTAGCTCTTGTAGACCAGGCTGGCCTCGAGCTCACAGAGATCCGCCTGTCTCTGCCTCCAGAGTGCTGGGATTAAAGGCGTGCGCCACCACCACCCCGCTCAATTAATATTTTAAATATTTGCAGTTTTTTATTCTGCTGTGTTGTTCTTGTTTGGGTTTTGTTGTTGTTGTTGTTTTGTTTTGTTTTTCGAGACAGGGTTTCTCTGTTTAGCTCTGGCTGTCCCAGAATTTGCTCTGCAGACCATGCTGGTCTCAAACTCAGATCTGCCTGCCTTTGCCTCCCAAGATCTGGGATTAAAGAACATGTACCACCATGTCTGGCTGCCTTTTGCTATGTTTTAATTTTCACTATGTTTTACTATATCTCAACAAAGTTATTAAAAGTAAATAATTATGTACATAAATCTTAAATCTTGCCCTCCCTAGAAAGACATGGTGCAGGGGAAATTCCACTTTTCATTTAAGTCATGAAATTTCTCTTTAGTTTTTATGAACAGAATTAAGTTTCCCTTTTCAGCAAAATTTGGAAACCATGACCTTTTGTTCAAGATCATATTTAAAACATTATGTTGATATTATGCTGTGAATACAAAAGAGAAGGCAACTGTCTGGTTCACTTGTCAGGAAACGTCCACAAGAAGGGAGAAGGAAAGGAGAGGGTAGTGGGAGGGAGGGGGAGAGTGGACGCTTGCTTCATTTTAGGAAGCTTGAGCTGCAATGCCCTACTAGGTCTTTAACACACTCTGCACTCTCCAGCCATTTCTAATCACAGTCCCTGTGGCCACACTGCCCTGTCCCCAAAGCACCAAGACCCTTGACTTTTCCTATCTGATCTCCTTACTCCCCTTCTCGGAGAAAATGAAATCAGAAAGTTCACAGTGGCATTCCCATCTGTGTTCTTTCTGGCAGAGGATGGGGTGTCACAGCCAAATGTAACTCTTGGTGCCTAGAATCCTGCAGCCCGGAGCACCCAGTTTCTAGGAACAGCATGAGGTCCCTGCAAGAAGCCTCCAGAATATTTCCACCCCAATAAGATTCAGATCAGGTGAGATGTTTTTCTTTTTAAATAGGGACAAGGCCCAAATCCTCTCACCATAGGTAAATTTTTAGAAAGAATATATACATAGAAGTAAAAATCTGGAAGTCGGTTTTCTTAAAATTATCAGGGTCGCACTCTTTGAAAAGGATGCCCACGGGGCTACCACTCCTCGGTTAGAAGACCCTGCCTTTGTCCTTCTGATGAATCTTCTTGCCAACAGGACATAACAGGACACCAGCAGGAATGATGCTTGGGAGGTGGACCTCTCAGGTCCCACTAGCAAGTGCTTACCGTACCCTGGGCCTGACTGCATAAGGGCAGTGTTGACAGGACAAACCTCCATTCCCACCTCTTCCTTTTGTATGCTCTCCTTTGCTTCCTAGCCTAGGGAGGCCCACAGATCTCAGGCCCTGTCCTACTCCTCCATCAGTCTACTTCAACAGACCACAGTGTCTTTGCCTGCGGTCCAGAAGAGGGCACCAGACCTCATTACAGATGGTTTTGAGCCATCATGTGGTTGCTGGGAATTGAACTCAGGACCTTTGAAAGAGCAGGCAATGCTCTTAACTGCGTTAGGAATAATCTTAAAACAATTATTCGCGGCCAACGCAAATAATTCCAATCAGACCAAATTAGACCACATCAAAGATGCCCACATTTAATAAATGCTTCATTCAGGAACATGGTGAGGGAGGGAGAAGGGGTGGGGACATGCAAAACCCAAAGACCCTGTGTTCTATGGCAGCCTAAATAGCCTCTGGGAGTGGTCCTGAGGTGGACCAAGGCCACTCCCAGGAGAGGGGACTTGAAATGGAGTTTTTTGTTCCATTGGTTCTTCAAGGATGAATGCCAGGGGCTGGGGTGATGCTCTCAGTCAATCATCCCAGACTCCTTGGATATAGGGGTGTTAGAGGACTGGGGTCTCACTTTTAATCAAACATCCCAGAGTCCTTGGATATAGGGGTGGTGGCTCAAGTCTGGCATGGGGTGGCTTGGGAGGGGGTAGCTGGGAGTGGTGCGCTCATGCTCAGGGAGAGGTGTGGCTGGAGCGGCATTTGGTTTACTGTCATCCTGGAGTCTTCAGGCAGCTGCCTTTTGAGGGAGATGAGAAGACAGGTGGCTAGGAGAAAATATAGTTTCTGGTCCTATGAATGGGTCCTAGCCATGGGAAGTCACTAATTGCCAGAAAGAATGGGGCAGAGAAGTGTCCTGGCTGTCCAGGTAGGGCTTGGGTGTATAATTGGAACACAATAGCATATAAAACCAGATTTTAGCTGGTAGGTGTCCTTGATCCAGGAGAGTTGATCCAATGGTAAAGGCCCAGGAGCTGGTGCAGGTGTTTGGTGTTGTCTAGAGAGCACTTTGTCTTAGCCCAGATGGCAGGAATGACCTGTAAAATATGCTTGAAACCGGGTGGGGTTAAAACAGGCTCTGTTAGCCTTTAGTAGACTTTTGAAAACACAGTAGAACTTTTTCCTGGAAACTGTATGTATCTGCCAAATGCCATTAGACAGACAACTAAAGCGAGTTGGGAACTCTGGATTGTTAAGATGCACCTGAAACCTATTAGTCCTGGACTATGAAGGCTGTGAAAGAGGCACACCTGTCTGTATTTTTGTGGGAGATTTAATGAGCTACTAGTTCCTTAAGTCATCAAACGCCATTAGACAGATCTGGGAGGGATAAATGAGCAGAAATGAGACAGCTTTTTAGCTACACAGGCAAACCCAAATCCTCTCCTAGTCTTTAGAGAACACCAGTCTTAGAAGCAGTGCTTGCCATTAGCTGCTGAGTATGAGAGACCCAAAGATTTTTCCTGTCAGGGAAGATTTAGTCTACCTGTCTTGGCAGGATGAGAAGATCGATTCCCCAGAAGGTATCCAGGAAGCTAAAGAGGTGGAAGGCCATTTTTTGCTGTGTTGGTGGCTTTGCCAAACCCAAAGGCAAGGCCTGGAAGCAGAAGGTCTTCTGTCTTCTTGGAGGAGCTAAAGGGTGTTGTAGAAGCAGCATGTCTGTGATAGAAGCTCTTTTGTTAAATGCCATACCCTCAGATCTGTAAGGCACTTGAGAATTGGGTACCATTATCTGTTATTTTAAATTGGGCGTATAAACTAAACTTATCCAATTAGTTACAGTTTACCAATGCCAGTAAATGTAAGAAGGTTAAAAGGAATATTTTAATAAGTCAGAGAATACTAGTACACGTGGGTACTCTAACCCCAAAATAGCAGAGAGGTCAAAATGGAAGGCTACCCATGTGTCTGTATTTTTTCAGAGCTGCTGTAATCTGGAGTTATAAGCCTTACAGATCTTAACATTTCTATACCATTTTCTTCATGTAGCTACACTCATGCACCATAGCTGCTATCATTTTCCTTCCCCCTCCCATAAACTTCCTTAGCTTTAGAAGGAACACCATGCACCTCTAACACACTCTGACTCCTGTTGTCTTATTATGGGCTCTCTGCATAGCAATGTTAAAGACAAAGACCTGAGTGAAAACTAAGAAACTTGAATGGATAGAGAATAAACAAGAGAGGTGAGATCCAATACAAAAAACCTTACCAAATTGATGGCTGTTAAAGACAGTGGTAACTAATGGATTGAAAGCATCACCCCAGCCCCTGGCATTCATCCCTGGGGCACCAACGGAGCAGGAAACTCCATTTCAAGTCCCCTCCCCTGGGAGTCACCTTGGTCTGGACCCTACCTCCAGGAAAGCCTGCCAAATGCTGACCCCTCCCCAAGGAAAGTCAGGACCACTCCCATAGGCTATTTAGGATCATGTGTGTTTGGTCAAAAGTGAGATCCCAGTCCTCTAACACCCCTATATCCAAAGAGGCTGGAATGTAATATTGAGTTGAAAGTGTCACCCCAGCCTGCCAAGTGCTCGGACTCCAATTCCCAGCCTGCTAAGCACTGACCCCTCCCTGGGGAGGGTCAGGACCACTACCACAGGGTATTTAGGGCAACAGGTGGTTTGGGTTTGCACGTGCTCTCCCTCTGTCTTCCCCCTGTCATGCTCCTGGCCATCTGGGAACGCACCGTTTATTAAACATGGGCATTTAATTTGGTCTAATCTGGTTTAATTGGAGTTCTTTGAGCCAGCGGAGAGGCCCATTTTAAGATTTTTCCTAACAACGTGCTCTTTGGGTTTTGCATGGTGTCCCCCCCCCCTCAACTCTCTCTCCCCCTCACCATGCTCCTGGCCACCCAGGAGCGATGCATTTATTAAACATGGGCATCTTTTATTCAGTCTAATCTGGTCTGATTGGAATTGTTTTCGGCGGCAGAGAGGCTCCTCTTAAGATTATTCCTAACAGTTACTCCCTCCCGCAGGACTTTCTGGGAGCCCTGTGAAGGTCTTTAAGAACTTCCACCTGGGAGACAAAGGGGGAAGCAGCTACCTAGCTGTTCTCAGCTTCTTGGGCCAAGGGTAGTCCCACAGATACCTACTTCCCCACAATTAAGGTTCTGCATGCTTGAGTACAGAACTTCCAAGGGTATTCCATGTCAAGGCCACAGGGGAGGCCTAGGTCAGTCAGAAGTCAACTGTGAAAACTGTAGGCTCAGTCAAGGATCTGCCTGGATCTGCCTGTGCAAAGAGATTCCCTGTCCAGCATAGCTGGCTGCCTGTCCATGGGTCCTCCCAAATTCCACATATAGGGTCCCAGGCAGTTCAAACTGGCTGCAGATAACAGTTGCAGGTGGGGGGTGGGGCTGGAGCCTTCTTTGTCCCATCCCGTGATGTTTTCATTGTGTTCCTTGAGCTACACCAGCTGTCCTAAGGTGAGTGTAGCCTGCCATGCGATGTGACTGCAGGGAGCACACTATGAGGATGGGCAAGATGCAAATTAAGCTAGAGTGGTCTAGTAAACAGAAAACATGCCCCCCCCAATGCCTACTATGTCTGAGCCAGACAGCTGTAGTTACAACAAAGAGTAATTCAGTATGAAAACAGAATGCTAGATCAGTGTGGAAGCAGTCAGGATGGCTCCCACACCATGGTCCAGGCAGAGCCAGTGCCTGCCCCTTGCTCTTCCTCTTCTTAGACAGCCAAAACTCTCACCATGGTGAGGGCAGCATGCTGGGCGTCTTGCCCAAGTCACACTCTCTCAAAGAGCAAGGGAGCTTCCTCAAGGTTTTGGTAAAGGGAAGTTGGAAAGGGGAAATTCCGCCCCCCCCCCCTGCTGTGTTAGTCATAAAGACGACAGCAAGAGAAGGCTGTCAGTGGGCCCCACCTTTTGATTCTTAAGACACAAGAAAAAGACATCTTCTTCAGTGAGTAAGTAAATACATTTATGATTTATCAACCATGGAAAACCTTAGTAGAACAATTTACCACCAACCTGACTTCTTTTCTTTTTAAGACAACAGCTCCTATATCCCAGGCTGGCCTCCAACTTGCTATATAACCCAGGATGATCTGGAACTTCTGATCCTCCTGTCTCCACCTCTCCAGTGTCACCACGCTGTTCATAGAACTCTGGGGCTCGAACTCGGGGCTTCCTGCATGGTAGGCAGACATTCTACTGACAAAACCACCTCGTCAGCCCCAGCTTCACTGCTTTTAAAACAAGCATACAATTGTGACTTGCCCTCGGAGGAGTCTCCTGAGATCTCTTGTTCTCACGGCTGTGGCATTTCTACACTCTTAGAAAACACCATCAGAATTCTTTTGCGTTTCCTGGATGCTAGTCAATATTTCTATAGGCTGACCTTGAGTTTTTCTAATCAATAAAATGCTAATGGAAAAGTCTCTTCAAACTTACAGGTTAGAGCGTGGCTAGCGAGAGACAGTCTGGTATGGCCTGGGGATAGCTCCAAAAGAGGAGATCCACACATCTGGCCAGTTGTAGGTATGATGTCATTCATTTTCATTTCTCAATTTTAATACTTTTACTGGAAAAAAAAACATAAACAAGCCTCTTCACATTATACGGCATAGTCTAAATACATAGTGTTTGTCGTGTGTCTTTTCTTTGCTCTCTTTTTACTGGGACACCCCTCCGTTGGATGAAATCCTGTAGGAGTTATTGTGTTTAAGATCTGAGGTTCTTGATATCCTCAGATATCAAGTGTTAATAGATAAAACACTACCCTGGACAAATACATGTTTGCAAGTCCCTCTGTGTTTCTGCGTGTGACTGTAGGAGTGGAGGGTGGTGAAAGTGGGAGGTGGGATTTAAGCTTTCTTGGACTGGCTGATACTGAAGGGTCTCTGTGCTTTTCATTGTTGTTGTTTGTGAAATGGGGTCTCACTGTGTTCTGATGTTAGCCACACCCCCAAGCAGAGAACCCTTTCACCCAACTGCTGCTAATTCTCGGAAATGTCCAGAACAAGTCACCTCCCCTAGAGTCCCCTCCACCTTTAAATTCCCCTCATGGCCACACCCTGATTTAGAGGCCACTCAGATTAAGAACTCTCACTCCTCACTCCTCGCAGACGGGGAGAGTTTTCAGCTTAGCTCACTGCAAGCAACGACTCTTGTTAGTTTCTGTTTCAGGTTGTGAAACACAGCCTTTGGGGACTCAAGAACTGTCCCATCTCGGTGGAGCCATAGAATTGTCTTCAGCATCTGCCTGGTGTCTACCAACCAGGCTTCTCTACTGCTCTGTTTCCCGATTTTCGTGAGCCTAGGAGGTGCCCGGGCTCCCTCTGGCTCTGGCTTCCTGGCTTTTACCATCTAACCAGAGCATCTGAAGCTATGGGGTGCCGACTGAGGCAGGATACACCGCCACCCAGGTGTCCACTTCTCTGGCTCATTCATCTCTTTGTGCTGCTGGTTGGTCTTTCTCGAATGTCTTCAGGTAAGGAAGGAACTTCCAGGAACTTGACTTAAGCTCGACGGGTTTTGAGAAAGATGCTGTTCTCTGTGCTGGCTCCCTCGGCTTACTTTGTAGCCGTCTCCTTCTGCTCACTTTGTGAACCGGAGGAACCCTTCAGTGTGTTTCCAGAATACTTTAAAGCTAAGAAAGTTCCGGTTCAAAGACGGTAAAAGGATATATAGGTTCACACAGCAAATTAGAAACCAAGTTAAATCAAGAACTTCAACTCTAACATAGAAGTAGGGACAGCACTGTTTTAACAACACATAAGTCCAGAGAGCAGCTTAGGGCTGTGGCCTCCTCCATCTATAATAGATGTTCGATCACATCTTGTTATGTGCCTACAGCCTTGGTCTGGGATTCTGGTTTTCAAAGTATGTTTCTATGCTATGACTCAATTAATGTGGCCTTCCTCTAAGACCAAACAACAGTGACCTCTTCCGTTTGGTGGGTAGTTGAGAAATGTTATCTTCTTAGTGTGAAATCCTTCTCTTAATATTTCTTCTCAAGCTTTGCTTTCTTCCAGTGTGTCAACACTGACATCTGACTGCTAGGATGTAGTGCAAAATGATTGGTTTTTTTAGTTGTTTCTGATGGGCTGTGTGTTTCATATGTGTTGTTTTTTAGTTGTTTCTGATGGGCTGTGTGTTTCCTATATGTTCTTCAAAGAGCGTTTTGCTCTCAAGGTGATTCTGCTTCTATGTTGGTGGTCTGAAAAGAGCTTGACTTCAGACACTATCAGAAAGGGTGAGGGCTCTGCCCAGATCATGGTTTTCTTGGGAACTGCCATTCACCATGTCCTGAATGACCTTTTTTAAAGGTCAGGAAACAAAAGATCTGCTTTCTAAGGAATAGCGTATAAACTGTTTCTCACAAACGAGGAGGAAGCCAGAGTGCCAGACGGCAATGCGGAAACTAGACTCTCAGAGGCCCTGGTGTCAAATCATTCACCTAAAATCCTGCCCAGAATATCTAAGAATGTGAGAGACAGGAAGAGAGAAAGGAGGGGATGGAGGTATGCAGGCCACCTGCTACAATAGTAGCAGTTTTAGGTTTTCCATCCCAAATTGTGAGATTTGGTTGCAGAACCCAGACAGCCATGACTTAAGTGCCCATTCATACATGAAGTTCTCTACATAGTCGGCACGTCCAACAGTTACAGCCTTTTTCTGGAGATTAGGGAAGCACTCCCAAATTCTAGTCTTCTGGAGAAACTCCAGACACCCCGAAATGGGGCTTGGGAGTGGATGGGTGGGGTGGCAAAACTCTTAAAAAGAGAGAGAAAGCAGACAACATTTAAACCAAGCCTTGAGAATTGCGCCAGAAAGAGTCAGAAACCAAGCATAGCTGATTCATTTTTAGCCATTAGGAAAGCACCATGGCCTACAGCTGCCTTCAGCGTCTACTGGGCTGAGTCCCCGAGCATCTTATTCTGAGAGTTTACCTCACCTCAGAAGTAATTGAGCATGTGCTTCGTGGCTTCAAACATGTTTGCATATGTAAATCCTGGAACTAATCCCACAAGAAATATGAAAATAGGAGGACTACCAAAGCCCAGGTTCTGAGAAAAGAGGGGGACAGGGTCGCTGGAGGAGTACAGCTGATGGAGGCAGATGTGATAGAGGATTCTGGGCAGGGTGGCAAACTGGCAGACACCTTCTCCCCATTTTAGGCAGAGTCTCATGCAGCCTAGGCTGGCCTTTACCTCGTTAGGTAACGAAGGATGACTTTGAACTCTCGATCCTCCTGCCTCCATCTCCTAAGTGCTAGGATTCCAGATACAGCACCTTGCCCAGTTTAGATATCAGATAGAGGGCGTTCCGGGCAAGCACTTTGCCAACTGAGCTAACCATAACTGTCTGGCTCATTCTTTTTAAACACTTAATTCAACAAACAGCAGGCAATTTCTGGGTACGAGACATGTTTATTGGTCCCAGGAACAAATTATGAGCTCTTTTCTTTCATGGAATTTATAGTCACTGGAAGGAAGAAGATGAACAATCTAATAATCATCGCATTAAATATGAGACGACCTCAGAGATGAGACCTTTGAAGGAAAGGTGTTGTTCTGAGGCGCCATTTTCACCTGCTGAGGACCTGCAGACAGACAGTGGCGGAGAGAGCAGGACCAGAAGGGAGCATAGCCTCGGGCCTGGGCTTTTAGGGAATCTGAACGTTATTCACACTGCGCTGGGAGGGCGAGGAAGGGTTTAGAGGGGGAGGTGGCACTGTCTATCTCAGCGCTGGCCATACATTAATTGTGCATATTATCACCTGGGTGGGGGTTAAAAGGCTGTCCCCAGCACAGGGGATTTTTCAGAGAAGTGAAACTATTTTGCATAATCCTATAATGATGTATCTATTGATCGTAGACATTTCGAACCCATAGAAAGCCCACCTTCTAGAGGGAATACTACACCGTGACTTGGGGTGAGGGTGATATGTCAGCGTAGGTTCGTGGAGTGTGGCAAATGTGTCGCTGCCTCGTGGGATGCTGATGATAGAGGATACTCAGGACCGATCTGTGGGACTCCTGCAGGTTTGTCCACCCAGTTCTCCTGGGAACCTAACACTGCTCTGAAAAATATTTTAAGGTATTTTTGTTTTGGTTTCTAGAATCAGGGTCTCACTCTGTAGTCCAGACTGGATTGGAATTCGTATGTAGCTCAGGCTTGCCCCCAAACTCCTGCCTCAGCCTCCAGAGTAGCCAGGATTACATATGGGAGCTACCATGCCTGGCTTACGAATCTTATTTGAAAGGTTGCTTCTGCTTAGGTGGCCCAGAACCAGGGCCTGAGATTCTGCATTTATAGTAAGCATCCCAGTGATGCTGAGGCTGGCGGACTATCTGTACAGCCCTGTTTGAGAAGTAAGACTGCATGTAAATAATGTTCAAAAAAAAAAAACCAGAAAGGCAGATGTGTTAACACAGGTGTCAGTAATCCTAGCTACTCTGGAGGTTGAGGCAGGAGGATCAAAAACTCAAAGCCTTAGGCTGGGTGGTGGTGCACGCCATTAAACCCAGCACTTGGGAGGCAGAGGCAGGTGGATTTCTGTGAGTTCGAGGCCAACCTGGTCTACAAAGAGAGTTCCAGGACAGTCGAAGCGGCTACACAGAGAAACCCTGTCTTGAGAAACAAAAACAAAATTCAAGGCCTCCCTGGGTTATAGAGGGAATTCAGGGTTAGCATGGACAACTTAGTGAGACCCTGCCTTTAAATAGAAATCATGGACTGGATAGCCCAGTGAGTAGTGTACTTGCGCAGCATACACAAGGCTCTGAGCTTCGACTCAGTAGGGTGTAAACTGGGCATGTGTGATCTCAGCACTTAGGGGGCATAGGCAGAGAGATGAGAAATTTAGAATCACTCTATAGGACATGGTGAGTTTGAGACCAGCCTGAACTACAAGAGTCTTTATCTTAAAATAAAATAAAATAAAAAGCTGCAGATACAGCCCAAGGGTAGAGTGCTTGCCTAGCAATGGGAGGCTCTGCATTCAGTTCCTAGGACTAAACAACACACAAAAATCTTGAGCTTGTGAAGCATGAGGAATAGCTCATAGAGCAACCACAATAATTGTGCAAAAACCTAACAGGAGGCTGTTTCTGGAGCCAAATGTGTACAGTGATGTGATTGATGGTTTTGGTGAGGAGAGAGGGGTCGGGTGTGGGAAGGATGGACTGAGACACGAGCAATATGAAGCAGGTGAGAATGTGGCAGATTTTGGTGAGGATAGGAGTGGTCCGTGGTCCCTCGGGTCAGGTAAGGGAGGGCTGTTTGGGGGCTGTGGAGTTGCCACTCCTTCAACCCTGCCCTGGGTCAGGAAGTCACGCCATGGTGATGTGGTCCCCTCTCCCCTTCTACTCTCCAGCCATTGACTTCCAGGGCAAGTGGGCCTTTGCCTTTCACAAGATAGGATCCAGCCACACCCTCTCCACCCTCAGGTTTCAGGCGTGGTCTTTTGAGGTAGAAACGCTTGACTGTATTCCAGAAACTGGTGACTAGGAGGCAACCATCAGGGAAGCCTAAGTATAAGTAGGCTGCCTTTCCTTCGGGGCTAGGATCCTTTCCCGGTGGCTCAGCTCTGAGGGCTGGGGAAAAGCTTTCTGTGGAAGTTGGATAAGCTGGATATGAGTGGATTAGGAGCTCTGAGGTAGAGAGAAAGCAAGTGTCACAAAGAGTAATCCCATCCACACCCTGCTATCTGAACACAACGGGCCAGCACATCTCATGAGTTACAACCTCTGCCACCGTTACCCTGATAACTGTAGTTCAAATCTCACACCCTGCTATCCGAACACAATGGGCCAGCACATCTCATAAGTTATAACCTCTGCCATCGTTACCCTGGTAACTGTAGTTCAAATCTCAGCATCCTAGAGTTTTGAATTTAAGAGAAAAAAAAAATAAAGACCTGATTTCTACAGACTGTAAGGGCTGTATCTAGACTGGAAGGAAAGTCAGGGGCAAGACTCAAATCGTCCCATGACCCAGTGAGCCAGCACACATCCTTGTCCTGCTGGAACGCTGCACAGGCCTACCATCAGACCTGTGGAAATCACTTAACATAAGTTTAGACGTGCCCCATAGTATCGCTTCCACAGAAAAGACTGTGTCCAAGCATCAACTGTCTCCTAACATATACTAACCAGGCCCAACCCTTCTTAGCTTCCAAGATCAGTCAAGACGGGACACGGTGTGGTATGACTGTAGATCCGAATATTGAAATAAACATTTCCGTGTATTAGGATGATAACTAATATTTATGTGTCCCCCCCTTTCATTCTTTTCAAATTTAATGTGTTTTTTTTTTCTGGTCTTGGAAAATGCTTATTTAACTAGCACATTTATGTAATGTATATCACATCTCTTGAGTTATTTTATTTTATTTACTTTTTTTTTTTTTTTTTTTTGCTTTCAGTGCTGAGGATCAAACCAAGCATTTGGCAAGTGCACTACTACTGAGCTAACCTCCTCACCTGGTGGATTTTTTTTTTTTTTTGGCTTTTTGGCTTTTTGAGACAGGGTTTTTTTGTATAGCTTTGGTGCCTGTCCTGGAACTAGCTCTTGTAGACCAGGCTGGCCTTGAACTCACAGAGATTCACCTGCCTCTGTCTCCCGAGTGCTGGAATTAAAAGTCTAGAATTAAAGCCACTGCCGCCTGGCTTATGAATTTTAAGATGCTGTACTTAGCTTGTTTCTTTTCTGATAGGAGACCTGGTAATCCAGCACTAAGACCCTTGCCCAAAGGCTTGGCTACCAAGGAGCCTCCCTATTTGTTCCTGTAGTTAGACTCTAGAAAGATACATCAGACCTGTGTGGAGGAGTGTGAGTGCGTGCGTGCGTGTGTGCGTGTGTGTGTGTGTGTGTGTGTGTGTGTGTGCCACAGCTCTCCTGTGGAGACCAAATGAAAACTTGCAAGACTTAGTTCTCTCTACCATGTGGGCCCAGGGGTGGAACTCAGGTTATCAGGGTTAGTTATCATCAAGTGCCTTAACCCATGGAGCCATCTTACCAACTTTTATTTTAATAAAATAATTTAAATAAATTTTAATAAAATAATTGCTTATTTTATTATTTTCTTGCTTTCATCCAAAACACCCTTTTCTGAAAAATGTAAAAATGGGTTCATTGAAAGCACTCATTTGGTTTAGGTTTGGGGGCTTTTTTTTTTTTTTTGAGACAAGTTCTCACTATGTAGCTCCGGCTAGCCTGGAACCCATTATGTAGACCAGGTTGACCTGCCTCTACCTCCCAAAGGCGTGAGCCACCATGGCTGGTTGATGGCACTCTTAAATAGAAAGAACTGTGTAGCCCCTAAGCTGCAAGCTGATCATAATACCAAAAATAAAGAGATAAAAACTTAGATTATCTGAAAAGCTTTAAAACTGACCGTTTTAAAGCTAGCGTTTGCAGGGTTTCCGCCTCTCACACTGTGATGAAGCTCTAACTGCTCTGCAGTTTCCGTGCATTTTCAACACCTCGTAACCAGACCCCTCCGGTGGCCACTCTTCCGTGTCGCCTGGCCTCGTCTCCTAGCTACCATGACTCTACTTCCCCTCTCGTGAACCATGCCTTTTCTGTGCCTTTCTTAAGAGTGGAAGCATATACCCTGTGGTGGTGCGTGTCTGGCTTCTTTGCAGGGTTCATCTATGTTGTAGGATGTACTAGAGTATCATTGTCTTTACGGCTACTAACGCACTGCTGTAGACTGAGTTCCGAAAAGACGAGTTCTTGGTCTAAAACCAGTGGTCTTACTCTGATTTCTCTTTAAATTATATGCCTCTTTCACCTTTTACTAAGGCCAGAGGTCTTTATGTCTACTGGTTGGTAGCTTCCTCTCCAGGGGGCTAGGGGATGGGAGTTGAAGTCAGTAAGGGAGGCAGATGGCTAAGCTGTCGGGAAAGTCAGGGCTGCCTGAGCCTAGCTGCTTAGTGTCCCCAGTTTGCCACCCAGAGAAGCAGTGCACACACATTTGTTAAAAGTTGTCTTAGGGTTTCTATTGCTGTGGTGAAACACCATGACCAAACAACAATTCGGGGAGGGAAGGGTTTATTTAGCTTACACTTCAGCACTGCTATTCATCACCGAAGGAACTCAGGACAGGGACTCAAACAGTATCCTGGAAGCAGGAGCTGATGCAGAGGCCATGGAGAGGTGCTGCTTACTGGCTTGCTTCCCATGGCTTCTCAGCCCTCCTTCTTATAGAACACAGGACGAGCTGCCCAGGGACGGCACCACCTGCCATGGGCTGGCCATCCCCCACTGATCACTAAATGAGAAAATGCCTTACAGCTGGTCTCACGGAGGCATTTCCTCAGCTGAGGCTCCTTCCTCTGATGTCTCTAGCTTGTGTCAAGCCGACACACAAAAGCAGTCAGTGCAGCAGGAAACAGAGTTCTCCTCTTCCTACCCATTTTCTCTTACAGCCTCGGCTCCATCCAACTGCTGAGGCCTAGAAGGGGCCTGGTGAGCACCCCATTCAGACCACAGGTCAGACAGTTTCTGCAGTTCCATTCTGGGTGTGGCTCAACCAAGCAGGATGTGGTCCATTGTTAGAAGAGCCCTGCCAAAACATGTATTAGCACTGATGAGACGAATCTGCAGGAAAACACTGCAGGCCTAACGACCCGGGTTCAATCCCCATAATCAACAGCAAAGGAGGAGAACCGAGTCCTGACATTTGTCCTCTGACATCCACGCCATAGCATGTATCCATCCACTTGCTCACACACATGAATAATAAATACAATAAGATGTAAGAGTCTATGTTTAAAAATCACACAGCAGCACAGTTAAGAAGCACCTTGCTTGCGTCCTAGTATCGCCACGGTCATCACGTATGGGGTGGAGAGAGCACATCCACTCTGCAGAAGTGAACCTGAGGCCCAAGGAGGTTTACCCTGCTCTTTAAGGTTATAGTCCTAACTTGTGGTCAGCTAAGCTCCTAATACTTAGCTATGAATTCAGCAGGGGTCCACTTCGTTCCCTTCCCGGCCAGGTAGGCCCCATTCTCAACACTGCAGATGCGGCAATGAAAAAGAACAAACAGGCAAAACTTCACAGATGGACTTGCATGTTGTTCATGTACACGGGTACCGTCTACCCCACGTGTAACCTGCATCAGCTGAAGCAAGATTGAAGCCAAAGCCACGCGTAGTGGCTTATACGTGTAATCACAGTATTCTGGCCAGATAAAGCCAGACAAAGGACACGTAGAGATATACCTCATCTCAAAAAGCAAAACCAGCCGGGCGGTGGTGGCGCACGCCTTTAATCCCAGCACTTGGGAGGCAGAGGCAGGCGGATCTCTGTGAGTTCGAGGCCAGCCTGGTCTACAAGAGCTAGTTCCAGGACAGGCACCAAAGCTACAGCGAAACCCTGTCTCGAAAAACCAAAAAAAAAAAAAAAGCAAAAGCAAAACATAACAAAAAGATTGAAGACAAACATATCGGGGTCAGAGCCTAAGGAGCAGCTAGACGGTGATGTTAGAGGGGACTCTGGGAGAGACAGAAGAAGGCTTTTCTGAGTAGGGAACACCAGCCCAGAGTGACGTGGGCCCTGGACCATGTGGACCTCCTCAGGAAGATGCTGGCTTCTCTCTCGTCCTAGGCATGGTAAGGAGAGTTAGGTACAGTGTCCTGTTTGAATCCTCACTCTCGCTTTGTCTGGGGCGTTGAAGAGCCAAGTGGCAACAAACAAACTCAGAGATCCAGTGAGGTTTCAGGAACCTGGGTCCGTCCCAGAGTCACCCACACAGACAAAATTCTTCCAAGACGTTTCTTCCATTTTTTCTCATTGCTCAGCATGAGAGTGCGAACCTGGTTCCTGTGGGAATTTCCAGGCCGCACGGGAAAGTTTTGATTCCTCTTTTCAGTCTGGTTCTTCTTCAGCATGGGGGCTGTGAGGGGTGGGGGCTCAGACAGGAATGGAGAGTAGCCCATTGATAAGGCGCCGTGACTTTTAGAGAGACATCCATGCCTCTCTGCGTGTGAGTGCAGAAAAACTCCTCAGGAACTGCCACTGAAACGAGACAGTTTTGCTTCTGGTTATGATTTCTCTCTTGTTTGTATCATCCGGTGTCAAAAGCTGCTGGATATATTGCATTCTATAGGATGGAAACCAGTAGGTCTGGGGAGGAGATACCCCATTATCTGGGGCCACCAATAAATCAGCTTTTTTGTGTCATGGTATCCAATGGGTTCAAGCAAGACCAGAGTCCTATACAGCTGCTAAGATCCCTGAACGAGACTGAAGCAACCAGAGGGGAATATTTGGGGCAGGCAGAGGGAATGCAGACCCTCCTACAGAAGACTTGCTGTCCCAGGGCCTCCCCTGCTTCTATAGTTTAATTGAATTTACTTTTGCGGTGCTCTGGAATATGTAGGTGTTGCACCCCTTTTACGGATGAGAAGACAGCTAACTCGACAAGTAGCTGAGCGGAGACTAGAGTCGAAGTCCATGGGAACATGTAGTCTGCGCTCTGTGACACATCTTTTAGCTTTCCTGCATCCCCAAATGTGTCCAGGTCATAGCTTGGTCTTTAGCTTATCTGTTCATTCGTGTCAGTTATGACTCTAGAGTAGGAACCGGTGACATTCGGCAAAGCTGCCTAAAGGGAGCCTGCGAGCTCAGCTGTCTCACTAATCATGGCTGTGAGCTAGGAAGGTGTTACTGCTCCCATCTTGTTTTCCAAGACACGGGGGCCTGAGAACGAGGCTGCACACATGGGCTTTCCCCAAGGGCACCTTTGTGACTCTGGGGGCACAAGGCAAGGTAAATGCCGATGATGGCACTGGGTCGGGGCCTGAGAATTTGGGCTTTAGGGGACACTGCCCCGGAGCCATAACCCTGAGGTCTCATCTGATGAATTTTGTGGTATTGACACTTGCTAGGAGCTAATGAGTTGGGGTTTAGATACTGAAGTGTTGGGTTTTTTTTTTTTAATTTTTCGAGACAGGGTTTCTCCGTAGCTTTTGGTTTCTGTCCTGGAACTAGCTCTTGTAGACCAGGTTGGCCTCGAACTCACAGAGATCCGCCTGCCTCTGCCTCCCGAGTGCTGGGATTAAAGGCATGCGCCACCACCGCCCGGCAAGTGTTGAATTTTTTTTTTAAAGATTTATTTATTTATCATGTATACAACATTCCTTCCACGTATGCTTGCATGCCAGAAGAGGACACCAGATCTCATTATAGATGGCTGTGAGCCACCATGTGGTTGCTGGGAATTGAACTCAGGACCTCTGGAAGAGCAGTCAGTACTCTTAACCTCTGAGCCATCTCTCCAGCCCAAGTGTTGGATTTTTTGCGAGAGAGATATACTGATGAGGAAACATGTCTGATTTTTTTGTTTGTTTGTTTGTTTTGGTTTCATTTTATGTGTATGGGATTTTGTACACATGCATGTGTTGTATACCATGTATGTACCTGGTATCCACAGAGACCAGAAGAAGATGCAAGACCCCCTAGAACTGGAGTTACAGGTGATTATGGGTCATCTTGTAGGAGCTGAGAATTGGAGAGAGGTCCTCTGGAAGAAGAACCAGGGCTCTTAACTACCGAGCCATCTCTCCAGCCCCAGGGACCAAGCTTTAAAATGGAATCCACTTAGCAAATCCATGCTAGAGGATAATTGGATGCACAGTGGACAGACAGCCAAGAGGACAGGGTGGAGAGTCCATCAGATGACTAAGAGGGCAGGCATAGGCCACAAGTGTAAGCCTTGTCCATGTCCCGGGGTGCAGTGAGTCATTCCAGTCTGCAACCGTGAGGTGAGTCAAAGCCCGGAAAGAAAGGGACTCTTTCATTTTTAATTTTGTTGTTTTTTTAGTTTTGTTCATTAGAAACAAGGTCTTTTGCAGTCTAGGCTGGCCTCAAACTCTCTGTGTAGCCAAGGATAACCTTACACTCTTGGTCTTCCTACTTCTGCCTCCCAAGTGTTGGGATTACAGATCCCTAGGACTCTTGATTTTTATTGCTTGTTTGCTTATTACTTATTTATTTGTGTGCACACCCACGGCAAGGGTTAGAGGTCAAAGGGCAACTTGCAGGAGCTAGTTCTCTCCTGCCAACACGTGGGCCTCGAGGATCAAAGCCAGGATGTCAGGTTTATTAACAGAGTTGCCTTTACCCACTGGTCCCTCCCAAGACTCCTTCTCAAAGAGGAAGAACTCTGTGGTGGGGCCAGGAGGGAGCCATGCAGGGTTGCCTTAGATCTTCGGGAACTGAATCCTAAAGCTGGGGGGGGGGGGCAGGCACCTTGGTTTCTTTTCCTGTCACCATAATAAAATGGCCAGATAGAAGTCACTCAGGGGAGGAAGGGCTCGTTCTGCCCCACAGTTTCAGGGTATCCATCATGGCGAGGAGTCACAGCAGCGGGAGCAGGAAACAGCTGGCCACATGGCATCCCTGTCGAGAGAAAGTGTGGGAATGCTTGTGATACCCAGCTTCTGAGACGGTGCTCTCCACAACGGGCAGGTCTCCCGCCTCAGTAAGATCAGGATAATTCCCCATAGGCATGCCAAAATCTGACTGAATAAAAAATGAGGACATGGCCACTCCAAGGTGTGATTGGGAAGAAGGTTTTTTATTGTAGCTATGAGGGAGAGTACAGCCAGAGGCATCTGGAGGCATCCAGAGCGGAGAGAAAGATTAGCAGATTGAACGTGGCCGGCAGCATAGACTGGGCTGTGAGAGGAGAGGAGGAGAGAGGATGGGGAGAGGGAGAAAGGAAAAGAAGAGAGAGGGACGAGAGAGGGAACCAGGAGAGGGGAGTGTGACTGAAATGTTTGGGTTATTAGGGGAAGCTCAGGAGCTGGAGAGGTTTAGGGTAGAGGGCGGGGCTAAGAGGAGCAGAGAGGAGCCAGGACTCTGTAACAGTGCTTGCAATGCCCAGAGAGCCTGGAGGCCAGCATGGGTGTGTTAAACAGGAACCATGGTTAGCCATTTGTCCTGAGTTTCTTTGAGAGCTGACACTGGTCTCTCCAGTGATTCTAGATTCTGTCAAGTGGACAGCTAACACTAATGATTGCAGCGGTCAATAAAAGAGGGGCCTTAAAAGTCGGGGCCAGAGCCGGGCGGTGGTGGCGCACGCCTTTAATCCCAGCACTCGGGAGGCAGAGGCAGGCGGATCTCTGTGAGTTCTAGGGCAGCCTGGTCTACAAGAGCTAGTGCCAGGACAGGCTCCAAAGCTACAGAGAAACCCTGTCTCGAAAAACTTTAAAAAAAAAAGAAAAAAGAAAAAAAAAAAGAAAAAAAAGTCGGGACCAGTAAGAAATATATGCATAGAACTGGGGCAGCACCTTTTCCTTGGCCTAGTTTCCGTATCTGTAAAATAAGCCACAGAAAGAGCAAATGCTGGTAGTGCTCCCCAGACTTCACAGTTCAACGTTGTCCTTCGTATTCCTTTGGGGTGCAGCAGATTCTTTAACCTGCCCTGGCACTTTCTCTAGGGTCTCTTAAAACCCACCCGCCTTCTCATGGGACCGAAGGAGCATCCCATGCCCTGGGTGTCCCTGTCTCTGACCTGGTTCCATAGGATGTGTATGTAAAATGAGCAAGTGCCTTTCCATTTGTTAGAATGCTCTCCGTTTGTTATCCTGTGAATATGTGGGAGAGAGGAAGATTCAGGGCAACTCTTTGTAGTGACATCGCCATTTTAGGTGCTCCACTGAATGGTATGTATGGTAGGAAAGTGGCAGGTTAATTGCCAATGTAGTAATGGGTATTCAAGGTATAAGGTTGCTGCAAAATACTGGGTTCACTTTAGGCTGCATAATCAGATTTCTATAAAGGAAGTGGCATCTCAACTCTCCTCTGAGTCAATCTCTCCTCTAGTGAAATGTTTAGTGACCTTTGCTCCCAAATCAAACTGTGTGGTGGGAAAATGAGAGTGCTCAGAACCATATTAGTAGCCATTAGTAGTGGCTTACACCATTCCTAGAATTAGTAGTGGCTAACACCATTCCTAGAATTCAGGAAGGAATAGCTCCCAGCTGATGCAGGAGGATCAAGATAGTCTGCTTGAGCTTCCTAGGGTGACCTTGTCTCAAACAAAACAAAACAAAATGCAGTTCTGTGCAATGTGTGTGCGTGTGTGTGTGTGGTGTCTGTGCATGCATGTGTGGTGTATGTGTGTGTGTGAGCACGTATATGCATGTGTGTGCATATATGCTTATGCATGTGTGTGTGTATGTGTGCATGCATATGTGTATGTGGGGGAGAGAGAGATAGAGTTGGGGAAAGAGCTGTAGAAGAAACCAAAGGGGAAGTTCCATTGGGTAGATTTTTTGGTTGTTGTTTATTTTGTTGTGGTTGTTTTGTCGAGACAGTCATGTTATGTGGCACTGAGTAGACTGTAAAATCAGACAAAAGGATCCTGTTGCTTTATGAAAGCTGAAGCAAGATGGCGGAACTTCGTGCTCTTCTACCTCTGTTGGAAATGTCAGACATTTGTAAGATGGAGGTCATAGCTCCTTACAGAGGTCTCGACAGAGACTTTGAGATGCTTGGGAAGCTCAGGGCAAAGGGGACTATGATTCTTTGCCTTGTGGCTCTTCATCATGAAGGAATAAGGGAGGCAGATAAGAGAAAATACAAAATTAAGAGGGCCATATTTTAAATAGGCAATACAACAGAACATCCTGATTCTTAGAGTTCTCATTTGTGAATTGGCCTAGTCTCTGAAATTATTTTCATTTTATTTGGGGTGTGGCAGGCCTTGCTGTGTAGCTCTGGTTGGCCTCTAACTGATGGCAATCCTCCTGCCTCAACCTCTTAAGCACTAGGATTACAGAAATGTACCATCATGCACAGCTCCAGAATGTATTTAGAACCCAGAGTTCTTGTAGAATTGTAGGCATGGACGGAACAGCAGAACTTGTGAACGTCTCTCTATCATCGTCTCTCTCTGTTCTTCATTTCTTCTCTTACCTCTATCCAGATGAATCCTTTCTGTCTCTCTTGAAGTCTTCCTTCTAACTAAATTCATTTTTTTCTCTTACAACTTATATATCCCGGGAAAATCTTTCAAGCAATATAAAGATTACAACATGGTTACATTCTATTTTTCAAAAGAGTGATTACAATGAATACAAGTATAAAACAGCCTGTTTTCTATATCCCCCATGTGATTAAACATTTTTTGTGTTACAGGTGAAAAGTTGTCCCAAGAACCCACACTCATTCATACCCAAGCAACTTGTTATTGATGAGCACAGTGTAAGCAAGCAAGGGGTTGTTCTCAGCCAGTTCTTTTATTTGCAGGTTACACTTTGTGGTTACAAAGAAAGGACCAATCATTTTATTATTTATCGCAAAGGGTAATCTTATAAGAAATCTTAGAAGAATCACAAATCTAAACTTTCATTTATGAAAAAGAATACGTGGGCTCTATTTTAAATCCTCAGGGTGCACACCCATTCATCAACAGTTTCTTCTTTTATTTTATTTTTTAAGAAAACTATCTTTTTTCATTTTACATATCAATCCCAGTTCCCACTCCCTCCCCTCCTCCCATTCCTGCCACCATTCCTGCACCCCACCGCATCCCCTCCTCAGAGAGGATAACACATGTGGCTTTGAGGAAGGCCCTCCCTGCTATATCTAGGCTGAGCAACGTATCCGAATGTGAATGACAGTTGCATGGCTGGGGCAGACTGCAGGGTCACTAGTAGGGGAACCAGGATTTATCCCTACTGCTTGCACTGGCTTTTTGGAGCCCATTTTCTTTGGAGGGATACCTTGCATCAACAGTGTTTTGTATCAGAGAGCTGAGGGCAGAAATGATCACCAACCCTCCTCACAAGAAAGGTGCTCAGCCAGCAATAGCCAGGCTCTTGTTATTCTTGTTCCCTGACCTCAACGAGGCCCTCGCTAAGTTATTAAAAATATTACTTTAGAATGTTTTTCAAGATTCTTTTTTACCTCAAAGCCATTAACGAAAACATCTTTACTTAACCTTAAGTCATAGCAAGCTTTTTTTTATGAGGCACACCGGAACCCGAGAACATATCTCTCAACGTTAAGATCAGAAGATCTTGAGCTAACTTAGCTTCTGGGATTGAGTTGTTTTTCTTAATCAATAATCTAAGCCACAGTCTATATGGCTCCTCAAGAGAAACTAGCTATGCGACATTTCCTTGTTCATATTTTCTATCCTCTGCAGCCCCTGGTTTATCAGGGATGGGGCCAACACTTTAAATAGTGTATCTTAGGAGGTAATTATCTTTATAATATTCCACTGGTAAAAATGCCCAGTAGGACAAGTTATTTCCATGAGATAATCATACCACGTTAAAGGCAGTGGACCTCTCTCCACACCCATTCACACCATGCCAGATACCAGAGAAAAATGGCAGCTGTGAACATGGAAAGACACAGCAGTAGCAAGAGACACGCTGGGTCAGAAGCACTTCCAGACTTGCAGTTCCGAGATTCACCCTGCTTGTTGGTGGGCTGATTCCCTGAAGTCAATTGCCGCCGGTTGTTCCTCTAACATGGCCACCAGCAACAAAAGAAACAAAAAAAGGAAGGGTGTGATAGGTTCTGTGGTGCCAATGGTAGCACACCCACCCAAGATTTGGTCAAAGTCATTTTATCTTTATCAACCAATACGGTAGACAGAACACACAGGAAGTAAAAGAGCCCCAGGTGTGATGGTGTTAGTTTGTAATCCTAGCACTCAGTAGGTGGGACAGGAAGGCCAGGAATTTAAGGTCACCCTTGGCTACTTGGAGAATTCAAAGTTAGCCTGAGGTAGGATCAAAACCTGACTGATCTGTGAAATCGGGGATATGAAGAGGCATTTGCACACCCATGCTCACAGCACTTATCCATGGCAATAACCAAGAGGTGGAAGCAGCTCGGATGCCCATCAACAGATGAGTAGATTTATCAGTTGTGTGCATGTGTGCGTATGCACATGCATGCATGCATGTGGGTGTGTGTGAGTATACAACATATAAATTGAGAAAAGGATATATATAAACATATCGAGAGAGAGAAAGGGGGAGGGAGGGAGGGAGGGAGGGACACAGACAAAGGAAGATGGAAATTATTTGTGATCACATATCATGTCACAAGGAAATTGTAATAGCAAAAATAAAATGGCATTCTTCCCTGAGGGTGGCAGTGGGCAGTAGGCCACAAGTGGCAGCAAACCCCAGGCAGGGAAGCCAGCCCCATGAGGAGCAGCTGCAGTGATGGACAGGCACGCCATGCATGAGGCTGGATATTTATTTAGTGGGTTATGGAAGGGAAGGGGAAAGGGGACCTGGAAGGAAAAGGGGGATGAGGAGAGAGAGGCAGAGATGGGGGAGGGGAGGAAGAAACAGAGAGAGAGGAGGGGGAGAGGAGAGGAGAGGAGAAGCTACCTCTTTAGGAGAGAGATGCAAAGGAAGAAGCTCAGGTGGGAAGTTGAAGGAAGATCCCCTTGCCTAGGCAGACAGGGGTGTGGGGGGTGCTTATCTCTTAAAGGGACAGAACAGACCATTACAGAAATATGTCATATAACACAAGATAAATAAATCTTGAAGACATAATATAAAATAAAACAGGCCATCCACAAAAGTCCAGTATATCTAAAGTGGTCAAATTCATAGAAACCAGCAGAAGAACGGTGGTTCCAGGGTGAGAGAAACGGAGGGGAGTGTCTTGTTTAATGTGGACAGAGATTCATGACACATACAAACAGCTCTGAGCTCTGTCTCACAGCAATGTGCAGATATGTTTCCATCGTAAACTTAAAAATGGTCACTATAGTAAATTTGATGTATTTCTTCCAGTGCTGACAGCAAACCTCCAGGGCCTTGCGCACAATACGCGTGTGCTCTACCATCGAACTACATCCCCAGCAGGGAGGGCCTCCAGTGTAGGACAAGCTGGCCTCAAACTTCTTGTTCTCCTCCTCAGCTTCCCAAGTGCTAGGATTATAAGTATCCAACATATGTGGTGGTTTATGTGGGTTTTTTAACCACAATAAAAATTATAAATGTAAGCCAGCAGTAGAGGCACACGCCTTTAATTCCAGCACTCGGGACGCAGAGGCAGGCAGATCTCTGTGAGTTTGAGGCCAGCCTGGTCTACAGAGCTAGTTCTAGGACAGGCAGGCCTGTTATACAGAGAAACAAACCCTGTTTCAAAAAAAACAAAAATAAATAAATGAACCCATCATTTTGGACAATTAATATACAATAATAAAACATTATAAAGAATTGTCAAGGCTGGGCGAGGTTGGGTCCACTTTTAATCCCAGCACTCAGGAGGCAGGAAGCAGAAGGATCTTGTGAGTTCAGGGCCAGCCTGGCGTCCATCACAAGCTCCAGGACAGCTATGGTTACATAGAGAAACCCTATCTCTAAAAAAAGATAACAAAACAAACAACATCAACAACGAAAACATGGGGATCAAAATAAAAATGCTGTCTCGAAAAACAAAAACCAAAAAAAAATCTGCTCTGGAGTCACTCGTCACGGCTAGTCACTTGACAGAATGAGTCTACTGTGCTCAATAACGGTTGTGCAGTCTTTCCTTATGTGTCTTCTAGGTGTTCCCAGAGTGTCCAAGTCGGTGAAAGAAAAGGTTTCACTGCCCTGTGGCTACAACTACTCTGTTGATGAGCTGGCCAGACTCCGAATCTACTGGCAGAAAGAGGGGAAAGTGGTGCTGAGCTATGTCTCTGGGGATAAAGAAGTGTGGCCCCAATATAAGAACCGGACTTTACTTGACATCACAGACAACTTCCGTCTCATGATCCTGCGCCTGTTCCTGTCAGACAGGGGCGTGTATACCTGTGTCGTTCAAAGACAAGAACAAGGGACTTACAAACGGAAGCACTTGGATTCTGTGGAGCTGTTGGTCAGAGGTGGGTAGGAGTCTCTGATTTGCTGATTTGTAATGTCCTGAAAGTCTCGTCTCTACTGATGTAGGTGACAATTCTATCAAAGAAGGTGGAGTCTCATTTCCTATCTGAGGGGTGGGTTTCCAGTTTTACAGAGAATCTGACTGGCGGTTCAAGGGGGAAAAATCTGTCAGTGTGCTTTTCTTGTACTTGGACCACACACACAAGGTCACAGTAATCAGACCAGGCACTAGAGTGGCCTGAAATGCCTTCTGATTCTTGGGAATGTAACTTGCCTGTACTGTGAACTACACTTGAGAACTTCCTATCCCAGGTAACAAGTTAACTAGGTCACAGACTTTTGACCTTTCTGAATAATTTGTACCCCTATCTTCTCCACTAAGAGTGACCAAAACTTGTTACCTGAGTCATTTGAGATAAAAATGACCAATCTTTTTTTTTAATTTGAACTCTGTGTGTGTGTGTGTGTGTGTGTGTGTGTGTGTGTGTGTGTGTGCTTACAGTAGCCAGAAGAAGGTGTTGGATCCCTGGGAACCACCCAATGTGAGTGCTGGCAACTGACCTTGGGTGTTCTGCAAAAGTAAATTAAGTTGAACACTTTACTCAGTACTTGGAACTGCTGAGCCATCCCTCCAGTCCCAAAGGGCTAATCTTTAGACAGCTCACAGTCTGTCAAGAGCTTCTGAGCAGTGATTCTAAACAGGTTATCTTGTGGAAGGGCTCCGACACAAGGCTGAGGCTGTTGTGAGCTCAGTCAGGCATGGAAACAATGGCTCTTACTGAGCTGACTGGTTCTCAGAAAAGCAGAATGAATGAACATGAGTCGTGACTTCCAACATAAGATGCTCAGACCTGTTACTCCAGGTTAAAGCCGTGATGTGTGGTTAATAGAAACAAAAGCAACATTTTTATGTTGGCTATCAGTTTAGTAACTTGACTCTGGGGTATAAGCTAGTAAGTAGAAAATAAAAATGCCAACTATAAATAGCTCAGGAACACATCAAACTTAATTTAGGAGCAAGGCCCGCTTTTTGTTTGTATTTTTCTTTGTTTTATTTTTGGTTTTTGAGATAGAGTCTCACTATGTAGCTTTGGCTGGCCTGGAGGTTTCCATCAAACTCAAAGAGATTTACCACCAATTCATTATTATTATTATTATTATGGTTTAAAGTGACTTCCTCTCCAATAATATTAAGGGTTTTCCCTTTCTTGGTACCCTGTCAGTACTTGCCCTTCCCCCACTTCTCCCAGTACCACTATGCAGTTTTAGAAGTGCTTTTTGGCAACCTGATTTAAAAGATAACATCTCCCTAAATACATCATGTGTGCCAGGTTCTATGCTAAGTGGTTTCTAGTAATGATGTCATTTCCTCCCTTCAGTCCTGGAGCACGAGATTATTAACCCATCTTACTGATGAACACACTAAGACTAAAAGCCAATTAACCCACAGTCACAGAATAGACCTCAGTTGAAGAACTGCTCTTAGTGACCTCTGACCTCGGTTCATATGAGTTCTGTAGCACTCAGACTTCTAAGAAGAAAGTTTGTTCTATGGACTGAAGTGGGGTTTGAGTCCCACGTGATAGGGAGGAGTTAAATCCCTAACGCCTGAGCGTGAGCGAGCAAGGAGTTCAGAGAAGTTTGCACACTTCGCTCTAAGCCTACTTTAGTATCCTACTGAAGGTCAGATACACAAATGGAGTCCGCTCCAGGAGGCCTCTATGTCCCTTCAAGGAATTGTATTGATGCAGGAAGGAATTAATAAAATGTCATGGCTGAGATTATAGATTCAATATTGTACATTTGGGATTAGTTTTATCTGAATACAAGCCTTTTTAAAAAAAAGTTAGAAAGGGTCTTAACTCTTAGCCCAGGCTGGCCTCAAAATCCTCCTACCTCAGCCTCCAAAGTACAGCCGAGTTACACGTGTGCCCTACCATGCTCAGCTGAACTTACTTTTTAAGAAGCAAGGGAGCACTGAGCACAGACTTGGGGTGGTGGCTACTGCGGGTGCTGAGGTTAGAGGTCCACAGGGGCGAGACCATATGAGTGGGCGTGGATGGGCTCCTGGTTCCTGGTTCCCAGGTTGGAGGGGGCTTCACCCATGTCGAGGGGCCACCTGTGAGCATCCAGGATCAGGATGGAAGGACAGGACAAGAAAGACAGGTGAACAGAAGGCACAGCTCCTGGTATTGAGAAATGGGGACTGCGGATCTCAGTTCTACCACAGGGCTGCGGGTTCCCCATACCTGCTGGTGTAGAATATAAAATTACAAACATCAATCCATCAGGTTAGGGCTACTTAACTTCTTTTTTGTTTGTTTGTTTTGTTTTTCGAGGCAAGATTTCTCAGTGTAGTTTTGGAGCCTGTACTAGAACTCACTCAGTAGACCAGGCTACCTCAGACTCACAGAGATCCGCCTGCCTCTGTCTCCTGAGTGCTGGGATTAAAGGCGTGCGCCACCACCACCCAGCGCTATTTAACATTTTTTCATTTTGTTTGTTTGTTTTTTGAGACAGGGTCTCTCTCTCTCTCTCTCTCTCTCTCTCTCTCTCTCTCTCTCTCTCTAGGTAACCTTGGAACTCCCTCTGTAGACTAGGCTGGCCTCAAACTCACAAAAATACACCTACCTTTACCTCCCCAGTGTTGAAATTAAAGGCATGTGCCACCCTGGTGGGCTTTGGGCTTTTTTTTTTAGACAGGGTCTCACTCTATTTTCCAGGTTGGCCCCATACTTGTGGAATTCGAGCAAGCCTTCTCCCTCAGCCTAGGACTCGAAGCATGCCCTACCCTTTTCACTTGATGCATTACCCTTTTAAATGGCAGCCCGACCTCCTAAGGGTGTCAAACAGAGAATAATTTCCAGAGTTAACTGACAGGAACTCTAAGCATTTCAGTTGTCTCATCTCCTCTTAAAGTAGCAAACAGTACATTTATCCTCACGGACCTATTGCTCTCTCTAAGAGCTTTCCTATCTCCTTCAAGCTGGGAGACAACAGACGTGACCAATTCAAACCAGGTCTTTTACTAACGACTTATAGAGACTTGCACATTCGACCTTATTCTGTCATCCCTTTTGAAGCTTGATCACTTATTGACCATGCGCACACAGATCTGTACCTGTGTATAATTGTACGTTTGTTCTGTCTCCAGCTGACTACTCAATCCCTAACATAACTCACTTTGGAAATCCATCTGCGGACATTAGGAGAATAATGTGCTTCTCCTCTGGAGGTTTCCCGAAGCCTGACCTCTCCTGGTTGGTAAATGGAAAAGAAATAAGAGGCATCAATACAACAATTTCTCAGGATCCTGAATCTGAACTATACACTGTCAGCAGCCAACTGGATTTCAACGTGACATACAACCATAGCATTGTGTGCCACATAGCGTATGGAGACTCTCAAGTGTCAAAGAACTACACCTGGGAAAAACGTAAGCCACATTACCCTGGAAAGTGTCTACCGTAGAGTATCCAAAAGAATAACCCAGCCAGCTTCATGTTAGAACTGAACTCCCTGACTCTGATGGTAATGTTAGTCATGTTAGACATTCAGGATGTGTCGTTATGACTCGCTGACGTCACTAGACAGGTGATGGTGATATTACTAGACTCATTTTATTTTCTTTTAATAAATATTCTAAAATGTATAGGCCTAATAACGTCCGTCTTTTCTGAAAGCACCAAATTTTGTCCTTCTTTATAATTTCCTGACTCTGGCATTTTCCCTTCGGATACCCAATCTCAATGGTCCCATGGTATCAAACCACTGTCTTTTTGGAATGGATTTTTGTTTTTAGAACTACTCATTCACTCTGGGTGTGGGGTCGGAGCACATCCAAAGCCCTAGATTTGATCCCACCTACTGGTTCACCCAGAGCCAAGTCTGGTAAAGTTATGTGATAAGAGTCTTTAAGGACAATGGCTGGGGATGGGTGGGAAATAGGTCATTTTGAGCCAATAGTTTCCCTTATAAGTAGTAAACTTATGGAATTCCCTTTCTCTAAAGGTGAAATTATAAAATGAAGAAACTGTTTTGATATAAACATATGTATCTGAAATTCGTGGCAGGTTTTCAGGGTTCTCAGATATCGGAATGCTGATCTAATTTGAAGGGCATTTGAATGAGTTTACTGAGGCCCACTAGGGACTCTCCTCACCCCACTCTAAGGACGTCTTCTGTGTCTGTGCAGTGCAGAAGCAATGCAGTGTGACAGTCAGTAGTACATGTGCATTTAATGTGAGCGGCGGCATGACTTCTGCCTTCCTCTTTATTTCCAGTGGACATAGCTCAGCGATTTGTTCTTTCAGATCTGACCTGGATTCTTTTAACTATGTTCTTCTGTAGGTAATAAGAAAATTTCCTGAGAACATTAGTCTCCAATATAAACCAAATGTCTGCATGATTTTAACACTCCAAACTCATTTCTTCATCGCTTTTTATGTATTCTGAAATTTTACTTAAAAAAGTCTTGGCTCGCCAGGCGGTGGTGGCGCACGCCTTTAATCCCAGCACTCGGGAGGCAGAGGCAGGCGGATCTCTGTGAGTTCGAGGCCAGCCTGGTCTACAAGAGCTAGTGCCAGGACAGGCTCCAAAGCTACAGAGAAACCCTGTCTCAAAAAACTAAAAAAAAAAAAAGTCTTGGCTCATAAAGTGGACACTAGTTTATTAATTTGAACTTCATTTTTATTTTAGAGAGCTATCACTAACAAGTTTTATATAATTTTAAAGGTGGGGATTTAGTTTAGCCAGTCATTTTTGTAATATGGGTATATGTGAGATTTAGGACAAAAGTGCTGGAATGTTTCTGGAAGAATTCAGACAGTATTTTAGACTTCGCAGGTCATGCAGACTCATTGCGATGCACGTGAATACGCACGCACGAGCACGGTCTCGCTGTGCAGCCCGAGTTGGCCTTGACCTCATTCCAACCTCGGCCTCCCTGGAAATAGAGAAATGAGCTACTGCACATGACTGATTTCTAAGTTCTCAGCTCAGGCCCTGTTGCTTTGACTGCTTATGGGGTCTGCTTTTGTCGACAGAGAGTTTTATTATTTTTTTTAAGATAAATCTATTTATTTTTTATTTATTTATTATGTGTACAGTATTCTACCTGCATACCAGAAGAGGGCACCAAATCTCTCTATAGATGGCTGTGAGCCACCATGTGGTTGCTGGGAATTGAACTCGGGACCTCAGGAAGAGCAGCCAATGCTCTTAACCTCTGAGCCATCTCTCCAGCCCTTGACGGAGAGTTTTAAAGAAAAGCCTCAAATCTCACTAACCAGACAGCCATCATTGTTTGGGGCAAGAGTTAGGACAAGTGATCGTTTGTGAGATGAGTTAGGAAACTAGTGAGTGTCAGATTAGAAAGATCCAGACTAAGAAGATACTGGGGGCTCGGCATCAGGGGTCTTCTGAGAGAGCACAGAAGTCCATGGAAGGCGGCTGGGAAATGAGAACAAGGAAGGTGTGACACGCTAGCTTGGGTGGCTGAGGATGTCATTCAGGGCAGTGGCAAATGTGGGCTGTAGACGGTGGGCTTTGCGGGGGGCGGGGGGACCGTGAGCTGGGAAAGATGGCTCAGCAGGTAAGAGTGTGGGCTGTTCTCCCAGAGGACCTGTCTTTCGTGTCTAGCACCACAGAGTGGTTTACAAAAATCTGTAACTCCGGTCCCAGAAGAATTTGATGCCCTCTTCTGGCCTATTGTGTACAGACATACACATTGGCAAAACACCCACACACAGACAATAAAAACAGATAAAGCTTTAAGAAGAAAACACAGTGAATTTCGTTTGCATCAATTGGCTTCCAGCCATGTGGTCAGCAGCTGGATCTATAATAAATACATCTGGAGTCGAGAAATGAGATAAGAAATGCCTTTAATCCCAGCACTCAGGAGGCAGAGGCAGGCAGATCTCTGTGAGTTCGAGACCAGCCTGGTCTACAGAGCTAGTTCCAGGACAGGCTCCAAAGCCACAGAGAAACCCTGTCTCGAAAAAAAACAAAACAAAACAAAACAAAACAAAAAAGAAAGAAATGCAAGGTTCAAACTCAGAAATGAGATGGTATTTCAAGCTTTGGATGTGGATGAGATTATACTGGCAGACAGGGCCACAGACAGACACCATGGAAACAATGACATGGAGAAGCTAAGATGAGGAAAAAGTGCCTGCAAAGAAAGATGAATGTTACAAACAGAAACAGGGAAGTGTGTGATCTCAGATGCCAAGGACAAGGTGGTCCATGGGGCCAAATGCTGAAATAAGCTCCAAGAGAAACTTCATCCATGAGGCTTGGTAATGGGAAAAGCTGAGAATGAATTAGTGTTTGAGATTTGCTTATAAGCCATTCCAGAGAAGCCAGAGGGGGAGGTTATGTTGCTAATATTCCCTTCAAATTGTGTTCCTGTCCTTTCTTCAGACATTGCTATTTCTCAAAGCGATTAAGAAATGAATGGTAGGGCTGGAGAGATGGCTCAGAGGTTAAGAGCACTGGCTGTTCTTCCAGAGGTCCTGAGTTCAATTCCCAGCAACCACATGGTGGCTCACAACCATCTGTACTGAGATCTGGCGCCCTCCTCTGGCATGTGGGCATACATGGAGGCAGAATGTTGTATATATAATAAATAAATAAATCTTTAAAAAAAAAAAAAAGAAATAAATGGTATTGCTGCTACCTCAGTGAGGACTGGAGGGCAGCAATACACACACCAATCTCTTTGTCCTGCTGCCCCAGAGGGCTTTGTATCGGCCATGTGCTCCATGTGAGACTAGACATTCATCAGAAGCTACCACACATGGCTGTCTTCCAGTCTGGCCCTCTAATACCAATTCAGAGCCATTGTTGGCTCCTTTAGTCTCCCCCAAACTTAAGACTGGAGGGCAAAAACAGATGAATCTTGAAGAGAATGAGAAGCCTCCTGAATCTTCAGACAACCACTCCATGGAGTATAAGAGTAGAAGTGGAGGATGTGAAGAAACCATGCAAGAGAAAGACAGGAGGCGTAATGGAGGAGAAAAGAGTAGGTCTGTCTGTTTATATTATGACATTGCTAGTAAGACTCAGTCATATCAGCTACAGAAGTGAACTGTGGAGATAATAACTTTTAAGGTATCTCCTTAGAATCTTCCTTTATGCCAAGTTAGCTCAGGCAATGCAAACGCTCACGTTACTTTTTTCATCTTCAGTATCTATCATTTGAACGTTAGTTGCCCACGGAATATTCTTGGTAGGATTGTGCAGGAGAGTGCTGACAGCTGTGTATCTGTGTATCTGGCATAGTCAAAGATTCTCCGCAGGTGCGCGGTGAAGAGGCACAGGATGGGAACCTGGCAATGGGCTGCACATTACAACTGATACTATTTTTTTTCTCTCCACAGCCCCAGAAGCCCCTCCTGATAGAAATCACACAACCACAATCTTAATAATTGGGCTAGGAGTCTTTTTTGCAATACCTATAGCAATCTCCATTATGTACAGTAAGTAGTACCTTCATCATCATGCTTAATCCATGGAAGCCTAGACTCCATCATGTGTTTCAGCACATCTTTGGCATCCCAGTTTAGTCTCTGATCATGTTTGCAGCAAATCTACAGGAACTTTAGATTCTTAATTATTTTTCTCATCAAATTCTTTCCATTCACCATAGAAAGAAAATCCTGGATCCCTACTGTATACTTAGGATTCTCCGAGGCATTCAAATTCTGAAGACAGAAAGTCATGGTTCTTAAGATCCAGTCTGAAAGATAACTATAGGACACACGTCTATAATCTCTGCCCTCGTGAGACTGAAATAGGAGGAGAGATAGCTAGAAACTGGACTGAGCTACAAAGAAACTTTGAGGCTATAGCAAAGTCCTGTCTTAAAAGGGATGAGTGTATTTTAGATCAATCTTTCCAATTTCCCATACTTTCTACTTTTTTTGGAGACACCGATGCTTTAGACTACTTTGAAAGCATCTCTGATGCTAACTGACACTCTCATCTCTGGATTTGGAGGAAAGGAAGAATGACAAGGTTCAGAGGCAGAGTCTTTTCTTTGGTAGAGATCACTAAGACCTAGGAAGCTAGATGCCATAAATTGGTGCGGGACAATTCTGTATTCTGTCAATTATGTTTTAAATAAACGCTGATTGGCCAGTAGCCAGGCAGAAAGTATAGGCAAGACAACCAGACAGGAAGTTGAGGTAGGGCAAGGGGAACAGGAGGATTCTGGGAAGGAGGAAGCCCATTCTTTCTGAAGTCCTGCCCAGACACCGAAGAAGCAGGATGTGCTCTGCCCTGCTGAAAAAGGTACCGAGCCATGTGGCTAACATAGATAAGAATAATGGGTTAATATAAGCTATAAGAGTTAATAAGATGCCTGAGCTAATGGATCAATCAGTTTATAACTTATAGAGACCTCAGTGTGATTTTCTCTGGGACTAAATGGCTAGGGAACCAGGCAGACAGAAACCTCAGTCAACAATAAATGGCTTTTGCCAATCCTCAATTACTCAAAATATTTTTGTATCAATGAGGCCGTAGTTGGTTAGAAGATATGTCTAGGAAACTATAGGTTTTTAAATTGTGGCATTAGATATGGCCTGCCCTCAATCTCGGCAATTGACTAAAGAGGACTTTCTAGTTCAGACCTATGGCCATAATCACCCAGAAGCTATCAACTAGACTAGGAGTCACAGTCCCTGAGCAAATCAAATTAGAAGAGTAACATCTGCTGACTTTATAACCTTCAGCACACATAAACAAAAAAAGTCAAGGCTCAAATAGACGTTATGCTCTGCTATGAGAAAATCACCTTAAGATACAAAAGCTAGTGAACTCATAATGTTTCTAAAACAAATTAATCTTACTCTCCAGTTCAGAGTCTGTCATTCTCACCACTACTAGCACTGGCATTTGGGGTCCAAATAATACTTTGTGATAGTAGTATTTTACTATATATGAGATGTTCACAAGAGGACGCTTCCTCATCTTTCCACAAACAACAATAACAGCACGACATTTTTTCAGGAATTGCCAATTGTCCCTGGAGATGGGAGGGAGGTATTGGAAATTCTCCTGGTTTAAGAGCCACACTCCAGGCGTAAGATAGTAGTAGGATGTTTTGCTGAAATACACAGGCATGATTTATGGGATCCTCATCTGTTGTTATAATTTATGCTTCTCTTCAAGGATGTTTCAGAAGAAGGAATGAGGCAAACGAAAGAGAAAACAACATCATTTACCTAGGGCCTGTAGAAGTATCAACGGAAAAGAATGTCTGAAGGTAACCATTTACCTTCCTTTAGCTCTTCTCTACCCATGTGGCATACATGGTATTTTTTTTTTTATTTTTTTTTTGTTTTTCGAGACAGGGTTTCTCTGTGGCTTTGGAGCCTGTCCTGGAACTATCTCTGTAGACCAGGCTGGTCTCGAACTCACAGAGATCCGCCTGCCTCTGCCTCCCGCGTGCCGGGATTAAAGGCGTGCGCCACCATCGCCCGGCACATACATGGTATTATATGGACCGTGAGGTACAATCTTCCTTTCAGCACTGTGATAGCTGATCTTTTGGACGACTGGACACAAAATAGAAGAGAAAACCCTTAAATGAGGATTTCTCTCCATCAGGTTGCCTGCGAGCAAGTTTGAGCATTTACTAGATTGATGATTGACAGGCGAGGGCCCAGACCACTATGGGTAGTGCCATTGCTCAGCAGGTGATCCTGGATGATAGGAGAAAGGGGAATGAGAAAGATGGGGAGTGAGGCAGTAGACGGCATCCTTTCATAGCCTTCACATCAGTCCCTGCTTCGTTTCTTGCTTGAGTTTCTACTTGCTTTACCTCGATGATGAGGGCTATAACCTATAAGATGTAAACCTCCTCCTCCCCCAAATTTCTTTAGTTCAGTGTTTTATGACAACAACAGAAACCTAACTAGGACATATATTGGTGCCAGGAGTGGGGTATTGTGTATGACAGACCTACCATGTTGTTATAGGGAGGATTGTGCAGTGCTTAGAGAGCTCTGGAAAAGCCATTGGTGCTTAATGCTCAATCTCTTGCTGCCTGTGGCATTGGGGGAGCTAGCTGGGGCAGAGCTGGACAGCTCACCCTGGTGATGAGGTTGTAGGAGAGCTGGTGGGCTAACCAAACTCAGCTATCACCCAGGCCCACATCCACGGCTATGAGTTGGTCCACCCCACCAGTGAATTGCTGGAGCATGCAAAGTTGGTCCAGCGTATCTTCGTTGTCTTCCATGGCATGGTTTGCAGTCAGTTCATGTGAAATGCCGCAGTGCCTGCAGTGAAAACACACACTTTGGATTTGGTCCTGTGACTCCACATAAACTAGGGCAGTGGAAGTCCTAAATGCTCTTCCAGCCAGTGGGGTGAACACAGCATTAACTTCTGTGAAAATCACAGTTAACACCCGTCAAATGTGTGCATTCCTAGAACTCCATGGTCTTTTATGGAAGAGAACACTGGGACTGAACGTATGCCTTTCAAAGCTCAAAGTAAAGGTCAGGTTGGAGGCACAGTTCATAGTCTACTAGTTCATACTGGACTGTAAATCTCTTTGGGCTAGTTCGCCCCCTTACATAATACTTGAGAAAGTTCTCATCTAAAATGAGATCATTTACTAAGTAGTAATCTATCTTCACATAAGTGACTGAGGTGACTTCAGACGCCTTGAAGTGGCTTTTGCTCTTTGGTATTTCTTGATCTGCTACCAATGGAGAACTGAGAAGCAATACCTAAGAGGTCACTTGGAGTACCTGGTGCTTAATAAACATTTGCTTGGTGACTATACTGCATTTCATGCAATAAAAATTAGACTATTTTTATATTCCTCATCAGGTATCTATTATGTTACCTCAAGTAAAGTATATAGTTGGCCTTGAGGTTTAAAACATAGTATTTTTCTCTCTTCAAATATTAGGGTTGAAATATTCATTTATTTCTTTTGTTCCCTCAGGTCTCACCTACATTTGCTACCGGCCTCTTCTGTAAATGTCTTCAGGAATCTAAGACTACCCAACAGTGTCTTGCAAACATGTGTTCTCTAGGCGACGCCTCTCCAGTGTTTTGCAGAAGACCAGAGAGGGATGTAACACATACTACAGTAGCCATGTAGATCTTGAGAAAGCAGTTTAGAGACTGAATTCTTTGTCTGGAAGGGACATTGGGGAACACTAGAACATCTGCCCAACTACCATAGACCCGCACAATGTTTTAAAGTAGGATACACACACACACAAACACCTGGTGTTTTAAGATAGGGTGTTACCCTGTTGCTCAAGGTGACGTAGAAGTCACTATGTGGCCCAGATAGATTTTAAACACGCAGCAATCCTCCTGCACTAACTAGTGCCAGAATTACAGGTGTGAGCTACCACACTTGGTAGAACACTAGTTGTATTAATGAAGACACTGAGTGAGGCTCCAGGAGGGGACCTGAATTTTGAAGGTGAGTCATAATCCAGACTTCCCGGCTCTACTAGTAGCTCTCTCAGTTAGACCCTAAGCTCTGAGCTCGTAGATAAGCTAATTTGAAATGCTGGTATTACTTGCCTAGCATCTATGAGGCTCTAGGTGCTTTTTGTTTGTTTTCGGAGATAGGGTCCCTCTATGTAGCTCTGGCTGTCCTGACACTCACCTTGTAAATCAGGCTGGCCTCGAACTCAAGAGACCCATGTGTCTCTGCCTCCCTAGTGCTGGGATTAAAGGCATGTGCCACCACTGCCCAGCTGTTTGTTTTCCTAAGGCCTATTGGGCCTAGTGTAATTTGTAGGAAATATTTTGGTATGTATACCCATACAAGGGTAATAAAAATATTAGTAATTTAGTAATTTTCAGTCTGCATTTTTTCATGTATTTTCCTTTCATTTTCTCGGGTTCAAGAGAAAACAGAATGATCAAACATTTTTTTTTCTGGTATCTAACATGAATGTATGTCTTTCAAACCTCAAAGCAAAAGTCAGGTTGGAGGCACAGTTCATAGTCTACTAGTTCATATTGGACTGGCAATCTCTTTAGGCTAGTTTGCCCCTTTACATAATACTTGAGATAAGTTCTCATTTAAAATGAGATCATTTACTAAAGTAGTAATCTATCTTCACATAAGTGACTGAGGTGATACTAGCCTTCCATAGAACTTCCAGACGCCTTGAAGTGGCTTTTGCTCCTTGGTATTTCTTCATCTGCTACCAATGGAGAACTGAGAAGTAACACGTAAGTCAGACACAGTAGCACACACCTGTAATCCCAGCACTGGATGGGGAGGGGGAGATGTTAAGGCAGGAGGATTGAATTCCAGGCAGCATGGATTGCATAAGACCCTAAGACTCACCTTCTCTCTGACCCCCAAAGGAAGGGAAAACAAGAAGTAGCCACTGCCGCTTCTATGTTGAAGGTTCCCTTTTCTCTGAAATCATCATCCACAATCTACACAAGGGCAGGAGTGGATTTGACTTAAGGCAAGACAGTCAGATATTCTCATTTGAAAATCTGGAGTTGGACATCAAAAGGCAGCCAAGTCTCTCAATGTGGCTAGATGCATAATTTTAAGGACTCTGTTGTACTGTCCAAGAAATGGGCCCATTTTTATATGGCTGCTCTCAGAACAAGTCACCAAAGAAGATAAAAGCAGTGGACTGGCAAGGAGCTGACAAAACATTGGAAGCAAACCCAAACAAGAGCGGGGGAAGCTGCTGCATTTAACTAAGACTCAATGATCTTTAGGCTGACCAAATGAGACATCAAGAAGATTAAGTGATAAAAAGGAACAATCTATGGAGCAACTTAGGAAGTAAGCTGTATTAAATTATTGACTACTACATTTGATAAATGTTTTTTAGAGGTATACTTTGATTTTATTACTCAGGTATTCTTTAGGTTAAAAGTAAAATTATTTTTAAAAGCAACTCTCTAGTTTTATGAATTTTTTAAAGATCTCGTCTGTGTAAAACAAGGAGTAGAATGACCTTGCTGATCTGTCATTTTTAAGGGGGTAATTATAGAAGACACGATTCATGAGAATGGTTCTAACACATAACTGTGCCAATATACCTGTGTAGAGGCTTTTATATCCTTACAGCTATGAATATGTATTATCATCTAAGTATTATGCTAAAATTTTTGTTGGGAAAAGTTCACGCACATACGCATCCCTCCTCCTTATAGTTTACCAACACAAAAGACTTCTGTGGCCACCAAAGCTGTGGGAGTTTCTCCCAGCCAGCCAGGAAGCCATTACTTTTGGATGGACAACAGTTCCACTGTCAGATGCCCCAAGGTAAAGGCTCAGTCCTGTAACTCTGACCAACTAGCTACAACTGAGGTCCATCCTCCTTGTGATGAGCTTGATGAGCAAATCTCAGGCTGCAGGAAACACACCTAACTGGAACATGCCTTGGGCAAAGCATGGGGAAGTGAGGAGCTTCTGCACCTTCCCTACAGGCCCGCCTCTAGGAACCGGCAGCTCTCCGCCACGGTCCAGCTGGGCGGTCAGGGAAGCCTCAGAGGCATGGTGATTACATTGCTCAGCTCATCTCCCTAAGCAGAGGTTGTGAGCCGGTACAGGAAACGCCTGTTCTCTACTCAGCTAAGAACTTGTAGATGACCCGGTCCTCATCCCAGAGAGGCCACCAGCCATTGTGCGACTCTGCAACATGTACAAAGATACTATCACTTGTGGTTTCCAGGATTCAGGAAGCTGTGTGTCAAGGATGAAATGCAAATATATACTTAATACTATCACACTCAAATAATCTCATTTAATATCTGCTTCCAAACATATACTACCATACTTAGTGAAAAATCTGAGCCTCAAAGTCCAATGGGGCTGAGGCTCTAACTCAGAGGCTGCTTGCCAAGTATGTGCAAGACTCCAGGGTTATCAAATGCTTTTGCTCTGAGTCACACAGTTGCTGCGCTCCTGGCTGACACGGACAGTAAGTGGTTTGTCCCTGGAGGCTTCAGCTTTAGCACTGTGCTATGCTGTTGTTACAGACCTCGCTTCAGAGTAGAATCAACTCACCGAGAGAATGCTAGCAGTTCCTTCCCTCCGTCCGATCCACAGGACATATTCCAGGACCACAGTGGACGCCTGAAGCTGTACACAGTGCAGGGTCCTCAACACGGCAGTGATGCTCCCTTTCCCTCAAAGGGCACACTGCGAGCCTGTCTTAGTGCGCGTGAGCTGTCAGCAGCGCTACCCATGCACCCTGGAGCCACTGTTAAATGCCACTGTTTTAACACAGGCACTGTCATTCCACGGACTCAATTTGATAACCAAGATCAGGTGACAGATGGACAGATACAGAGTGGGGAATGCTAGGCAAAGGAGTATGTGCTATCTCAGGAGGCCTGGGGTGAGATTTCATCATCCAACCTAGAAAGGCACAACATTTAAAACTTGGAAACTTAGTCCTCCTGGAATCTTCCATTTAATATTTCCAGATCAAAGCTAACTGCAAGCAACTAAAGCTAAAGAAAGCAAAACCAAAGACTAGAGAAGTGCTGCCCTAGTAGTTCAGTCTTTTGTTTCCTCCCCATCGGCTTCTCCTTGGTGTAGGGCTGGCGCGTCTCCTCTGGCATCTTCTGTACACTGAACACAGATGCTCCTTCAGCAATGGGGAGAGGAAACAAAGCTGGACAATATCCGCCTGCTTCCATTTTATTAAATCACATTCAAATGGCACAGGAATCACCTTTTATTCCTATTAAATGCACTGAGGCCCACACTGTTTGAAGGCCCAGAGGAAGGTGATTTCACAGGCCATTTCTTTTACCTAGTTCCTTCTCTTTTCAGTCCCTCCAAGAGAACATTCTTAAAAGACTGGGGAGAGAATAGGTAATCCAGACAATCCAGTTTTATTCTTTTGGGAAGTACTTTACTTGCATAAAATCTAGCAAGATAGAGAAATATTAAGTATTCAGATGGATCAACGATCAGTATAGATAAGAAAATGCAACCCAATTCTATGGGTTATTTCTTGGTTCTGTTGTGGTTTTTGTGGGTACGTATTTTTGAAACAGGGTCTTATCATGTAGCTCGCACTAACCGCACATCATCTTTCTCAGCCTCCCAGGCAGCTGGGATTAGTGTGTGGCACCAGCTTTGATGGCCTAATTCTTCCTGTGGAGAGAGAAGGTAAGAAGCAAGTCACTGCAACCACAGATGCCAGCACCTGCATTTGTCACTGAAGTAGCCTGGCACTGGCATTCCTAGACACACAGAGCCCCTCATCCTCAGTCTTTGTCTTGCTGATCTGGTGATGGAGGGTTCCTCGGGAGGTCCAGCAGCTCCTGGATTCTCTGAGCATCTTCCTCAGGCCGAAACTTCTCTAAGCCACTTTCAATTTCCTCAGGGAGGAGTTCAGTGAATTGCAGTTTTCTTCTCCTACGATCAAAGGATAAACACACATCAAGCTCTGCTTCAGCACTTGTCCTTACAGACTCCAAACAAGACGGCAATATCTATCGCACCCTCCCTACTTTGCCGTGACAACTTATGAGCAAACATTGGTCTTTGCATTCACAATACAACACTTCTCTCTCCTACCCTGCTGTCTACCCATGATCTCCACATCACCAAAATGGACACTGAACACCCAACAAAATCCGGGACACCGTCCTGCAGTTCTCCCAAAAGATGAATGAGAGCTAAAGTATACATTTCAAACTGGGCTGTCCTCCTACCCTTCAGACTGGGGGCAGTAAGTCCCCGCCACTATGTAAATGCTCTCACAGAGCTTGTCTCAACTTATAAGACTACACTGGTGATCTAGGTGATGTCAATTAGGCAACTCTACAGATACATATTTATGAAGAGTAGAATCTAATTCTACTAATTTCTAAGAGATTACTCTTTTTCCTAAATAGAATTTTAGTAACTATCTTCGTTTTTTGGTTTTTCAAGGGATTTTTTTTTTATTTGGTTTGGATTTTTTCCCCCTTTTTTCTTTTTTGGTTTTTCGAGACAGGGTTTCTCTGTAGCTTTGGAGCCTGTCCTGGAACTCATTTTGTAGACCAGGCTGGCCTTGAACTCACAGAGATCTGCCTGCCTCTGCCTCCTGCTGGGATTAAAGGCGTGCGCCACCACAGCCCAGCTTAGTAACTTTCTTTAATTATCAAGGCCACCTACATCTTAAGTGTTAACCCAATCAAATTCGACCATTTTTCTATCATAACTTTATGGCCAGTCTTCTATATTTTCTGCTAGGACGATTTTGTAAAATGGTTTTATTTCTCTGTCATTTTCAGGCACAGAAGCTCAGACATAAAAGTGACATAAACATTTGATCTAGCTCTTCCTAGGAATAAATAGTGAAACCAACTCTAATTTATGTCAAACTGAGATTTAAGCCCAGGCTCTGAATCAAGGTTCTGCTCTTCTACAGCACTTAAGTACTTGGGAAGAGACCTACGTAGATCTATCACAAACGTCCATTTGTGTTTCTGTGTAACCAAAAGAACTTCAAATAAAATCCCTGGAGAAAAAAAACCCTGCTTATTTGTCCAATTAGAAAAGCAACAGCAGACAGAGGCAGGCCGATCTCTCTTGAGTTCAAGGCCAGTCTGGTCTACAGAGTGAGCTCCAGGACAGCCAGGCTACAGAGAAACCCTGTTTCAAAAAAAAAAAAAAAAAAAAAGGCGGCAGCAACTGTGCCAGCAGCTCTCATCTCAGACAAGGAGCTGACCCGTGATGAGCACCCACACTCAGGAGTGCTATAAGGCAGCAGCCAGGAGAGCCTGCACAGTCTATACAGGGTCAGTCTCAGGCTCACCACCTTAGCCCACAAACTGGAGATTACTGAACCAGGCCCGCCCGCAAGCCCAGTTACTAGGAGGCTGACAAAAGAGGACCACAAGTTCAGAGGGCAGTCTGGGCAACATGGTGAGACACTGGAGATTTGGTTCAGTGTACTTGTTTAGAGCACTTGTTTAGCATTGAGAAGGTCTCCAGCACTGAAAACAAATATTATAGCATATGAAATGATGAGACAGAAGCAAACATTTTCATAAACCACAGTGGCAACCCATCCACAAACAACTATTTATCTACCTCATTTCTTCATCTAAATCAAGAAGTAAAATTTCAAATATGGACATATAGCAGATAACATATTCTCTCTCTCTCACTCTGTGTGTGTGTGAAACCAAGTAATACTACATAAACCAAGGTGACCAAGGTGATCACCCTGCCTCAGCTGACACTTTAAAAACAGAAGTATCCATCTGCATTTCCCCCTGCAGGGGAGTATTACAGTGGAGGGCAGAGGGTTAAGACCTGGAGTAACTAGAATGTGGTGAACACTGTCTTCCAGGCACGGACTGGCCTCAGCCTTGTGACCTCAGAGGAGCTGTAATTACCTGCATCAGACTTGCACAAGGCGGGCCTGTCAGCATTCCTTCATGGGCCAGCATGGAGGCCCTCCCCAGCCCTGCATATTTATTTATAGGCAGTTCATGGTTACTGGGGAAGCAGAAGATGCTTTCTTCAGCACAGAGCCAATGCAAGGTGGCCATGCTCCTGCAGACAACTATGCACCAATGTTCTTGTAGAAATGGTAATTAAACCCACTGAGTCACAAAAGAAAAAGGAAGAAAAGGAGGAAGGACAGACAGACCTACAGCAAGATCCTGATCAGACTAAAAATAAAATTGGGGTCTTTCATTTTTCCAATCCCTTAATGAAACAGAATTAAAAGACAATTCAGATAAAGAGGGTGGAAGACTTGGCACACCACCGTCTTTGAACTGCGTGGTAGTTGGGAGAGCCCCTGTGTCATAATGTGGGCTGTCTAGGAAGTCAGACCAGCAGTCTTCACACGCTCCTTACCACTCTTCCAGTTTCTGCTCACGGAATGCCTTCTGGTCCTTCTGTCTCCTCTCCTGGACTGTCTCATCACAGTAAGCCTGCAGTGCCATCATCAGGCTTCCCATGGGCGTGCTGAGGGAAAAGAGGAAGTTCAAGGAGAAAGTCATTAGCCCACCTGACACAGGACTGTCCCTGCCTGTCAACAGCAGAACCCGCTGTCAGATATGGAAGCATTTGACAATTTACATCTCTTTCAAACAGAAAAACATACTGAGGCCAGAACAACAAAGAAAAACAATCATTGTAGCTTCATTGATTGGTATAAAACAGTAACAGATCTAGAAACTGGTTTTCTTTTTTAAAATCATGAATAAGAAATAAACCAAGACAAAGGAGGAAATACATATTTATGACTAGTTCAATTAAGCTGCTTCAAACTGGAAACTTCTCAAAAAGGAATGACTAGTTCATTCAGGACAGTACCAGCCCCTGGAGGACAAGACCTGTGGAGGGGATGGTAGATTGGGACGAAGATGCTACTGGCTTTGAGGGACGGGCCATCATAACATCTTATAGTCTAGAGTCTACTATAACTGACAGCTGCTATGTCACCAGCTATGTATAAGAGATGGACAGAGGTGCTGGAGAGAAGGTGTTGCAGTAAGAGCTCTTGCTGCTCTCTCAGAGGACCCAGGTTTGGTTCATACTGCTTGTAACTCTGACTCCAAAGGACCCGATGCCCTGCACATAAATACATGCAGGTACTCATATGCACACAGAAATTAAGAAGAAACGTCTTTAGGGGCTGGTAAAGTGCTTACCATGCATGGGTGTTGAGTTTGCATCCCCAGCACCCATATAAAACCAGGTGTGGCAGTATCCCTAGGGCTTGCTCACTACCCTGTCCAGCTGATCCGTGAGCTCCAGGTTCACTGAGTGATCCAATCTCAAAAACAAAGTAGATGGGGCTGAGGATGTAGCTTAGTGGTAAAGCCCTTTCCTATCATGGGCAATGTCCTAGGTTTGAATCCCAGTAACACAATAAATAAATAAAGCAATAAGGTGGAAAGTGAGAGGAAGACACCCTAACACTGATCTCTGGCTTCCACATCCATGAACACAAATGCATGTGTATACTAAAACACATGTACATACACAAAAGAAACTGATTTAGATAATTATCATAGAAACAAACAGAATGTTCTTTCCTATGTCCTGAAGGAGCAAGTTTTGACTTTGACATAAGTCAAATTCTTTCTAGCTAGAATTTTAATAAACTCATTAAAAATTATCTTTGCTAAGCAAAAGAAATCAAAAACTACATCAGCAGAATGGATAAAGAAAATGCCCCCCCACACAGAGAGAGAGAGAGAGAGAGAGAGAGAGAGAGAGAGAGAGAGAGAATTATGCATCATTAAAAAAGGAAACTGTTACATGCCACAACATAAATAAATCTCAAGCATGTTATGCTAGGTGAAATAAAGCAGTTATAAAAGGACAAAATGTTATAATTCCATTCATTCAAATACTGTATGATTCCAGTGTGTATGCCAAATTTATAGAAAATGGAAAGTAGAATGAAGGTTGCCAATTGCTGGGCATAGTGATGAGAAAGATTATAGTTTAAGAAGTATAGAGTTCCAGGTATAAGACAAAAACATTTTGGAGGTGCTGTAAATACTTATATGTTTAACACTACTGAACTGCACACTTAAAAATGGCTAAAATGTGGGAAAGGAAATAGGAGAGGAGGACCAATAAGAACTTTACTCATGTGACTCTTCCTAACCCTCAGAGTATAAAGTGTCTGATGCTCTGAATAAAACTGGCTACTGCATGAGACTTTAGTCTGCTTCATTTTTAGGCTCCATTTTCCCAGGTCCCACCACCTCTAGAGAAGTAGACACTCCATCGTGAGCACAAGGAGACAGTACACCTGTGACTTTATCATGTCCCACGCAAACATGGATTTTGCAGATTTGAATCAATCAGAAAGATTATCTGGGAGAGCCCTTTAAAAGCTGTTTCCTCTGGTTGGACAAAAGTAGACAATCCAAAGTGTGGGGAGAGGTACTGCGATTCTGAACATGGACGGCATGAGAAAGATGAGGGTGGCCTCTAGGAACAGAAAGGGAGTGTCTTGCTTACAGTCCCAGTGAGGAAGTACACATCATAGACCTATGCACTTTGGCTCAGACTCATCCAGGTACATAGCAGGGAGTGGTATAGCTCAATCATGCAATAGTTTTAGCTTTACAGTTCATTTTGGTTTCCTGTTATTTTTTGAGACAAGTTCTCATGTAGCCCAAGCTGGCTATGTACCAAAGATGACCTTGAATGCCCATCTTTATATTCTAAGAGCTGGGACTACAGGTGTGTGCAGTCACACAAAACACCACTTTGGCTTTTTTAAGTGGTGATATTATCTGTACACCTTACACTCCTGCCAACAGCGCATGCAGATCCCTTTCACTCCCATCCTTGCCAACACAGACTAAACCAATATACCAAACATCTAAAGGTAACATTATTATAATGGGTATGTGATACACACAAGGGCACAACTGCACCTACACAGCATCCCTGAAGAAAACACTTAACCCAAATCTAAAGCAAGAATGATCAGCTGCACGCCTGTAACCCCAGCACTCGGGAGGCAGAGGCAGGCGGATCTCTGTGGGTTCGAGGCCAGCCTGGTCTACAGAGTGAGTTCCAGGACAGCCAGAGATACACAAAGAAATGATGTCTTGGAAAACAACAGCAACAACAACAACAAAAAGAACAAACAGAGCAAACTGTGGGAGAACCACTCTGGGTGCTGCTGTGGAGGCTGAAGGACTTTGGAATCAGACTTCCTTTCATAGATGAGCTGGAACACGCCTACTGCGGTACCTGTATCACAAGTTTACCGTAGGTGAGGCATGCTGACACATTTAGCGGTAAGCATTTATAAAATCTCAAATAGTTTAACCAAAAAAGGGAAGAAAGGAAGAATGAATGTACCTCATACATATATAGAGATATAAATAACAAATATGGAAACATTAGCAATTGGTGAATTCAAGTAAAAACCATATGCAGTCTTTGAGTTTTGCTGTTGTTTGATTTTTGAATAGTACTAAGAATTGAACTTAGCCTTGTGCATACTAGGTAAATGCTGTTACTGAACTACATTCCCAGTCCTGACATGGGTCTTTATATAAGGTGTATGTTGTCCCTGACCTACCCCCACCCCTTTGTTTTTCGAGACAGTGTTTTCTGTGTAGCCCTAGCTGTCTTGGAACTTGCTTTGTCAACCAGGCTGGTCTTAAACTCAGAGATTTGCCTGCCTCTGCCACCCAAGTGCTGGGATTAAAGGCGTGTACCACCAAGCCAGGCTTTGTAGGGTCTTTTTGTTTTTGGAGACAGGGTTTCTTTGTAGCTTTGAAGCCTGCCCTGGAACTCACTCTGTAGACCAGTCTGGCCTCGAACTCACAAAGATCCACCTGCCTCTGGTGTGAACCACCACCGCCCAGCTCCTAGGTCTTAGTATATTTGTTAATCCAACTTTTCTGTAGGTTTGAAATTGTTCAATTTTTTAGCATTTTAGCTAGGGAAGAAAACTTTAAATAAAATATGTATCCGGTTAAACAAAACAAATACAATTTTAAAACATTACAAAACACACATCCTATATGAACAATTTTCTGTTCATTTTTCTTGCTCCTTATGAATGTTTTTGTTCAAATTACAAGTAATTTCAGGAACTGGTGACGTTTAAACATATTTTACCCAGTGAAAAGGAATCTTGAATATACATGCTACTTCACTCCACGGTGCTGTTATTACTGTTTTAATTATACAGTGACGACTATAAATAAACAAGTGGACAGTCAGAGTTGGAGATATGGCTCACCGATAAAGAATGAACACTGTTCTTGTAGAGGACCTCAGTTTTATTCCTAGCACCCATATCAGGCAGCTTACAACTGCCTGGAACACTCCTTGGGGACATACACAGACATATACATGTATACATAAACAATAAACCTCTCATAGCCCTCCTCCCCACAAAAAGGAACTGAACAGTCACAGCCACTGTCAATACAGGACATACACCGTTTAAAGACTATGAGGACTAAATTTGTTCTTTATAATAGACACCTTTAGTAGACAACCCATTTAGACTACACCATGTAAAGACTTACCCTAACAAAGCTCCAATTATACCACCAGCCACCAGGCCTCGAATACCCAAGTTTACTCTGAAAAGACCTCCCGTGACAGCTATTTAAAAGGAAAAAAAAACAGAGGCGATATTAGGTCATCTTTAAATGCTAGACGTCTACTCTTTTACAGTAAGAACAAAGACCTCTAGGTGAACTTTTGGAACCACCATCAACAGTGTAATGACATCCAGGAAGGTAACTTTCTGTCCACTCCACAGACAAAGAAAGAAAATATTTTGTAAATATTTTTAAATATCCTCGGTGTTACTGGGTAGTGGTGGCACACGCCTTTAATCTCAGCACTTGGGAAGCAGAGGTAAGTAACTGGATCTCTGAGTTTGAGGCCAGCCTAGTCTCCAGAGTGAGTTCCAGGACAGTCAGAGCTACAAAGAGAAACTGTCTTAAAAAACAAAAACCAAAACCAAAGAACCACCACCAAAAACACACAAACAAAAGCCCTCCATTTTTCCTAAGGCTCTACGACCATTCTCCTTTTTTTTTTTTGCCCATTTTCTCTTAAACATCGACAGACAGTTCACTTCACCTTCTCCCACAGCTCACATCTCTTTCATGTCTTTCTTCTTTGAGGCAACTTGGTCCAAAATGAAGAGACAACAGCAACAACAAACGCCTTTCTCCCAGCCTCACCCATCTGCACGCTGGCTGCACTGTGCGCAGGCAGATAGACCTGCAGAGGCAGCATTTAGCATGGGATGCCACCTGGTGACCGACACAGGGGGTGCACCTCTTTTCACTACAATTTCATTTCTAGGACACTCATTTAATCTTCCTTTCTAAAAACAGGGTCTCATGTAACTCAGCAGGGAGTTGAGAATGACCTTGAACTTCAGGCCTCCACTTTCTGAGTGCTGAGATGACAGCCATGCACCACCACCTACAGTCTATGTGGTGCTCCCTGCATGCTAAGCCAGCATGCTACCAACTGGGATACACACATTCCAGCTATTTCCCCCTTCATTATGCACTATACAACTAAGGATATCTTGGGTGGCAAAAATTTTCAAGTGTTTATCTGGGGTTTTTATTTCTATTTAACTATTATATTTTCATTTAAAATTTTCTAAATTAACAAGAATAAAAACCACTTTTAATCTCATTACTCAGAAACGGCTAGTCTTCCAAACAAAATACTAAGAAACAAAATAGGGCCATGTTATTTATATATATTTAACTTTTAATTTTCTCTGAATATATTATTAAATTACATTATCATTAATTTTTCAGTTTTGGCCTGATGATGGTGGTGCATACCTTTATATTTTTATGGTTTATTCCTTTAATCCCAGCACTTGGGAGGCAGATCTCTGTGAGTTCAAGGCCAGCCTAGTCTACAAGAGCTAGTTCCAGGACAGTCAGGGCTGTTACACAGAGAAACTGTCTCAAAAAAAAAAATCAGCTTTAATAATAAAGTTTCCTACATGATTCTATTACTGGATTGCATGGACATCCGGACATTCCACAAATTTTTATCTTAACACCAGTTTTCTATTTGTAAATGTTTTAAATAAAGACACTCCTGTGCATAAATTTTTATACATTTGATAGCTTCTTTAAAATAAACTCACAGAAATGAAATTTTGGGATAAGGGGTATGAAGATTTTTATTTTAAAGAAAATTTTTATTTCAGAATGTGAGTTTGGGAGGGGTGTGACCAACACACCTGCTGCTAACTGCTGAGTCATCTCTGCAGTCCCAAGGTGTGTTGGCTATTCTTGCTTGTCAACTTGACTACATCTGGAATTAACTAAGGTCCAAAAATTGAGAGGCACACCTGTGAGAGCTTTTTGCTTAACCTGAAATAGGAAGATGCACTTCTAATCTGAATCTTTAATCTGGCCCACACCTTCTGCTGGAAACCTTTATAAGCACAGGAAGAAGGGAACTTTTGCTCTTGCATGGCCAGCACGTCCACTGGCATTAGAGCCTACTTCTTCAGATTCTGGCACACATTGAAGACCAGCTGAGACAGCTAGCCCCACAGACTGAGCAACTACTGTTCAGAGGTAGCCACTGTTGGATTAGCTGGACCACAACGAATCCCCTTTCTATATAATATAGAGGTTCATTCTGTAAATTCTTTTACCCTTAGAAAACCTTGACTAATATACCAAGGTATAGAACATTTTTAAGACTTTGAACTTAAATTACTATGCTGTATTCAAAAAAGGTACACACAGTTACCTCCAATTCAAAATATGCAATTGTACACTCCCCTCCATTCTTCTTCTTCTTTTTTTCTTTGAGAAAGGGGCAATGAGGACCTTGTATAGCACAGACTGGCCTGGAACTCACTATGCAACCAAGATTTGTGATCCTCTTGTCTCTGGCTCTCAAGAGCTCAAGTTAAAGATATATACGACCACATATGGATCTTTTACACTCTGGGTTGATGAGCCCCAATTTCACAGGCTTTAAGAATGGCAGCTAACTTAAATTATATTTCTCTTAACTATAGAGAAAGGTGAGTAATTAGTCACCTGTATTATTTATGTCAGTTAAGTCTTTTTTGTTGTTGTTTATTTCATCGCCAATTAAGATAACCTTTCTTTTTGATATATAGGAGTTTTTATTGAGTACTATCTGAACACATTGTTACTCAGGGATCATTTCACATTTAATGTCTTCTGTAGTAGTTTATGCCAATCAAAGCTATTCATAATTTCCTATAACTTAATTTTTATGCTTTAAAACATACACATAAACAGACATATATATTTATATATCTTCCTACTCAGAAAGCTAATACATATGCAGCTATATTCCCCCTAACATTTCATCAATTTTTACTTAAGTATTTTAATGAATCTTATATTTCATTATATTAAATACTGCTGCAATTTGATTTCTTTCCACACAATTAATAACTGTTATTAAGCTCATGAACTGTCAATCCTCTCTTCATGGATCTAATATATCACCTTTAGATTAGACAGACCCGTACAATTAGTCTTTATTTCTAACTCTTTGAAGTCTGTCCAACAGCTCTGCAAACAACCCCAGTATGCTATATATTGTTTTTTTATTCATGTTTGGATTTTACATGAAAATATTCCCTAATTCTTTAGGGAAATGTTTTGCTATGCTCATAGAATCAGCATTTTAGACAGATGCTACATAGTTTAGCAAGTTCTCTATTAAAACAAATACAAGTATAGCTTTTATTTGATTGCTTTTCATTTAAAAACTGAGATGAAAGGCCAGTTTAGTTTTTCTGGTATGTAGAGGCACTTAAAATTGTTCAGTGTTTAACATATCATAGGCTTTCCAATAGTACAGCCTCTAACAAGCCTAGACTGCTCCAAGCCCTGGCCACAGGCTGTTTAGCTTATACCAAGAAGCTGGAAGCATCTAAATCTGCACGCAGTGTGTACCAGGCAGACTTCAGGTGTTTGTGCTAAGGTATATGGTCCTTATGAGACTGCAAAACAGACAAGCACATTAACAGGGCACGGTGTCGTAAGTGTGTCCCTGACAAGATCAAGAGGGATTTTCTAATTGAGGAAAAGACACTTTTTTTTTCTTTTCTCTCTTTTTTTGGTTTTTCAAGACAGAGTTTCTCTGTGCAGCCTTGACTGTCCTGGTATGCATAGAGATCCGCCTGTCTCTGCCTCCTGAGTGCTGGGATTAAAGGTGTGCTCTAATTTCTGTATCCCATCTCCCAGTAGGAGTGTTGGAATCACAGATACTTGTGCTGTGTATCTGGCTCTTACATAGGTTCTGAGGACTTGAACTTCGTCCCTTACACTTACATGGCAAGTGGTTTTGCCCAGAGTCCTATCCCTAGTCGTCTAGTGGATTTTTAATTTCCAGTACTTCATTACCAACACCAGCTATTTCGATTTGATTACTTTAAAATTTCCTATCCTCATCATTATGTTTTGATTTGGCATTATTTGGGTTCGTCAGCTCTTTCCAACATGTAGTTCCCTTCTACCTGTTAGTGACTTCCACCCCACTCCATATTTTTCCATGTCTTGTTGCTATTACTGTTGAAAATGAACATTTTTGCTGGGTTGCGTGGTGCACATCTTTAATCCCAGGACTAGGGAGGCAGGCGCAGGCAGATCTCTGCGAGTTCAAGGCCAGCCTAGTGTACAAAGCGAGTTCTAGGACAGCTAGGACTGTTTCACAGAAAAACTCTGTCTCAAAAACACACACACACACACACACACAAAAAAAAAAAAAAAAAAAAAACGAGAGAGAGAGAGAGAGAGAAATGAATTTTTTCTTTTTGAGACAAAGGCTCATGTGGCCCAGTCTACCCGCAAGCTCTCTACATAGACAAAAATGAGTCTGATTTTCTGATCTTCTCACCTCCATCTTCCAAGTGCTGGGATTATGGGCATGTGCTACAACTTACAGCTCGAAAACGGACTCATAAAGCAATATATTTTAGCAGCTCCTGAGTTGAACCGTGTCCCTCCCATGCTGAGGGTCTACATTTAGGTAGTGATTTGTTTTTGTTCTTTCTTAATTTTTTTATTTTTTATGATACAGAGGCTTTACATGCTACCTGGGTTGGCCTTGAACTTGTGGCCTCAAATGATTTTCCTGTCTCAGCCTCTCAAGCAGCTACCTCTGGTTTTATTGTCTCCTCAACAGTTCCATTAAAATCCAGCCTGGTTTGCTAGTCTGTGGTTCACGCCAACGGATCAGAACCTTAGGATAGCTAGGTTAGAAGTCCCTGACTGCTTTAAACAACTTCCTAGATGTGGACTTTCTGTGCTCTCTTCCAGAGGGTCCAAAGTGTAGACCTGTCACCACACATAGCTCCTCTACTCTATTTTTAATGCTCATTTTAAGTGGTGTGTCACCGCGAGAGAAGAGCTTTAAACAAAACCAAACTCTTACCACGAGAAAGTCTGACCCTTTCTTCTTCACACCTGTCTCACCTCAAGCTACTTCCCTTCCCTGTGCTTGAAACAACATCTCCAGCGATTTCCTGTTGACGCTCCTCTATCCCACTATCCTACAGTTTTCTCCTCCCCAACCTACAGCTGTCAGTTTGATGATCTCAAAGACTCAATGACCTGTCCATGTCTCATTATTTGCTACTTTCTGTCATAGGAGCTGGGGTTTTTTTGGTTTGTTTGTTTTTGCCCATCATCATGGTGTCTGCTTTAATAACTGCCAATGGTCAACTATGAGGCTATTTGTAAGCATATTTTCTATGAATATTGAAAAGGATATAGTGTGAAGTCAATCAAAAATTCCACAGTTCTGATTCATAAATCCTATACATTCTAAACCATACGTGAAATTAAAATATGAACAAGAATAAAACACCTTACCTCCAGCAATGACAAAATGGCTCAAGGAGTTTTTATTTCGATATACTGTTAGTCCAGTGTTCACTGTGCTGGAAGAAGGAAAACACAACATTTCATTAAAAGCACACGCCATTCACCTTCCTAACTGCTGTTTCATTGGAAGGATAGCTGTAAACACCCTGTTAGACGAAAGAGGCAGCTCAGCTGGCAGAGTGCTTGCCGACCATAGGTTCAATTCCTGCACCACACCAAACTAGGCATGGGAGTTCATATCTCTAACCCCAGAATTGGGGATTAAGAGGCAAGAGAATCAGAAATCCAAAGTCATCCTCAGCTACACATTCAGACTGGGCTGCATGAGACCCTGCCTTAAAAACAAAAACAGAACACAGAAACAACAATAGCAAAAGTCCCTGTATTTGAAACCCTTGTCTTGTCCTAGTCTAGGCCCTTTTGGCGTGGTCTAGACTAATATGCCTATGTGTTTTTAGGTAAACCTGCTGAAGAATGAAACAAAAGAATCAAATTCCTAAAACAAATATTCATTCAGAAATAGCAACTTAGAAAGAAGGGATCTGCAGAATTGTCCTTTCTTCAAAACTTTGTTTCTAGTTCTGGCATGGCAGCACACTGTAATCTCAGGATTTGGGAGGGTAAGAAGAGTTCAAGTTTGAGGCCAGCCTTGGCTACACAGCAAGTTTAAGTTCAGCCTGAGTTACATAGCAAGATACTCACAAAAAAAAAAGAACGAAAGAAAGAAAGAAAGAAAGAAAGAAAGAAAGAAAGAAAGAAAAAAGAAGCCCTATACCTGTTTTTGACCCTAGTTGTAGAGCTCTATCATGGATGCAGAACTGATACTGAACCAATTTCTCATGCACATACAAGTTATTAAGAAAAGGGCACTATGGGGTTAGTGGCAGGACTCTGCGGCCAAGCCTGGCCTGCTTCAGTCCCCAGGGTTACACGGTCAAAGGAGAAATGACTCCTCCACGTTGTTCTTGGACTGCCACATGCACACTATGGCACAGGCGTTTGCACATAGACACGGACATAAATACACACATACATGTAAAAGAATTTTTAAGAGATAAGTTTATGTGCGTGTTCAGTTTCATAGCACCTCTTGCTCTAAGGATGCTCTCCTAAAGAACACTGGTATGGTGGCACATGTCTCAATTCCAGGAGAATGACAGCCTGAAGCCAGTCTAGATTGCACTGTGTTCTAGGTCACCAAGAGACTCTTCCCTCCCCCCCAAAGATGAAGACTCTCTTGCACAACTGAGAACTTACTTGAATATGGTCACGAAGACCGCAGTTCTCCAACTCCAACGCCAGCCATACCGAATGAAGCCCCTCGTGGCAGCTCGGTGTGCACTTTGCTAAAAATAATTTGTTAAAATGTGGTGAGGTTCCAAGATACTCTGACATTTTCCTTATTCTAAAACTGTACTGCAGAAATGTCAGCTGTAAATTAATCAGGTACACCTAAATAGAAACAAAGGGAAAAAATTTCTAGGATGATCATTAAGTACTAACACGAGCAAAAACCTTGGGAGTCAAAGAGAAAAGGGCTAAGATGCTATTGGCTCCTTCCTGTTTGAGAGACAACCATATCTTCTCATGCAGTGCCAGCTACATCCCTGATACATGATGGTGAAGACTGGAAGGAAGTATTTGGCTGTACTGGGCACCTGGTTACCAGAGCTACTTTTATCTCTAAGAAGTTAATGACTCATTAATCAATGACCATTCATTGACTTCAACTACATGGTTTAGATGTTCCTGTATGATTCCAACCACGGCAAGTTCCACAGCATGGTCATGGCTCACAATGAGAAGAAACCGGTCATCACAGGGAAGGCCATCTCCATGTTCCAGGACAGAGATCCCATCAATAACACATGAAGTAACACTGGTGAAAAACACCCTGTGGAGTCTACCTGCATATTCACTACTATAGAGAAGGCCAGGGCCCACTTGAAAGGTGGAGCCAAAACAGTTATCATCTCCGCCCCTTCAGATGATCCCAAGCCTGTGATAGATGTGAACCACGGTGGGTGTAACAACTCACTCAAAACCATAAGCAGTACCTTCTGTACCACTGTTTACCCTTATCCTCACCCCCTGGGCCAAGGTCATCCATGACAACTCCAGCATCATGGAAGAACTTCATCAATTCCAATCCAGAAGACCATGGACAGCCCTTTGGGAAACAAGCATGGGGCTGTGGGGTGGCTCTGCAACTACTAGTGTTGCCATGGTTGTGCACAGGGTCGTATCAGAGCTAAGGGGGAGCTTCCGGACATGGTCTTCCAGGTTCCCACCCTCGGTAATTCATCACGAGTCTGGCCTGCTGCCTGAGGAAGAAACTGCCAAATAAAATGGCATCAAGAAGGTAGTGAAATACACTTCAGAAGCCACCCTAAAGGGCACACAGAGCTGTATCAAATGCCAGGTTATATCCTGCATCTTTAATAGTGATAGTACCCACTCTTCCATCTTTGATGCTGAGGTCACTGCCCTCCATGACCACCTGTCAAGCTCATTTTCTGGTATGACAACCAATTCAGGTAGGCAACAGAGTGATGGATCCCACCCACCTGGCCTTCAAGGACTTAGAAGCCCCAGAGTACCCATCCCAACAAGAACACAAGAGGAAGAGAAAGATCCTCTGCTTCTGGGTCCCAACTCAACCCCCAATGCACTGGGCATCTTCCCTCAGTTTCCATCGCAGACCCCCAAAAGAAGTGGAGGGGCTTAGGGAGTCCTACTCTCAAGTACCATCAACAAAGTTCACTGTTGGGCTGGAGAGATGGCTCAGCAATTAAGAGCACTTGCTAACCTTCCAGAGAACCTAAGTTCAGTTCCCTGCACCCACATGGTGGCTCATAACAATCCATAACTCCAGTGCCATTAGCTCCAACACCCTCTTCTGATTTCTGCAGATAGGAGGCATGCCCATGGTACACACACATACACATGCGCATGCATACTTGTACACAGGCAAAACACTCATACATATTTAAAAAATAATTTTACTGTAAACCCCACTAGAAGGAAGGAAGGAAGGAAGGAAGGGAGGGAGGGAGGGGAGAGAGGGAGGGAGGGAGGGAGGGAGGGAGGGAGGGAGGGAGGGAGGGAGGGAGGGGCTTAAGAAGCTCTAGTTTCAGTCAGGCACAGTGGCGCACACCTGTGAGGCAGGCAGACCTCTCTGAGTTCGAGGTCAGCCTCATCTACAGAGTGAGTTCCAGGACAGCCAGAACTGCAATAGTAACTCTGTCTCAGGGAAAAAAAAAAAGAAAGAAAAACAAAAAGTGTTAGCTTCAACTGTCTGCCAATTAAGCAGTAAACTCAATGACAGTTATAAAATCAGAAATAACAATACTTTTTACATTCGAAAGAAATGTGTGAAAAAAAACAAATGCTGAAGAAACAATTAAATGTAAGGATTAAAATAATATAGGTATGAAGGGAAAGAAGAGAAGGAAAAAATATTTACTGATAATCCTTTATACAAAATTAAAAAAAAAAAAGCTAATGGCTTAGCCAAAAGGAGCTAGCCACTAAAGCCTACAAGCCAAGTCTGAGCCTTGGAACCCACAGAAAGAGCTGGACGCAGAGACCCACATCAGAACTGAAGCCAACTGCAGCGAGATGGGAGGAGACAGAAGAGTCACCTAGAAACTGGACGGCCAGCAAGCCAGAGTACAGGGAGCAGTGGTAGAAACAGTGACCTTGGCGCTCAAGGTAGAAGGTGACTCCCAACACTGTCCTCTCGACATTCTACACATCTGCACATACACGTATAAAAACTAAAAAAATATAATAAAAAAATAAAAAGTGAACCCATTACCTCATTTTCATTCTCTTCAGGGAAGTGTCTTAGCGCTAACCTGAGCTTCCACGGGAAGATTACCACTAGCATCTATAGGGTGGTAAGGAATAACCTCAGAACTGAAAGGTAAGATGGCTGTCCCCAGAGCACATTTTATCTATTAGCCATCACACACCAGGTCTAGTATAACATCGTGAGATAAAATTTGTATTTGTAAGGATTATAAGAAAATCCACATGATGATCCAAACTCCTATATGACCTTCGGCAAGTCAAAATTTCTCTACAAAGAACCAGTATAGGGGCTGGGAGAACTGGAGAGACGGACAGCTCAGCAGCTAAGAGGGCTGGCTGCTCTTGCAGAGGACCTGAGCTTGGTTCCCATCACCCATGCAGGACAGCTCACAACTTCACGTAACTTCAACTCAGGGGAGCTGATGTTTTTCTCTGGCTTCTGCAGACACCTACACATACATGGCAGACACCACACACATGCACATGCAACACCCCCCCAACTTAAATAAATAAAATAAATCTTTTTTAAAAAGTATCAGTATGAACTTATAGTTTTAAAAGATAGCTAACAACACTGACCTAGTGTCTGAATGCACAAACTATGGATCAAGATACATACACACAGACAGACAGACACACAAACACACACACACACACACATGCATGTACCCTCCCTCTCTCTCTCTCCCCAAGTCTAAAAACAATAATACCTTGGAAGAGTAGAGCACACAGAGGACCCGGGGCTTGATTTCTAAATACCAATCTTCCCTAAAAGAAACAGTAGTTCCACCAGACGTGATACAGCACGCCGTTAATCTCAGTACTGGGAAGGCAAAGGCAGGAAGATCTCTGTGAGTTCGAGTCCAGCCTAGTCTACAGAGAGAGTTCCTGTAGATAGACCTTGCCTAAAAAAAAAAAAAAAAAAAAACTCTAAATTCCTTGAAGAAAATGGCTACTTTCAAGGAATAGAAAAGTAAAAGTTGAAAGTTGAGTCAGCCAGGAATACTGTGAGCTGAAAGCCAGTCTGAACTACCAAGTAAGACCCTTCTTAAAAAGAAAAAAAAAACCTCAAGACCAGAGGAACTACCTAAAAGGTTCCAATAGTCCCAAATACATGCCAAATGGAGTATCAGAACAAATGACAGCAATGGAATATAACTCTACTAAATAAATAAAAATCTGAGCACACCTAGATAGAAACAAATTATACATAAGAATCCCGCGCTTCCTGCCAGCACTCTGGCCATGAGCAGAGCACATGAGCTATGCTGTGTGAGGACGCCTACGGCCTCCCGGCTACCCTGGTTTGTGCAGTACACTCTGAAATTCACATCATGAGGAAATCACTACACGTTTCTCAGGACAACTCATTGTCACTCTTATTATTATCTACTAATTAAATGGATGAATAAATTAATATAACAGGGTGACTACTACGTAGAATGTAAAAATATGCTAGAATTAGAAAAAGGCCATTCAACAATCATGTCAGTAAAAACCAATTCGAGTAAGAATGAATTGAATTCTAAAAGCACAGGGAAAATTGAAATGGAATATGTATAAAATCTCAGGGTTTCTAACAAGAATCCGTAAAATACGTATTTCCTTAAAAGAGAAAATATAGTAACTTTATATTATAGGAACCCGGCAGATCTCATCTTACCGAAGTAACTAAAGTTCACATCAAGAGTCAGAGAACAAACAGGATGTTTCTGAAACAAGGCACTGAAATATCAATTCTAGGGTACTGCACAAAACAAGTCTAAATCTCCCCTCTGTCTGTCTGTCTGTCGTGTGCAAGTGTGCCATGGCATACACATGGGTCAGAGGACAATTTATTAAGAGTCTGGTCTCTCCTTGCCCCTATCCTGGGGACCAAACTCAGGTTGTCCAGCTTGGTGGTAAGCGTCTTTAGCCACTGACCCATCTCAAGGCCCACAAATCTGATGTTTTTGGTTTTTGAGACAGGGTTTCTCTGTGTAGTTCTGGTTGTCCTGGAACTCACTCTGTAGAGCGGGCTAGCTTCAAATGCAGAGATCCACCTGCCTCCACCTCCCGAGTGGAGGGATTCTCTTCAGAACCTCTAAGTCTTTTGCCTTTCACAAATCTGAATTTTATCACGAGAAACTGTGGTGTATTGAAAGAAAATGGCCCCCAAAGGAAGTGGCACTACTTAGGAGGTGTGGCCTTGTGGGATGAAGTGTGTCACTGCGGAGGTAGGCTTTGAAGTCTCATATATGTTCAAGCCTCTCCCAGTGTCTCAGCTCACTTCCTGTTGCCTACCTATCAAGATATAGAACTGTCAGCTCCTTCTCCAGCATCACATCTGCCTGCAGCCACCATGTCCCACTATGATGATAATGGACTAAGCCTCTGAAACTGTAAGACAGCCCCAATTAAATGTTTTCCTTAATGTGAGTTGTCATGGTCATGGTGTCTCTTCACAGCAATAGAAATCCTAAGATGGAAACGATCAAGCAGATTTAAATTGAGCGGCATTCTACAAATGGTCAACAATCTTTAAAACTGCCCAAGGGCAAGACTGGCAGGAACTATTTCAGACTAATGGATTCTAAAGAGGCATGCAGCAAATTCAGTAGGTAATCTATCATTAGATGCTACACTAGAAAACAATGATCTTTCTTTTAGACAGTGGCTGAAGAAGAAAATTCATCTAGGTACTTTAGCATTAGTGTTCCATTGCTGCTAAGTGTAGATCTAACTTCTTCACCCTGACATACCTAACAAATCTGAAGCATACAGAGAATAGTAAAATTGGTGTATCCCTATTAGCACATCAATACTTACCACAGCAAAAAAGCGGTTATGATACATCTCCCCTTGACTCTGCTCAATGTAGCGTTTTTTCGCATAAATAAAAGCAGGTATTCCTCCATACGCCCAGCCAATGATGCCTGCTGAAACACCTGCCCTGAAGATATAGTCAACTTCCTTTGGAATTTTCTCTTGTTCACTAAAACCCAAAAAAGAAAATGCTGTTGGGACATTATTCAAAATACTGTGTTCCAAATTATCCCAAATGCTGGTACCACACTTTCTGTGACGGGCAGAACGGATTAAATGCTGCTGCGAGTTTCACAGCAGCTACAGAAGAGCAGCACAGGTCAGGTGTAACCGTGGACACTGCAATTACAGCACTCAGGAGGCTGGGGGAAGGGGAGGCATGAGTTGGAAGTCAGCCTTTGCTACATAATGAAACCCTGCTCAAAACCAAAACAGCAACACACTCAATGCACTCTATGCTACTAGAAAACTAGGATAGTAACTGTCCTTGGAGGAAAGGGCACAAGGGGGGAGCTCCTGGGATACAGGTAACAATTTCTGGTGTTGCTTGCACAGATATGCTCATCTATGAAAACTCATTAACAAGCACACTTCGGTATATTTCTAATACTTCCATTTTTAAATTCTAAGCTAATAAACGCCATATGAACTCAAGATGTTTTATTATTACGTATACAGTGTTCTGCCTGCACGCCAGAAGAGGGCGCCAGACCTCATTACAGATGGTTGTGAGCCACCACAGGGTTACTGGGAACAGAATTCGGACCTCTGGAAGAGCAACCTGTGCTCTTAACCTCCGAGCCATCTTTCCCACCCAATTCATGAGATTTTTAAGAGCAACACATAAAATATGAATTTTAAACATCTGGAACGTGGATTCTAAAGATGTTAAAGCCCAGAGGCCAGAGCGATGGCTTAATGGGTAAGAGAACTTGCTGTACTTGCAGAGGACTCTGATTCACTTCCCAGCACGCACACGAGGGTTCACAAATGTCTCCAGTTCCAACTGCAGGACATCTGACTCTCCTTATCCCTTTGGGTATGAAGCACCTGCACAGTGCACACACATACATGCAAACATTCAAACACATGAATAAAAAAATACATAAATAAATCTCTTATTTAAGAAAAAAAAGTCAAAATCCTTACTAAACACTGGCTTTATGATATACTCAGACAGGCATTACACAGAGCACTGGAAGCCATCACAATGGCCCCAGCCTATACTCATGATGCTTGAGAGGCTGAGGTGGGAAAATCTCTGAGGCCGGGAGTTCCAGGCCCGCCTGAAGAGCACAGTGAGTCATCTCTTTACTGAGACAGCATCTCACATTGCCTGGGAACTCCCACCTTCACCTCAGGGGATGGTACTGCAGGTACGGGCCTCCATGCCTAGCTTTAAAATCATACAAGGGAAAAAAGTCCTGAGAAAATTCACCATGCAGTAGGCAGCACAGGTCAATCTAAAGTAAGGAAGAGCTGTTTAATTCATGTTATGCCCCTCGAATACATAAAAACCAGAACTTTGTTTCCAGGATGGACTCTTTAAAACAGTTAAACAATATGGCACTGCTGCAGTGACCCTTCTAAGGGAACCATTATTTGATGACAAGCTTTCTTCTGAAAGTGTGTGACCCTAATTCTCAATCACTACGCTCTGCCTTCATGCACAAAAGAAGTTAAAACTCTTTAGGAAACAAATCCTTACATTCACATTAGCAGGAAAACTGCCATAATTTAAATTTTCCATTGAACAGAACTTTAATAAGTCATCTACATAAAAACTGATCGGGGTTCGGTTCCTAGAATCCTTGCCTGCTGACTTGCAACTACAGGTAAACTCCACTTTCACGGAGCTCCGATGCCTCTGTGCACATATCACAAAATGAACGTACACATAAAAATGCAGGTGGGAACCCGGGGGCGGAGAGGAAAGAGAGAGCAGAGAAGGGAGGGAGAACAGCTGTCACTGTTTCTAGTTTCTTGTGCAAAATAAAACAAAATTGACAATTCTCTCTGCCCCTCCCCAATTCCCACTTTTAGTATATAGGGCCACTACTGGTCAAGAAAGATCAAAGTCTGAGACCAAATGAAATATGAAAAAGAATGTTAGTGTGGACATATAAATATAGTTCCCAGTGATTACCATATGACAATAACAGGGGTGGTCCGATTTTTCTAATATATACAATTAGGGTACGATGCTGCTTTAAGAGCGTGACTTTGAATGAGTGTGATTCAAACACCAGCGTGCCAACCACGTGCGGAAGGACACTACGAGCAGGGCAGAGAGAACACCAGCGTCGTCAGCCCCGGCGCCCCCCAGTCACCCTCCCCACACACCCGAGGCCTTTTTACTCTTTGGCAAACAGCTGCCGGAGGCGGTCCCATCCGGATTCCGGGGAACCGGGTTCGGAGACGCGGGAGTGCGCCTCCCGATCCTCCGCAAAGCCTTGGGAATCCGCAGCCACGGCGCCGGCAGCAAAGACTCGGGGAAAGGGACCCCAGGCCCGGCACAGGAGGCTGCGGGGTGCGGGCGGCGGCGCCTCCATGGTGCCCCCCAAACCCGCGGACAAGCACCCTGGGGCCGGCGAGCACCGTGGGCGAGGGTGACCTGCACAGCGGAGCAGGACGAGATTCGGGACACCGGACCTCACATCCGGCCCCAGGTCGGCTCACTCGGAAGCACGAGACCGGAAGTCCCGCCCCTAGAGGTGCAAGAGGCCGAGGGGAGGGACGACGGCGGAACCCTGGGTGAAAGCTCTTCCGCTCAGGGGAGGGTGTGTGACAGTCGTGCCCCGGAAGTGAGTTGGCGGCGGCGGTATCTTTTCAATGAGATGCTAAGGTGTTTGGTCGAGTCAGTTGGTCTGGGGCGGGCTCCGCTCAGCCTAAGATGCTCACGGAGTTAAGTGAGGTGACTCGTCTAAGATGCAGGAAGCCCACGCAGAAGGCGACAGTACTTTATGCAGTGCAAGTGGCGTGCGGAAAGAGAGAGGCGATGTGCCAAGCCCAAGCTTCACCAAGCTTTTCTGGTGGACCGAGCAGAGTTCACCCTTGCCCTGGCATTAGGGGCAGCCGTATAGCTCCAAGATCTGAGAAGGCTTTTTGAAGCATCAGCTGTGGGCATTTTTTTTTTATAGCGTGGGTCCCGCTACAAGTATTCATAGGCTTATTACTCTGAGAGGGCAAAAGATCTAGAATTTTAATCACTTAATAACTGGAACTATTATTTCCCGTTACCTTCTGCTAAGAACATGTGCTTCGAAGTCTAGTTTTCATTGCAATGCCCTCTCATTGGATGAAGTCCCAAGACTGGAATTTAAGCCTTTAGGAAATGGTGCAGGAGTCCTGATTTGGCCATACATGATGAGGCCGACCAGCCCGGGCTTCACAAGACCACAGCATGGTTCCCAGCACTTATATCAGGAATATCACAACCACCTGTACTCCAGTTTCAGCGTACCATACCAGTTCAGGACTCCCGAGGGCGCACCCGCACACATTTTTTTTTCAAATGTAAATTGTTCTCTATTCGCATATACACCTAAAGGCCAGAAGAGGGCATCAGATCCAACGTCAGATGACTGTAAACCATTAAGTGGTCCATGGGAATCAAACTTGGGGACTTCTGGAAAAAATGTCTGTGCTCTTAACAGCATGCTGAACCGTCTCTCCAGCCCCTACACTTTAAAAAAAAAAAAAAGCAAACCGCCAAGGCAAAAACAAGAGGAAGTTCACCAAGGTAAAATATTCCCAGTTGGTTTGTGTAATATTTACTCCTCGGCAGTTAGCACATATCCCATATTCTTTGCGAACTCCTTCACCTACTTCCTTCTCTTCTAGTTAAAGTACCCGACTGGATACACAGCTCAGTGGTGCTCTGCAGCCACCTCCACCTCCATAGTGCACTACATAGTTAATTAGGAACTTTCACAAGGAGATCTATGTATATATAGTAAGTAGGATTTGGGGAGCCGACTGTGGGACACCTCTAAGATGAGGGCCAGAAAAGGGCCTTAGATGAAACACCTGTCAACATTACTGCAGTGTCGTCATTTCCTGTTTGCTGAGTTCTCTCAAGAGGACTGAGCTGAACATTCATCTCTGCCCTTCTGGATCACCAATCAGTGTTTAACCCGAAGTAGCTGTTATTTCCACCACCACCCCCATTTCTCTGTGTAGCCTTGGCTGTTCTATACCTTGCTCTATAGACCAGGCTGGCCTCAAACTCAGAGATCTGCCTGCTTCAAGTAATTATCTGTTGAATAAAGAATTGAGATACTAATACCTGGTTCTAGTTCGCACCTGTTTGGTCCCCCCCCTTTTTTTTCAAAGGTGGGCACTGGGGTGAAGATCATAAGGCTGGTAAGGCCAAAAAATGGTTGTATTGCCTGTCAGCCTGACCCAAAGGAAAAGCTGAGTGTTCTCATTTATCTGCCATTCCATTCTTGAGGTCTTGGGACTGATCCTCAGATCTGGAGCTAGAGGCATTCTGGAATCAGGGTAGCCTCCGAATGGGGACAGGGCAAAGGCTGGACAGACATTGACAAAATCATTTACATATAACTCAAATATCCCCAGGATCCTGTGCCCTGCAGATAGACACAAATGATAACAGATACATTTCACTAACCCCTACAGACTGATTTTGTTGTATTAGACGGTACTGGGAACTGAACCTATGCCAGGCAAGTGCTCTGCCGCTCAGCTATTTTCCAGCCTCAACGATTCATTTGTAAAGTTGCCTTTGCTACCTAGAACCTTGGCTTCTGCTCCCCGTTCCTGCTCTTTTTTTTTCCGTTTATTTATTTATTAAAGATTTCTGTCTCTTCCCCGCCACCGCCTCCCATTTCCCTCCCCCTCCTCCAATCAAGTCCCCCTCCCTCGTCAGCCCAAAGAGCTATCAGGGTTCCCTGCCCTGTGGGAAGTCCAAGGACCACCCACCTCCATCCAGGTCTAGTAAGGTGAGCATCCAAACTGCCTAGGCTCCCCCAAAGCCAGTACGTGCAGTAGGATCAAAAACCCATTGCCATTGTTCTTGAGGTCTCAGTAGTCCTCATTGTTCGCTATGTTCAGCGAGTCCGGTTTTATCCTAGGCTTTTTCAGACCCAGGTCAGCTGGCGTTGGTGAGTTCCCGATAGAACATCCCCATTGTCTCAGTGTGTGGGTGCACCCCTCACGGTCCTGAGTTCCATGCTCGTGCTCTCTCTCCTTCTGCTCCTGATTTGGACCTTGAGATTTCTGTCCCGTACTCCATTGTGGGTCTCTGTCTCTGTCTCCTTTCATCGCCTGATGAAGGTTAATATTCAGGAGGAAGCCTAAATGTTTTTCTTTGGGTTCTCCTTATTTAGCTTCTCTAGGATCACTAATTATAGGCTCAATGTCCTTTGTTTATGGCTAGAAACCAAATATGAGTGAGAACATCCCATGTTCCTCTTTTTGGGTCTGGCTTACCTCACTCAGGATAGTGTTTTCTATTTCCATCCATTTGCCTGCAAACTTCAAGAAGTCCTTGTTTTTTTACTGCTGAGTAGTACTCTAATACGTATACATTCCATACTTTCTTCATCCATTCTTCCATTGAAGGGCATCTAGGTTGTTTCCAGGTTCTGGCTATTACAAACAATGCTGCTATGAACATCGTAGAGCATATACTTTTGTTGTATGATAAGGCCTCTCTTGGGTATATTCCCAAGAGTGGTATTGCTGGGTCCAGGGGTAGGTTGATCCCGAATTTCCTGAGAAACCGCCACACTGCTTTACAAAGTGGTTGTACAAGTTTGCATTCCCACCAGCAATGGATGAGTGTACCCCCTTCTCTACAACCTCTCCAGCAGAGGCTATCATTGGTGTTTTTGATTTTAGCCATTCTGACAGGTGTAAGATGGTATCTTAAAGTTGTCTTGATTTGCATTTCCCTGATCGCTAAGGAAGTTGAGCATGACTTTAAGTGTCTTTTGGCCATTTGAACTTCTTCTGTTGAGAATTCTCTGTTCAGCTCAGTGCCCCATTTTATAATTGGGTTGCTTAGCCTTTAACGGTCTAGTTTCTTGAGTTCTTTATATATTTTGAAGATCAGACCTTTGTCAGTTGCGGGGTTGGTGAAGATCTTCTCCCAGTCAGTGGGTTGCCTTTGTGTCTTAGTGACAGTGTCCTTTGCTTTACAGAAGCTTCTCAGTCTTAGGAGGTCCCATTTATTCAGTGAGGCCTTTAATGTCTGTGCTGCTGGGGTTATGTTTAGGAAGTGGTCTCCTGTGCCCACGTGTTGTAGGGTACTTCCCACTTTCTCTTCTATCAGGTTCAGTGTGTTCGGACAGATATTGAGGTCTTTAATCCATTTGGACTTGAGTTTTGTGCATGGTGATAGATATGGATCTATTTTCATTCTTCTACAGGTTGACATCCGGTTTTGCCAGCACAATTTGTTGAAGATGCTCTTTTTTCATTGTATACTTTTAGTTCCTTTATCGAAAATCAGGTGTTCATATGTTTGTGAGTTAATGTCAGGGTCTTCTATTCGATTCTATTGGTCGACTTCTCTATTTTTATGCCAATACCAAGCTGTTTTTAATACTGTAGCTCTGTAATAGAGTTTGAGGTCAGGGATGGTAATGCCTCCAGACGATCCTTTATTGTATAAGACTGTTTTGGCTATCCTGGGTTTTTTGTTTTTCCATATAAAGTTGATTATTGTCTTCTCCAGATCTGTGAAGAATTTTGATGGGAGTTTGATGGGGATTGCATTGAATCTATAGATTGCTTTTGGTAGAATTGCCATTTTTACTATGTTGATCCTCCCAATACAAGAGCAGGGGAGATCCTTCCATTTTCTGGTGTTCCCTTCAATTTCTTTCTTCAAAGACTTAAAGTTCTTGTCATATAGATCTTTCACTTCCTTAGTCAGAGTTACCCCAAGATATTTTATGTTATTTGTGGCTATCGTGAAAGGTGATGCTTCTCTGATTTCCCTCTCTGTTTCCTTATCCTTAGTGTATAGGAAGGCCCCTGATTTTTTGGAGTTGATCTTGTATCCTGCCACATTACTAAAGGTGTTTATTAGCTGTAGGAGTTTTTGGTAGAGTTTTTGGGGTCGCTTATGTATACTATCATATCATCTGCAAATAACAAAAGCTTAACTTCTTCCTTTCCAATACGAATCCCCTTGATCGCCTTATGTTGTCTTATTGCTATTGCTAGAACTTCAAGCACTATATTGAAGAGGTATGGAGAGAGTGGGCATCCTTGTCGTGTTCCTGATTTTAGTGGGATGGCTTTGAGTTTTTCTCCATTTAATTTAATGTTAGCTGTCGGCTTGCTGTAAATAGCTTTTATTATATTTAGGTATGACCCTTGTATCCCTAGTCTCTCCAAGACCTTTATCATAAAGGGGTGTTGAATTTTGTCGAGTGCTTTTTCAGCATCTAATGAAATGATCATATGATTTTTTTCTTTCAGTTTATTTATATGGTGGATTACATTGATAGATTTGTGTATGTTGAACCAGCTCTGTATCTCTGGGATGAAGCCTACTTGATCATAATGGATAATTTTTCTAATGTGTTCTTGGATTCAGTTTGCCAGTATTTTATTTATTTATTTATTATGTATACAATATTCTGTCTGTGTGTATGCCTGAAGGCCAGAAGAGGGCATCAGACCTCATTACAGATGGTTGTGAGCCACCATGTGGTTGCTGGGAATTGAACTCAGGACCTTTGGAAGAGCAGGCAATGCTCTTAACCTCTGAGCCATCTTTCCAGCCCCCATTGCCAGTATTTTATTGAGAATTTTTGCGTTGATATTCATGAGTGAGATAGGCCTGTAATTCTCTTTCTTGGTTGGGTCTTTGTGTGGTTTTGGTATCAGGGTAACTGTAGCTTCATAAAAGGAATTTGGCAATGACTCTTCTGTTTCTATATTGTGAAATACATTAAGGAGTATAGGTATTAGCTCTTCTTGGATGTTCTGATAGAATTCTGCGATGAAACCATCTGGTCCTGGGCTTTTTTTGGAAGGGAGATTTTTGATAACAGTTTCTCAGTTTCTGGTTCTTCACGACTAACAGGTCTATTTAGATTGTTCACCTGCTCTTGGTTTAGCTTTGGTATATGGTACATATCTAAAAACATGTTCATTTCTTTTGTATTTTCCAGTTTTGTGGCATACAGGCTTTTGTAGTAAGATCTAATGATTCTCTGAATTTCCTATGTGTCTGTGGTTATGTCCCTCTTTTCATTTCTGATCTTATTTATTTGCGTGTTCTCTCTCTGTTGTTTAATTAGTTTGGATAGGGGTTTGTCGATCTTGTTGATTTTCTCCAAGAACCAACTTTTTGTTTCATTGATTATTTGGACTGTTTTCTGTGTTTCTATTTTGTTGATTTCCACCCTCAGTTTGATTATTTCCAGTCTTCTGCTCCTCCTGGGTGCGTCTGCTTCTTTTTTTTCTAAAGCTTTCAGGTGTGCTGTTAAGTCCCCAATGTATGCTTTCTCCATTTTCTTTAAGTGGGCACTTAGTGCTATGAACTTTCCTCTTAGCACTGCTTTCATCGTGTCCCCCAGGTTTGAGTATGTTGTCTCTTTATTTTAATTAAATTCAAGGAAGACTTTAATTTCTTTCTTTATTTCTTCCTTGACCCAGGTGTGGTTCAGTAGTTGACTGTTCAGTTTCCATGAGTTGGTCAGCTTTCTGGGGGTAGCATTGTTGTTGCCTTCTAACTTTAATCCATGGTGATCTGATAAGACACAGGTGGACACTGATATTTTTTTGTATTGGTGTAGGTTTCCTTTGTTTCTGAGTATGTGGTCAATTTTCGAGAAGGTTCCATGAGCTGCAGAGAAGAAGGTATATTCTTTCCTATTTGGGTGGAGTGTTCTATAGATGTCTGTTAAATCCATTAGCTTCATTACCTCCAATAATTCTCTTAATTCTCTGTTAGGTTTCTGTCTGATTGACCTGTCCATTGGAGAGAGAGGTGTATTAAAGTCTCCTACTACTAGTGTGTGTGGTTTGATGTCTGCCTTGAGTTCTAGTAATATTTCTTTTACATAAGTGGGTGCTTTTATATTAGGGGCGTAGATATTCAGGATTGAGACTTCATCTTGATGAATTGTTCCTGTTATGAGTATAAAGTGTTCATCTCAATCTCTTCTGATTGATTTTAGTTTGAAGTCAGTTTTGTTAGAAATTAGTATGGCCACACCTTTTTTCTTAGGACCATTTGTTTGAAACACCTTTTCCCAACTCTTTACTCTGAGTAGATGCCTGTCTTTGTGGTTGAGATGTGTTTCTTGCAAACAGCAGAATGTTGGGTCCTGTTTTCATATCCAATCTCTTAGCCTGTGCCTTTTTATAGGTGAATTGAGCCCATTAATATTAAGTGATATTAATGACCAGTGGTTGTTTACTCCAGTTATTCTTACTGTTTTTGGTAGTAGAGTTTGTGTGTCTCCCTTCTTTGAGTTGTGCTGGTGAAGGGTCGCTAGATGCCTGAGTTATTGTAGGCAGTGTTGGCAATGTTGGATTCCTTGGGTTGCGATTTTCCTTCTATTACTTTCTGTAGGGCTGGATTTGTGGCTACGTATTGTTTAAATTTGTTCTTATCCTGGAATGTCTTGATTTCTCCATTGATAGTGAACAGTAGCTTGGCTGGGTAGAGTAGTTTGGGTTTGCATCCATGGTCTCTTAGTTTCTGAAGTACCTCTATCCAGGACCTTCTGGCTTTCATGGTTTCCATAGAGAAGTCAGGTGTTAAGTCTGATCGGTTTTCCTTTATAAGTTACTTGGTCTTTTTCCTTTGCAGCTCTTAATATTCTTTCTTTAACCTGTGTATTTAGTGTTTTGATTATTATATGGCGAGGGAATGTTTTTCTTTGATCCAGTCTGTTTGGTGTTCTGTATGCTTCTTGAATATTCAAAAGAATATCTTTCTTTATGTTGGGACAGTTTTCTTCCATAATTTTGTTAAAAATATTTTCTGGGCCTTTGAGCTGTGACTCTTCTCCTTCTTCTATTCCTATTCTTAGGTTTGGTCTTTTTATTGTGTCCCATATTTCCTGAATGTTTTGTGATGAGAATTTGTTGGCTTTGCTGTTTTCTTTGATCAGTGCGTTTATTTTCTCTATGGTGTCCTCAGAATCTGAGATTCTTTCTTCTATCTCTTGTATTCTATTGATTATGCTTGTTTCTGTAGGCTCTGCTCGCTCCGTTTGTGTTTTCTTCCTTGCTTCCATTTCAGTTTTCAATTCTTGAACTGTTTCCATTACCTGTTTGATTGTTTTTTCTTGGTTTCCCAGGGTATCATGTACATATTTACTCATTTCTTCAAACTTTTTGTTATACTTCTCATTCATTTCTATAAGGGCGTTTTTCACATGTTGTTTAAGGGACTCTATTGCTTTCATAAAGTCAATTTTTTCCACTTCTTCTGTGTTAGGGTGTTCAAGTCCTTCTGTTGTAAGATCATTGGGTTCTGGTGTTTTCATGTTGTTTCTGAGATTATTGGGTGAATTTTTGCCTTGGCGCCTGCCCATCTCCTCCTATCGATGCTAACTAATGGGTCTTTTAAAACCGGTTCAGGTTTCCCTGCTGGCCAGGGGCTCTTCTTGCAAAATGCCCTCGCTCTATTTCCTGGCTCCTGCCAGGGGCCACAACCCCTGTCACCCCTCAGAAGGGTCTTCAGGAACAGGGCTCGGGTCCTCGTTTGCCAGGGACCTTGCCAACCAAAGGCCTACCTCTTTGATTTAATTGTAGTGGGGCGATCTGCTCTCAGTGTTGCGTGCTGGTCCCAGCTGCTTGCGGCCCCCGCGCGTCATCTGCCGCTGCACCGGTCCCCAGCATCCGCCTGCGCCGTCCGCCTGCGCCGTCCCCTGTTGCTGCTCTTGCTCATCTCTCTCCAACTCTTACTCGGTCAGCCTCCCATATTTCCCAGGCCATCGGAGCTTACCTTCTTGTACCACAGGAAAGTACTCTGCCTCTCCTGTACTCTGATCATTCTGAAGGGTCTCAAAGTCACAAGGTTGTCATGGGGGAGTGATCAAAGCACACTTTAACACACCACTCTTTCATCCTTAGGACATGGCTTGCACACAGGGTAGCCAACAGTGACGGATCTCAATCATCACTGCTTGGAACCAACCACTCCTTGTTCCCCAGCCCATGGAGCTGAATTCTAAACCCAACAGCTTTTCCTGTTGTCAATTTTCTCTTGAGTCGGCAGGTTCCCTTGGGCAGGTTCACCAAGTACAACTCTTAGAAAACACATTATATTTGGTTATACCTTTTCCACAGTAGAGAGGATGAATTTTTCTGATGAGAAAATGGTAAGTTTGGAGCTGAGCTAGCATGAACGATAACAAAATCTCCCCAAGTATGAGCACACGAACTATTTCCAAAAGCATTCACTTTACACAGTGTTACACGTCATTCTGTGCACTGAGGTACACAGAACAGTATAAAACCCAAGGGACTTTTGTTGTTTTCAAAACAAAGATACCCCTTGCTACTCAAGAGGGCAAGAGACGATCTGTATTCATCCATTTCTTCCAATGCATCTCATCCACTCCGCAGTCAGTAACCGAGCAATTTAAAAATAGAATTTAGTTAAGTCAGGTAACTGTGTCAGTCCATCCCCCACTCACCCGTCCCCCCACGGTTCTTCAGTAACTGTTCTGTGTGAGGCACTGTGCTAGATAATGGGGATATCAAGAGCAGCGAAACATCGTTCTCACCATCAATAAGCTTAAGGAACAGCGGAAGAAACAGCCAAGTAACTGCACCGCAGTGTGACAGCATATCATCCAGGCACGAGCAGACTGTTAGAATATTCCCTAGCGACCAAGAATGAAGCCCAGAGAGGTGATGTCGGAAGTGTAACTTGAACTAACTGTCCATACATGTGTTTCAGAAGGGAAATAAGGAAGGAAGTACTCCAATGATGATTTACACTAAAATACCTCTTGTAGGAGTAAAAATGACAGCTATAAGTGCTCTATGAATTGACACTTCATGATGTGTTCACATATGAAGATCATGGTCTCTGCAAACTGAGATGGTCCTGCTGCTGCTAACTTAAGAAAGCAAAATCAAAGGTGTGCAAAAGGTTAGTTAAGAGTTTATGAGACAGGCCCTTGTGTAGCCAGACTGTCCTTGAACCCTTGTGTAGCTGATGGTGGCCATGAACTCATCCTCCGGCCTCTACTTCAGAAGTGTCAGTATAACAGGGACATTGTTTCGTTTTGTTTTTTTTTTAACAAGACTGCTTCCTAAATGTATTAAGAAATCTCTCTTTCTTCTTGTCTCTCTCCTTTAGAGAGAGAATAAAAAGGGCATGAAGGCACAAAATGGGCACTTGAAACCCAACTGCAAAACTTACTCATGCAATTGAAGCATTATAGAAACCTCCTGAGGGCCAAAGAATTTATGCTTCTATAAAAGAGAACGCCAACAGCGCTGCACGGCACAGCCATTGCTTCCTTCGACTTTCAGGAAATGGTCACTGCGGTACTTTTCACAAACCCCATAGGATTTCTACATTAAAATAAAGCAACAAACATCAAGCCTAGAATAACTTCAAAGTTGCAAATATGAATTATACCAAACGATGGATGGTCTGCTCCAAATAACAGGACAAAGGGTGTCTTCACACGGAGCCAGTCAGTTTCACAGTGAGGATACATGGAGATGACCTGAGGCACACGCTGTGATTGGTCATGAGAAAAATGAAAGTTGGAATGCAGTTCCAAATCCGTCTTTCATGATTTCGGAGAGCTGTTCATCACGTACATTTTAGATCGTTCTTGTTACTCCCTTCGGATACAACATGATAAGGAAAACTAGAAGTTTGGCTTGGCCAAAGGTGTTCAAAGCCTAGTTGTCACGCTCATGGTACACATGTCACCACAGAATGTCACAGATCCGCTGTCAAGATTCCGGCCCTCCGATGATGACTACAGTTCAGTTTTCAGAAGTCTGGGAATGATCTGACCATACTCTTTCCTTCGTGTTACATTATAGGATAGGAACTTGGAGTATTCAGTCAAGAGGTTCTCCCAGTAACAGGTGATGTCGTCCATCTGCAAATGGTGGATGATGAACCTGCTTCCCCTAAGAGATAAGATTAACAAGAGCATTTTACATCATAAGCTTTAAAAATAACAAGCCTACAAATGGTTAGGCTGCTTTATCATGAGCCTTGTTCTGTCCTATCCCTATATATGTATTTAGCAATAGAACTTAATGTTTGTTTCCAAAAACAAGTATTATTACCAGCCAATATTCATTATAAACACTTAAGTTTGTCATTGTTGTTTTGTCTTGGTGTGATTTGGAGTTTTGAGATGTCTTACTTTTTACTTCAGGATAGCCTAAAATTCACTTCATAGCCCAGGCTGGTCTGGAACTCAAAGCAGTTCTCTTGACTCAGTCTCTCCGTTGCTGGCGTTACAGGTGTGAGTCATCACACTCAGCTAAAAACATCTGCTTTAGTTCCTCAAAGACTGAGGTCTGGGGCTTGGAGAGAGGGTGCAGTGGTTAAGGGTGTACTGCTCTGGCAAAGGACCAGCTCATACTGCTTTATCTCCAGTGCCAGGGGGCTGATGCCTCTGACCTGGGCACCAGCCCTGATGTGCACATACCCAGACACAGACACAAACAGACATACAATTTAAAACTAAAATGAATCGTAAAAGACTGAAATCTATTTGTGTAAACAGGGAGCAATTGTGGACAGTGTATCTGGCTCCAGGACAGCTTTAACTCTGGGTTACCTTTGTAATGAAGCTGAGGCATGGGCATTATCATGTAACTCTATTTGGAAAGCTTTAGGACACATGAGGACAAAAAAGGACAAATGAATAGAGCTTACCTTTTAGCAATTTCCTGAGCAATATCATCATTTGCTTTTACAAATTCCAACAGCTCCCTGAAATGACAAGAACCATGACACTGTAGAGGCTGGGGAGATGGCTCTGCTGCTAGCACGTTTGCCATGCAAGCACAGGGACCCGTGTTCAACACCAGTACCCACATAAGAAGCCTAGAATGATGGCTTGTGCTTTTAATTCCTGTGCTAATAAGGTGGAGACCAGTGGATCCCTGGAGCTTGTGGTCAGCCAGCCAATTCTAATAAGCAAGCACAAGGTCCCAGCAAGAGATTCTGTCTCAAAGAGAACAAAAGTTTTGGCCCCTGAAAAACACCACCCAAGGTTGACCTCTGGTCTTCATACACACATGAACAAACACGCATGCACCACACACACACACACACACACACACACACACACACATCTTGAGATTTTAAAATATAAACCACACTCATAACACCAAGTAAGAAAGAGAATAGATAAATCTGTAGATAAGTAGGTTGTAGATAATTTCTTTAAAACAAAGCTATCAGGGTGCCTGCCTAAAGAGCTAAAGTAACAGCAAAGATAAAACCTCAATATACAAAACCAGGAATGATGGGGCATGGTGTATGCTGATAATCCCAGCACACGGGAGGCAGAAGCAGGAGGATCAGGAGTTCAAGGCCACCCCAACTATATAGCAAGTTTGAAGACAGCCTGAGTTACATAAAACGGTATCTCAAAAAATACAGAAGACAAAGGGAAAAAAAAATACAAGTTAAAGTAAGATTGTTACAATAATCATAATAAACCAAGTATAATAAATAATTTCTAGCCAGGAGGTGGTGGTGCACACTTTTAATCCCAGCACTCTGTGAGTTCGAGGCCAGCCTGATCTATATGAGCTAGTTCCAGGACAGGCTCCAAAGCTACAAAGAAACCCTGTCTCAAAAAAAACAAAAAACAAAACAAAACAAAAAAAGAGAACAAAAACCAAAAAAACCATTTCTGGGGCCAGAAAAATGGCTCAGCAGGTGGCAGCAACAGCCTGACAAGGCAAGTCTACCCTGGAACCCATATGAAAACTGGATGTGGTGGCAATCTTGTTATCTCAGCAGGAGGCAGCGACAGGAGAGTCACCAAGAAGCCCGAGAGCCAGTCAGCCGGGAGTGTACATCACAGTTGCCAAGACAAGCAGAAGGCAAGACCAGACTCCTGGAGTTATTCTCTGACGACTACAAATACAATGGCATGTGCATATGCTTGCTGACAAGTGTTTCCCCCCACATACACACACACACACACACACACACACATAAATAAAAAAATTTAATTTCCAACTTGCTCTCTAAATTCTTGTTCTAGCCAGAGGAGGGAACTGGTTCCCATTCCTGGCCCTTCTCCACACCTCTTTCTGTCTCCCACCATGAAAGACTCTGCTAAGGCTTCACTAACTGACGAAACAAGGCCAATCTATCTTCAGTTGTTGAAAGAGCAAAGCCTCTCACTTCACGTACACATTACATTAGAATCAGCACTGTGAATTAAAGCACTTTTCAAGTTCAATCCCATGTATCTCTGCCTGAATAATACACAACAGTATACAGTGTGTACGTGGGGCGGGGGGAGATTTCATTGAAAATAAAATCACCCTGAGGAAATGCCTTAAGGAGTCACTTAAGAGACTGAGGAGCAAATGGTCATAGGAAACTGTAGTTGGGAGGTAAGTGCTTACTGGACATTGGAGAGGTCTGTTTTGACTGGGATATAGTGAACCCATGGCTTTAACTGTGGGTAGAAGAATTCAACCCACTCATCACCAACATGAAAGACCAGCGAACCACACAAGAAGAGATGCTTGAACCGGAAACTTGCAGCTACACCTCGGAAATTAAACAGATACCTGAGAAAGAGAAGACAGCACACTTCACTTCCCGCAGCTGCCGCCACAAAGAACACCTCCCCGTTCCCCACACCATTCCCTCACCCTGCCTCCCCCTTCCCCACACCATTCCCTCACCCCGCTCTGCTCTTAGGATCTCCCTCCTTCCCTTTTGTAATTCGTTCCTTTTTTGAGTTAGTTCCTTTCTGGTTAGTTGTCACCTTGAAACCAACTAGAATCACTTGGGAAGGACTCAGTTGAGAAGACTCCGCTATCAGTTTACCTATAGGCAAGTCAGTAGGGGCATTTCCTCGATTAGTGATTGGCATCCTCGCTGGGGGTGATGCCGCCCGTGGGCAGGCTGTTCCAGGTCATATAAGGAAGCAGGCTTAGCAGGCCATAGGGAACAATCCAGTAATCAGTACTCCTCTGTGGCCTCTGCTTCAGTACCTGGCTCCAGGTTCCTACCTTGAGTTCCTGCCCTGAATCCCCTGGATGATGGACTGCAGGCTAGAAACTGAAATAAAGCCTTTCTCCTCAAGTGCTTTTTGGTCATGGTATTTTACTACAGCAATAGAAACCCTAACCATAACATAGTCACGCGCTTCACCTTGGACTAGACTTAGACTCAGAAATCCTCCTGCCTCATTCCCCCAAGTGCTGAGACTGTAGGGATTGAGCCACCATGCCCTATTCTCAATGTTCAAAACCACATCAGTATATATCTGCGCAGTTTCCATAAATTCCTTGCTTTTCCTGGGTTGGAGCTGCAGGTTGTTCCAGGAATATCAGATAAACAAAAGAAATAATTTCTCCAGAAAGAGTTATGTGGGACCAGTAGCTATGTGCTAGGTAGAAAACAGATTAGATCAGGAAGAAATAATAGGTTTTGTTTTGTTTTTATAGATTTTAGACCTATATAAATAATATAGGTATGAAATAATAATGATATACATTAAAACCAAAAGTAATAAAACTGGGCTGTAAAGGTGGCTCAGCAGGTGCTCGCCACCAAGCCTGAGGCCTGCATCACATCTTCAGAGCCTGGAGGGTGAAAGGGAGAACCGATCCTACTGAGTTGTAGTAGGACCTCCACGTGTATGCAATGGCAAACACGCACCCACACAAAATAAAGAAATGTAAAAAATACATTTTGAAAAGAGTAAAAAACTCCACGTGTTCCATATGGTGGAACACCTATGATCCCAGCCTTGGAGAGGTGGAGACAGAAGCAGCAGAAGCTCAAGCTCACCCCGGCTACATACTGAGTTATACAGAAAGTCAGGCTCCCAAACCGTTGTTCCCCTCATCAGTCCACCAGGCCAAAGACAGGCCGTCTTCTGGATATCGCCTTTTCTTCCAAGGCACAGGGAGACAAGTCTAAGCTAAGCAGCCCTCGAGAAGATGCTCCCCGCAGAGACCTCTCTCTGGGAAGACTGCAGAGACCTCTGAGAAGACTGCTCTCGTCTCAGCATTGCTCATTCAGTAGCCATCTCCAACAGAGAAGCACCACCCTGCAAGTTCCACTGGGTATAACCAACGGCCTCACTCCTGAGTCCCAGCTCAATCCTCCTCCCAGCCTCAGTTTGCCTGTTTGTTGCAATGATGGGAATGAACCTAGGGCCTCCATCATGCACATGCTCCAATGCCAAGTTGTACCCGGAGCTCCACATTATAACATGCGTCACTATGGCAAATATGTAATCTAACTGTTGGGAGGAGGGCGGTGGAGAGAGGTGATCCTGCCACTTTAATGAATGGTAATTAAGTCAATGCACTGCAGGCCTCGGGGAAAGCCAACCAAATTAACTAACACTTGAGATGAAAGTCTCCAAAGTGAAGAGTTTAGAAAGCAATACAGACATAACTGGAAGCCTTACTTGTATTTGCAGTGATCCACCAGGTGAACATCCTTAGCAGCTGGCTTTCCCAAGGTATCCTGTAGGTGAAAAGGCAGTTCTCACCATTAGCACTGTTAAAACATTTCACCAACATCACCTCACTGAAGCATTGTGATGAACAAAACACGCCCAGGAGGTATTGTCATCTTCACCAGACCACTGAGGAGCCCAAGGTTCCCAGTGGGAACTTACTCGGTGTCATGTTATCTTAATAGCAAATAGTTTGGACTCAGGTCTGTTTGGTTTGAGTCTGAACTCACCTGAAGTCAGGCTACCTTCCTTTAGACTAAGAGGTCATGGTGCATCGCGCACCTCCCTCCGTGGGAACTACACACACACAGTCACCAGTGCTGACTAATGGAGCTGAGAGCCGAAACTAACAGAGACATTCACTGAGCCACTGCTAAAATTTCACTAGGTGGCATGAGATTTCTCACAAAAGCCCATACCATGCCTGTAATCCCAATGGGGGATTTTACTGTCGAAGTTCAAGTGAAGGTGGAGGCAAGAGGATCACTTCAACATCAAAAGCTTAAGGCCAGCTTAGGCTACTGAAGACCCTATCTCAAATTCAGTCAATCAACCATGAAAATCCAGATTTCTGAATTTTCTTGAAGGACAGTAACAATAACAAAGACCTAGCAAAGCAAGCTCCCATCCCCACTTGGCAGCAGTCACTGGGAGCTATCCACGCGCCTCTGGCTTGCTCTTGCCTGTTTGCTTCACTGTCCCCTCTATAGGAGATGCTAACAGCCCGTGTGCTGAATCAAAGTGTGAAAACAGCTAGAACATGATCTACACCACCACATGGTAGCTTGGATTTCGTCTGTGGGCTATAGTTTAGCAATTCCTGGTTTAAATTCCCGGTTCTTCATCTCTTGGCTGGTGCTGCCCTTCTCCTGCTTTGTTTTTGGTTTTGAGATAGGGTTTCAGACACCGGTTAGGCTCAAAATCACTAACTGTAGATGCTCTTGAATTCCTGTGCATATTTGTGTTAAGGTTTCTTAAAACTCCTTTGCTCCAGTTTAACTAAAACTGCATAAGACAGGCTAAGGGTGGGGCTGGAGAGGGCTCAGTAGTTAAGAGTACTTGCTGCTCTTACAGAGGACCTGGGCTCAATTCCAAGCATCCTCATGGCAGCTCACAACTGTCCGTAACTCCAGCACCCTCTTCTGCAGGCACCAGGCACACATACATGTACTCTTACATACATACATGTAGACAAAACACTCACACACATTATACTTTTTCTTTTTCAAGACATGGTTTCTCTGTAGCTTTGGAGCCTGTCCTGGAACTTGCTCTGTAGACCAGGCTGACCTCAAACTCACAAAGATCCTCCTATCTCTGCCTCCCGAGTGCTGGGATTAAAGACGTGCCACCACCGCCCGGCTAAAACCAACAATTTAAATTAAAAACAAATCAGGCTAATGGTGTAGCTCAAGTAGAGTGTCTATCTAGCGCTCTGAGGTTTGATCCCCACTATGGCAACAATGAAAATGTATAAATAAAATTTATGCAAATAATTTCAGATATACATTGGGTTTTCTCCATGAAGATTAAACCTTTTTTCTCATATGCTGTGTTGAAATTGCAAATGAGGAAATTAGAACTTTAAATTCTTACTTAAGGTAAGAAGCCACAGTCAGGACAGATGGACCTTAAAACTAAAAGGTCACATTTTTCATATTTTAAGGAAATGACGATTACTGGAACTCTGGCCCCAGACACTTAGTCATTTAACGCACTGTTTAAGTTCTTAGGTTATACTCTGCAGCCACTGAGAACCATTCATTTAAACCAGGGGTTGCTGAACTACAGCCCACAGACCAAATCCAGCCCACCATGTGATGGCATAGAACTCGTGTTCTAGATATTCTCACATTTTCAAGGGACTGGGGGAAAAAGAGAAAGAAATATATCTTTGGTATGTAAAAATAACATGAACTACAGGTATAGCGACAGACAACTTCAATCCCAGCACTTGGGAGGCAGAGAGGGGCAAGCTGATCTCTATGAGTTCAAGGCCAGCCTGATCTAGTGAATTCCAGTATAGCTAGAGCTACGTAATGACACCCTGTCTCAAAAAAAAAAAGAAAAAAGACATGAAATTCAAATCTCACATGAAATTCAAATTTTGGTGTCCATAAATAACTAGGAAATAGTCATGTTGTGACGCTGCCCGCTCCTTTCACCATTACTGCAGGACAAGCAGTAATGACCTGGGCAGATCCACTACTTTCCTATCTGGCCGAGTGGCTGACACACTCGGCATAGCACCGTGAGTGAAGTCTGAAGACAGAGCGTTACAGACGCGCTAATGCTGGTGCACGGAACTTGCTCCATGGTCATCTCACCGCTGAGCGGACACCTAATCTGAAATTCTACCCGGCTGGCACTGCTCTCAGAGTCACCACTGCTGTGGTTCTGGTCAGAGGGCGGCTGATTACTTTCATAGATTTCCAGGCCTGGTTTTTGGTGTATTCTGCATCAACGAGTTTGGGATTTTTCCGAGACAGAAGAATGAGAGGATCTCTTTCTGGGCTTGTCCTACGGAGAAAATACAGAACATAAATCTATGTGGCCTACACCATAATGTCCCCAGTCTCTAAAAGGTGAGCAGCACTGGCCAGGGAGGCGGCTGCTGGCACAGATGGGGTAATTCTCTGGGTCTGGTACAGTAAAGGGAGGGTATCGTGGGTAGTGCAGCATTTTGGTGGTTCAGGCTACTCCCAATTTACCCATCAAAGATGGGAAGTATTGTGTCTTTCTTTACTTACATCCAGTTTTACTGTTTTGAAACATGACTGCATGTAGCCCAGGCTACTCTCGAACTAACCATATAGCCAATGTGGCCTTCAATTCTTGATCCTGATTGGTAATCTCCCAGGCACCACATATGGCCTGCATCTGGTCAATATGATTGTACTGGCTAGGTTTACGTCAACTTATTGTAAGCTAGAGTCATCAGAGAGGAGGGAGCCTCAGTTAAGGACATGTCACCCTAAGATCTGGCTGTAAGGCATTTTCTTAATCAGTGATCAATGGGGGCGGGCCCAGCCCATTGTGGACTGTGCCATCCCTGGGCTGCTTTCTGTAAGAAAGCAGGCTGTGCAGACCAGTAAGTAGCATTCTTCTGCGGCCACTGCATCAGTTCCTGCCTCCAGGTTCCCAGCCGTGAGTTCCTGGCTTCTGATGATGAACCGTTCTGTGGAACTGTGAAGGAAATAAACTCTTTCCTCCCCGAGTTGCTTTTGGTCATGGTGTTTCATCACAGTAATTCTAAGGCACTGATGTTCTAGTCACCACAGCTCTATTTCAGGGAATGGTTTTCTTTTTTAGACAGTTCAACCAATACCTATCATCATTGCCTTTTACAGCTGTGTGGCTACATAACCACCACTCACCAAAATAGCTACACAGTCTTTGTCATGCAGTCTGATGGCTATTCTTGTTTGCCAACCATGAATATATAATATTTAAAGTTGAAAACCAATATAGTATTTAAATTTGAAAACAAGCTAGGCATAGAAGCACATATCTTTAATCCCAGTGTTCATGAGGCCAAGGAGGATCTCTGTGAGTTCAAGGCCAGTCTGAACTATATAGAGAGCTCCAGGCCAGTCAGGGCTACAAAGTGAGACCCTGTCTCAAAATATACACAAACAAAAAAAGACAAGACCACAGTGATTACATGCTCATAATCCTAGCTACTTGGAAAAGCAAGCAAGTCTCAAGTTCAGGCTAGTCTAGTCTGTATAGCAGAACCCTGCCAAAAAAAAAAGGTGATCTCAGATAGACAGCACACCACTACAAAAACTATGAACTCTCCTCTTTAGGTCTATTACCCATTCCACGGATACTGACTGTGCCACCCGCCTGTCAGCGCTGTCCTCAGCAGAACACAGCCAGGGCTTTTAATCTTCCTACCACCTCTTCTTTCCTCTCCATTCCCCAGCCTCAGCCTGTGCCACTAAACACTATTTAGCAGCCACACGGTCTGAGCACAAGGCAGTCAGGAGACCTAGTGATGATCCCTGCCAAGGCAGCCCTGAGATACTGAGGCACAGTGACGTGACAAGCTATGTCTAAGGAACTGTACACAGGAAGAGGATCATCCACTCTGCCCCACAGATGGCACTCTACAAAGACTGACTGAGTTAACTGTTGGGGACTTGACTTCTTTGAATTCCAGTTTAATTGTGAGTGATTTGGCAAATAGTTGATGCCCTGTTTTGTTTTATTTATTTATTTATTTATTTTGTGGTGATAAGTCCATGATCAAAAGCAACTTGGGGAAGAAAGGTCTGATTGGCTTACATATCCTGATCACAATTGATCTTTGAGGAAACTGGGGAGCAACTATTGCAAAAGAAGGAACCACAAAGGAAAGTCACTTATTGGCTTGTTTCCGGCCAGGGTCATGTTCAGCTACTTTTCTTATCCTTTCTGGGACCTCATACCCAGGGAGGCATGGCCCACCAAGGGACAGGCCCTCCCACGTCAATCACCAAAGAAGAAACTGCCCCACGGGCATGGCTGTACACTGATCTGAGGGAGGTATTTTCACAATGGAAGTTCTCTCCTCCCAGGTGACTCTAGTTTGGGTTAAGTTGACAAAAACTAACCAGCACAACTGGATTCTTCTCAGGTTTAAGATCCTGCCAGTACGCATTTTGTTGTTGTTGGTGATGGTGGCTGTTTTGAGACAGGTCTCACCATATAATCCTGGTGGGCCTGGAAACCACTATGAGATTCAGGCTGGCCTGAAACTTAACCTATAGACCAGGCTGGTCTGGAACCCAATTCTGAAGACGAGGAAGGCCTGGGGCTTGTAGTCCTACTTCTGTCTCTTGATTGCAAGATTACAGATGGGTGCCACTACGCTTGGTCATCATTCCACATCCATTTCTGCCCCTGCGTCTTGAGTGCAAGATTGCAGATGTGTGCTCCTACACCTAGCTATCATTCCAAGTTCATTTCCTGGTTATTTTAGCTTTCCCTTTGAGTAACAGGATACATTAGACCCTCAAGACTGCATAATTTTACCCACTGCTTGGAAGAATATTGTTATTACAGGTCAGAAAACATAATTACCTTGATCCTCGGAAATATGCTGTAGAATTTTTCTTTTCCCATGGCCACTGTGCTGCTGACCTGAAAATACAATTTTTTTTTAAATTAGTTTTGGGGCCTTTTCCTAGACTATCTGTTTTAACCATTTCTGAATATTAGTTCAGAACTTTGTACCTTTAAATAAACCTGTCCAAGGCTACTGAAACAAGCCATGAGTAAAAGCACAAACCCTTTGATTACTGTTTTGATGTTCTGAAGGGGCTTGCCAGGAATAGCTACAAATTCACAAACCCATTAACATTAACTTACTGAAACATGGTCCAGATGGCATTCATAGGACCATTGAGCTGGCAGTGAGGGTTTCCTCTCTGTGGAGAAGGCTATTAATAAAAATAGCACGTGACAAGAAATGCAAAGGAACTGAGTGAAAGGGAATTCACTTCCTGGCTTCATGCTTTGGGAATAAATCAAAGAGCACCAGATGTTATGTACTATGCTATCTGAAAGGACCCTGGGATTCTTAAGGCTTCATGATGCTCTAAGAAAGATGAAATCCCTGAAAGGCAGGAGTCAGTGGATATTATCATGACCAGCCTTCCTTGCTACAGTTCACATAGCTTTTAACTGCCCTTGCAGGAACATCCCTACCCTGCACAGAAGTCTATGCAGTGTCTTCCTCTACGCAGAGAAGGCTGAACTGGAGTAGATGAGGGACAGTGGGCTGTATTATAGAAACAGAAAAACACAGGATGCGAACTTTTTGAGGTCTAGGAGGATTTCAGACAGTGGCATGCTTCTTGTTTCCACTCACCTGAGAGCGATGTTTGGTCCTTCCAAGGCTCTCAGACCTCTGCCCTCGGCTAACCTGGTCCATCCTTTAACCCTTTATTTTCCTTTCTTTTTACAGAGGGGCTACATGTAGTCCAGGCTGGCCTCACACTCTTGAGTCTCCTTGCTCTGCCTTCCAAGTGCCAGGACGCAGGTGAGTGGCACCACTGCCTGGTTTCCAGCGGTGCTGAGAAAGACACCTAGGTCTCTAGGCATGCCGGGAAAGCAGTCTACCAACGAAAGACATCTCCAGTCCTATCTTTTCATTTTATTTGGAGACAGGATCATACTGTGTATCCAAGGCTGGGACTTGCTATGTAGCCCAGTAGCTCAGGCTGGTCTTGAACTTGCCATCTTCCTGTTTTAGCCTTGCAAGCGCTGGGATTGCACCAGGTATATACCACCAGGCCCAGCTAGCACTTTCTTTTTGTCTTGAGCCAGGCTCTCGCTGTGCAGCCCTTATTGGCCTAGAGCTCGCTGTTTTGCTGAAGCTAACCATTTTTCTTTTTTATTTTTAAGATTTATTTATTTATTATATATATATGGTGTCCTGCCCACAGTCATGCCTGCAGGCCAGAAGAGGGCACCCACTAGATCTCATTACAGATGGTTGTGAGGCACCATGTGGTTGCTGGGAATTGAACTCAGGACCTCTGGAAGAACAGCCAGTGCTCTTAACCTCTGAGCCATCTCTCCAGCCCCACTTTTCTTTAATGTGCATTGGTGTTTTTCCTGCATGTATGTCTGTGTGGAGTTACAGACAGTTGTTAGTTGCTATGAAGGTGCTGGGAGTTGAACCCTGGTCCTCAGGAAGAGCAGTCAATGAATGCCCTTAAACGCTGAGCCATTTATCCAGCCCCCGCCTTAGCCCTGCTATCTTAAAGCTTGCATGAGGCCCCAGCCACTGCTTCCTGGGTGCTAGAACTGTAGGCACTGTTTGTGACAACTTTATCTGACTCTCCAGCCCAAGGCCAGAACTATTTCTTATTCCTCTGAAGTATAAACTATCCACTGATTGGAGGGTTTTGTCCTTTTGTAGTTAGTGGGAATGACATAGACATTGTTTCAGAGTCTGTGGTAAAGCACAAAGCGTTGCAAAAGCACCTGGAATCCCCCTGCCCACAGCAGCTGGGGAAGACTCTCAGGGCTGGAGAGAAGGCTCAACAGATAAGGGTATGTGCTGCTCTGGCAGGGTACTGAGTTCAGTTCCCAGTACCCATGTTCCACAGCTAACAACTGTCCCGCTCCACAGATCCAACACCCTCTTCTGGCCTCTGAGGGCACTGCGTTTGGTGCATAACCCCACACACAGAAACACACATACACATCAGTTAAACCTAAGAAAGAATTTGTCAAAGGATTTCCTTCCAACAGTGCTGGCACGCATCTGCAAGCTCGGCACTTGGGAAATAAAAGCATAAAGATGACTAGGTCAGGGACATCATTAACCACAAGGGGAATCTGAGGTCAACCTAGGCTGTGTGTCTCAAAAATAAATAAAATGAAACTGCTTTCCATTCATCTCTCCACGAAGCTGGGTCCTCCTCCCCTTTTCACAGCACTAGATGCTTCGGCCAGTACCTTGCACATGCTAGGGAAGTGTTCTATCGCTGAGCCACATCTGTAGCCCTTACTGGCACTGTTTCTGTTCGCTTACCTACCCACGCGACATGTGGCTACGTCTGGAAACATTTCTGAGGAACTGCTACTGGCATTTAGTGGGCAGAGATGTTAAATATCCTAGAAGGAACAGGACAGCTCCTTACCACAAAGAACTACCCAGTCCAAGTATCAGTATTACCAAGCCTGAGCAAGCTCGCTCGATGGAACAGAAGGCACGCCACATCTCCAGAGCACTTCTGTGTTTTAATCAGCCCCCTCTGAATCTCCAGCCACACTTGTAAAGGTAACAGACTCTGGGAACAAGATTTCTGGAAAAGTAAGTACCAATAAGCCAGGTACGGTGGTACATGCCTGTAATCCCAGGACTCAGTAGACTGAAGCTGGCCAATGGCAAATTCAAGATGAGCTTGTTTTACATGGCAAGACTCCATGGGCAGGGCACCATCAGTGTAACCCCGATACTGTGAAAATCATGAATGTAAGATATAGCTGGTTTAGGAAGTGTAGACGGCCAGACCCTGAGAAGTCTGGTAGGATGGAGTCAGTAGGCCAAGGCATGTCTCGGTCACGAGGATCTGGAATATACTTGTCCTTAATATACTTGAGGGTCCACTACAACCCAGCATTAGCACCAATTATCAAGCACAATTCCAAGTAATTTTTAAAAACCAAGCAGAGCAGTAACTACCTATAAGGCTGGTATTTGGGAAGGCAAATCCCAGTATCCAGGAAGATCAGGGGTTTGAGCCCAGTCTGAGCTACACATTCAAGGACAGACTGGGTTACAAAGTGAGACTGAACAGATTATCTCCCCTTCCTCACAGCAAGGTCACTTAATTTACTCTCTCTTATCAAAATAACAATGCACAGCAGAGCTTGGCTCACGCCTGTAAACCCAGCACTTGGCAGAGGCAGAGTGAAACAGGAGGGCTGTTCGAGTCTGAGCTGGCCTGGGAACTACATAACAACTTCCGGGTCAGGCTGGGGCACTGAGTGAGACCCTGTGTTTAAGAATATTTAAAATTAAAAAAAAAAATTAAAAGAAAATGGTGGGGCTGGCAAGATGGCTCAGTGGTTAAGAGCACTGACTGCTCTTCCAGAGGTCCTGAGTTCAATTCCCAGCAACCACATGGCTCACAGCCATCTGTAATGAGATCTGGTGCCCCCTTCTGGTGAGCAGGTGTACATGGAAGAAATGTTGTATATATAATAAATAAATAAATCTTTAAAAAAAAAAAGAAAGAAAAGAAAATGGTGCTGGAGAGATGGTTCAGTGGTCAAGAGTACTTGGTGCCCTTGCAGAGGATCTGGATGCAGTTCTCCGTGTTCACATGACAGCTCACAACCACCTGTAACCCTTAGTTCTAGAGGATCTGATACCCTCTTCTACCTAGGGGACCCTAGGCGTGCATGTGGTACATATATAGACGTGTAGGGAAACATGCAAATAAAATAAAAAATCATCTTAAAAACGCTTAAAGACTCTTGTAACCCTTCCCTGAGAAGCACTGCTGACAATTTAGGATAGCGTCTTCTGCCCTTTTTGATAGGGATCTCTAAAATTTGAGTAGGGTCTTCTAATTTCCAGGCTACCCTCAAACATAGTTGAGGTTGGTCTTGAACTTGGGATCCCCCTACCTCCACCTCTCCAGTGCTGGGATTACAGGCATGAGCCACCATGACCAGTCTGTGCAGTGCTGGGCATCGAATCCTGGGCTTCATGCCTGCGAGGTAAGTGTCCTCGGGCCCGACAGGAATACTTATATACACACAAAACTGCTCATACTACGTGACAGTCTCCTGACTTTTATATTGTGTGTGTGTGTGTATACCTTTCTGTGTGTGAGCATATAATGGGGCTAGAAGAAGACATAGCTGTCAGACTTTATTCCCTCGAGATAGGAGCTTCACTGATAGGGCTCTGGCCATTTTTGCTAGGCGAGCTGGCCAGGGAGCTCCCAGGATCCACCTGTCTCTGGCCCCAGAAACTCTGGGGGTTACAGGCACACACAACTATGCCTGAGTTTTACGTGGATGCTCCATAGCCAAGCTCATATCCTCAGGCTGCACAGCTAGCACCCTACCTACTAAGCCATCGCCCCAGCCCAGGTGGGAATCTTAAATTATTGACTGTATTCTGCTGTTTACCCCATGAAAACTCACAGCGAGGGAGAAACAAAACCTTTCCAAAGGACCTACCTTAGCAGATCTTCTCTGAAGAGGTCCCACCGTCCAAGACCAGTAGGATAAAGTGGCCACACAGCAGGGCCCCCTTCCCAAAATGTCCATGCAGGATACATGATATCATGGTACTCCGATGTCTTTGACAGAAACAGAAAGGCATTCTGAGTAAGTTTTGGGAGAGAATGAGAAGCAGCCGGTTGCATTCATTATACAGAGTTGGGATAATACAGAGTTGGGATAAAGGCCTTCATGGTGCCAGAGAAATACTGCATTTGTCTGCGAGGTTAGCTCTGAGAACACAGCTCCATGACAGAGCACTTTATAGAGCACTTACTGACCACAAGTGAGGCCCTAAATGCAATACCCAACACCACAAGGCATCACCTCTTTCTTTTTTCTTTTTTGAGACAGGGTTTCTCTGTGTAACAGCCCTGGCTGTCCTGTAACTAGCTCTTGTAGACCAGGCTGGCCTCAAACTCACAGAGATCCACCTGCCTCTGCCTCCCGAGTGCTGGGATTAAGGGCGTACGCCACCACTGCCTGGCTAAGGCATCACCTCTTATGCCTAGACTGTAGACATTAGAAGGCAAGAATTACCAGGGGTAAAAACAGCAGATCTGCCTGGTTGGGGTGGTGCACACCTTTAAGTCCATCACTCTAGAGGCAGTGGCAGGTGGATTTCTGTGGATTCGAGGCCAGCCACATCTATACAGTGAGTTCTAAGACAGCCAGGGCTACACAGTGAAACCCTGTCTTGAGGGGGAAAAAAGTAACAGACTCTCTGAATCCCAGAATTTTTAACCATATTAAAGGTCAAGTTTTTCAGTTCTTCAAAATTCTGGAGGTTTTTTTTCTTTTTTTGAGGAAGGAAGGATAATATTCCCAATTATGAATAATCAGTTCTGTCAAAACATAACTGCTGTTACATCCTCGTGTTTCCCCTGCTTTTCCAGTTCTGAGTTATTTCCCAGGGGGTATTCTGAGAGTAAGAATCAGGAAATAACACTGATCACGGTGGTCTGAACGCTGACTCTTCCTCTTCGCCAGAAGTGAGCGCTCCACTGTACGCCTCCATGTCCAGGGAATGGGGGAATAAAATCCCTAACTCTACCTATGGGTTTATTTTCCAAACCCAAGACAACTTACAACAGCTTGATAAGAAACTGTCTGATGACTAGTAAGTCATGATCTGGTGTCACCTAACACTGTGGGTGTCCCTGTTGAGCTCATACTGGCTGTTCACGGATCAGAAGGACCAAGGGAAGAACGGAAGAATGCAGGGAGTCTAATCACATACATGGGTGGGGGGTGCTTGCTGTTGTTTTTTGTTTTTCGTTGGTTTTTGTTTGTTTGTTTGTCTGAGATAGGTAGGACCTTACTGAATAACTCTGGCTGGCCTGGAACTTATCATAGACCAGGCTGGCCTCTAATATAGTGGTCCTTCCCTTTCTGCCTCCTTAGTGCTGGGATAAGCCAGGGATCTTACAGGCCGAAGCCATCAAGTCCAACACACATATTTTTGGGTAAAAGTTTAAAATCCTCTGTTCCTACCTATGGCTGCCTCTATTATGTGGCTACTTACAAAGCCTTTAACCCACTGTTTCTCCACTGCAACTCCAGGTGTAAGGCCTGACTCCTCTCAAGCACTTAGAAAGTCCCAGGTGACCCATTAAGCATCTCCAACAAAGCAGTTGTTCAGTAGGAACTTCACAGTTAACCAAAGCTAACAGACTGCAATTGCTCCTCTGGATGTTGCTGTCAGAGACTGTGAGAGCCAGGAGGGAAGTAACAGGAAAACAAAGGCAATAAAAGTGACATCACACTGGAACCAGCTTTTGAGAAACCAGCATAAATCACTTACAACACAGGAAGTAAGTCTCTTGAGAACACTGTGATAAAGAGAGAGGGGCGGCTAGGAGATGGCCTGAAAGGTAAAGTGTCTGTCTTGCAAGCACGAAGACCCAAGTTCCAGTCCCTGAAGTCACAAAAAGCTGGGCACAATGGCACACAGTAGAACCCTGGGGTTTGCTGCCCTGCCAGGCAGCCTAATCAGTAAGCTCCAGGCCAATGAGAGATCTTGACGCAAACACAAGGCAGATGGCTCTGAGAAACAACACCCACGGTTGAGCTCTGGCCTCAGAGCCCACACACATACATCCATGTATTGACCTCTGGCCTCAGAATACACACACACACACACATCTATGTATTGACCTCTGTCCTCAAAGCCCACACATATACATCCATGTATTGACTTCTGTCCTCAGAGCCCACACACACATCCATGTATTGACCTCTGGCCTCAGAATCCACACATATACATCCATGTATTGACCTCTGTCCTCAGAGCCCACATACACATCCATGTATTGACCTCTGGCCTCAGAAACCACACACATACATCCATGTATTGACCTCTGGCCTCAGAGTCCACACATATACATCCATGTGCAACTGTCCCCACACTAAAACAAAAAGGAAAAGGAAGAAGAGAAAAGAAAGAAAAAACTAAGAATACTGCTTTCGCTGGGCAGTGGTGGCGCACACCTTTAATCCCAGCCCCTGGGAGACAGAGGCAGGTGGATCTCTGTAATTCAAGCCCAGCCTGATCTACAAAGCAAGTTCTAGGGTAGCCAGGGCGGTTACACAAGGAAACCCTGTCTCGGAAAAAAGAATACTGCTTTGAAGAAAGCAAACCAGAGCCCCTGTTCCTTCACTCAAAGACCATAGTCGTCCTAAACCCACTGTCTTTCGGCCATACCACCCGATTCAGGATGCTTCATACCTGGTTTCTACAGAAGGCACTCCTTGCCAATACAGCATCTGCATGAGCCTGAGTACAGACAGGCTGCTTTCCTGCCCCAAATTCTCCAAGTCCATAGGTGTCACTCCACTTCTATCCTCCCTAATAGGATCCTAACTCCCTTTCACTCACCTTCTTGGTCACCCTAGGCCCATCTGTACAATACACTGTTTAGACACAAACCATGTATTACCCAGCACCTTCAATGCAAGATTTCAGCTACGCTGAGTGCCTGGGACACAGACAAAGACAGGACCAAGGGTACTCAGCACTGTGGCTACTGGATACACTACAGGAATGGGAGAAACATTTCTCAAATGACAGCATTCCCTAACTAAGCCTATGAGCTTTCCTGGATTCCTGTGAGAGCTGTAGGCTCCTAAGGCACCCTTCTCCCTAGCCATAGATATTAGTCTAAGGTACTCTTCTTACATTACATATGGGTCTTCAACTCTATTTCACCAGTCTTATGGTTTGGTGATTGTGAATTAACACAGAACAAGTTCATTCCTGGATGATGGCCAGCCTCATCCTCACCAATACCCATCAGACTGCCGATGAAGATCTCTTGCTCCTATCAGAGGGTCTCACCCTCTGTTCCCATGTGGCCCTTCCTGTGCTCACCTTACTGAAGGAGAAGACAGGGATGGTTGGCTCCATCCACTTAGGAACCTGAGGATAATCTCGTACATTGATGACCATTTCCATGTCCGGGAGACGCTGAATCACTGCCAAAAGAAAGTGTTCGACACCACTACACCTGTCAACCAGACAAAAACACAAAATCGTCAAGAGTCGTGCCTGCAAGCTGTAGGGCGAGGAAGGATGCTAACATTACGGTGAAACAAGCCAGTGCCCAGACCGTCAGCCCACTTCACAGTCCCCTGAATGCAATGCTTCTACAGCGACTACGCCCCTTTTCACAAGGCACAGTTTACTGTTCTTAGCTAAATTGCTTCCACAGTCCTAACTTTGAAGAGAATACCACTTGTACACACATCACTTCTGATCGTTACCCGGTCTTTCTTCCCACGACACAGAATAGCTTAATCAGTAGAAAAGATGCAAATTTTAATAGACAAAGTGAAGACCTTATTTCCTAATTCTGTTCCTTCCCACATGAAAACACTGCTATAGCTTGGATCTGGGATGTCTGGTTACCCAGTCTTTCTTCCCACGACACAGAATAGTTTAATCAGTAGAAAAGATGCAAATTTTAATAGAGAAA
>JABTXL010019314.1:3635976-3740283 GCA_025134845.1 Neodon shergylaensis
ACAGAATAGTTTAATCAGTAGAAAAGATGCAAATTTTAATAGAGAAAGTGAAGACCTTATTTCCTAATTCTGTTCCTTCCCACACGAAAACACTGCTATAGCTTGGATCTGGGATGTCTGGTCCTCGACTGGAAGGTGACGGTAAACAGTTAAGATAGGGTGGTTCTGGATCACAGAAGCCATGCTTCCAAGGAGAGCATGAGCTGTTGCATTCTCTCCCTCCCTCCCGGGATCCTCACCTTCCCAAGTGACGGAGTGTAAGCAGGTTTCTCTACCCAGTACTGCCTTCCATGCTGCCCTGAATAACCACAGACCCCAAAGCAAGAAAGCCAACTGACCAGACTGAAACCATGAGCCAAAATAAAACGATCCTCTATGCTTACTTGTCTCAGATGTTTTGTTACAGCAGCGGGAAGCTGACTAACATACCGAGTTAGGGTTTTCACTGCTGTGGAGAGACACCATGACAGCGGCAACTCTTATAAAGAAAGCATTTAATTGGGGTGACATATAGTTCAGAGGTGCAATCCTTTATCATCAGGACTGAAAGTATGGTGGCATGCAGGCAGACATAGTGAGTGTCATGACAGGTGGCACACAGGCAGATGTGGTGCAGGCTATGGCTTGACCAGAAGGGAGCAGGAAGTCGACTGACTCACTGGGGAAAATTCTAAGCATAGGAAACCTCAAAGTCCACCCCCACAGTGACACACTTCCTCCAACAAGGCCACACCCACTCCAACAAAGCCACACCTCCAAAGAGTGCTACTCTCCATAAGATTATGGGGGCAAATTACATTCAAACTACCAATGGTACCATTTTACTTTCTTCCAAGGTTAGCTCTTGATGAAGGAAAACCTTTCATACGTTCAACCTAAATACAGATCATTATCAAAACTTGCTCTGCAAGACAGAAACGGACCGATAAAATCATGAAGACCAAAACACCACTTTCTCACTGCACTCCCTGAGAAGCCTCAGAGAACTTATTTATTTTTCTGAAAGAAAGGGAAAATGTTTGGCTTGGTTCTGCCCTATCCTTTGAGGTCCTACCGCCACCACTCCAGGAGCTGACAGGTCTAGCAGCTCACAGACTGATCAGAATTTTCTGGCAACATGGCTGGTCTGGAACTTACTACATAGACCATCTGACCTCAAACTTTTGGTCATCTTCCTTCTCTGCCTCCCAAGACCCAACATTTCAGCCACCATGCCAGGCTAAAAGAGTTTAACACACAAGGAGATAGCTACCAAATAAACTTTATTTCTTATTATTTTATAGTCTATTATTACAACTATAATTATTAAATATTATTTATAAATATTACATACATATTTTACATGTAAGAAGATAACTACCAAATAAAATCAATGGTTCATAAACATAAAATACTTGTGTATGTAATATATTAATAATAAGGAAGTGTCAATGAGACCAGATAACTTTTTACAATCTGGTTGACAAAGATTCTAAAAGTCTAATACACTGCATTGTCGTAGAGGGTATGAGGTTTACTTAAGAGCATGAGAGCCAGACATGGTGGCACACATCTTCAATCCTAGCGCTATGGAGGAAGAAACAGGTGTAACTCTGAGTTCAAGGCCAGCCTGGTCTACGTAGGAAGTTCCAGGCCAACCAGAGCTACATAATGAAACACCGTCTCAAATAAATTAGTAAATGAATTAATTAAAAATCTTTAAAAAGCATGGGAAACAAAAACAAAATACAGTACTTAGCCCAGCTATTCTGGGAATTCAGCCTACAAGTGTACATGTCCATGACCAGTGTGCGCAGAGGTATATGCATATATAAGCATAGTAAAGCTTGTATTGGTCAGATTTTGTAGAGGTTTTGTAAGGAGTAATTTAAATATTCACTGACAGAGGACTAAATGAAGAAATCCATACAGTGAGCTATTACTATGCCATCATAAACCTGCATAGAAATACCTGGCTCACAACACACATTTATAAATCCCTCTGCTTCACTTTCTCCTGTAGCCCACATTACCCTACCAGGTTTCATTAGTCTATTCTTCATAGCCTGTGAAACCAGGCCAACAAACAAACAAACAAATAAATAAAATAAATAAATGAAACAGAAGGCAGAGCCAATGCCATCATAATTAATGATGTACAATAGATTGCGTAAAATAGCTGGTAATAAAAAATAAATAAAATCCCAGGCAAGGTGAGTTATCCACACTTCCTGAAATAGGAGGAAAGATTCACTCGTTAATCTTCTAAGTTGGCATCTAGGAGGACTTGACAGTATCGTTAGCCTACATGTAGCATCCTTAGAAGACACCAGAAGATACGTCTTCATCTTACCTGGATGGGAACATGCAGTCATCTTCCCGAAATAATCTGTGCTTAATGATCTGGTAGTGGGTCCCTAGCTTCCGCCTGACCACCTCAGCCATCATCTTCCTGGAGATGCCACCTCGGAAAGGAGTGAGGTCCTCATGGATGACACTGTGAGAGAATGGGAACTGTTGAGGAAAGCAGGCCAAGAAATCCCGATAAATCCCGTCTATTCCCAAGCGCATCTTGTTCAAAGAATAAACTAAACAGGGGAAGTAATGGATAGGAATGAGCAACTCTTCTAAAAGCACTATGGGTAACTAAAGAAAAAAAAAAGAACCTAAAGCTCAGGACCTGGGGAAGATGGGCTTGCACAAGGTCCTGAGTTCACAACCCCAGCACCAGTGAACACAGTCATAACCCCAGCCCTGTGGAGGGTAGCGAGGCAGATCACCAAAGGCTCGCTGGCCCCAGTCTGGTTCAGTGAGAGACCCAGACTTTGCAGAATAAGGCACAGTGACACCTGAAAGAAACATACCCAAACACACACAACACACACAATCCAACATGCTGAGGCGTAGTTCAGTTAAGAGTGCTTGCTTGGCATGGGCAAGGTCCTAGGTCTGGTCTCCAGCACCACAAAAGCAAACTGTCAAACACAGCAAAGCAACAGGAAGAAGAAGTCCATGTTTCTTCTTCCTTCCTCCATCAGGCTTGCCCCCGCCCCCTTGGATGGCCTATTCATGCCACACCCACGACCATAGTTCCTGCCATCTCATAGATGTCTTATTTTCCTTGATTTTAAAGGCAAGGCTCGTGCTCCCCAGCATAGGCTGCAGTCACCAGGAAATCAGTTACTTTACAACTCTTTTCAAGTTCAGCACCACGTAAGTTTCAAGAAGTATCGTTAGCATCAGGAGAATTTTTGAAGAATCTTAGAAAGACCAAGGGCAAGGACTGCTGTTTATCTGAGCTTTCAGAGGAAAGACATGGCTTGCCATAAGGGGTAGTCAGTTGGAAACGTAGGTTAGAACCCCTCAGGCTTGCTATCCACGGGCTTATCTTTCTACTATACTAAACCCAGGCCAAACTTGCATACCTTAAAGATTAAAAACCAAGAGGAAATACTGATTATATTATATAGATGATATATACGCTCATTCCTTCAACAAGCAATTGCAGAGGGTCAGCACCAGAGAGAAGACATAGACTCAGGTCCTAAGATGCTTTCAGTCCGTGGGTGAAACAGAAAAGCGCATTGCTAAATCCCACAGGGAGTAGAGGCCATGTGGAGAATACTGAGCCTCCCAGGGCATTTTCTCATCGTGGAAGAGCCACCTAAGGTACCCCTTCAGCTCTCACGACATCCTTAGATCACTGATAACTGCCATCAAGATCTCTTGCAGGACTTTGGAAAGTTTCCCTAGGTCAAGAATCCAGCTCTCGGGGACACATTAAAGAACTCACCCGTGATAGCAGCTGCAGTTTTGACTTGTACATGGTTCATAATTCTCCAAAGCCCTGTTAATTTGGTCAATAAATACTTTCCATTTTGAGCCTTCAAAAAGTGAAGGAAATGAGAGTTAACAAAATACCCTTGGCATTCGCATGTGCAAGCAGCAGGCAGAAGCAACAGAAGACCAACACTTGCAGAAATCCCCTTCCTTTCCCAGTAGTGGAAACGAAATGCCAAGAAGGATTCTTTGTGTAACTTGTCGGGGCTTGAGTCAAGTCTGCTCCTCTACCTGGGCCATCAGGTATCTAAGAAATTGGAAAAGTCACAAGCTTAATGTTCGGCCTTAAACGGCTATGGATACAGTGGACTTCGACACGGATTCTCACCTAATCAAACTGAGCCCCTTCGAGAGAGAACCAATGCAAAGTCTTAGACATAACCCTCCCTCATCTGTTGTTCTGTCATAACAGGTAGGAGTCTCCCTCTCAAAAGGGTGCAAAACACAGGGGACGTCCCTCTCTCTCCCTACCACCCCCAGTTCTGGAAGATGGGTCCAGGGATAGAAGCAGCAGAGGCCCAGACACCTCTGCTCGCCCCCGCCCACGCCGGCTGCCCAGCTCGCGCTGCAGCCACACAGCATTCTCCGCGCGCCGCGGGGCAGGAGCGAGCGCCTCAGGAACCAAGCGCACCCCAAGTCGCAGCGGCAGGCTTGGCCCTGCCCGGAGCCCACCTGACTCCTTCTGGCGGGCCTGCACCCGGAGCAGGAGCAAGAGCAGCATCCATGGCCCAAGCCGACAGCCCGCCAGCAGCTCCATCGCCCGCAGACCAGACCACTGCGGATCCTGGCCCGCACGCCGGCGGAAGCGCCGCCCTGCACAGGGATGGCCGCGGACGCCAGGCACGTGGGAGCTGCCCGGCACAAAGATGGCTGCCCAGCACCCCGCCCCCCCACCTCCCCTGCAGGCACCTAGAAGCTAATCAAGATAGTACTGCTAGTAATGGTCATTCCTTCCGTTTTGTGACAAAATGAAGGTCAGAGGGAGTACATTTCTTGCCACAGCTACACACAGAGACTAGGCTAGGTCATCCCAGAACACCAGTTTATTTATTGAGCATATGGATGGATGCAAACTGTCAAGTCACAAAGTGCTGCAAATAGGTTAGCATGGGTCACTTTACAATAGGAATTTATTGCAATTATAACACAAATTGGCGGTGGTAAACAAGATTTATAGTAAGCCCTTATCTTGAACTAAGGCTAGAATATCAAGCAAATTGAACATTTTTAAGCTATATCATTATCATTAAGTTCTTTTTTTTTCTTGAGACAGAGTGTTACTATATAGCTCAGGCTGATCTCTATCTCACTATCCTCTTGCCTCAGCTTCCAAAGTTTGGAGGTACATGCCACCAGACCTTGTCAAATGCGGAACCGAACTTCAAATGTGTTAGTGTTTTTATAAGCAAACAACAAACCAGGAGACTCACAGCAGCCAATCACAAAAGGACTATACAGGAGACTTGGCTCAGCGACCAAGCGCACACATTGCTCCTGCAGAAGATCTGAGTTTAATTTTCAACACCAATGTCCCATGAGTCACAGCTGCCTGTAATTCCCCAGTTTCTAGGGGATCCAGCATCTGGCCTCTGACCCCAGAGGACACCCGCACTCAAGTGCACATACTTGCACACAGACTCATTTGTGCTTGACAATAATAAAAACCAATCTCTTTAAAAAGGGAAAAGGCCAGTGCAACCTGGGCAAGTATGATTTTTTTTTTCTAAAAAAGTTCCTTGTTATAACTGTTATGGTAGAAAATAAAATGCCGCAGGTCCCCCAGTGTCCCGTGGGCCACGAGGGGCAGCGGATCCCAGGCAGGGATGAGAGATGAGAGACCTAGACGGATAGGCAAGCCATGCTGAGTCCTTTCAGATGAAAACAGCTCATGAAGAGAACAGAGGGTTATTTGCAGAGACTATCACATAAAAAGGATGGGACATAAAGAAAAGGTTGGGAGGAGGGCCCAAACTAAACTCTCCTAGTCCCCTGACATCCCAGTCCCCTTCCTCCAGGATAACCAACTTAATAATTTTCTAGGCATTGTTCCTTCCTTTCACATTTCCAATTAAATTGTTACATTCCTCATTTCCATTCCTTCCAGGGGATATGGAAGTGATGTTTGTAGTGGCTGTGTTGTGTTGAGTGGTTACGGAGCCGGTTTTTGCTTGCTTGCTTGTTTTTGTTTTGTTTTAGTTTGGTTTGTATGGGTGGTCTTGACATGATATTTACAAGCAGGAACATCATAAGAGACCCTGACCACTTACAGCTCATCGATGAAGCCTAAGGGAGGGCTTTCCTTCAGCAAAAAGGATTGGGGAGGGACATAAAGTAACAGGAAGAAAGAAAAAGGAGACCAAAGGACAGTGTCCATTTTGTTTTATTGCTAGGATACTTTCTGACAAACCTGTTTCAGCTCTGGCTTAGCATAGATAGGATGTTTTCAACAAGCTATTTAGCGTCAGTTTGTTAAGTTTCCTCTGTAAAATGGGAATCATGGAGCTATCTAACAAGGTGTTCACAGATTTCTTTTTTTAAGACTGGGTCTTTGTACTGTCCACACTACTATGTGTATTACGGTACTACGCCTGTAGTGTAGAGCCTGCACTACAGGACCATTCACGGGAAAGGGCCTGGAGATTTAACCACACAGAGACACAGGTCGTCCTTGAAACAAGAATGCCTCCTTTAGTGTGTGCCACCAGAACCGCTTATATATGGATCCTTAACTGACAGCCACTCCCCCAGCCAAACCCATCAGAAACCACTCCCCTGCCATTAGGAATTCCTGAGGGTCTCATGCTCAGAGTAGCTGCAAACAAAGGGAAACAAGTTGTTTTTCTCAGAGCAGCTGCAAGCATAACAGGTTGTTTACAGGAAATACAGGGTCTGGGTCCACAGCCCCCTCAACAGGTCTTCTGTAACCTGGGCTGGCCTCGAACTCACTACGAAGCTGACAATGACTCTGAACTTTTGAGCTTCCTGCCTCCACTTCTCAAGGGTCGGGATTATAGGCATGTGTGCCGGCCCCTTGCAGTTTTTGTTTCTTTTTCAATGCTGGGGAGTCTCAGTTCTGGTTCTCACTCATGATAAATGCTCTAGACAGCTACATCTAAGCTACATCCCCAGCCTGGTTGTGAAGTCAATGAAATATGTAGTCTCACTGTATTTATTCCTACACAAATACACATGTGTAAAAATTAAGATGCCCAGCTGGGGGGAGGCTCAGTGGCTAAAGTGCTTGCTGTACAAGGTGAAGCAGGAGTTAATGCTCCCCAGAACCTATGCAAAGCTGGACGTGGTAGTGCACATCTGTAATCCTAGCAAGCCTATGATAAGATGGGGTGGTGGCAGAGAGAGGGACTCCCCAGATGCTCATTATTGCAGCTCATAACCTGGCATAAGAAGCAGCCTACAGCTGGGCCATGGTGGTACACACCTCTAATTGCAGCATTTAGGAGGCAGAGGCAGGCAGATCTCTGTGAGTTTGAGGCCAGCCTGGTCTACAAAGCTAGTTCCAGGACAGCTAAGACTATAACACAGAAAAACCCTGTCTCAAAAAGAAAAAAAAAGCAGCAGCCAACATTAGAAACCCTGTCTCAGACAAGGTAGAAAGCAAAAACCAATACCCAAGGTTGTTCTACAACCTCCACACTTCTCCCCCGGCATCCATATACCACACCCATATATACATACATCACATACACATATATAAAAAATTGGTGTGCATATGAGATGGAACATGTGGCATTTCTCTTTTTCAAACCTGGTACCTCACTAATATAATATTTTCCAGTTCCATCCATGTCAGGAGCCATTTCCCCCAAAAAGTATAGTGGGGACCATTGTCCTGGGGAGCTTGCAGAGAGCCCCACACCCCAACAGTATTGAGAACTGTTTGTTGGCAGAGCCCACCCCACACCCAACTATCTTGAGAGCTATCTGTTAGCCGAACCGGCCCCACATTCCAACTATCTAGAGAACTGTTTGTGGTTGGAATCACAAAAGGAACAATTCTGCTTGCATAGAGAACTAGGTGTGTCAACTTGAGACCTCCTGGCCGAGGAATCGTGACCTGACCAATCGTAACCTCCTGACCGACGACCTTGTGACAGGCTCGACTATCACTGCAAGATCCCTTCTTGCCCTGGTCATGCCCCTGCCCCCCATCCCAACCCAAATTCCTCATCCAGGGGCTATATAAGCCGCAACCATGATGCTAATAAACGGAGGCTTTGACAACATCTTGCTTGGCCTCGTTCCTCTCTCTTGCCCATGTCTTTTTCAGATAGCGCCTCTTCGGGACCCTGGAATAACTGACCTGCCAGGCAGGTTACAACCCTAGACTAACTGACCCGCTGGGCGGTTACACATCCATTTTCTGGCTATTATTGTTTTTCTTCTCAGCTTAATAAAATTCCATTGTATATGAACTGCATTTTATGATCCATTCATCTGTAGACTGACTCAGTTCCCTTGCTTTTCTGAATGGAACAGCAATAAACATGGATGTGCAAACATCTTTGTGTATACGGTGTCCGGAACTGTTGCAGATAGATCATAGATCAGTGTTTTTGTTTCCTTTTCAGACACCTCCTTGATGATTTCCACAGTGGCTGCAGCTCCACCAACAGCGAATGAGAATCTTTCCCCTTTCTCCCCTTCCTAGCGAGCATTTTTTTTTCTTGATAAATTCTGATCGAGATGAGATCAGAATTCTGATTCTGACTGAGGTGAGATGGAATCTCAAAGTGGCTTTAATTTGCATTTCTATGAGAGATAGGGATGTGGAACACCTTTTTAAAAGGTGCCTCTATTAGCTCTTTTTTTTTTAAACTTTATTTTATGTGCACTGGAGTGAATGTGTCAGATCTCCTGGAACTGGAGTTACAGACAGTTGTGAACTGCCATGTGGTCACTGGGAATTGAACCTGGGTCCTCTGGAAGAACAGCCAGTGCTCTTAATCACTGAGCCATCTCTCCATCAACAGCCCCTTTTAAAATCATTTATTTTAAAAAAAAACAGAACACTTTTAAAATCATTTATTGGCCATTTTTCTTCGAGACAGGGTCTGACTAAGTATAACAGGGCCCCAGACCTTTGTAGGCCCTGAGACCTTAGTACAACTGACTCCATGATGTAAGTGCCATTTATGCTGTAAAGCACAACATGTAGATATCACCACCTTCCAAAAACTAAAACAAAAACCTACAAAGCCCATAGTTCTGGGGCCGTCTCTAAATGTACTAACCTTGCTTTTTGGCATCTGTGGTTCCACTTCTGGCTAACTGTTCTTGCTAACTGAAGTGTGTCAACCAAGAACATGGTTTTTGTGCTTTAAAGCTCACCCTGAGAAAGGCTCAGTACTTCACTGGAATCCCGAACACCCAGTGTGGTCACCTGCCAGCTAATAGACTTTCCATTGGTTTAAATCCACGTCCAAGCGGTCTTCTCTTGTGAGTGCCCACAACACCATGCAGTCCCAGCTGGCTTGGAATTCGCTACATAAACCAATGTGGCCTGGAACTCAGTGATCTGCCTGTCTCTGCCTCTTGAGTGCTGGGATTAAAGGTCTTGGATTTCTTTCTCATGAGAATTATCAGTCAGGTTCATTGGCTGAATTATTGATTGCCGTTTTTGTAGGTTGTTTTAACTTTTAAAATTCGCAGGCTTTTTTTTTTTTTTTGTGAGGTCTTATATAGCACTGGATTGCAATGCAATTGAGGATAACCTTCAACTCATGCTCCTTTGGCCCCCAACACACCAAGCTGCATTTTGATGGTATTTTAATTCCAAACTACTGATAGTTCTGGAACTCATATTTGAGCTGCCCATCTTTTGTTGCTGGGGTAAAGGTCGGGGCTTGAACTCAGCAAGGTCAGCGCTACCATTAATCCTCCTTATCTTTTTATGTCTCACTTTCTGTCCACAGGAAAACAGCTTAGTCATCTCTGGAGCCTCCGCTAAAATGCCAAACTCTCCATAAACCTTTTTCAATATTGACGCTAGCACCATCCTAGAGTTTATTACCTTCTTGTATGCCATACCTGGACCTCGGATATACTTTTAATCTTGCATTTATTGTTATTAACAGTATTACTGCGCCTGCTGCTGCATTTTTTTTTTACTAGACTAACTTTTCTAGATCTCGGTTTTTATTTCTAATATCTACCTAGTTCATTATTTATCCGTGCAAGGGGATGTCTGGAGGCTTAAGCAATTTCAACAGTCGTTTGCTTATGCATGTGACTTTAGGTGGGGTCTCCGAATATCCCTCCTGCTGTGAGGGTACCACTGGCTGACTGAAGCCAGGGAGGTTTAAGAAAAACAAAAAACAAAACGAAACCGCAAGCCACGCGTGGGCGGGAAAGCCCAGCCACCCGCCCCCTGGCCCGCGGGAGCGTCCCACTGCGCAGGTGCACCGGGAGGCTGGCCAGCCGGCTCTGCTGGCTGCAAGTCAGTTTCCGGGGGCCAGCTCGACGCGGAGCTGACGTCATCGCTGCGCGCTGCCACGTCTCCTCAGCTCCTGGGCGATGGAGGCTGAGGATGAGTGGTGATGGGGTCGGGCTCTGCTTCTGGCTTTAGCTCTGGCTCCAGCACGGACTCCCGGTCTGGGTCTGGTAATCTAGAGACCCTACCCGATTTTTCGACTCTCCAGTGGGTACCGGCCTGCGTCCCGGCAGCTGTTTTGGAGCGCTTCAAAGAAGGGAGGGAGTTCGGGTGCCTGGGGTCGGGTCTGTGAAGCCACCGCCTCCTCCCAGGGATCCTGCTCCGTGGCCGGCCTGTTCCATGCGTGAGTTTTCCTTACCTGCTTTGTCGTCCCGCTGTCCCCGGCGTGCTTCGGGCCTTTCGGTCGCCGGGCTGGGACTGCTTGGTGATTTCTTCTGGGGGCTAGTCTATTCAAGTTTGTGGTTTCTGGCCGTCCACCTTGACCCACCCCACGCTCTTGTGTCTCAGCCTTTCCCCCCTCACCTTACTTTCTCTTTAATTGAGTAAGGATCAGTTGTCCTTGCGTCTAACAGTTTGGATTCTTTGTCCCATCTGGCGTTAGTTGTTAGTCTGCAGACAGAAGATCTGGAATAGGGAACATCGGATCCCCCTGCAGTAGTAACGTTTCGAAAACGAGTTTTTTTTCTTCTTTTTATCTCCCCCAGCCCCCAATGTATAGTTTAGGAGTATTTTTAGTTGTATTTAGAAAATATTTGGCATATATTGTCAGAACCATATTTGCCTAAATTGAGGAAAGCAATCTTTTTTTTTTCTCCTAGTGAAGATCTTTCAGTTTCATGAATTTTTTTTTAAAAAGTGGTTTTACAGTAGCTTTTCTGAAACAGGCAACCATTTGAATGAACTGAAGAAACCACGGGTTAAATGGCGCGGTCAAGGTCAGATAATACGTGGCACATCTTATCTCCGGCAGATCCCTGGATAACAAACAACCTATTATTTTGGGCAGTGATAAGCTTCCTGTATTTCAGGTGCCTTTAATGTGAAATACTCAATTGGACAGAAGTTGTGTTGTTTGATGTAAACTTTCACCTGACTGTGGTGTGTTTTATATGACTGAGAAGTCAGCAACAAAAGACACAGTTGTGAGTTGCCCAATGCCGAGCAAAGCTTAGATCAGATTTTAAGCCTCTGACCTTACCCCAAGGTCCAAACAGTATCCACAAATGAGAATCAAACAAAATCTGCTCACTTAGTTTTAATGTTTGCTTGTTACACTGACTTCTTTAAGCAGTTAACTAGTATTTAGGGTTTTATTTTTTCCTTTTTTATTATTCAGAGTTGAAGTAAGTTGCCGACCATTAGCCTGGGTTGCAACTGCAGGTGGCATTGGAAACTGTCTGGGTCCTGGACATGCCCAGTAGAAGGAGGGGTCCTAGTCGGCAGCAGCTAAGCCGGTCAGCTTTACCTTCTATACAGACGTTGGTCGGTGGCGGCTGTGGCAATGGAACAGGCTTAAGAAACAGGTAAAGAAAAAAATGAGTGTGTGTGTGATAATTTGCATAACTTGTGATATATTATCGGTAAGACTAATACAAAAGTCATTCTGTTCAAATATTTGCTTATTAAACTTGGTTCTTGTCACTGACGTAGAAATTCTACCTTTGAAGACTGAGAGCTTACTATTTCACAGTACTTTGCAGGTCGAATGATAGTTCACAGGGACCCCAAAGTGGACGAGTATTTTTTTTTTATTTTAAAATTTTTTATGTGTATGAGTATTTTGCCTGCATGTATGTCTGTGCACCACTTACATGCCTGGTGCCTACGGATGCCAAAAGAGGTTGTTGGATTCCCTAGACCTGGATGGAGTTGGTTCTGAGCCACCATATGTATTCTGGGGACCATATCTGAGTCCTCTGGAAGAGCAGCCAATGCTCTTAACCATGGAGCCATCTCTCAAGTCCTAACCCCCTTTTAAAAAATTACCCATTGAGTCCACTTTGAGCCGCTCATATACTTGTGGTTGTGGGGCCATTCACTGACGTGTGGTTGGCCTGCCAGGTGCCACACCTTTAAAGAAAGAAGCCATCAGCTTTCCATAGCTCCTTTTAGGGATGGGGGCTCACAAGCCCTTTCCTCTGCTTTTGCCTCTTTACATTTTATTATTAAAAGTTAATCAGGCAAATGTTAGTTGATATTAATAATAGCTGTCATCTGTAACTTGAAATGCTAAGAATTGTGCCGTGTTACATAGGATACAAGAATTTGTTTGGGGTGTTGTGTGTGCAAGGTCAGGTGCTACTCTTCAGGTACTCATTAATTTTGAGACAAGGGCTCTAAGTGGCCAAAAAGTCACCAGGCAGGCTGGCTCAGCTTGCTGAGCTCCAGGCATCTGCTTGTCTCCTCAGTGCTGGGATTATAGTGTAGACCATTGTGTCCAGTTTTTTAAAGAACCTTGTACATAAGCACTGTCTCTACATCACTCCCACCCCTAGGTCCTCATGGTTTCTTTTATTATTGTTATGTGTACATACATACACACATATACGTGTAAACAACCCACTAAGTCCATTTACTGTTGCTCATATACCCATGCGTCCAGAGCTGACCCCTCCTAGACAGGAGTTCATCCCTGGAGGCAACTCATTCTCCCTTTCCCAGCGGTCGTTGACCACCTGCAGCTCTTCATCTGTGGTTGTGGAATTTCTCTGTCCGTGTTGGCAAGTCAGCTGCTTTCCCATTATGCTGGTCTTTTCTGGCATCCATAACGCATGAGATTTCATTGGTGCATTTTTTCCTGTCATGCCTCGGGGACACTATCTGCCAACAGGTATTCTGTAGACTCTTTCTGCCTGCCCTTCTGATACTTTTCCCCAAGCCCTAGGTGTAGGGGTTGTGTTGCAGATGGAGCAGTTGGAGTGGGCACCTCCCAGTCTATAACTGCATTTGACCAATTGTGGCCCTCTGTAATGGTCTCCATCTGCTGCAAAACGAAGCTTCTTTGATGAGGCCCGAGAGCTACACTTATCTGTGGGTCTAAAGATGAGGATTTAGATTATGGTTGGAAAACACAGGTCTAGGAGCAAGACGGCAGTAGGTTCTCAGTCTGTGAACTCTCTGGACATGGATAGTTGACTATGTTTCTAGTACCAGGAATAATTTTCCTATTATTGAGTGGTCTTTAAGTTCAGTTAAGACAGTTACTAGCTACCCCCAATATAAAAATGGTATTGTGCCATTGGGATATTGTTGTGGTTCATAGGCTTAAGCTGGGTAAGATTGCTACTCTCCGTTGGCAGCTTGCTTGCGTACATCTTCTCTTAGGAGAACTAGTCCTCATAAAATAACCTGGAGGATTCCAGAGCTGTTTCAGCTCAGTTTCCGTAAGTACTGTGTCTGAAGTGCGTGATGTCATCAACAAAGTCTTACCTTCAAGTTCTGGAAGGCAGCAGCAATAGTCATATTGTTTGGGGAGACTCTTGTAGTCCTCTGACCAACAGCTTGAAGGGAGATTTCCCATGCTTGTGGGGTGTTGTTAGATAGTGAATGGCTCTTAGTGGGAGCATCGTCACCCTGTGTGGGATAACCCCATTATTAAAATACACACCCACAGATAAAAGTATGCTAAGCATGTGCTTTACTACTGAGTTACATACCCAGCCCAGGATGCGATATTTTGTGCTTGATTATATCCAGGGCAACTCGTGTCTTTGGAGGCTTGATCATGGAGCAGCGCAGAGATGCTTTTACCTAGTCATGCATTTGGTCAAGATAATTTTTTCCTGAATGTTTTTGTTTTCCCTTGTTTTAATGTTTGGTTTCCAGAGTTACCGATCAGTACCACTCCTGTCTTTCAGGCTCTCCTGATTATATTTACGAGTTTGTTTGGAGGTTCTAGCACAGGAGCATAGCCACTCCTGACCTAACACTGATCCTCTTCATGGAAGGTCGTTCTCTGACGGAGAGCACAGCTCGGAGCTGTGAGGATAGACAGGATACCCATACAGCCACGCACGTTAGCTGAGTCAGCCCTGTTTTTCTTCCTCCTTGGCTTCCTTGGCTCCTCTAGCTTATTGTGTTCCCAGAGCTGCTGCCTGCTTCTTCCTGATCTGCTCTAGGTAGCTTGGAAGGAAAAGGTGGCCTGGAAATCCTGGAAGTTGGGCCAGGTTTACTAGTCCTCTCAGCTAGACTAACTTTTTTTTCCAATTTATTTTTATTTTATGTGCATTGGTGTTTTGCCTGTATGCATGTTTGTGTGAGGATGCCAGAGTCTCTGGAACTGGAGTTACAGACAGTGTGAGCTACCATGTGGTGCTTTAGGCCCCTAGACTAACTTTTAATGTTTAATTACTGGGATGTTGAAAATATCTTTAAGGCTAAGGAAAGGAAGCAATCTGCTATTTCAAAAGAGTTGAAGCCCAGCTTTGGTGGTGCACACTAGTATTCCCAGTACATGGGGGGGCTGGGCTGGGAGGATCTAGAGCACAAGGCCAACCTTGGCTACTTGTTCAGACCTTATCTCAAACAAACAAAAGTGACCAGAGCTGAAGTTTCATTCCTAGGTAGTTCTGCTTATACTTGGATTCTGTAAACACTGTAGTGGGAGGAAAGAGGAACATTTGAAAATGCTGATACTTCAGTAATTATTTGTTTATTAAGACAAATTTTTTTTTTCTTCAACACGGTTTCTCTGTGTAGCTTTGGAACTTGCCTTGGAACTCACTCCGTATACCAGGCTGGCCTCGAACTCACAGAGATCTGCCTACCTCTGCCTCCCAAGTGCTGGGATTAAAGGTGTGTGTTACCACCTTTGGCTGAGACAGAGTCTTACTATGAAGCCTTGGCTAGCCTGAAACAAACTGTGTATACCATGCTGGCCTCAAATGTACAGAGGTCTGCCTGCCTCGCCTCCTAAGTACAGGGTTAAAGGCATGTGCCACCAAGCCTGCTGACAGTGTTGATAGTTACTAGATAGATAGGTAGTTGATAGACACTGAGTCTAGCAGTGCTCATAAAGCGCCCCTCCTTATTTTGAGTAGGGGTTTCTATGTATGTTCCTATTTTTGTAGCTCCTATTGACTTTCAAGGTTTCAGTCATGTATTATTTTGATCTACCATTTTCCAGCCCTCTTCCTTTTTTTTTTTTTTTTTTTTTTTTTTTGGTTTGTCGAGACAAGGTTTTGCTGTAGCTTTGAGTCTGTCCTGGTACTAGCTCTTTTACACCAGGCTGGCCTCAAACTCACAAAGTTCGCCTTTCTCTACCTCCCAGGTGCTAGGATTAAAGATGTGCGTCACCACCAATTAGCTTTTTTTCTACTTTTAATACATGTAATTTTTGCAGTTTTAGTTGAGGGGATGGAAGAAAGTATTTTTCAGTTGATTAAAATGAAAGAAGTATTTAGTTCACTTAAAAATCATTGTGACTGCCAGGCGGCGGTGGCACAGCACATGCCTTTAATCCCAGCAGTTGGGAGGCAGAGGCAGGTGGATCTCTGTGAGTTCGAGACCAGCCTGGTGTACAAGAGCTAGTTCCAGGACAGGCTCCAAAGCTACAGAGAAACCCTGTCTTGAAAAAAAAATTTTTTTTTTTTATCATATGTTTACCTCAAAAGATTAGTTTGGGAAAAGACGTTTTTCCAAATCCCTTGCAGAGACTCTCCCACCTGTGCCTCCCAAGTGCCAGGATTGTGTGTGCCACCACACTTGATTTCCCCTTGAAACTTTCTCGACTTATTCATTTGTTTACCTAAATTCTGCTTGCTGGCCCCATGAAGACCAATCTCTTGTTTGCTATACCCTTCTTGCACATAAACTATATGCAAGAATATAGTAGGGGTTCAGTGTAAACATTTCACATACAGTTTAGGCACAGTGTACCATTTTTATTATCTAGGGGAAGTTGTTTTGTGTTTAATCCTTAGAGAGCGATGTTTACCAATCACGTTACTAGATACAGTCCTCCTAAGCAGGTCTTTGAAGACAGCTGTATACATTACTTTTCTTATTGCGGCATCCAAGTCCAACACAGTTTATGGAAGGAAGGGTTTCTTGTGGTCCACAGCTTAAGAGAGTGTGGTCCCCTCAGTGTGGGGAGGTGTGGCAGAGGTTGTGGGGGTGGGGTATGCAACTGGGACTCAACTTCTGGGGAGACATGAGAGCTATGCTACTCATGATGCTTCCTCTTCTCCATTTCATTTTAGGCCGTGGGATGGTGACACCCACGTTCACAGTGAACTTTCCCTTCTTAGTAATCCTTTGGGAAAGCCCTCACACAGGCCCAGAGGGGGAGAATCCAGTCCAGTTAGGTGAATGCCATCTTTTTCTAGGGAAGTCTGGTGTTAGGGGAGAGTGCTCTTGTGGCTGGTCTCTAAAGAAAACCTTAGCCGTTGCCCAGTGTAGTGGTGAATGCCTGTAATCCTGGCACTTTGGAGGCGGAGGCAAGGAGAACTCTGGAGTTCAAAACTAACCTAGTCTATGCAGGGATTTCTAGGCCAGCCGGGGGCTACATAGAGCCTTAAGGAAAAAAGAAAAAAATCTAGGGTTTTGAGTTTCTAAAGAACCTTCTTGGTAGATGATAGTACCTTGCATATATTATAACAAATTACTGCTATTGTAAGTGGTGTGTTGTGTTTTAATAAATAAAGCTTGCCTGAAGATCAGAGGGCAAAACTACAGAGAAACCCTGTCTCAGAAAAAAAAAAAAACAAACCCAAAAACAAACAAATTGTGTTTTAATAAACAAAGCTTGCCTGAAAGTCAGAGGGCAAAATAGCCATAAAGGCACACACCTTTAATCCCAGGACTTGGGAGACAAAGGCAGATGGATTTCTGTGAGTTCAAGACTGTCTAAAAGAGAAACAGCTAAGTTGATCCCAGCACTTGGGATCACATGATTTTAATTCCAGCACTAGGGAGGTGGAGACAGAATTAATAAGGCTGGGTGGAGAGAAGAGTATAAAGGGGAAGAGACAGGAACTCATTGGAGTGTGGGGTGTGGTGTGTGTGGAGTCTTCAGGATTTGTAGAGACAGGATCTTGTCCATTTTCGGTGTGAGGTAGAGGTAAGAGCCAATGGCTAGCTCTTCTAGATCTTCAGGTGGAACCCCAATGTCTCTGGGTTTTTATAATTGGTGCTACACTACTGGAATTAAGTGCATCCCGAGTAGAATTCTTAAATCTGGCTAAAGAATATAACTTATGTAGAGTGTAGGCCTAGCATGCTAGAGGCTCTGAATTAGGTCTCCAGCAAACTGTTGAGCCAGGTGGGTGCATCCAGGTCTATAATTTCCAATATTGCAGAGGCAAAAACAGGAGGACTAGGAGTTAAAAACAACAACAACCAAAATAGCAAAGAAGTTGGGGTTCTTAAGTCTGTATGTATATTCTATTAAAAGGTTCCCTCCCCCTGTGCTAGGATGCAACCCAGGGCCTTGCACATATTAGGCAGACACTCTACCCCTGAGCTGTACCCTCAGACTAGGAATAGTGCTTTTACTTTTCCTAAATATTACTTCTGCAATTAATTTTCTTACGTGTATTCACTAAATGTATTTATTTTTAAACTATTTAGAATTTTAGTTTTCATTAGTCTATAATCATATATGGACTGTAACATAGTAATTTGATGTATCTGCATTGTACAATTATTTGAATGATTTTAGTTTGTAAGACTTCAGATATATCTCCCTTCTAGCTTTCAACTTTATCAGATGACTTGATCTGACAGATGCTATGGGACGGCTTTCCTTTTTCCTTCTGATGTCCTGTACCTTACCTCTTGTCTTTTGGCTTGAAGTGTAAAAGCTAAGCTGCAGAAAGCATCACAAGTGTGGATCTCCTGTGTCAGTCAATACTTTGGAAATTGGCTTGTTTAGTGGAACAAGTATCTCAATCTATTTTCCTTGGAGAGATTTTTATGACCTTTTAAACTCATAAATAGCATACGCATTGCACATGCTTTCACCCTTTATTTTTCCTGAAGGGGACAAGAATTGTTCATTTGTTAGATTTAGAGGCTCCTGACTTTGTTACATTTCATCAGCATTTTTAGTTTCGACATTTATGGCTAACTGAAGTGAGGTAGTAGCTGGGGTGCCAAGCCTTTGCATTCAAGTCATAGTGTTCTTCGTCATTCAGAATGAGCAAAGTTCATGTTCCCAGGAGTCCCTTAAAGTACTGTAAATGTCACATGCCAGCTAGGGTTCTATATTTGGAAATTTTAGAGTGGTAACACTAATACTGTTCCTTCTCTTGGTATTAAAACCAATCCTGTTTTTCCTCGTCCTGTAAATAAGATCAGCCTTTTGATCTCTGTAACTATTCTTGTTTTTTCACTTGGGATAGCTGAGCTCTTCCTGATCTGTAAATAGGCATGGCGGAAGAACAGGAAGATAAGAACTAACAATTCGAACTTTTGTGCTGTAAGAGATCTTTCTCTTTCATGATTGTATTGACCTGCTGTCTTCTTAAATGTGTGTATCAGCAGTGATTAAAGAAAGCATATTTGGTCCTCGAGACTATAATTTAGTGGCTAAGACATAAATCTATATAAATTATGTGATGGAATTAAAAGATATGCGAATGAAGGCATAATTTAAATTTGATGATGAGAAAGGTGTCAGTTTTGAGTTAGCGTGAACTCCACAGAGAATAGATATGTTTGAAACGTCCCCCAAGTGATCCCCATGCTTTCCTCTTGTGCCTGTGGGGAGAGCATATATAGTACTATAGCATGTGTGGGGTCAGAGGGGAGCTTGCAGGAGTTTGTGTTTTCTTACTGTACGGGTCCCAGTGTTCAAAATTGAGTTGTCAGTATTGGCGGCTGGCACCTCTACCCACCGAGCCATCCTCCTAGCTAGTTAGCTTTTCTTTTCATTTTTTGTTTGTGATTCTACAGATCTAACCCAGATAATTGTATGTACTAAGCTAATACTCTCTTTGAGATAGCCCCCCACCCCCAAGTCCCTTAAAAGTCTTGAAGAAGGAATAAAATAAGAATATCTAAAAAAATTTTAAGGAAGGTGATTATGGAGGGAGGGCACTGCATTTAAAAGGAACAAAGTGCCCAAAGGGAATAATGCATATGTTTCAGACAGCATATACGTGGACATCATATGTGCTACAGGTAGAGAAGGGACTGGTGGGAAGGTCACTTTGTTAAGAACAGGCCTGTGTATGACTTACTAAAAAAAAAATTGGCTGTTATTTCATTGGCAATGGAGAACTATCTTGAAGATTCAGGTAAGAGAATAATCTCAGAATTTCACTTAGAAAGATCCTTGAAGGCAGGTTAGAGGGCTTGATGAAGGTAGACTTGGGATTTGTTGTAGTAATTTAGGTGAAAGTTGGTAAATGATTGAGCCAAGGTAGTGCATTGAGAGGGGAAAGTGAGGCTAAAGAAAATTTTATAAAGTAGAATCCAGTCCATTAGAGAGTGGTTGAATATGGAGAGGTAGAGGAGAAGTTCTAGCTTGGATTTTTTCCTTTGGGTGGCCAGCAGAATAAGCCATGGACTAATGTCAAGGCTATGGAGTGGGTGGCACAGATGTTCAGTAGGCAACTAGGTAATGAGACTAAACTCGAGAGCTCTGTGGTTTAGTCTCCATGCCCAGGAGATAATGGAAAGCATGGCTTCATTTTATCACGGATGTAATGTGTAGGAAGAGAAGAAAAACGGGAAAACAGCAGTTAGAGGTGGGTGGAGGAGCCAACAGGGTTTTTAGGCATTGTGACACTGAATGAAGGCTATCACCATTTGAGTTAACTCTAATTTCTTTTTCAGGAATGGTAGTGCTATTGGCCTTCCAGTCCCACCTATCACAGCCTTAATCACCCCAGGTCCTGTTCGTCATTGCCAAATCCCTGACTTACCAGTAGATGGGAACCTGTTCTTTGAGTTTCTTTTCTTCATCTACCTGCTGATTGTTCTGTTCGTTCAGTACATCAACATCTATAAGACTGTGTGGTGGTACCCATACAATCATCCTGCATCTTGTACTTCACTGGTAAGTCTTCAGATGCCTAACGTTCATTGTCAGCAGGCAGGAAAGCAGCTGGAGACAGTGTTTTACATAGCCCAAGCTGGTCCGGAACTGAGTGTGTAGCCAAGGATGATCCTGAGCTATTAATTCTTCTATTTCTGCCTCCAGAGTGCTACCACCTATCTAGAAATAAATCCTCTAATAAGGCATTGTGATACCAAAACTCAGATTTTCAGAAATAAAGCTTCCTAAATTGTTAAAATACAAATATTGCCAGAGGAAATGAAAATAGAAATTAAAATGCAGGAAATGTTTAATAACATATCAAAAAGTGTTTGATGTTTGGCTTCCTCTGCTTCATGCTAAATGCATTGCCAGATGTCACTCTGATTGTATTCCAGCAACGTTTCCTTTCTGGTAGTAATGGAAAGCAAACAGGGTCTGTGTGTGCTAGACATACTTGATCACTAAGCTGTGTCTCCAGCACCAACTTTACCTTTTTAAAAGTTGAATTTGGTTAATTATGTAATGTTTCTAACACACGACAGTCTGAGGCAGTTCTTTGGATGGTTAATCAAGGGACCCTCTTGGGTGGAAACTACCATCTTTTAATGTGTGACCTTCAAGGTGATATAGTTCAACTTTGTGATCCAGAAATGGAAGTGTGAATAGGAAAATAAAAAAGATTATTTTTGAGTCGGTCCTCATGTATTACATGTACTAGCGATGGTAGATTTCCAGTTCTCCTCCTCCTGTCTCCTGAAAGCTGGGATTATAGGTGCCTAGGTGGTGCTGGAACTGGAACCCAGGGTTTCATGCATGCCAGGCAAGCAGTCTTATCAACTGAGCTATAGCCCAGTTCTTAAAGGAGCATGCCTTATGGATCATGTTTCTGTCATTTTCATATGTATGCTCCAAACAGTAAGGGAGGCTAGAATGTCCATATGTTAATCTGAATAAAATTGTATTCTGTTACCAAAACTAGCTCTGTGTGCTGAGTAGTCACCACATTATGGACTAGAGAGATGATTTAGCAGTTAAGAATGTTTCCTCCTCTTCCAGAAAACCCAGTTATGTTCCTACACCTGATCTGTCTTTGACTCACAACTACTTTAACTCCAGGTCCAGAGGGTACCCTCTTCTGTCCTCCATCTACATGCACATGCACATAACACATAATTAGAAAATATTTTTAAAAGGCAGCCTGTAGGTTTGTTTGTTTTTTGTTTTTGTCTTCCTCCGTTATTTAGAGGGGCAGTGACAGGAAGTAGAGAGAGTTTTCCGTATAAAACGTTCCTGATTCTAGGCAGAGTACTTGACATACACATTATCCAAGCCAGAAACCACTGGTCACTTAATTTGTGTGTGTTGAGGACCACAAAATATTTGTCTTCCTCAGCACAGTGTCCTTAATGTTGGGAAGGGTGCCTGCCATAATTTGAGTGAAATGGACATTTCGGTTCCTAGAATACTGTTCCTAAAGCTTTGTTCTTGTCACAGTAATATGAACAGACTTAGAAGAAACTAGACTCTGGGTGAGGGCTGTTTTACAGAAGAGATGAGCTCCAAGACACATTTCTAAATCGTTAGGAATGGCAAATGAGCAGAAGAGATATAACACATAGTAGAAGGCTTAGCAGTAGACACTCAGATTAATGTGTACAGAGACGAACAGTTGTTAGTAACTCCTCAAACACTCGGAGTCCCAGATGATCTGGGTAATTAGACATACTATAGATCCGTTGTTTTCATAATTCTGCAGGGTATTACTTGTTAATTGTCTTTTCTTTGAGATCGTGTCTTGCTATCTAGAGCAGGCGTGTGTCATCATCACCATGCTCAGCTCTTTTCAAAATCAAAAGGGAATGCATTTTAGATAGTTGTTTAATGTTTGGACAGATATGGCAGTTTGTCGTGAAAAGAGAAGTAGCAGGTAGGCAGTCTTGGGACATCTGAATTCTGTATTGGTCTCAGAAGACCTTCAGGGGTGGGCTCTGCTGCCGCTGTACAGTGAGCTGGGTGCACACGGTGCTTCTCTGATGCACTTCTTTGTTTCTCTTATAGAATTTTCATCTCATTGATTATCACCTGGCAGCATTCATCACAGTGATGCTTGCGAGGAGGCTTGTTTGGGCCCTCATTTCAGAGGTATATTGACTCGTTCACTTCTTCTGTCACCTGGGGCTGGGCTTAGTTGCTAGAATGGGATCAGATTCCAAATGTGAAATGACTAAATAGAATTTTAATACAACTACAAATTAATTGCTTCTGTATGCGTTGTTCTGATACTTAAGAAAAAAGTTTTCCTACAGTGTTTAAAATCCAAATGTGAAGTAATTTAAGAGAATTCTTTGAAATCTAATTTGTAGGATTGTAGGATCTGAGGTTATTTTAGCTGGTAGATTTTTTTCTAAATGCAGTCTTTAATTTTGAAGTTCTAGTTAAATACAGGATGTGTTTCAGGTAATGAGTTACTTGCACATGCATAGTTGAGTCTGAAATACTGTTTCAGATAACATTCACTTGAAATGGTTTGTATACCACGTGTGAAATTTCCTAACAGGAAATAATTTGAGGTTTTTAGGACTTACAGTTTTGAAAAGACAGTGTTAAATTTTGGTGTGATTAATTTTCAGAACCTAAGCTTTAGTGGGCCGAGGAGGAAAGAACTGCAGCATAAGGATCTTTTAAAAGCTTACTGTTATTGGTAATGTAGCGTTGGCATTGGTATCATTTCTCAGATGTCTGTACACTTGGTGAGGGAGGAAAATGCTTTCATAACTTCTATATCTAACATGAAAATGATGTTCAAACAAAAATGGTAACTTAACCAAAGTGGTTAATTTTAATCTTGGAAAATTTTATTTCAGTGTGAAATTTTAAATAAATATTTGCTATAATCATGGGTAATTGAGACTCAACTTTCTCTTTTTAAAAGATTTTTTTTTTATTTGTATGTATGTGTTTGGTGAGTGTATGTTGTGTGTGCTGGTGCCCATGGAGGCCAGAAGAGGGGGTTCAGATCTCTTGGAGCTGGACTTAGAGATGGTTGTGAGCCACCTGATGTGGGTGCTGGGGACCAAACTTTGTTCCTTTGGAAGAGAGCTTCAAGCTCTTGACCACCAGTAGCCATGTCTGAAGCCCCAGTGCTTTCCTCCAGAGCAGACATAAACATCTGTATGTGTGGGTTCTAACTGAAGAAGTGGATTTCTGTGAACGCAGTGGTTGAATTTAACTGCAAAGCTATGGTAGTAAGATGGCTTTTTTCCACAGTGGGAAACCTTTCACCAAGTTTGGTTTAGGTGATCAAAGTAGATATTGAGCTTGATGCAGTGGCACAGGCCTGAAGTACCAACACTTGAGAGGAAAAGGCCATAAGATTAGCAGTCTTGCAAGTAGTGAGTTCCAGTCCAGCCTTTTTACATACTCAAAAGGAAACAAAATAAAAATTGCTTTTTTTTTTTTTAGGATTAGTTATGGAACCATGGCCTCATGTATACTGGGCAAGTGCTGTACACTGAGCTGTATTCCTAAGTCTTCTTTTTGCTTATTATTTTGAGATAGAGTCTTACTAAATTACCTAGACTAGCCTTGAACTCACTCTATTGGCCAGGCAAACCTTGAACTTCCTGTCTTCCTGCTTGAGTTTAATAGCTAAGATTACAGGTCTGGCCTAGATTGCCCCCCCCCCTTATTTTTTTTCTTACTGGATGCTTAGTTTGGATAGTTCCAGAAATAAACTTCATTTAGAATAATTGTTTTGTTCTTTTGATTTAACTAAACATTTTTTTTTGTTTTCATCCTTCAGTTACTTAGAAATGGTATTTGTTAGTTGGGTGCAGTAGTGCTTACCTGTGATGCCAGCACTCAGGAGGCAGAGACAAGAAGGATAAGGAAGAAGGCTATCCTTGGGTACGCAGTGAGTTGAGGTCAGTCTAGGGTACCTGAGATCCTTTGCATATATTCTGTTCTGTGACTGAGAATTCCTGTTGCTGCAGAGACTAAAACTTGAAATACTTACTGCTTTTGTTGGTGACGTAATAATAAGCAACTTCTGCAGTGTGTTAGGAGTATGCATTAACTTTTTTTAGAGCTGTCTGCCATTCTTACTAGAAACAGATGCTGAATTTAAGCAGATTTTCTTTTTTATTTTCTCTCTATCCTTTTTCTTTTTTCTTTTTACGGGTGTCGGGCTCCGCGGCTCACGGCCCCGCTGGACTTGGTACAGTCTGCAGCACGGAGCGTCGAACGGAGCGGGCCTTAAGCAGATTTTTAATCCAAGACTGAAATTGTACGTTGTTGTACACGAAGGGAGTGTGTAGTAATTACAGCACATTCATATACTGGATCTGTGTGCGGATATTGAAAGGTAGTAGGGTGTTTGCTGTTGACGTTCAAGTAAGCGCAGTCGCATGGGGCTTTTAAAGAGAGTGGGTTTGTTGTTTGGTGTGTTTGACAAAAGTTCCTAATATGTAACCCTGGCGAGCCTGGCACTTAACTGTGTGACCCCAGTTTGCCTTAGAACTCGTGGTTGTCTGCCTGTCTCAGTCTCCTGGGTGCTGAGTTTCCAAGCTTGTACCATCATCCTTGGCTTTAAGACAGAAAAGTTGAAGGAACAAAGTCGTTCGCTGATGTGAAAACTTGTCTCTGCGAGGATATGCAGACTGATGCCAGGCATTTGTTGGTGTCTGGGGACAGTACCAGGTTCCCACCAAAAACACTGTGTTTATCTTTTGTATCTCAGTGCTGTGGCTAACACCTGTTAAAAAATTAAAAATCGCCGGGCGATGGTGGCGCACGCCTTTAATCCCAGCACTCGGGAGGCAGAGGCAGGCGGATCTCTGTGAGTTCGAGACCAGCCTGGTCTACAAGAGCTAGTTCCAGGACAGGCTCCAAAGCCACAGAGAAACCCTGTCTCGAAAAACCAAAAAAAAAAAAAAAAAAAAAAAAAAATTAAAAATCTAGAGCTGTATCATAATTCTCTACTAAAATATCTAAATTAGGTGGGTAAAGTTCATCATAAAACATCTTTTCTAGAAGCCTTCCATTAAAATATGTTTGCCTTCTTTTGTTTTCTTATGCCACAGAAAGGATCCCTACTTGAGAAAGACCAGTCATTTTTAAGGACAGGCTGGAGGTAATTAATTCAGAAAGCTGAACTGCTCAGAAGGGACTACCTCTCTCCCTAGGTAGACTCTGTTCACCTCCAGCCCAAACCTGCTTTACTGCTCCACAAGACTAAACAGAAATTCAGCTTTCACTATTTTGAACCAATTCTCTTTAAACATTTCTCCAAGCAAGAAAATAGGGTATTCCATTGGAAAAAACTAAAAGCAAAGTAGAAAATTAAAAATTACAGTCCTATTATAAAGAACCAAATTCCTTCTAATCATTATATACACATAAAAGTTTGGTGTCTGTGTGTGTTTGTGTTTATGTATTTTTCATGTGTTCTGAGAACATTATATATTTGTCACTTAGTGTTACAAATATTTTTCTACCCTTTCCTTAGCTTTCCTTCGTTTTCCTCAGGTCTCAGTTTAAATATAACTATCACTTGAGAATGGTGTGGGGCAGGGGTCCTAGGGACTGAACACAGGGCTTCCCCACACACCAGGCAAGAGACCTAGAGATCTCCTACTACATTGTAGCCATAGCCTATGTTTTACCTTCTGTTTTGAGACGCTTTCACTAAATTGCTCAGGCTAGCCTTGAACTCACTCTGAGCCCAGGCAGGCCTTGGCCTTGCAGTCTTCCTGCCTCACTCAGTATGTGGGATCACAGGTCTGCACTACCAGGCACTAAATACTTGCCGTTAAAAGTCTTGTCATGTGCTCTCCTGGTAGCATAGGTTTTTCTTGTAGCACTCATCATACTTTAAAAATAATTGTTGAAGTTTAAGTTTAGTATTTGCATTTCTTGACTGGGTAGCTTCATCACAGTGGTTAAGAATTTGGGTTCTGGAATAAGGCAAAAATCACTGAGCAGTACAAATCTACTTTAGTGCCACTACACGGAAGCAGTCGTTATTTTAGTTTTTGATACAGAGTCTTTGTGTGTAGTCCAGGCTGGCCTCAAACTCATGATCTTCCTGCCTTCGCTCTTCTGTGTTGGGAAGATAAGTATGTACCACGGTACTAGCTTGCCTTCTTTTAAATTTCTAACCTTTTTTTTTTTTGTGGTTTTTTTGAGGCAGGGTTTCTCTGTGGCTTTGGCCTCGAACTCACAGAGATCCCCTTGCCTCTGCCTCCTGAGTGCTGGGATTAAAGGAGTGCACCACCACCACCACCCGGCTTTAAATTTCTAATTTTAAATTGAGAATGGAGATGGTGGAGTAGCTCCAGTGGCTTAAGTAACTTCCCCAGGATTACACATGAAGTCCTTTGGTGTGGGGTATGTATTCAGGAGTGAAATCGAGCTATAGCTTAAAATATCTTGAGCCTTTCCCACAGTTTGATGCTTAAGCAGAGGTATAGCATTCATTTAATGATACTTCGCATTTTTACTTGCATATACTGTGTGTCTACAGTGTGTCTGTGTGAGTATACGTACAAATGCTGTTGTGTAATGTAACGTAGTATAGTGTAATGACACAAAAAGATCTGAGAAATGCATTGCAAGGTTTTCTTGTGTGAACATTGCATAGCGTATTTACACAAACTTGGATGATGGTTGTCAGTCTCCCTGTGTGACTTCTTGATGTAGTTAAGAGGTGATGCTGCCAGAGATGTCCTGTGTACTATTCTATAGTAAGCTTATAATGAATAACATTAAGGCATTGATCAAAGTATATGTAGTCTAGCTCCAATAGTTTTTATCAAACATTATTGTATGTAACTGTGTTGTACTTTTATACAACTGGGAGTATAGTAGGTATGTTTGAATCAGCATCACCACACACACACTAGGAACTGTGACATTCTGACAGCTAAGTCACTGACAAGAGGAGTTTTTAAAGTCCATTTAATGCTTTCTTTAGTGATGAGGTCTCGCTACGTTGCTTAGACTGACTTCAGTCTTCAGACCCCAAGCAGCTGGTATGAAGGCATGTGATAGAAATAGCATACAACTCTCCCTTAATTTTATTCAAGCACTACAATGTATTCAGTCAACTGAGCATTTCTGTAGTGTGTAGTACCTGTACATTATATGTGTTAAGTACCATGATCTTTAAGGCGTAGATGTAAAGAGAGACTCAAAACACTACCTCCCAATCTGTGTTGGTGACTGCAGATCACTTTTACTCCCTTTCTGGGTCCAAGACTACTGTTTAGAGCCGGTACATGTCTTAATCCCAAAGGAGGCTGAGACAGAGGGTTATGAGTCTGAGGTCAGCCTGGACCACAGAGTATGAGGCCCTGTCTCTAAGAGAAAAACGACAACAGAACAAACAGAAGGACTGATATGTGAGGTGAATGGGGACCTGCTGATTTCCCTGCAGTTTGTTCATGGTGTCTACATCATTTTAGAAAAAAAAAACAAACAAGAAAACATGACATATGAAGCTTCAACTTTTGACAAGTAACAAGTATTCCTTTTTTTTTGCTATATGTAGTTAGTTTTACATTTTTGGGATTAAGAAGGCATATTTGAGCAACTGGGGTAAAAAATCAAATGTGATAATTCATTGTTTCCATGTGTGCAGAAGTTTAAAAAGAAATTTAAAAAGAAATCACAAAGATGTGATTATGGAACTTTAGTAGTTTATAAAATACCCAGCAAAAAGTTCAGAAGTAAAGATTTAAAAAAGAATATTGAGGCCCTTGTTGTCTGGTAGGACATTAGGAGAGAAGAGTCAGTGATTCTCCATCTTTTGTTTCTTCGTTTTCATGGCACTGTTGAACCTAATTTGGCCAGGTGGCCTTGGGCTTGTCCAGGCGGATTTTAAACTTGTGACGGTCCTGCCTCAGCCTCCGCATAGCTGGGCCTCCAGGCCTTGCCCAGCACCTTCCATCTTGTTTGTACATAAAAATCCCGTAGGTTGTTGAAATACAGATTTCTCGGTTCAGAGTCTTGTTGCATATTTCTGGACAAGAAAGTTGTTAGGTATTGATGCATTTAATAAGCAGCTGGTGGTGTTCTGATGACCGATTCTGGGCCAGGGATAAGCAAGTGATAGTTGTACAGACTTATGGGATGTCCGCATGAGGGGTATGCAGTAAAAGAAGGAAATAACAGTGCCTAGAGAAATCTGAATTTCTAACTCTTAGGAAGGTAGGTGTGGATGGGGCAAGTTTTACTTTTTTGAGTTTAGTTTTCTCTAAATCCCAGCTCTTACTCTGAGGCACTGAGTAGCTGGTGTACAAATGTATACAAGTTTCTTTCCGTGCTTCCACACTTGCAGGCCACTAAGGCAGGTGCAGCATCCATGATTCATTACACGGCTCTGATACTGGCCCGCCTGGTGCTACTTACTCTGTGTGGATGGGTGCTTTGCTGGACCCTGGTTAATCTTTTCCGAAGCCATTCAGTCCTCAATCTCCTCTTCCTTGGATATCCGTGAGTATTTCAGTTTTACATTTTATTGGCAAATCTTCAGAAGTTATTTGAGTTATGCAAATGACATAATGGGGAGGAAAATGAGATTCTTCATACATAAAGTAAGAATGTAGAAAATTGGAAAGCTAGTAGATATAATTTGTTTTCTTAATTTTTTTATGATTTACTTATCTTTATTTTATGTGCATTGGTGTGAAGGTGTCAGATCCCCTGGAACTAGATTTTCACAGTTGTGAGCTGCCATGTGGGTGCTGGGAATTGAACCCGGGTCCTCTGGAAGAGCAGTCAGTGCTCTTAACCGCTGAACCATTTCTCCAGCCCTATAATTTATTTTCTAAACTAGGGTAGTTGGGGAAGCAGGTATAAACCAAGAGCATTCTGGGGAAACCGAGATACGTGGCTATCCTTCCCAGTGGAGAATTAATTTCAATAAGCACTGTTCACCTAGTAAAGGTCTGTAGTTTAAGAGGAATGCGATCATCAAGATGGCTAGCAGACTTTTTAATTTAAATGGCTTACTGCAAAGCATGGTAGCTCGTGGCTTTAATCTCAGTACTTGGAAGGCAAAGGCTGGTGAATCTCTTGAGTTCAAGACTAGCCAGGGCTACATGATGAGACATTGCTTCACCATACCCCTCCAAAAGCTTATTTATTCTCTACATCCCACACAATAGTAGTAAACATGTAATATAGACAAATGTATAATCTACCTTTTATATAAGCATTAATTAAAAAGGTATGAGAAATTTAAAATACTGAGTATTGGAACCACCACATCTTTTCCATTTATTCATAAGGGTTTTTTTTTTTAAAGCCGCCCTCATTTCTTCCCTTCGGTTTTCAGTGGATTCTCCGTAAATCAGTCCAAGTCTGACAACTGTGGCTCTTAACCATGCCCTGAATCTGCCCATTCCCAGCACTTGAAAGGTGGAGGCAGGAGGAGCATCAGTTCAGGGTCATCCTGAGCTGAATAGCTTGAGACTCAAATTGAAAGTGTGTTGTCGCTCCCTTCTTTAAAATCCTTCCTTGCAGGGCCCGAGAGATGGCTTAATTAATGATTAAGAGCACTGGCTGCTCTCCCAGAGGATCCTGTTTCAGTTCCCAGAACCTACCTGGTGGTGGCTCATAACCATCTCTAGTTCCAGTTTCAGGCAATCTTATTTTGTTGTTGGTTTTGATTTTGGTTTTTCAAGACAGGGTTTCTCTGTACTTTGGAGCCTGTCCTGGAACTATCTCTTGTAGCCCAGGCTGGCCTCGAACTCACAGAGATCCGCCTGCCTCTGCCTCCTGAGTGCTGGGATTAAAGGCGTGCGCCACCATCACCTGTCTTCAGGCAATCTTGGCACTCTTTTCTGACCCCACAGGCATCAGGTACTCAGGTGGTTCTGATACATATATGCAGGCAAGTACACAGACACCCTTAAAAATGCTTTGCTTAATCCCTTAATTTACAGAGTCCTCTGTGGTCTGATGTTCTCTTCTGCTTCCTCTCATCTTACCCTCAGTCAGTTATTTGCTGCCATAGGACTTCACCACTTGACATATCACCATGATAGATATTTATTGCATGGGTGTTGAGGTTAGCTGGGAATCGGAGGCCTCTCCGGAACTATCTACCTGGGTTCATTCACAGACTTGGGATTAACTGGCCACTATAATGCTACTCTCTGTTCCCCATGTCTCATCCTCTAGCAGGCTAGTCTGGGTATGATTACATGAGTTTGGCAGAGTATCAAGAGAGTGTGATAGGGGTTGGTCACTTTACCCACAGGGTGAAGCCAAGCAGTCACATAGGAAGTGTGATATAACAAGGAAGACTGAAGAATTGGGGTCCCCATCACACTTTATTGTACATTTAGCCTCTTGCTTTGTTTTGTTTTGTTGAGTTTAGTTTTTGAGACAGGATTTCTTGTGTAACTCTTGACTGTCTTGGAACTCACTCTATAGACTAGGCTGACCTCAAACTCAGCAATCCTCCTGCCTCTGCCTCCCAAGTACTGGAATTAAAAGCTTGTACCACCACTACCTGGTATGTTCAGCAATATCAAATTTAATGAAACATATAGCTTTCATAGTTTTGAATGATTTTTTTATTTGTTTTTGTTTGAGACAGGGTCTCACTGTGTGGCCTAGAATGTACTATGTCGCCAAGGTTGACCTCAGACTTTTGGCAGGATACTTGCTTGATGGTTCCAAGTGCACAGGGGATTTTTCTACCTGCTTCTTGTGCTTCTTAATGCCATCCCACCCTCTCAAGGGCATCTTCACAGTGGGTCCTGGAGCTATCCCAAATCGTTCTCTCAATCAGTAAATAGCTCATCCTTTTCCTTCCATAGAAAATTATGAACAGATGTCATTTTAACAAATGGCATTTTAACAACTAATGTTTTGTTATTAAAATGAAATAAGTGACATGCTTTTTTACTGATATTTTTTATATCTGAATTGATGTCAGTGAACCATTTTATTTACAACATTTCATATTATGGCAGTTACCTAATGGAGACTTGGGAGTATTTAAAATACTTAAGGAGCTAGGCGGTGATGGCACATACCTTTATTCCAGTACTCAGGAGTTAGAGGCAAGTGGATTTCTGTGAGTTCAAGGCCAGACTGGTCTACAAGAACTAGTTCTAGGACAGCTAGGACTGTTATAACACAGAGAAACCCTGTCTCGAAAAACCAACAAAATAAAATGCGTTAGGAATCAATAGTTAGAGTAAGTCTAAAATATTCACATGGATGGTTGGGAGGTGTACACAGCTCAAGGTAGGTTTTTCTTAACGTGTGCATTAAACATAAAACATTAGCATTAAGCCCTGAGTTTAAATCTCCAGGATCAAAAGAAAAATTGTCAATATTCTCAAAAAAAATTAGTTCTTTAACCAAATATTACTGTGTGTAGAAATTTATTGTACTTGTAGCCTTTTCGTTAATTTACCAAATATTTTCTGTGAGACTTGTTTCATCAGCTATTTTAGTCACCAAGACTTAAATTGTTTTGTAGAGTTTAAATTGGTAACGTGGGAAAGTAATCCAAGAAAATAATACCATCCCCAAATAATATATCTATTAAGTGCACAGGAAGTAGTAAAGTCTTATGAAAAATAATAAGGAAATGAGTCAGTATTATGGGACTCCACGTGGTTTTGTTATGTTTTGTCCCTGCCCCAATAAGGTACTTGACAGTCCAGCTCCTCTACCCGTGTGCACTGTGCACACAGCCTTCTCTGAACAATGCATCTAGCAGCCGTGGCCCCCACTTGAATCAGCTTCATATCCATCCCTCTCTGAGCCGGGTGTGTGGCTGAGCAGCCGGGAATAAACAAGTGGCCTCCTCCCACAGGTGTGGAATAGGTTTCTTCTCCCCTAACAATTACCAGATTTACACAGTTTCTTTTCAAATATATTCCCAACAAAGAATGCAAAGACTGAGCTGACCTTAAATTGTTGGGGTAGATAAACATTAAGTCACAGTACTGAAGTCGATTTTGGGGGGAAATCTTCTATTTATCATATTATGCAAATGCATAATTTTGACTATGTAATTAGAATCAGATGCATTATGGGAAGGGATGTGCATAGTAGCAAAATGATTATATGGCATAATCTATCAACCAAAAGAGAGATCGCCCTCATTGCAGTCCTGAGTAACTAAAGTCACCCTCCCTGAACCCCAGAAAAGAAGCCCTGAAGAGTAATCTGGGCCTTGGGCATCTGTGTGAGCCTTTATTTCAGTTCTTTGAGTAGGAGTCCAAGAACCTGGCAACACCCAGCTCAGACCCTGGCCCCTGGCAGTCACCGTATAGAAAAGTTGCATTCTGGAAAACTGCTCACTCAGTAAAAACGATCGTTTCTAGGTGTTTTTATGTAGTGTCATTGGGCCTTTTATCTGCTATCTTATTCTACAATGCATACATACTGCTCCATGATGTGGTTACGTGATGTGTAAGAGTCGTCTCATTTTTCTGTTCACTCTTGTGTTACAGGTTCGGTGTTTATGTTCCTCTCTGCTGTTTCCACCAAGATAGTAGAGCCCATCTTCTTCTCACAGACTATGTGGTTCAGCACCAGGCAGTAGAGGAAGGTGCTTCCAATGTGGGCAGTTTGGCCAAATCCAAAGATTTCCTCTCCTTATTGCTGGAGTCTCTGAAAGAACAGTTTAATAATGCCACGCCCATCCCCACCCACAGCTGCCCCCTATCTCCCGATCTCATTCGCAATGAAGTAGAATGCTTGAAAGCAGATTTCAACCACAGAATCAAGGAAGTTCTCTTCAACTCCCTCTTCAGTGCCTACTACGTTGCATTTCTCCCGCTGTGCTTTGTGAAGGTAAGCAGGTGGCCTGCTCTCTGGACTCCCTGGATTTGTGTGTCAATTACATAAGCTGGGTATTTCTTGTTTAATTCCCCTTTTCTCTGTCTCCCCTTTGGCAGCCTGGATGGTGGAGTTCGGCTGCATCTGGAGTGCACTAATACCGCTCCTGGTTGGCGGATAGGTATTTCCATATATGTGATGCACCCCATAGTAGCTCTCCCCTTTCTTCCTTCCTTCCTTTTTTCTTTGCTTTTCTTTTTTAATTTTTGTTAAAGTTTCTGGGAAGAATAAAGAGTGAACTTACAATAGAATCGTTACATAGCAGCTTAAGAGAACCAAGATTTCAATGAAATTTAGCCTGCTGTGGTTGATATTAACAAGGTCATCTTGATTTTAACCTAACCTCTATCTAAAATCAATTTATTTCAATAGAAAAGATAAATGATCTGGATATCACATGGGGCCTAAAGCTTTTGGGATGTTGTAGTGTCCTCCTCTCCCCATCAGAAGCACGCTGCAACTGGACTGGCCCTTCAGACGCACTTGGGTCTTCCAGGAGGAAACACGTAGAACATAATTGTCTCCCTCCCAGCCCTAACTCGCACAGCCAGAAAGTCAGGTTGATTTTGGAGGACTCTGCTCCTGAAGTTTCTGCACGGACAGCAGGACAACCAGTGCATGTTGACTCAGTGGCATTTGTCTGCAGGGCGTATGTCCACACCCTTACCTGCCTCAGTTCACTGCCAGTGCATGGATCGCTTCTCTTATGGTCTCTTCCAGAGTACCCAGTATTACGACATGCGCTGGTCATGTGAGCACCTCATTATGGTGTGGATCAATGCTTTTGTCATGCTCACCACGCAACTGCTGCCATCCAAATACTGTGATTTGCTACATAAATCAGCTGCTCACCTGGGCAAGTGGCAGAAGTTGGAACATGGGTTCTACAGCAATGCTCCACAGCACATGTGAGTAGGTTAGAGGGTAACCGTGTAACATTTCTCTTCATGATACTGGTCATGTTTATATGCTTTGTGTGTCATTCTCGTTCTCGCTTTAAACGTTGGTTTTTTATTTATGTGTGTGCTTGTCATCATACTAAAAAGAATACAGGGCATTTACTCATTTCTACCACTGTCACCAGCAGCTCCTCGAATGGGTCCACATTTCAGCTGCCCAGCCACTCCAGAGTGCATTATACTCTGGATTTTCCTTTCAGTCTTTACCTTTTGCCCAAATGCAAGCATATTTGGGAATATATGTGTATGTATGTCTTTAACTGTAAGACATGAGGTTTGTCTTCTCATCTCCATTGCTGCAGCTGTGTAGCTTGAATTTGCTGCTTTCGACTTTTCTAATAAGTACAAATCTGGTCTAGTAATTTTTCTTGCCTATATTTCTTTCCATTTTCTTCCTAATCTCTGTACTGTTTGTCTTCCTGTCTCTGACTGTGTGCCTTTATTAGTCGTTTCTGTGCATGGTTCAGAATGCCTAACTCCCAAATGCTTTTCTCCCAAATGCTTTTCTTCTGTCAGTTCTGAGCACACTCTCATAACCGTCTCTCAGGCCTGGGCCATCTTCAAACATGGACCCTCTTCGCTTTCCTCCCTTTTATAATTTAAATATTCCGCAAATTTCATCTACCAGTTTCCCTCTCATGAAATGGGACAGATTGAGGTGACCTTCCTTCCCCTCTCCCCCCTCAGAGTTCTCCCTTCAATTATCTGCCTTGATGTCTGATACAGATTAGCACAGGCCTTCAAGCCCAGGAACTGAAAGAAACCTGAATGTGGGCAAAGGACAGATTTCAATAACAGTTGAAAGTCCAGTCCAGTCCTAGTACTGTACATCTTCAGGCTACTGGTGGCACGTGGCCATGAGGTGTATCATCACCTTAATGCTGGTAAGTGTGAGCAAGGCCGGTGGAGCGTGTTCTCAACTGGGAACGCTTCAGGGTGCTAGAATAATTTTTATTTTTAACATATCTAAACTGCTGTCCCAGTTCTTATCCTAGGAGACTAACATTTCCAAAATCAGGAAGTGATGAATTAACTTAGATTTAAGTGGAAAAAAAAAAGTTTAATTTGAAGATTTTTCATCCTTCTGCAACTCCATTACATTGATGCTGGAAAGAAACAAGCTTTTCCTTCCCTAATTTCTTTTCCTTAGAGAAACCTCTGTAGAAATGAACCAAGAAGATGGTAAAGAGGAATGTCTGTGTACTATAGTACCGTGTGTTCTGTGTTCTGCTGTATAGCTGCTCCCATCTGTGAGGCATTTGAGTTATGTGATTAGCAGACAGATCCTGTATGGGGTGTGTGACGCAGCAAATGTCTTCTTGCTGTTGTTGTCATCGGCTTTCACTTCTTGTTTGTATCCTCTTTCTGCTCACTTGGGATCCAGATGACAGTCCGCCCTCTTATACTTTGTTTTCTGGCCTGCTCACTCTCCCACGCCTGTAAGTCCTTCAACACCGAGTCAACTGTATCACTCGGTAGTTTCTCTGTACTATATAACAATGAAGTAAGTCATCGTAACAAATCTTTTCTAACTCCTAAGAGCTTGGCTATGGAACTACTGTATGTATGTTCAGAATTCAGGCAGATGAAGCCTTGAATGCTTAATCTGATTTCCATAGAAATATAGCTGGCCTTTCAAAACACTGTCTCCCTAATTCTCAGTGTTCTAACAGTGCATTTCTTTCTCCCGTAGTTGGTCAGAAAACACAATATGGCCTCAAGGGGTGCTGGTGCGGCACAGCAGATGTCTATATAGAGCCATGGGACCTTACAACGTGGCAGTGCCTTCAGATGTATCCCATGCCCGCTTTTATGCAAGTACCACTTACTTATTTCTCAAGAGTAAACTTAAAAGTGTTAGGAGGCCACTCTGTATGTAAGCATCTAGCACAGTATGTAATACACTATAGGAAGTTTATACTGGCCCTTGACCTTGAGAAATGTCTTTGGAAAGGCAGCCTGAAGTCCACATATCATTGCTCAAAACAAGGCAATTATGTGATTTCCTCTTTCGCTTCATAGTTTAATTTGGTAGTGGTGTGGTTTGGGGTATTCTTCAGATATGTTGTATATGAGCCTGGCGTGGTGGCATATTTTATTCCCAGCACTTGTGAGGTGGAGGCAGGAGGATCAAGAACTCAAGGTCAGTCTTGTCTGTATTGACCCTGTCCAAGAATTAACGAGATCTGTGCATTAAAGTTAAAGTACTATTTAATGCAGTAATAATGGGGTCTTTGGAAGTTTTTACCTGAGTTTGAAAGAAAGTTAAAAAAAGTTAAAATTGAGGAGGAAAAAGCAGTAGACTCTTATTAATTCAGCTCCTATACCATTTGAACTCAGCCTTGCGCTGTGCTCTAATTGAGCGGTTTTCTAGAAACTCCAGCTCTAGGAGTCAGAAGTCTCTGCTTCTAAAGAAAGGGTGAGGGCTGACCAGGGTGGGTGGGGGAAATGGATATGCAGAGGTGTGCGGTGTAGAGCCTTTGAATTCTTTTAGGAAATGGAGGTTTTAGTTTTTAAAAGTTCCCCCCCCCCCCTTTTCCCCCCTCCCAGTTCCTTGTAAGAGTACCACAGACTTTCTGGTTATGGAGGCTTTTGACCTCTGGGGACTGACATTAGGGCAAGATGCCTGGAAGGAAATAGCTGTGGGAGAGAAGAGCTTGAGGAGGGTGAGGGCCTTGAGAAGGAGACAACAGCCTTTCCTCTACTTGTGGGATTGCCTTAAGATGAGGAGTGCATCATGTCACAGCTCCATAAGTATTTAATTCAGCCAGTGCAGTCTTGCATATTTGGGAATGAATTATTTTGACCAGTGCTGTCCCTTAAGCTATACCAATTAGATATCTTATTATAATTCTTTTGTTCATGTTGGACAGCTGGAAAACCAAGCCAAATTCATATGAGAAAGATGAACTAATTGCTGGTTTTGCACAACCAAATAGGTAAATCACTACTTCTCAAAAGTGATCCTAGGGCTACCTAAATTGTCATGTTTGTGACAATGACGGGGCCTCTTTTCTAGACTTCTGAATCAGAATCCCTGGAGGAGCCCAGGAATTTAGAACATTTTTGTCTGAAGTGAGAACATCAAATTCATTTAAACCGCTCTGTGTACCTAGAAGGCAGCTCACACCAGTAATCCTGTCTTTTGGGAAAGTAGAGGCAGAAGGATCAGAGTTTCAAGGCCAGCCTTTGGCTACAGTGTGAAAAACCCCCAATAAATCAAACCTAATAAAACCTGTCCATTAGCAGTAGCTGTTACACTTTAAAACCTTTATGACCTGGTCAGTTTCTACGTTACTAGTACAGTTAACTACACTTTGCTGTAGAATCTGAAATGGTTTTTTTTTTATGCTAACAAAGGGTAATGACTATTCTTAATCTTTCTACAACAGTAATTCTGAGCCATTTTATACATGGAGTTGCTGAATATGTTAATATGATTCAAGTTCAACACTTCCTTTCCCCTGAAGGAAGTGTCCTTGAGAGCAGCCAAGGCAATTTAACTTCCATCCACATTAGTTGTTTTTAGATGGCATGCCAGTATAGACCACGTCTGTCTTCATTTGAATGTAGGGCTCTGTGGGTTCATGTTATGTTGCAGTCTGTGTTCCATATTCAGAGTACCTTTTTAAATAAACTAGGATTAGCCCCTTAGAGTAAAAAATCTGATGAGGGAAAATAAGTCCCGTTTTTAGTGTGGCTCTGATGCCTGTTCAGTTCCCATTTTTCTTCTTTGCTTGCCTTTTCGAACTGATTTTTCCATCTTGAGGGAAGGAAAACATGCTCAGCAGAAGTATACGAGGTAGAGAGTTTCAGTCAGTGATCATAGTTGGCAAATGGTTTAAGGGAAGATTACGACACTGTTGTAGCTTGGCGAGGTGGCACGTACCTGTAATCCCGCACTCACAGGGCAAAGGGGAGAGGATTGCTAGTGTCAGCTGGCTTGGGCTACATAGGAAACGCTGCAGAATTTAAGAAGCTGTTATACTGATATTTCAATTTGTAATACTTTTCTCTTTCCCCAGACTTGCCTAATATTGGTATTTATGCCTTACATTAAACCCTAAGATCCTAAGCTAAGAATGATTAACAATACATTTTTGAGTAATTCTATTGCTACTACATTGCAATTTTAATTTTTGAGTCTGGTACAAATTCTAAAATATTTCCATGTGGTCTTTTTACCAATCTGATCTTAGATAAATATGCTTTGGGATGTCTTAGATAAAATAACATCTATGATACCATGTTAGAAAAAAATATTGGGCATAGTCATTTCTTACATTTTAGAGGCATTGCAATAAAATTTATTTCATAGTTGTTTTTTTTTTGTTTGTTTTTTTTTTTGAGACAGGGTTTCTCTGTAGCTTTGGAGCCTGTCTGGCACTAGCTCTTGTAGACCAGGCTGGCCTCGAACTCACAGAGATCCGCCTGCCTCTGCCTCCCGAGTGCTGGGATTAAAGGCGTGCACCACCACCGCCCGGCCTTTATTTCATAGTTGATGAGGGAAAAGGAGAAAGGTTTCAGATCTCAGAAATGGTTCGACACTGAATATGCAGATGTGCTTGATATTGGATATGTGAACTTAGAACTATGAAGCAGTTTTAGGAAAATGAATTCAGTAATTTCAGTTTTCCATGATACAACATTTTGTTTCCTACAGTTCCTGTTTCATCGCCCGTTAAGGCTACTGAACCTGCTCATCTTCATTGAGGGCAGTGTCGTCTTCTACCAGCTCTATTCCTTGCTGCGGTCAGAGAAGTGGAACCACACACTCTCCATGGCGCTCATCCTTTTCTGCAACTACTATGTTCTGTTTAAGCTCCTCCGGGACAGAATCGTCTTAGGCAGGGCGTACTCCTACCCCCTCAACAGTTACGAACTCAAGGCAAATTAAGCTGCCTCTCAACTCGAGGGAGAACTCAGATAAAAATATTTTCATACGATCTATTTTTTTCTTGCGATTTTTATAAATATTTAAGATATTTTATATTTTGTATACTATTATGTTTTGAAAGTTGGGAAGGGCAAGAGATATTAAATGTATCCATAAACAAGGTGATGTTATCTTTCATGTGTTAGTATATTTGAATATTATACATGAGAGGTCGCCCTTTCAGTAAAAGATTAACCTGTTTGTCTGGCTCTGGAGTAACATTCACTTAGATATGTCTTGCATATCTTTTGACACGGTGTCTTAGGTGTGTCTGTTTTCTCTCCAGTCTTTCCTTAGCTTTAGTTCCTCCCCTGGCCCTAGTAATTGCTGTAGAAAAAAGAGATGGATGGAGTTGCTTTCCAGCACCCAGTGCCCTCTAATTTACATGCTTATTGTGCTGGGGTAATTTCAGCAAACTGGGTTCAAATCTTGGGTCAGGTGCTCTTTGTTGCCTACTGGGAGGAGACCGTCCTAAGCTCGTCTTTGCTGACCTGGTCTTGTGATACTTCTGATTCATTTCACCTGGTGTTCTGGGGTCTGCTGTCACTTTCATGGCTTTTGCTTCCAAAGATTTTCATTTTACTCTTAGTTATATATGTAATAGTGCTTTTCAAAGACAGGAAGTGTGTAGTGTGCCCACGCTCATGAAGAAGATGTGAAGCTGGATCCCAGGGAGAGGATGAGTGGAAACGCGGGTCTCTAGAGTGTGGGGAGATTGAAAACCCTCAACCAGCGGGGAGGATGGGCAAGCCCTCGGCAGAAATAGCCTTAGGTGCAGTCTCGCTGCTACCTCTTTATAGTAGCACTGTACTTGGAGTTCTTGGGAAGGAAAAATAGGAGAAGTTGCTGCTCTGTCCTCAGAATTTGACCTGTACCCAAAATTGGTGTTTTAAATTTCATACTCAAAAGCTGCAGATCAGCTCCGCGGTGCTGTGCTTGTTTCATATGCACGGGGCTCTTCGTTCCTCAGCATTGCAAAGAGAAGTAAATAAATTCCATACTTTAGAACCTTCATATTTGTGCATTAACCCTCTAGGACACCACTGTCCTGGCTCTGAGAGGACAGTGCTTACAGCTTCTTGTTTTAGAGAAGAGATAGAGCTGGGCTTGCCTGCTTAGACTCTGAAGCTTTGGATGACCCAGATGGGACTTATTAAGCAAAAAACAACCTGATAGTTCAAAAACTTAGCTCTGCAAACAATTCTTGAGGAAGTATTCTCAAAAGGAAGCACATTCTAGGAATAGGTTTGTGCACTGCCCACCTTCATGTTGCAGATAGCCAAGGCTTTCTTAGTTTGATGTGGATGCTGCTCTTAACATTTGATATCTGACAACCAGTCTGCTAGCATTCAGCAGATGTGTGTTGTCCTCCAGGTGTCCTAGGTGTCCTCTAGGCATTGGGCTGTAGGAAAGGCAGGCCCTCATCCTGAGGGCGTGTGCTGAGCAATTTAGTTAGCAAGGCTGCAGTCATGTTCTGGCAGTAGTAATGAGTGCAGTAGAGGGCAGTCAAGACCAGGAAACAGGAAGTGGCACCTGTTAAAGGCATCTTTTAAAGAGGAAAGCGGGACTTAATTTTGGAAAGCCATAGAATGGCTGAAATGGCTCACGACCACCAGCTGTTAAGAAGGCGTTTCTAAGGAGTGCTTTTGTTTTCTTTCCTTTTAGAAAAGGTCTTGCTTTCACAGCCCTTCTGTATGGGTCTCTGGAATGGTAAAATACGGGTGTGTATCACCATCTCTCTGAGGAGACGCCCCTTTCTTCCTCCCTCCTTCCTTCCTCTCTCTCCCCCCCCCCCCCCCAGCAGGGTTTCTCTATGTAGCCCTAACTATCCTGAAACGAACTCTCTTTGTAGATCAGGCTGGTCTTGGATTCAGGTCGCCTGTCTCTGCCTGCCAGTGCTGGGATTAAAGGCGTGCACCATGCCTGGCTGAGATTATTTTATTTTTAAAGGAAGAGTCTTGTAGTCCAGGCTGGCCTTGGGCTTGTGCTGCTCATACCTGAGTCTCCACAGTAGTGGTGTGCATTACCATATTCATTCCAGGGCTAATGTGTAATTCTGTGTCTGGAGGCCAGACGCACTGGATCTCCTGGAGCTGGAATTACGGGTGGTTGTGAGCTGTCTGATGTGGGTACTTGGAACTGAGCTCAGGTCCCCTGGAAGAGCAGTAATTTCTCTTAACTGCTGAGCCATCTCTCTATACCTTTAAAATACTTTTAAAAGTGATTTTGTCAGCCAGGCGGTGGTGGTGCACTCTTTATTCCCAGCATTTAGGGCGCAGAAGCAGGTGGATCTCTCTGAGTTCCAGGCTAGCCTGGTCTGCAGAGTGAGCTCTAGGACAGCCAGGCTGTTATACAGAGAAACCCTGTCTCAGGAAAAGGAAAATTATTTAGTTTGTGCTTGTGTGTTTACAAGTGAGTGTGTTTTTGGAAGGTAGATAATTTTTGGGAGTTCTCTCCTAACTTTACATGGATCTATGGGTTGCAATCAGGTGTCAGGCTTGTGTGGAAGTGCCTTTACCTCCTGAGCCATCTCACAGCCTTAGGATCTGATTTCTCAGCAAAGGTCAGACACAACGAGATAAAGCCATGTGTGCTTTAGCCATAGTGAGGATACAGCTGACAGTCTGCCGGAGTTGAACTCAGGTTGTCCGGCCTGGTAGCAAAGCCTTATCCACTAAGCCATCCAGCCAACCCAAGAACTTCATTTTATAGCATTGACTTTGTGGGGAATCACTTTGTACAGTAGAGGAAGAAGAAAAGGAAAGCACAGAGTTAGTACATTAGCTTTCTTGCCATTTAAAGTGGTTCGGCTAAATATAACTGAAAAACCGAAGGCGGGGAAGCTGCCATCTAGCTATGCTTTCCTTGGAATCTAGTTTTCCTTTTCTTGACTAGCAGTTTAGCTAGGTCTTGTGGCACATGTCTAGAGGACTTTAGTTTGAGGTCAGCTAAGTAAGACCCTTGTGTCTCAGCAGCAACAACAAAAAGGTCCCAAGTTGGTACTTGTGTACAGAAACAGTTGAGATAATTAATTAGAGAAGATAGGCGTTTTTAAAAACAATTTAATGTGTATGAGTCTTTTGTTTGCATGTATGTCTGCAGTGTGTCATCTGATACCCATGGAAGCCAGAACGGGGTTGGATCCCCTAGGAACTGAGTTATAGATTAGGAGCCCCCATATGGGTGCTGGGAATCAAACTTGGGTTTTCTGGAAGAACCCCCATGTTCTTTGCAGAAGAGAAGATCTGATCCGTCTCTCCAGCCCCCTAGACTGGTCTTATAAACATGATTCTTGGGGCTGGAGAGATGGCTCAGCGGTTGAGAGCATTGCCTGCTCTTCCAGGGGTCCTGAGTTCAATTCCCAGCAACCACATGGTGGCTCACAACCATCTGTAATGAGGTCTGGTGCCCTCTTCTGGCCTGCAGGGACACACACAGAAAGAATATTGCATACATAATAAATAAATATTTTAAAAAAAAAAAGATTCTTCCTCTGTTGAGAGCTGGTTTGGCTGAATTCTAAAGGTGTGGTAAAAGAAGAGCAGATAGATGCCAGGCAGGTTGACTGGACATAATAAAGGCATGTGTGGCGGTGTATACCTGTCATCCTGGTACTCAGGAGTCTGAGGCTGTCTTCAGATTTGATAATAGTGCTGTTAGAATAGTGGTGGGCCAGGCATTGGCAGTCTTCCACAAGTGAAATAGAGTAACAAGAACAGAAAGAAGGTTCCAGAGAGTAAAGACAGGACTTTAGGATAACAAAATATGGAGTATGAAATGATGTATGTATAACCCTAGAAGCACATAGTCAGAAGTCATCAGAGAGCAAGGTAGTTCAGTGGTAAAGGCACTTGCCATCAAGCCTGACGGCCCGAATTCAATTCCTGGAATCTGGAGAAAACTTTCAGACCTGCAGCTTGTCCTCTGACCTCCACACGTGCACTTTGGCACTTGACACACACACACACACACACAATTCTAAGTGAGTAGAAATGAAGAACTGTAAACATAGGCCTGATGAAAGAAGCCCATGATCTCTGATACTGAGGAACTGGAGGCAGGAGGGTCAAAATCCAAGGCCTAGTTAACTAAGGTAAATTCGAGACTAGTCTGAAAAACTCAGACCATGTCTCAAAATCAAAAGCCAAAAAGAGTATACAGGGTTGGGGAGTGGTGAAATGGTGTAGGTAAAGCACTTATTGTCAGTGTGGACACTGCTTTTGGTTCCTGGACCTTGTGGAAGGAACTGACTGTGAAAATTGCCTTCTGCTCTCCACATACGCCTCAACCCCATCATGTTCACACACGTGATAAATGTCATTTTGAAAAATGGATGCAGGGCTAGAGAGGTGGCTCAGCCGTTAGGAGCACTTGTTCTTGAAGACCTGGATTTGGTTCACAACACCCACATGGTGCCTCACAACCACCCATAACTCCAGTTCTAGAGGGCCTGATACCTTCTGAACTCTATTGGTAACAAGTACACTTGCAGGCAAAAGACACACATAATAGAAAATTTGAGGACTAGAGATAGGTAAGTCTGGTAAAGTGCTTGCCCGGCATATATGAGGGCTTAGTAATACCAAGTAAGAAAAGAAGAACAATGTATAATTTTTGCACGGGTGTTGGTAGATTTCCCTTGAGAACAAAATTCTTCCAGGTGCTGATGGGATACGTGATAGTAGGAAGTGAAGCCTGGTACTAAATCTAGGACATTTGGCACATTGACTGTTATGACACCTAAAAAAGAGTTAAAATAGTTGGGATCATGCATTCTGATAGGGCTTTTGTGGGGGACACGGAGGAGCAATGGTGCAGGAGCAGAGTGAGAAGCTGGGAAGACATCTACGACAAAGAAGTCTGGTGGAGTAGAAGTATCCTCAAAGTCAGGAAGTGAACAGTTGAGAGAAGAGACTAATCTACATGTATGTTCTTTTCACACCCCGATTCCCGTGTGTGTGTGTGTGTGTGTGTGTGTGGTGATAAATGCTAGGATAGCGAACGTTGGCTTTACTCTTTTAAACACTGGATGACCGATGACCACTCAGTCCTCAGGGTGGGGTCTGGCTCAGTGGACAAACCCCTTTCTGTGCCAGTTCAGATCCCCAGCACCCAACAGAAAAGCTGTGTAGGTGTGGCAAGTCTATCTTTAATCCCAGCCCTTGGCAGGAGAGATAGAGTATCCCAAGGGCAAGCCAGCTAGACCAGCCTACTGAGCAAGCTCCAAGCTTGGCGAGAGGGTCCACCTTAGGAAATAACATGGAGAGCGATTGCAGATGACATCTTCCATCAGTCTCTGGCGGCCTCCACACACTTCAAACATGAATAGGTGCATAAATCACAGTGTCCACCCCCAAAACAAGTCCATAACTGATTCAAGTTATAAGGAACCCGAGCCTGCACCTACGCAGTGGGTTCATAGCTCTCTTTAAGCTACAGAGTTTCAAGGAGTTGGCTGTCTTTTTTTGTTGTTGTTGTTACAGCTTGTACTTGGTACAGGATGTCAATTTATCCTGGGTGTTTGGTTAAATGACTGTGGTAAGAGAGCGAAGTTTCAAACAGTTGATTTTTTTTTTTTGGGGGGGGGATTTTTCGAGACAGGGTTTCTCTGTAGCTTTTGGTTCCTGTCCTGGAACTAGCTCTCGTAGACCAGGCTAGCCTCGAACTCACAGAGATCCGCCTGCCTCTGCCTCCCGAGTGCTGGGATTAAAGGCGTGCGCCACCATCGCCCGGCACAAACAGTTGATTATTAAGATGTAGCAAAAACAAGCTAATGGAAGCCGGGCATGGTGACGCGTGCATGTAATCTTGACACTTGGGAGGCTGAAGCAAGACTGCTGCAAGTCCAAGACCAGACTGGACTACATAGTTTCAGGCCAGTCTGATCCAGAGAGTGAGACCCCATCATAAGTTTCTTTCCCCATGACCCTCATTTATGTGTATGGGTGTTTGGCCTGCGTGTGTGTTTATACCCCATGTGTGTGCATGGTGAAAGCCAGCAGAGGGGAGGAATCTCCTAGAACTGGGATTAGAGAAGGTTGTGAGCCAACAGCTGGGTGCTAGGAATCCACTCAGGTCCTCCGGAAGGACAGCCAGTGCTCAGCTGCTGAACCGTCTCTCTAGCAGCTCCTCGCATCAACTGGTTTTAAAAGCAAACCCAAAATTTATGGGAGGTTTGTGAAATCTGACCTTGATGTCACACAACAAACTAGCATAACGCCTTGTGATTTATGTCCTTGTGTTGATTTTGGTGACCCCCATGTCCTCTAACCAATAGTCCATCCCAAGAATTATATTTTATATGATTTATTAGAGTACATTTAAAGCATAACAATCTCTTTTAATTATACTTAAATTTCTCTATGGGTATGTTTAATATATTTTTTAATGAATAGAAGACATTTTGATTATATCTTTGGAAACATTTGTAGAGTTCAAAAACAGCTTGCAATCGATCATGGCTGCCAGTAGGGTCCTTTGAAAAAAGTGCTTTGCTTTGCAGAATTTTAAGCCAGAAAGTATGTCGATTCAAAGCATAGGGGTTCATGGCTTCTTACATTAGCTACCTCCTTCTTGACCCACATTGAGAACCCAGCCCTGCGTTGCTCACGTACCCCAACCTAAGTGATCTCTGTGTGTGTCAATCATTTTGCACTGCCTGAACTGGCCTGGTCTCAGCCAGTTGCCCTCTGCCATGTCCCCCTCCTCTTGTTATTTTCTCCTTCCACCTCTGTTTGGCTCGGAAAGGAGGGTACATTCTTTGTAATTACACACTCTGAGCTGACCTTCCTCTTTGAAATGCCTGCAATACTCTTGGCCAGCAAACTCCAAGATGCATGTTGTCATCAAGCAGGACCAGCTTGATAGAAGGTAGTCCTGATTTATGTAAGCAGGGATTGGGTTTACTAGAAACTTCTTCCATCCCAGTCCGAGACAATCTTACAGTCTCTGAAGGGTCGTCGTCCCCAGGGTTTCTCTGTAGTTTTGGCACCTATCCTGGAACTAGCTTTTGTAGACCAGGCTGGACTCTGTCTCCCAAGTGCTGGGATTAAAGTCGTGAGCTACCAACCACTGCCTGGCTTTCCAGAGCTTCTTAATCAACAGTTCGTCTTGGGCCTATATGTGATTTTATCAACTGCAGAAATTGACTTTTTTTTTCTTTCTTTTTTTGATGATCAAAGTCTGAAATCCTTTCTTACGGTGTGTGGGATCTGAGCCTACTTGGTTTATAAGTAGACATCCAACAGGTAGACCTTAAAGCCAACAAGGACCGTGCAAACCATCAGAAATACTTAGTAGCTCATTTTCACTTTGATCTTTAAAAACAGAATTCTCAACACCCAAGTGTCTTACTGGTACATTTTATTGGATTTGCAATTCTGCTTAACTAGATTATTTGAAATTAGTAGGTCATTTGATACTGTTAACATCCCTACTGAAAGGTGCTAGTTGCCGCTGTCTGCCTTCTCTTGGCATCTAGTGGTTCTCACCCTGCTACCAGCTGTTTCGGGCTCTTGGATTGCCAGTGTCCCTCCTCTTCGTCAGACTCCTCACCAGTGTGGGAGTGCCAAGGTAACTAGTGCCCTCTCTCCAGCCTTTGATAAAGGCTTGATGAGGATGCTGACAGTGACATTTTTAGTGTCTCCAGAGTCCAGAATTTTATTTTGGGTACTATTTTGAATTTTAAGGCTTACGTTAAGCCAGTAGTGTATTTTATAATGACATCTTGGTCAGATCTCTTCATATTCTAAGAGTAACGAACAAAAATTCAATGCTCTTTCTCCACTCGATTTTGGCAAAAAGGGGGGGGGGACCATCATGTGAGGACTGTTTTGTAAATAAATATGGATTATTGACTTAAGCAACAGTAATATGTCAAAAAAAAAGGGTACATGTAAGCATTTTGCTTGAACTTCAGCCTTGAAAATGAGCTTTCCCGGGTTGGGGACTGGCAGTTGCTCTGAAGAGTGACTCCTGCTCTTTTTGGCATATCAGCAGTCCTGACAACAGTGCTACTTCACCTGGATGGAAGCAAGTGGTCTGATTGCCATTCTCAGGGATCCAATATTAGAGCCCCCGGTGGTGGCCAAATGGTGACCCAGGGCATCTTGAGGAAAAATTTCTTTGCCATGGAATGAGTTTCATCAATGCAGGCTTACCCAGCCCACAAAATGTTGAATATGTATGTGACAGTTGATAGCTGTAAGACCATCAAAAAAGGACCACACTTGAGAAACAGGACTCTGAGATGGGAAAGCCCCAAACCCTTCTGGAATTGACTGGCTAAGAAAACTTGAAGGAAGATTTCCAAATAAGTATCAGGGGGTCATGGGGACACGCACCTGCCCGTTCTGAAGGTGATGTCTTAAATGAATGGTATCTAAAGGAGCATGGCAATCATTTTAGAAACCCGCCCTCAGAATTGAAGTCATTTGTTAGTGTACAGATGGTGGCTTTTCTGTCTACCTGCCAGTACAAATACATCCTAGACGTATTAGAAAATTTAAAACAGTAATTAAGTAGTTTCAGCGTTCCGGTGCATGGCTCTCTCCCTCTCACGTCCCACTGGAGCGAGTCTTTGCTAAGGCATTACCATGAGTGCGCTGAGCCTCGCCCAGAGCTTGCTACGGCAGGGATGCCTTTTCAGGTCTTCAGAACACGGCCTTTCTCATCTCTCCACACATATTTCTTCACCTTTGTGACTAGGGGGTACTGCTGTGTCCTAAGACTTCTCGTGGGTTGACATCTCGTGGCTGTTGGTCTAGTGTTTTCCTCGCCTACCGAGAAAGCAAAGGCTGAAGACCTGGTAACTGCTCCCGTGCTCCCTCACGGGGGCTCACTCTCATTAGCTGACTTACTAGTTAGCCTTGGCCCAGGCCCTGCTTAAAGGGGTAGGTCAGGACTTCAGATCCTTATGCTTAACCAGGGAGGAAAGGAGGGCATGACATCTGTGCTGAGGCTTCCACATTTCCCCTGGAGAGGACTTCAGCTCAGCCCTATCCTGTCCAGTACTGACTGGGGTCGGCCCACAGGTGCTGCTAGTCTTTCTCTAAACTGAGCTTCTGGACAGAGCTCAGCCAGGCTGGGGTCTGAAAAGTGCCCCATTAAGCGTTTGAATGGAAGCACCAGGTATCTTCCAGCAGGTGTAAGGAACACCAGATTGGTTTACTGCATCTGTTCTGTTTGCGTCTAGACAATGTCAGAGAGCAAGTCTGAGTGCTCAGGTGGATGGTGAAGGGGGAGTTAAGACAGAGAGAGAGGTGTCTCAAATCTGCCCTTGAGTGAGAGGAGAAAGGAAGGGAGCCACTGGCTAAAGGCAACGCCCCTTTGAGGACCATGAATGACAGTGACAGCCACTGCTGGGGCCCCTCATTGCCCCCTCTCCTGTCATGCCGGGCCCAGACAGCTTAGTGATGGATGATCAAGCTGAGCTAGAATTTTCTCCCCGATGCCTGGCCAGCTTTAAACACATCAGGTCCCTATGAAGTTGTGCCTTTCTTTGAGGCTTCTCCCTATAACATGTGGCACTTGGATTCTGGTACTGTTAAGAAAGCAGACACGTCACTCCTGCAGACCTGTATGACTTTCCCGTCCCATACAATATGACTTGCAGTCCTCAGTCCCCCTAACTGCTGGATTTGTTCATCGGAGTTCAGCACAGGGCAGGTGGAGGGAGTCACGAAGCCAGCACCAGGAAGCGTTCATGGGTGGTGCCAATCTGGGGCTCTGCTCTTGAGTACTGATTGTGACTTTCTCTGTGGTTCATGGATCACCTCGGACAAGTTTGCAGCAATCCCAGGGAGAGAGCACAAGAAAGTTCCCCCACCTGGATACCTTAAGTGCATGTTAGTTTGCATTTTCAGATCTGCTTCTACTTGGGGGTAAGACATTTTTACAGAGCTTACTAGAAAACTGGTCTAAGAGGACACGCTTTAAAGAGCCTAAGAAAGCACGAAGAAGCCTTCGGTGGCAACAGGAAGATTTTTCTGACTCAGGCAAAGGATTGTTCTTTCTTTCAAGGGATACTAACACAGCCAGCTCTGAACAGTATCAGACAGTGGTGATGGAGAAATGCTGAGACTCACAGACGAGCCCCAGTTTCCGCCGGAGGCAAGAATTCCATTCGCTTCCCTTGCCTAACCTTCCCAACTTGCTCCTGTGGACTTACTTAAATCGGACTTTTTGGTCCTTGTCTTGACCATTCTTCTGGCAAACGGACTCATGCATGGTCAAAGACAAAGAGAGAGGCAGGGGAAGTGGGAGATGGGGGTGGTCAGAGGCCAAAACAAGCCTCCATTTAGATAACTTGTGCCTGGAAAAATGGCCAGTTGGTCCTATCATAACCTCCAGATGAACCTGACGCTTTTGCAGACGCCATCGGGCCAACTGGTCTCATTCTATTTGCCTCCCACTTCTTCCATCCAGAATCACGGATCTCCGCTGGGGCTGGTAAAAACAGCTTGTTGACGTCTCTAGTCTCTGGCCATTCTTAGGGATGGTCATCTTATTCCTAAGCGTAACCCCTTCTGCTGTGACCCACGTGTTTTCTGCCAACTCTCCACAGAGCAGGCCAGGGGAGACTGTCTGAGTGGGGCTTCTGATGGGGGACAGCAGGGCCTTGGGATCTATCATTGCGGAGGAGGAGGGTAGGTGGTCCATGATGGGGAATAAGATTAGGCTCTGAGGTCTTCCCGGCCTTGACCTGTGGAAAGACTTAGGACCTGCAGACGCTCGCTCTAGTTTCGAAGAAAGAAGGTTCTCCCCTGATGGTTCTGTCTCTGATGTGCGTTTCCTACATGGCACCATCGCATCCTGTGTGGAGAGCAGACTGGAGGCCCCTGGTTCCGGAGAGCAGAAGGATCCCTCGCACGCGCAGGATGCAGGGCTGTCCTTCCTCTGGGATGCAAAGGCTCCTGTCTCTTGCTTTGGTTGCTGCTCTTCCTCTGGGCTTTCCAGGGAGGAGGGAGAATCATCTTTGGTGAGTTTCTGAGGGGTCTCAGTGGTTGAAATAGGCTCTTCCTGCTTCCTCTCTAGAGGCTGAGTCCCCCCTTCCCCTGTGTTCTGAGAGGGCAGGGGCTGTGGGATCTGCGTGTACTGAATCTTGGGTGGGATCACAGGGACAGCCTTGGCCTGACACATTTTGATCATGAAGGAGGTTCTTACAGCTGACACGCTCACAGGAGCTGAGTTCCGACGGCCTGTCAGAGCATGGGCAACAATGTTCAGGTCCTGAGTGTCCTGGGGGTTCCAGGGGGCTGCTTGACAGTGAGAGGAGGTCACCCAGGTGACCTTGGCGTCTCCTAGTTCAGAGAGCTCTATGCCAGGTGAACTAAATGAAGCCCCGTTCTCAAGTCGGAAGAGGTCAGCGATGGGTGTGGCAGAGTCCAAGTTGAGGGAGGAAGGCCTGTGTTTCCCTTTGGAGGGCACACACTCAGTGCTCTTATGCTGTAGCTTTAGGGGGTGCTCCCCAGGCGAGGTGCTGTCTGGAGCCCTAGGTGAACGTTCTGTGGTGCTCTCAGGCCCGGGGACATGACTGTGTTCCACCTGAGGGTTGCTGAGTCCTTGCTCTGGTTCCTGCTCTTTTCCCTCTTCCAGACTGCTGAAGTTGGTTTCCACTGGTTTGGGCAGTACACCAGACGCTCCCTTCTGGCTGGGAAGAGCCTCTAACCCTTTCAGGCCAGAGAACTCTCTGAAGGCTTTCAGGGCTTTTTCCTCCCACCCAGCAATCTTATTCCTGGCCGCGGGGGGCTGTAGGGGCTCATAATTCCTCTCCGTTTCAAGGTCGGCACAGCTGCTGGAGAAGGGAATCTCGAGAGTCCAGTGACTCTGACCAGTGCTTTTGCTATCTAGCGAGCGGCTCTGGCGAAGGCTGGGCCTGTGGCAAAGTTTCCTCTCCAATCGGTGGGCCTGGGCGCACTGCACCTGCGACTCCTGCACTTCTTTCAGGGTGGGAGAATGAAGGGGACTGGTCACCCACTGGGGTTCCTCCCACGGTTCTACCATCTCCAGGCCGTGCTGAGCTGTGTCTGTCCCCGTGTCGTCTTCATCACAGTCTGAAGGCTCCTGTGCTGCGTGGGGGGCATCCCCCTCCTCTGGAGGGGAGACTTCGACCTCCTGTGCTGGGCTCGGAAGACCGGGGCCTTCGCTCTCGGGAACAGCGCACTTGGCATTTTGCTTCTCGTTGGGGCTGGCAATGGCCTCTTCTCTCTGACAGAGGCTAGGGACGCCAGGATTGTCTCTGGGTTTTGGCTGCTCTGTGTAGGCATCTGTCCTGGAATCCATGGATGATTTGTCTCTGTCAGGGCCTTCCTTTGACAGCAAGACTCGAGGCTCTTCCTCCAGAGGAGTTGGAGGGGGAGGAGCAGGAGGAAGTGGAGGAGAGAGATTTCTTGGGCCTCCTGTGTCTATCCTAGCTGGAGAAGACACCTTCTCAAACAGAAGTAATTGCAGAGGTGCCAGACTGGCTGGGTCCGGGCTGAGCACCTGCTCAGACTCAGACCCAGGGATGTTGCCAGCCGGCTCCAGCTTCTCTCTATTGGCGAGGATGGCAGCCTCCTGTGTGCTCTGATTGACTGAGTTCCTCGTCCACACTTGCAGAGGTGTAGAGCTACAGGGGGAACTCGCAGAGGCCTCTGGGAAAGGAAATGGGGCTGGATCTGTCTCAGTTATTGGGCTTGTCTTCTGATCAGGGGGTGGCAAAGACGAGAGCTCCTCCTCTGACTCAATGATTTTCAGTTCCTGTTGAATCTCAGGCCAGATCAGAGTGTGGGCTAGGTCATCTTCATCCTGAAAAACAAGAGGACCCTGGTTACTTTGGAGTCCAGAACTCTGGGGACTGATGTCTGCCAAGAGGGAATGGGGTGATGCCATATTCCAGCCAGTGAAGGAGGCAGCCCCAGCCATAACCATGGGTGTCTGGAATAGGTTGTGTCTTCCTATTTAACTTTTTCAACGTCCTAAGATGATACCAGTTATAGGCTTGTTAAATAGATTAAACAAATGACCTGAATCATACAGTAGACTGGGATGGAAATCCAGTCCTGTCCACAGAGGAACTCAGTCTGCGGCTGATCCTCCTCAGTCAGTTCTTAGCACACACACGTGCTTAGCCCAGCAAGTGCTCCGTCACTGAGCTACGTCCCCAGCCTCCCACTTACCTGCAGTGCATTCCTTGCCTTTATCATATCAAAACACAATTCCCTTGTAAAAAGAAGCATCTCAGGAGTCTTCACCCCCCCCCCCCCATGGAGGTGTGTGTCATTCTGCGAAAGTCTGATATGTCTCTGACCTTGCATCTCTTCACCTGGCTTTGGGTCTAGAGTACTGAGGGTTAAATCCAGGGTCTCTACTTGTGCTTTTCTCTCCCACCCACCCCCTCTCTCCCTCCCTCCCTCCTTCCTCCTTCCTTCCTTCCTTTTTTTTCTGTCTGTCCCTCCCTTCCTTCCTTCCTTCCTTCCTTCCTTCCTTCCTTCCTTCCTTCCTTCCTTCCTTCCTTTTTTTTGAGACAGAGTTTCTTTGTGTAGCTTTGGAGCCTGTCCTGGAACTCACTTTGTAGACCAGGCTGGCCTCGGACTCACAGAGATCCACCTGCCTCTGCCTTCTGAGGGCTGGGATTAAAGGCGTGCACCACCACTGCCCAGCCCCTTTTATTTCTTTAAGCTCTCAAGTATGACTCGGCCAAAACCAGCTGGATTCTACTTCCCTGCATTCCTGTGTGAACAGTTCTGCCCGTCTCGTGTTTCCTTACTTCACTCAGCGTTTCCCTTCACGGATCTCTTACTCAGAAACCCTGTTATGTTTCCTCACCACTCCATACCTTCACTGCGCCCTGGACGCTGACTTTTCCCTGTGAGGCTGTCAGGGACAGTGGTGACAGCCTTGGTCGCACAGCTGAGCAGAGTGCCTAGCACAGAGTGGGGATTTAGGCCATATGCCCAGTGAAGGAATGACCTGAGGCCTTGATTTGCTAACTTGTAGTCACCCTAGTCCTTCTAGCACTAACCGTCTTCCTCGAGGTATTGTCGTTGGTATTGGGGTTCTCCTCACAAGACTCCAACCCCCAAAGAATTTCTGCCAATGCAAACATGCTTTATGGGAACCCTTGCTCAACCCCCCTGAAGCCACCATATTTGCCTAACTCAGCTTTGCCCTAACTCCCCGGATATGGTCCTTCTAGTGTCTTCTGGAAGCAAGTTAAAATGCTGTAGGCTTCCTTTACCCCTCGGCCCATGCCTCTGATCACGGTTCTTACAAATGCAGGCCTTCTCCCTGGGTGTCCCCCCAAAACCTCCTCACACCTTCTACATAAAGACATCTCATAAAAACACTTGTGGAAAACATCACCCCTAAAAAACAGATACGGGTTGTCGGCTTTGGCATCGGATTTGACCTTCTCTAGAAGCACAGACTAGAGCCTGGGAACTTCTCAGGTTTTCTAGAGAGCCAGAGACAAACACCAGACTGCCATGTCTGAGAGAAGAGAATGGGGTTCATGAGTGGTCATCTTGTTTGGAACTAGGCTATAAGGAGCAGGCTTCATGTTGCTTCTGGGCTTGAGTGTCATTGCATGCTAAGGACATGCAGTGGTTTATGGGCCAGCATTATTCAGAGTTGCGTCTGCCTTGGGAATCTTGAGCTGAATGATTCCTTCACCTCATGGCGGACCTCCCTGGGGCCTGCCACGGAGGAACTCCAGACTGAGAAGTTGGTTTTGTTTTGGGAGACAGGGTCTCAAACATCCCAGGTTATCCCAAACGATCTTAAAACCATGGTCCTCCAGTTCCCATCCCCCAAGTGATGGGATCATAGGTGTAGGCCAGCACTCCTGCCTAGTAAGTGAGACTTCTAAAGATATAGACGGGGCAAGGAAGATGGCCAGTGAGTAGGGGTGCTAGCCTTGCAAGCCTGACGGTCTGCGCCTGATCCCCGGAGCCCACGTAAAAACCTCATCTGTAATCCCAGCGCGCCTGTGGTGAAGTACGAGATCTGGAAACCTGGGATCTGGTCATCCTGCAGTCCATAGTGCAGCAGAAACAACAAAAGAGAGAGGCACTGCCTTAACAAATATGGCAAGAAGAGACTCCCCAAAGTTGTCTTCTACCCCCCACATATACACACATGCAGCAGTAATCACACTTACAAAATGAAAACCTAAAAAAAAATAAGTAAATAAATCTCTCTTGCAACAACCCTTAACATTTCTTTAAAAATCTGCTTTAAATTGTGCCATTTGTGACTAGAGCACGCAGAGTCCACCTTACCATCTCGTGGAGAAGCATCGCTTCCGTCCTGGCCCTGAGGCCCTCTTGTGGAGCAGTGTTCCTCAGCTGGTCAGCCCCCTGGCTCTCCTCCACCACCTTCTTGGCATTTGGCGTCTTCTCTGGGTCCCTTGAAAGTTGAGAGCCCAGGGATATTTCCAAGGTTTTCTTTTCCACTTGGGTACCTGGGTCGAGGGGAGGGCCTTGGCTATCTTCTGCTGTCCCCAGGGCTTCAGGTTCTGGCACGGTGTCCTCGGGAGCCGCCTTCTTAGCGACAGAAGCTGCAAGGAGGACGGGCGTGATCAGTGCAAAGGGCTCATTTCCAAAAGACTCTTGTGGCACTCTCCCATCCCTGTCCCGCCTCCCCGCCCTGCTTCACAGAGACTCACTGCCCTCCCCTCCCCATTCTTTATGCTTTTCTCGACAACATTCCTGCCTCAGATTCTGGCCATCATCTACTCCAGGGTTCTCGACTGGGAGCCATTCTGCTCCAAACTCCCCCAGCCCCCTGGGGACAGTGGTGATTTCTGAAGACAGTTTTGGTTGTTACAACCTTGGGGGCGATGAGTTCTTTTGGTTCCTCGAGCACAGCTTTTTAAACCGTAGGTTGTGCCCGCACGTGAGGCCATGTAACTGAATGTGCAGGTTGTGAAAATGTTGCCACAAGTGAAAGACGTCTGGAGAGACGGCAGCCAAGATGAATTCAAAACCGAACGGACAGTGAATCTTAAGACGTTCACTGCAGTACTCACCTGGGCTGCATTGCACTGCTTCATGGCAGTCTTGGTTCTGAACACTGTGTTGCCGTCCTGCCGAGCAACACCAACAAATACTGGCCAGCATACTGGTTCAGATTTGGGATTAATAATGTGCTAGCAAGTGGTGGCTCCCCACTTACTGGGAAGTTTAGGGAAAATGATTCCTCTACAAGCAAATGGGGATTATCTAATAATAATTACCGCTACCTCAGAAGGTTGTCTTGAGAAGTGAGATTATACATGTTGGGCACAATAGGAGGTTCTGAAAATGTTGGTTGAGACAGAAACATTCTCTTGGCTTGACTGTCAGTAAACCTTTCTGTTGAGATTCTCCCTATTTCATTTTAGGACTGTTGGTCAAAAAGAGTCCTTCCTAAGTGGCTTATGCCTGTAATCCAAGCACTAGGGAGGCGGACACAATGGGATCTGTTGTTGGAGACCAGCCTGCCTACAAGGAAAGAAGTCTGGAGCAACAATAGAAACTCCTGCTCACCCTGGACACAGTTCAAAGACTGTATTGGCCTTGGTGTGGGAGACCCTATCAGATGCAATCTGGGATTGCTGTGGTCAACCTGAAGGAAGCACTCTCTCATGGCTAGGTGTGCTAGCCCTATTCTTTGCAGATATGAGGTAGAAACAAAGAGGGATGGGCAAATAGAAAATACATCCAGAAATACAGGCCCGTCAATTCCAGTTCTCTAGCTCAGCCTCCGGCTTTTCCCTCCTGAGTTCTCACCGTGTGTGCTAATAAAGTAGTGAGTGTCATTTACTGAGTACTTAGTATCTATTGGACACTGCTCTGAGATCTTTGCATGTGCCAACCAAATGTTCACACAAACTTACAAACAAGGTATGGTTATCAACACCAGCATTTTATACATTAAGAAACTGAGGCACATGGGCTGGAGAGATGGCTCAGAGGTTAAGAGCACTGACTGCTCTTCCAGAGGTCCTGAGGTCAATTCCCAGCACCTAGATGGTGGCTCACAGCCATCTGTAATGAGATCTGGTGCCCTCTTCTGGCCAGCAAGCATACAGACAGACAGAACACTGTATACATAATAAATAAATAAATCTTAAAAAAAAAGAAAGAAAGAAAGAAAGAAAGAAAGAAAGAAAGAAAGAAAGAAAGAAACTGAGGCACAGGCAGAGCATGGGTTTGCAGCAGCCATTCTGGCCCTGGAGCCCATCATCCCAACCACCTCACCACACTGCCCTGAAAATCCTATTTAAGCCAGTTCAAGCATCGTGTCCTGTCTTGGAATGGAGGGAGACCCTCCGGCCCCTATTTTACCTGGAAGAGACTCAGCTCCCAGGGGTTTCTCTTCTTCTGGCCATCCTCCGCTTTCTGAACCTTGGACAGAAAACTCTTCCAGGCTGGAGAGAGACTGCAGCTCTTTGGGGGGTGTTCTGCACGGGGTGCTGTTGGTACTGATGACAGCGGACACGCGCAGTGGCACCGACACAGCGAAGGGCTCCGAGATGTTGAGCGCCTTTCGCTGGTGGCGCGGTGAGGGCTCCATCTGGAACAGGCTGCTGGTGAAGACGGATTTGCCGGGACTGTCGCTGGAGGTGTAGAACATCCCCAGAAGCTTGGGGGCGGACTGCTCGCTCTCAGGGTCTCCGATGGGGCGGAACACCTTCAGCTGCTCAGGCAGGGGTCGGATCTGACCGCCCACCTCACAGCCCCCCTCAGCCCCAGCCGGCATCCCCTCCTGACCCCATTCGCTCTCCTTGCTGAGGTCGCAGGAGCTGCCGGCGCTGCCCGCGTGCATTTTTGTGGCTGGAATGAAAAATCCACCAGTAGTGACCGTTCGATTGAAATTTCCTTTGCTTTCTTTCCCTGGTGAAGAAGAACAAGCCGTAGTTAGCATCGTGGGTGTCCACAGGCTACGCCTGGGGGAACCGCTTTCCTTGAAACATGTAGCTGAGTCTGATGGTTGTTTGACAAAAAGTGGAACTGCTATAACAAATGTCAATCCCCCGTTGTTACCAACTCTTATGTGACCCACACCAGCAGGTAATACATAGCAAATATGCCATTATGCTGGATTGCCTTTGTCAACTTGACACAAACCTAGACACATTTGGGAAAGGGACTCTCAGTTGACAAAGATGCCTCCACCACATCGCCTCTAGGAGAGCCTGTGGGGGCATTTTCTTAACTGAGTGATTGATGTGGCAGGGCCCAGCTCACTGTGGGTGGTGCCTGGACAGGTGGTCTTGGGTTGTGTAAGAAAGCAGGTCAAGCAAGCCATGAGGAGCAAGCCAGTAAGCAGCACTCCTCTATGGACTCTCTTTCGCTCCCTGCCTCAGGTTCCTGCCCTGACTTCCCTGAGAGAGTTACAAGGTAAATAAACCCCTTCCTTCCCAGGCTGCTTTTTGCCCTGGGGTTTATCACAGCAGTAGAAACCCTAAAACATTGGTCAGTGTTTACTGGCATAAACAAGTCTATCAGTTCAAAATGACGACCGAAACTCTGTGAAACTCATGACCAGGAAACTCACAAATTCAAGACACATGATTACCCTGGAATAAACAAACCAGTGTTTGGCTCTTTCTGTATAGGTTTCCTCTGTCTTAGTTTTTAGCTTGTTGACCTTTAATGTGGTCTAATTTTGAGTGAAAAGTCCCTGTGGTCTCCTCTGTGGCTAGAGGAAAGCTGGAGAAAGGGAAAGTTCTAGATCTTGTTTGGGATGAGCCAGGGAATGATTTGGGGCTAGGTGGTCGTGTATAAAGATAACCACAGGTAAGCGACTTGGTACTAATTGTGGCATCTCACTGTGGTGATTTGAAAGAGGACCCCCCCACACACACACCATAAGCTCATTTATTTGACATGTAGTCCCTAGTTGATGGACTGATTAGAGAAGGATTAGGAGGTGTGGCCTTGTTGGAGGAAGTACATAAGTAGGGATGGGCTGGGGGTTTCCAAAGCCCACACGCCTGCTTGCCTGTCATTGTGCCTCCTGCCATGATGATAACGGATGATAACGGACTATCTGGAATTGTAAGCAAGTCCTTAATTAAATGCTTTCTTTTATAAGTCGCCTTGGTCAGGGTGTGTCTTCACAGCAAGAGAGTAATAACAAAGACACTCACCTTCCACAGGCACTGAACACAGCGAGTCCATGCTTTTAGCTGGTCGGATAGTAGCTTTTTCCACTAAAGATAAGAGAAAAAAATACCCCGTATGAATATATATCAAGAAGAAACATACAAAACAATAGATTAGGCTATAAGCATATGAGAAAAAACTCCAGCAAATGGTTTCAAGTGTTGCAACATATTATTTCCTTACAGAATTGCCCCGTTCCACTCTGCACCTCCCCACTTTCCTGTCGGGGACTGACCTCATGACAAGAGAGCACAGACTGGGTTTATTAATACTTTACAAGTAAAGTTAAATTGTAATTTCATCAAATGAGAAGTCCTGAATCCAGTTTAGCTGAACAAAGAGTGCTCAGGGAGTTGGAGCAAAGGCTCAGTGGTTAAGAGCTCAGGAGCTTGGGTCCCCCCCCCTCCACAGGGTTTCTCTGTGGTTTTGGAGCCTGTCCTGGAACTAGCTCTTGTAGACCAGGCTGGTCTCGAACTCACAGAGATCCGCCTGCCTCTGCCTCCCGAGTGCTGGGATTAAAGGCGTGCGCCACCACCACCCGGTTGAGAGCCTGGGTTTGATTCCCATAACCCACACGGCATCTCACAACCGTCCCTAACTCTAGTGCTAAGGGATCTGATGCCCTCTTCTGACCTCCCAGGGAACTGCATGAACCTGGTGCAGACAAACATTCATACACATAAAATAATAAAATACATATCAAATAATAAAAATAATGAACATGGTGTGGACAAACATCCATATACATAAAATAATAAACATAATTTTAAAAAGTACTCAAGATGGATTCATGGGGTAGACTCTAAGGAACCTGGGAAGTCTCTTATCCAGCAGACTGGAGAGCAGGACTGTTGGCTGCAACCATACTGAGCAGCACCAGGAATCTGGTACAAGTGAGCAGGCCTGGGGGTGCCGCCATCAGCTTTACCCCAGGGACTGTGCTCCATGGAATCTGTGGACTAATTGTTCCTCACCCACCAACCTCCGCAGTGAACAGATCCCTACAAAATGGAGTCCCTTTGGACTCAGACTATGAACCTGGTATACTTTATGCATCATTACAAGCTACCATAGCTGGGATTTGAAAAGTGTTGGTTTAAATGAGTCAAGAGCCCATCACTAGCACAGGAACAGGCACAGCTGTGGTAGGAGTTTGATCCCCAAACATTCATAGGTTGGAAGCTTAACTCTTCAGTACATCAGGGTTGGGAGGAGTTGGGTTATGGGGGCAGAGATCTCGTAAATGGCTTAATGACTGTCTTGCTGGGATGGGATAGCTACAGTGAGAGTCTGTACTTTCTCCAGTCCAGCATGAGACTCTCACCAGAAGTCAAGGAGGTGCCGCATGGCCATAATCTTAGACTTCCTAACCTGGAGAACTATAAATCACTATTCTCCATAAGTTACCCAGCCTCAGGGATTCTTTTACAGTAAAGGAAACAGGATTAGGACCAGTATTTCTTCCCGGTCAAGCTTGCTAGGAGAAAGACGAGAACGTGGAGGCTAAGAAGTGCAGAACTAACTGCCATTAAGGTAAGTCTGGATTTGCACAGATCTGGGTTTGAGTTATCTCTGTCACTTTGCAGCTGTGCATCCTCAGACACACAACTCTTTTCGGGGGGCGGGGGTTATACATCTTTTCATTCTTTTTCAAGACAAGGTTTCTCTGTGTAGCTCTTTCTGTCCTAGAACTCACTCTGTAGACCAGGCTGGCCTCAAACTCACAGAGATCCACCTGTCTCTGCCTCCCGAGTGCGGGGATTAAAGGCGTGCTGCACCAAGGCCAGCAGATTGTATCTTTTTCATGAATAAAAGAAAAACAAGAGTTGTTAAGACTAAATGAGAAATGACTATAAAGTAATTATATTGTCCTAAACTAGAACAGATACTCAGTTAAAAATAATACATAGTAGTGAGTTCCAGACCAGCTAGGGCCACATAGTGCGAACCTGTCTTACAAACAAAACATACTCTTTGTGTCTGTTAGGATCAGCCAGTGCTCTCACCACAGGGGAAAATGGGAGGCTGTTCCACAAGAAGCAGTCAGAGTTGGCACGAACTCAAATTGGGCAATAACTCATGCCTGTTTTTATTCCTCTTTATAAAAATTTCCCGTCTTTCTCCCCTTATTCCAAACTCTCCTCTTCTAAGAGGTTCCAAATTAAACAGCTGGCCTCCTCTGCTTGGGGATTCTCTGACTTGGCCACATGGGAGGACTGGCCTTGGCTTCACGCAAGCTCTCAGATACACCGAGTGCCTTCAACCTCCTCACAATGGCATGCCAAGATTTTTACCCTTGGAGAGCGGCTGTCTGTGCAGGATCGTGAACTGATTTATCATCCCAAAGCTGCCTGGCTGGCGTCCCTCCGTCTGTGTATTCTGAGACAGGCTCTGCCTTGCTTTCTGTATCTCTCTGTCTCTGGGCTCCGGTTTTCATGTGGTGACCTTCAGGGGCCGGGACCAGGTAATCATGAACTAACCCCGAGTCATCCCCCTCCATCCTCCCAAGCTCTGTAGCTTTCAGCAATAGTTCTGAAGCATTCCAAAGCATCTTCTCTCCATAGTCACTAAGAGTCTGGTTTGGACCCATTGACTCCTGCCTATACTTAGAGGATATTTTTGCCTGAGGTGCTGATCTGGCCTCCTGGAGGTCCACCCACTAGCCCCCCCCTTTTTTTTTTAAAAGTGAATCTTATGTAAACCAGGCTGTCTTTGAACTCACTATGTAGCTGAGGATAACCTTAAAATCCTGATTCTCCTGCCTCCACCTCCTAAGTGCTGAGATCACAGGCAGGTGCTACCGTGCCAAGTTTGTGCAGTGTTGGAAGGCTGAACCTTGGGCCTCCTGCATCCCAAATAAAAACTCTCCTGAGCTTGTCCTCAGCTGTCGCCCTCCAGTCATCTGGTAACCTTTGTGGTCTCTTCTGATGATTCTTCCACTCAAAGGTAAAGTCTCCAGCCCTATGACTTTGGCGTTCCTCTGTTCAGAAGTTTATTTTGATCTAAAACAAAATTTAAATATTGAAACCAGTGTCTGGAATCTCTTCAAAGCTTAGGCATCTGTTTTGTCACGACCTCATTTGTTTTCTTACGCTTTCTCATCTGTTTATCTTTTTAAAATGTGCTTGAACATGTCCCCCTCTCTGCTGCCAATAAACTCCCAATACTATTCATGGCTAATCAATTTTTAAAATGCCCTTAGGGGGCTTAGGAAATGGCTCAACACGTAAGGTGCTTGCTCTGTGACATGGCAACCTGAGTTTGGATTCCCAGCATCCACATGAAAGTCAAGACTAGCGGCACGGGTTGGGAGGTGGACACAGATAGTGTGTGTGTGTGTGTGTATGTGTGCGCACGTGCACGCGTACGTGTGTGTGTTCTGGGGGTGGGGTTTCTGGTCATCCAGTCTAGCCAAGGAGAGATCATGTCTTAACATAACAAAACAAAACAAGGGGAGAGCAGTATAGCAAGACACCTGGCATTAACGTCTAGCCTCCACAGGCGTGGGCACATGTACTTGCACACATATATGCGTGTACCAAAACATACTCCACATACACATACAAAATTTTCAAATACCCTCTGTCTTGGAAATGTTAACATATTGTTCACATATGTGAATCCACTGATTTCCCCCTTTAAAAAGTCACTCACAAAAGTATTGCAAACCCTGGTGCCACGGAGACCACGTTGGAAGATTACGGACTTCTGTGGCCTGCCTTTGAGGAGGGATTCTGTTGGAATTATCCACTAGCCACACATCGGGGTCCTGAGCTTCAATGCTGTTCTGGCTAAAGCAGCCTCTCCTCTAGCCATAGTTACTCTGGCGACACTGAAGGAGCCACTTGCAATACCATCCTCTGATGTCATTTTACTCCCACCTCCCAACAAGGCTCAGCTGGCTTGGTTCTGTTCCCAATCAGGCTTTCAAGCCTGGCTGAATGGTAGAACTACTTAGGGAGTTGTTTTTGTTTTTTTTTGTTTGTTTTTGTTTTAAAGATTTATTTATTTATTATGAATACACACCAGAAGAGGGCGCCAGATCTCATTACAAACAGTTGTGAGCCACCATGTGGTTGCTGGGAATTGAACTCACGACCTCTGGAAGAGCAGCCAGTGCTCATAACCACTGAGCCATCTCTCCAGCCCACTTAGGGAGTTTTTAAAGGTCGCTGATACTCAGCCCTTGCCACCGACCTCTCAAGGAGAAACTGCTGTGGCTGTGGGACACTCTCTGGGTGACTCTGAGACACTACCCTTCTGAGCACATGACACCCCATGAACTCAACCACCATTTGGTCCAGCACCTCGGATTTGTGCCTTCTGAAAAACCACAGAACTCTTTCTATTTCGAGATCATGGTTTATTTCATCTTTTTCATCGTATTTTGGTCTCTTGGTTTTTGTCTTTTTATTTCTGGCCTCTTCCGTTCCGTTACAAGTCCTCTCTTTGCTGTGCTGAGGCAGTCTCTCATCATAGACTAGGGGTTTCCTGTCAGGTACTCACTCTTCCTCCCACTGTCTGTGGAGAGTCCTAATTCTTACTTGTATGAGTTTGGCATGCTGTGACACTCCGTCCTCCTCACTTGAACCAGTTTTGCATTTGATGAAAGGTATGTTAACCGCACAACTGTTACAGATATCTACCCAGAATCCCTCTTCCTTTGCCCTATTTACAAAGCTCTTGTACTTCTGTAAATGTAAATTAAATGGTTTAATTTCCATTCCTCATGCCAGTGGTTGGTTCAGAACCCAGGTTAATCAGCCCCGTGAACCCCTTTGGCCACAGAGCCTGGTCCTGTGATCCAGTGAATGCTACTGAGACCAGGGAAGACTCACGGCAGGACACTTGATGAGAACTGATGAGCAAGCTACCAGAGTGACATTCCTTCTGCCCTTGGGGACCGCAATGCTCAAGGAGAAAAGCTGACTCTGATTGCCACAGCCAAAGAAGTCAGCCTAGAGCAGTACTGACGCAAAAAGGACAGAACAGCCGAGGAAGACAGGATGAAATGGTGACACAGCCTCTGTGTTAGGGCACCCCTAAATCTCCTTACTACTGGAATGTCCGATGCTGCCACTGAACTGAATTTATTCTTAGTTATAGCAGAAATCACCATGACTGCTGTCCGCCACACACCTATGCAGAGGTAAACACAACTCAGGTTTCTAGTATTTCTACATTCTGTCCCTTGTCTTGAAATTATCACTCTGCCTGCATAAAAAAGTCAGAGATATTGCCTCTCGTTTTCTCTATAGAAGTTCATTTCTTCCCAACACTTAGTTAATATTTCAAACATTCATAAAAATTGAATATTTTTCTAAACCTACCATCTAATTTCAATGGTTGTTGGCATCTTCCTATTGATTTGATTTGTTCATTTTATACCTACATTTCCCCGAATCACTTGAAAGTAAGTCTTGTTATTTTGACTACTTCAACTACAGCGTACACCTCCTAAGAAGCATTAGCATACTGTACAATTTAATAATTCTTCAAAATCACCTAGTAGCCAGTGCATACCCACAGTTTCCTATTGGGCCTTAAAATTGTCTTTGTAGGTTTTGTAAAATATAGACAAACGAACAGATAAACAAACCATGATGCAGACGAGATTCGTATTTGTGCCTTCACACTTTGCACGAACTAAATCATTGTGGAGGTTTTCCTTGGCCTTCCGTGACAATATTCAGGATGGACCGACCAAATTCTGCGTTATGTAGTGGTTCCCTCAATTCTTTTCTTTTGCTCAGGAATAAATCCATGGGAAAGCACCCCATTAAAATCACAGCACTGAGTGCAAAGGGACAGAACTTCTACAGCAGAATTCCAACTAATAGACCATAGCTATTTGAGAAAATTATAGAAATAACCATTGCAGGCAAGATCTAACCAGCGCTGCTGAAATACACAACACACAGTATTTTAACCAAGTAACCCAAACCAGCTCTACAAACAATAAGGCGCTGGCATGGTGTGCCTCTTGACGTGACCCAGAGGCAGGCAGCGCACAGCCTATGTGGATCCATAGCTCTAGTATCATGCTGAGAGAAACTAAAGAACAGCTCTACCGTGGAGGATGTACCACAGCCAAATGAAGTATGGACCCCAGGTTTGGACGGGGACCAGAAGAAGGACATTTGTGGGACAATTGGTAAAGTATGACTCTTAACCTATATAAATCAGTCAATAGAATTGTATTCATATTATCTTTTTGTTTTGATAGTGGTTCTATAGTTGTGATGTTAGCATTAGATTTCATGGAAGGTGTAGACACTGAACATTTTTGTAAGTAAAACATTATCATCATCATCTTAAAAAACCCTAGTGAATATGTTTTTTTTTTACTAGTTATGTAAAGTGATCAAATGTGAAACCCACTAAGAGCCACAGTGTGTTTGCCGGAAGCCATGGTGCTGCTCCTCACCTGAGAGCCTCTGCCCTCTCACGAACACACTCCCATTTCTGCTCAGCTTGGGTTTCGAGTCCGACCCAGAGCGCCCCAGGTGAAATATTGATTTCCATTTCTTTGATTTACTGGAAAGCTTTCTCCTGAAACAACCAAGCCATACAGGTTAGTTGAACTTGTCATTTCAAGGCAGTGTTTTGTTTTGAGGCAGGGTCCACAGTAGACCAGGCTGGCTCAAACTCATGTTCATTTCTGACTCAGTCTCTCAAGGGGGATTGCAAACCCGGAGGGAACATCACAGTTACAGTTTCAGTGATGAGTGGCTTTGATAGTTCTAGAAGTTTCCCTCTAAAAACCAAGATGCACCTGACTATAGCCTATCTGGGGATGGCCTGGGTGATCAAGCAAGTGAAGGTAGAGACCCTTCTCCTCTGAACTACAGCCAAAGATTGTTGTCTACCAAAGGAGGGATGGGAGGCCAACAGAGGCAGCGGTCAGTGGAACGCTCAGAGATCACAAGCAAACACACAGTTCTAAAGCCCTGGAAGAAGTCCATGAAGCACTGTAGTCCTAGCTCTTCAAGTGTGCCGAAGTCTTTTTGGAAAAAAAGAGGTGCAAACAAGCCAGAGGTGGTGATGCACGCCTTTAATCCAGGCACTAGGGAAAGTGAGGCAGGAGGATCTCTGTGAGCTCGAGGTCGGCCTGGTCTACATAGTGAGTTTCAGGACAGCCAGGGGTATGTATAGACACCCTCTCACAAACAAACAAACAAACAAACAAACAGGAGTGAACAGCTAGGGCCACAGACCCCATTTCTGTGCTCTCTGCCTGGTGGCCATGTGACTAGGGTATGTCGCGTGAGGCTGATAATAACTCAGGATGGAGGGGTGGTAAAGAATGTGTTCTGGTGCTGCTGGGAGAGCTGTAACTTGCCAGCGGGGTCAGGGGTCTTGGTAAAGAAATGCATCAGGGTCAGCACACCTCCCGTTCAGCCTCCTACCAGGGTGTTTGGGGATTGGGATGTGGGTAGGTGACTGACACAGCATTGGGCTGGCTCCTGAGAACCTGGTACCACCAGGGGTCACCACAGAGGCAGGTCCTGCTACGGATCCATCCAGCCAGGATCTGGAGTGAAAGTTCAGGGTGAAACCCTGAAACTTGGGGTTCTCACAAGGCGCCTATATCCACAGGGCTCTCACTGAACACTGGGTCTCAGGTTTAGCAGGTCTTCAGGATCAGTAAGTGACAAGCTTGCAAACTCGTTGCCTTCTCCCTGGCTCGGCTTGATAGCCTGAGCACTTAGCCTTGGGCTGTATTACACAGAGCAGCATAAATTAAACTGGCATGGCGCTGGGGCTGAAAGCAGAGACAATGCAGCGAATGGTCCCTCTGAGGTCCCCCTCTTCACCCCTGGGAGGGAGTCTTATTCTGCATTGATTTAGAAAGGTGCTGGCCATTTTGCTCTAGTTGGGTACACTCTGCTCTAGGAAGCAGCGCTTTCGCAGGGAAGTTGAGGCATGCCATTCCTACAGCACAAGCCTCCTCTAGTTAGCCAGGCTGGCAGATTTCTCCCCCCTTAAACAGCTCACTATCTTGGGGAAGGGACTGGCTTGTGAAACAGAAAGGAAGACACCATCCAATGAAAAGGTGCCCTCGCCTTTTGCCTGCTAAGGGTGTGGGACTCTGGCCTTCTTCCGTGGTGGGTACAATGAGGAGGTGGAGACTAAGGTTGTGGCAGAAGAAGAACTAAGGAAAGAGGATACCCTATAGGTACCAATGACGACTTGCTTTGAAAGGGAGAAGGACTAAGGAGATGGCTCAGTCAATAAAGTGCTTGCCACTCAGCCTGGAGGCCTGAGTTGGATCCGAAATCGCAAGTAAAAAGCTGAATATTACCCGACAGGCCATGGGAAGTGGGCATCTTGGCCACTCAGTTCTTTGTGTGTCCAGTCTCACGCACACAGCATATTGAGTTTAGTCCAGACGGCATTATTTATTTAAGGTGAACAGAGTACACACTTGTGATGCCCGTGCCTGGAAGGCACAGACAGGTGAATCCTTTGGTCTCATGGAGCCAGACTAGCCTACTTCATGAACCCCAGGCCAATGATGGAAATGTTTTAAAAAAGGAAGGGAGGAAGGAAGGAGGGAGGGAGAGGGAGAGGGAAAGAGGGAGGGAAGGAAGGAAGGAAGGAAGGAAGGAAGGAAAGAAAGAAAGAAAGAAAGAAAGAAAGAAAGAAAGAAAGAAAGAAAAAAGGTAGGTAGCATCTGAGGAACAACCTGTTCCCTGGCCACACACCTGCAAACCTGCACACACATGTCTTCGCGAACACATACAAACACGCATGTAGACAGACACAGAAAGAAGATGAGGGGTGTTCTCTGGCAGGATGAGAAGAAGCAAGGAAGTCAGAAATGCCATCCCTGAGGGCTGCCACTGAGAACTCTGGGACTAGAGCAGCACCATCTGTCAACCTGTATCTGTCATAGGCTTATCTCTAGGTCCTTTCGGTGTCATGTAAGGGTGGAGGTCACGGGGAGGGAGCCAAACATTCAGTTTTGGCAACTGGCTTTGTAAACTGCTGGCCTGTTTTGTCTACTCTTTGGCAGGAAAGACTCACAACTCACTTGGTACCTTGCGTCTTTGGCAGGGGACCAGAGCTCACCGGGGCTCTGGGACAGTGGGTGAAAGCATCACCACGGACGATGATGAAACCTGGGGAGATGGCTCCCTTCCCTTTTATCACATCTTTCTGTACCCCACCTGGACTGCACCCCAACCCATACCGCTATCACTCACGTCCCCGAGACCGGATGCCTCACCTCCTTTGTCCCCCCTCCACCCACAAATCCTTCAGAATTCTGGAAGAATGCCAATTACTTGCTGTCTGGTAACTCAAGGACCGTGTGGAAGAGGGTGCCCATGGGAGGGACGATCTCAGGCAGGCTGTTTTCTCGTCTTTCCTTTCGAGCGGGGTGGTTTGTGGCCAGGCTTCGGGCCTGAGCCTCCTCCAGGCTTACCAACTTCATGGGCAGGGACAGGGCTGGCAAGGTCAGGCTTTTGGTGATGACACGGTTTTCTGGAAACCAAAGAAAAGAGTTTAGCTCAAGAGCAGGTCCGAGCTCAGGCCCGGTCAGAGCTCTAATCTATAACCCTTCCACTTGAACTCCCTGACTTGGGGGAGGGGAGGCGCTGCATGCCAACTGGGGCTTTTTTTTTTAACCACAGGGGAGTCTAGGGCAGAGGTTGTGCAAGGAAACTGTCCGCTCTCCTGCTCACAGCTGGTAGATGGCAGAAAGGGGCGTCAGGAGGTTCCTGCTTTCTGACTTTCCATGGAGCGACTCTTCATAGACTCACTCATTCATCCCACAACATTTACTGGGTGCTTACTGTGCTCCTGAGTTTAGGCAATGGTTCTTTAATCCCCAAAACTCTGCTAAGTGCTGCGGTCAGATAAGAAGGTGGCTTAACTCGACTAAGATGGAGGAGGAGGCTGCCCCTCCTCCCACAGCCGAGGACCGCATTCTTTAAGGCCATGGATGTCTGGAGTCTACTATTCCTAGGCATCTGTCTCTAGAGGGACAGAGCATTTATCTAGCATACTATTTCCTCAGAGAGGGGTGGCTCTTTCCTCTGCCTCTACTTGGAGTGTTTCTTCTTTTTTTTTTTTTTTTTTTTTTTTGGTTTTTCGAGACAGGGTTTCTCTGTGGTTTTGGAGCCTGTCCTGGAACTAACTCTGTAGACCAGGCTGGTCTCGAACTCACAGAGATCCGCCTGCCTCTGCCTCCCAAGTGCTGGGATTAAAGGCGTGCCCCACCACCGCCCGGCGAGTGTTTCTTCTATTACAGTCACTGTCCCCCCTCTGGGGTGTTCCCTTTAGGATGAACGTGATGAAGGCATGGCTGATGTACAAGGGTCTCCCTTCTCTGACGACGGTAACTTGAGGCAGTTTTACACACCCTCTGCTCACCCTACCAAGGACATTTGGCAACATCTGGAGATTGGTCCCACACTGTCTATGCAGCCTAGCCTGACCTGGAATGCCTGCTTTTCCTGCCTCCACTTTCAAACTCACTTATTTGGGGGCTCTATGATTAGGACAATAAAGGAGGACGGGTATGTGGGGTGTAGGCCATGGGGGGAGCCATTACCATCCTGCTGCAGAGGCCCTGGAGCACCACTGTTGAAGATTTGGTCCGCATGATTCAGTATGAATTCAATCACCACCTGCTGGACCCGGACTGCCAGGAAGGCTGCGTCTCCGTTGCAAATAGTGGCTTCGATTTTTTTACACCTGCGCAGGAGAAACACATCCAGAATGACTGTGCCTTACAATAGGGGGCAGTGAGCACGGCTGGTGGGTCTTTTGTCTGGGCCACATGTTTTGGCTTTTCATGACCAATCAGAGAGTATCTCCCAACAGACGCGAAGCCCAACCCACTGAATAGACGGGAAGTCACTGTCACACGCTCTACATCACAGGACTATAGACACTGTCCATAAATGCACAGGACGGACTTCTTTTTTGCTTCATGGGATCCCTTCCACCTTTATCCTGCTGTCTCACGTGAGTCACGCATGAAGCAACTGATTCAAGTCACAGGCATCAGTGGCCTCACCAAAGCCAAGAGAAGCCAATGAGCCCCAGAGACAAAAACAAAAACAAAAAAAAAGGCCTTTTTGAGAAATGGTAGCAAACATAGAGACCCATAACTTTAGGCACATTGGGATGACAGCCAACAGATGCCTTTGGAACCAGAGTTTCCAAGCTGGCAGGCCAAGAGCTTAGCTTTTAAGGCACTATTAGTTCATATATGCTATAAAAAGATCACTGAGCCTTAGGGCTGTCTTCCAGGGCTTTCACTTTGAAGCACCCAGGCTTTGTTTCCACTCAGAGTATTATGGGCTGCTCTGAGCCCACGGATGGTAGTTACCTGAGGAGGTTCGGGGCCCACACCAGGGCCAGGTTCCTGGCGTGCATGTTGGTCTTGCTGCTGAATGAGGCGATGTGGGCCAGGTGTCGGATCAGGTATTCCAAGGTCCTGAAACAGTTCATGTGTTGGTGGTATGTTTGGCAAACTAAGCAATGTCAGCACCCGTGTGAAGCCTGTCACTTGAAGGTCACATCCAAGTTGGGATGTAACACCCTAAATTATGAACTTTGAAGGATAGTGGGAAGAGATCAAGATTGATAAAGGAAGCTTTCTTGACCCCAGGGCCACTGACTTGGGATGAGGACAGGTGTCAGTGTCGTCAGGTGTCAGCTGCAGCTGCTGGAGCTGGTCCATAGACGGGTCCAGGGAAACACCCTGCACACCCCCAGCTGGTAGTGAATAACTTGCTTCTTTTCCACCCTGGGAAAAATTCACCTCCCCACGATCCTCAAAGAGGTTCTCATCTTGATTACCTGAGGACATCTATATGGCTATAGATTAACTGGCTAGCAGGCTCATCTCAGAGACAGACATTTGTCGACCACAAAGAAGTTCTTTTTAACACCACGTCAAACTCCGCCCCCTTTTGAAAAGTGGGCAGATGTAGTTGGCACTGGGAAAGTTAGTACCGCTTGGGCTCATCTGTGAGACTAGAAAGGAGGGGTGACGCCTGGGCTAATTTTAAGGAGCCACTAGAGATGATACGCTCAAGAACCACAGGCACCCACAGCTTAAAGCCATCTGGAATTCCAAAGGTTTGTTTACAGTTTAATTCTCGTAATGACCGAGGATGTCACCCTGAGGCTGGCTTGTGTGACAGCGAGGACGATGACCTTCTTTGGGACTCTGATGAGTGCCCTGCAAGTGGAGACAGGTTTCCCTTGGCTGCCACTGTCCCTGGTTGGACACCTGCCCATCCGCTAACACTGACTGCTCACTGATTTCCAAAGGCGTCCAGGGAAGTCGCCATCTGTTTATTTTAGTTGCTATGCATCCCCACCTCCTCGATGCTTTACTACACCAGAGTCTGGATGGTTTTTTCTTACCTATAATGGGGCGGGGGGAGCTCCTGGATAACATTCTGGATTCGGGCCAGCTGGCCCTCTTCCGGGCAATGAGACACTGCTTCCTGTGGGGAAGAATGGGAAGTAGCTGGTGAGCACCCAGGGGCCAGCACCCTTCCTGCACGTGCTGGTCTTACTCAGGACTCAGGAGTGCTTGCAGATCCCATCCCAGAGGCATTCTGGTCTGTGGCAGTAGCCAGCCACATGCCCTTCTGAGTTTCACCGAGTCAAGGGTCTCCACTCTGTATGCACACAGCAGTGGGTGGGGCTTCATGTGCCCTCAGATGCTGTTTGGTGTCTGGGAAAGAACAGATAGCATCTAAAAGTGTCCTGCAAGGCAGAGAGTCATAGAGAGTCACATTCAGCGAGACAGCATTAGACAGAGACGTCCCAGGGGGACACAAGTCTACTCGGCCCTTCTGGGTGTGAACAGTGACTCACTTGTCACCTAGCCTGGGACTATTCTATGACTTCCAGTCCTCAGCTGCTGCCTGTTTTGGCTGCCAAGAAGCAGAGAAGATGTGCCTTCCTTATCAGGGATAAGAGTTTTGTCCCCAGGATCTGGTGGCCTTGCCCTGATTTGCTATCTGCTTAGATCCTGTGTGGGCATTTTGTTCTCATCAGTCCAGGGCCTTGCTGGGGAGGCAGGAACACCATGAGGACAGTGTGATGACAGCCTGGCTCGTGTCCATCTCTCACTAGCCTGAGGCTGCCACGTGACACTAACATCCCTGAAGATTCTTCAGTCCCAAACTGTTTCCTATCTTAACCATGGATCCTACCTGTGTGCAATGATTGCAGTCGACGGTCAACCTGACAGAATCTAAAGCCCTGCCAAGTCTTTTGGCTTGCCTATGGAGGACTATCTAGCTTAGGTTAACTGAATCCAGGAGATGCACCCTAAATACAGGCAGCACTGGTCCATAGGTGCCCCAAATACAAAGGAGACATAGAGCTGACCTGCTGGCCTCAAGCATCCTTGCTGCTGCCTGACTCGGTGCAATGCAACTAGCTGCCGCTTGCTTTTGCATTTACCTGGATAATCACCACTGGTGGCGGCTGCAATGGAAGCAAAAAGAAAGATTCGAATCTGCGGGCTTTGTACACTGTGTTTGCCCACATTTATTAACAAATATGAGCCGGCATTTCTGGCTTGTGATTCTGGGGTGCTGGGTGTGTCTTAGTGGCAGAGCATTTGCTCAGCATGCACAAGGCTCTGCCAGCCCAACAAAACAAATAAACAAACACCCAGAGTTCCTTTATGGCACTGTAGGATTTGGTGGTGATTGGAGCTTCTCAGAAGGGTGAAGCAGGAAGGCCATGAGTTCAAGGCCTGCCTGGTCTATAGAGTGAGTTCCAGGGTCTCCCTAATAACATATCAAGATCCTGTTTCAAAAATCACTGTCCTTATTCTTACTATTTGTGTGTGGATGTATTTGCACACGGTATATGTATGAAGGCTGAGAACAGTATGTGGGAGTTGGTTGTCTCTTTCCATGATGCGGGTCCCAGGGATCAAACTCAGGTCTTTGAGCCCTACCCCTGCCTTCTTCCTGGAGCGTTATTTAGACATCAGAATCCCAGGGGCCACACTCCCAGGAGGCAGGGGGAAGCTCACGGGAGAAGGCATCCAGGGATGCAGAATGCAGCATGGGTCTTCACAGCTTGGTTCCATGGAGCAACACACCCCGGGAGAGTTCGGGAGGCTGCAGGACTGTCCTTGCACAGCCAGGACCAAGGTCTGCAGAGCTTTGTGCCACTCCCCTCTTTATAAAAGGTGTCTCGCGCTGGATGTTGGGGCCCTGGCCAATAATAGCAATGGAAAACTGAAAGACATATTTGGGAATAAAAGCGCAGGTGGAGATAGCAGCCCTCATGGAAAGTTCTTCAATATTTTAGGGAGCAGTTCAGTCATTGTCATTTTTAAAGCCAGTGTTTCTCGACCTGTGGGTTGTGACTCGTGTGTGTGTGTGCGTGTGTGTTTTGGGGGTTGAATAACCCGTTCACAGGGGTCGCCTAGGACTATCGGAAAACACAGGCATTTACATTATATTCACAACAGTGGCAAAATTACAGTTATTCAGTAGCAATGGAAATAATTTTATGTTTGAGGGTGAGCCCAACATGTGGAACTGTATTAAAGGGACAGGACAAAGCACTAGGAAAGTTGAGAACCACTGTCTTAAGCGAAGGGGCAGGTTGACCCCTGATGCTTGCTGGGCCCAGTGGGAATTACCTTTTATTTTCTTACTCACAGTCTCTCCCCACTTGCACCCTCATTCTATCCAGAAACTCGCTTTCCTTTTCTTTCCATTTAATTACTTAACCAGACAGGGTCTTTCTGTGTAAGCCAGGTTGGCCTCGAACTCACAGTCTTCTTGCCTCAACCTCCCCCGAGCTGGTATTTATGGGAGGTGATACCAAGTTTGGCTTAAATTTTCATTTTTCTCTAGCGGGAGATCTGGCCACTGCAAGTTCACTTTGGGTTTGTGTTCCCCAACTAAGACAGAAGATCTTGTTGTGGGCATTTTGGGGAGAAGAGTTTAAGTTTAACACATTCTAGTTGTGTGTGTGTGTGTGTGTGTAACTGGAAGAGAAAGCTGGCCAATTTGATGAATGTTAGTCTCTGGAATATAAGATCTGGGATGAGCCTGCCCTGCCACTGCTTGGTCCCTCCTTCGTTGTCCAGATGACCATCTTCCTGACCTTGGAGGAGTCAGGGAAAGGCAGGGCTCTCTTTCTGGCGGTGAGTCCTTACTCTAGGTTTCTGTTTCTCAGAAGCTACCTCTGCTCTATAGCTCAGGTCCTCCTGCCCAGACAGCCGTCATCACTAGGGTGGTCCAACACAAATGAGCCAGAGGGACTTTCTCTAACTGAACCCTGGGAGAATATTAGAAAATTAATACCTGTGTGTGTGTATGTGTGTGCAAGCCAGAGGACAATATGCCTTTTACCTGCTGTGGTCCCCTGGCTATAGTGTTAAGTGTTATCAATTACTCAAAAATAACTATAAATCATTTTATTAAATTATTTGACACCATAACTGCATTTTTTAAAAAAGTGATAATCAGAAAAAATTTAGAAAAAGGTTCATTTTCCTTGGAGCTACAGACCATCAGTCTCTGGGGGTAATTCTGTGTGGCTTCTAGATAGTCCCTGTGCGTGTGTCCTTGTTCCATCATGGATGTAATCAACCCTCCTGTGACTCCTCTGTCTCATCTCCCATCACGGCCACCTTGCTCGCTCCATGCTGGTCCCTGGTCTCTACAGCTCAAGCTCAGCATCTTCCCCACCCCCAAGCCAAGGCCTCTGGACCTGCTGTTTCTTGTTGTCACCCACTTCAGATACTGGTATAATCTGTTCCCTCTCTATCCCTATCTGCTCAGATTCTGCCTCATGGAGAGAACGATGCTGACCCTAAAATAGCAGTCCCTGTCCATCCATATCTCTCCAGCCCGGGGCTGCTTTTCTTCACTCTGTTAGCAACACTATGTTCACAGTCCGTAGCCGTTCTAACGGAGCATCTCTGTGTTACAAGAGTTTGCCATCTCTCTCTCTTTCTCATCCAAATAGAACTAAAGTAACAATAAGTACGGCTTGTATCTGTCTCCTTCACCATTAGCTCTCCAGGTCCTGGACCGAGAAGGTCCTAACAAACAGCCCTTGAATGGAATAAACAACCGAATCAGTCAATATTCTGCTTGATGCTTAAACATGGCCGACAGCCACACGTGGGCCACACTGTGAGGACAGTGCCACCTGGGAGCACTCTCCATTATGCTAAGCACTGTCTTGCTAGGATCAGCCCCTCCACCTAGGCCCCTGACAGGGAGACCAGTTTGGTTTCCCCAAGGTTAAAAGTTTCTGAGATCAAGGGTCTTTCCTTTTTATTTTTAAAAAGATGTTTTAAAAGATTCGGGTTTTTTATTTATGTTTATGTGCATGTGTGTGCTTGCATGAGTTATGTACCTCAGTTGCTCTGACTGTTTAAGGAGGCTAGAGGGCATGAGGTTGCCTGCATCTGGTGGTCGTGATGCCTGGTGCTGGGAACCAAGCTCAAGTCCTTTGCTAGAGCAGCAATAAGTGCTCTTAGCTGCTGAGCCATTGCTTCACCTTCCTGTTTTATTTCCAATTCTGTATGATGTGCATGCCTGCATGCACGTGTGTCTGTGGGCACGTGTGTGCGCGCGTGCGCAGTGTGTGTGCGTGCTTGTGTGTGCGTGGGTGCCTGCATGTGCATGAGTGCAAGTGCCCACAAAGGCCAGAGACGTTGGATCCCCTTGGAGCTGGAGTTACAAGTGGCCGTGAGCTGCCAAACATCATTCCTCTGGAAGAGCAGCACTAATTCATAACTGCGGAGCCCCCTTTCCAGTCCCAAGCGTCTCTCAGTTTTAAAAAGGTCCCTGGCAAGCCAAGACAGTTGCCTTCCACTCCTCCGGCTCTGGAGCCATCTTGAGCTCATAACCCACTTGCCATTGTGAGTGTCCGATTAGCCCCAAGCTGTATTTTTGGGCGACTTATTTGAGTCAACAAACTCATGAGCAAACATTTGCTGAGTAATCATTCCGACATTTTCTCATTGCTGGAAGGAAGACGCAGGATAATGAGTTAAATAAATATGGTCCTGGCCTTAGGTGGAATTCTAATTCAACAAAGGAGATTAGTACATGAAGAACGGATTTAAAGGGGGCTGTGGAGATGGCCCAGAGCACTTGCTGTCAAAGTATGAGGACTGAGTTAGTATTCCAAGACCCCACGTAAAGAAATGGACCAAATGCCTATAAGGCCACCACTGGGGTGAAGACTGTGGAGACAGTGTGTCCCTGGAGCCCCTGGCTAGTTCGCCTGGCACAAATGCTGAGCTTCAGGCTCAGTGAGACTGCTTTAAGGGAATAAGGGGAGGGCGAGAGAGAGCAACACACAAGGCCCTTCTGCATTTAGGGACATAGATGTATGCAGCCCCCCCCAAGAAATGATCTTAATATAAATGCAATAAATAATTAAGCCACCATTCCCCAGGACCTCCAAATTAGCAATGTTCATTTGAGTTTAATAATTTTAATTGGATCAATGAGAAGAAAATTTGAATTTTTCCTAAAACGAATGTTGCTTTTTTTTTTCTCTGCAAAACAAGGTACATTGAATAATTGTGCCCAAAGATGCCACATTCCGCATCCTCAAATGTGGAAATGTTACCTTATTTGAGAGAGAAAAAAGGGGGGTGGTCTTTGTGAACCTTGAGGAGAGGAATGATCTTAGATTCTCTAGGCTCATCCCCAAATGCAAATCTCCTCTTTCCTAAGAGAGGGAGACACAGCCAGGAGAGAATCCCATTTGACCCCAGAGGCAAAATTGAGGGACATGCCCAAAAGCCCATAAAAGTCAACAGCTATTAGGGCTGGAAGAGGCAAGGACTACCTTTTTCTCCATGCCTCTGGAGGGAGCAGGGAACCTGGAAGCCACCTCCAGGACACTGTTTTTAATTCTTGGCTCTCAGAGCGTCGTGACAGAATAGATTAGCGTCGTGATTGGTTTTAATTGTCAACAATTAACACAATCTGAATTGCCTGGGACAAGGGCACGTCACTGAGGGGACTGTCTAGAGTGGTCAGTTGTGGTACATCTCTGTGGGAATTTCTTCTTCGCTCCCTCCCTCCCTTCTTTCCTTTGCCTCCCCCCTCCCACAAACAGGGTCTTATTGTACATCACTGGACAGCCTGGAATTTACTCTGTAGACCTGACTGGCATCAGCACAGAGATGCACCTGCCTCTTCCTTCCAAGTGCTGTGATTAATGGCGTGTGCTACCACCGCCTGGCCAGAAGGGTTTTCTTAATTGAGCGCGGAAGACCATTCTTGAGTGTGGGAAGCACTGCGGGTGCATGTGACCGTCAAGGGACAATCTGTAGGGGTCAACTTTCTTCTTACACCACACGAGTCCTAAGGATTGAACTCAGAACGTTAGGCGTGGTGGCAAGCACCTACGCTTGCCTCCCGAAAACCCCTAGCGTTGCTTTTTTTATGTTTTATTTTATTATTTTTATGTGTGCGGGTATTTTGCCTGCATGTATGTCTTTGCCACTTGCATTCAGTGCCCTAGGAAGCCAGAAGAGGGCATCAGAGCCCCTAAAGTTAAAAGATTGAGTGGCCATGTGAGTGTTAGGAATCGAACTCAGGTCCTCAGGAGAGCAGACAGTGCTCTTAACCTCTGAGCCACCTCTTCAACTTTAAACTGGTTTTGTCCAAGTCTTTTTTGTCATAGCAACAGGAAATAAAACTAGGACAGTCAGTTTGTGGTAATTCTGTTACAGGAGTCAACTTGAATAACTTGAAAGTTGCAGAAAAAATTTTTTTTAACTCCTTAGAAGGGATCTCTATCAACCTACTTACCCAAGAAGCAGAAGAGAAGCCCCGCCGCCCCGCATCCCCCAGCCCCAATATGAGCACCGTCTTGCCTTCCTATACACCCTCACAGACTGCTTTCTTCCTATTTAATTTCATACCGTGGCCAGTAAACAGTCTTCAGAGCAGTCTTCCTGCCTACACAGTTTTGAAACGATAGATTTGCCATTTATTTGTCTTCGATGGTAGCGATGTAGCTATTCTCCAAAATTGGGATGCTATGTATAATACCACAGTGAATATAGTTGTATATCAATTATTCGAGTTAACTTCTAATTATTATCCTCAAATTGGGTCCTAGAGTTACTGGATTAAAGAGCACAACATGTTTATGACCTTGATCATAATTTCAAATAACTTCCCGGAGTGCCCACTTAATTTATATTTCCAAGAGAAGATTATAAAAAGTGGGTTTTCTCACAGGCTTGCCAGCATGAAATGTAATGTTGATTTTCTTTTTAAGAGTGTGATCATCAATTAGAGCACATGCTGGTTTTGTGGAGAACTCAGGCTTGTTTCCCAACATTCACACAAAGCTCACAGCCACCTCCAGGACACAGTGCCTCCAGTTCCAGGCCTCTAGCGCCCTCTTGGGCACCGCATGTGTATGGTGCACAGAAATTCATGGAGGGACACACACGTACACGTAAATGAAAACAAACAAATCTTTAAAAATTAACATGCAAGCTGGGCAGCAGTGGTGGTGCACGCCTTTAATTCCAGGACTCAGAGGCAGAGACAGGCAGATCTCTGTGAGTTTGAGGCCAGCCTGGTCTACACAGGGAGTTTTAGGACAGCCAGGACTGTTACACACAAAAAAATTAACATGCAAATATATTTTTCTAGTGGTTTTTACATAATTATGTTTTTCTGAATTGTCTGTTGAATTTTTTTACTCATTTATTAAGTGAGATATTGTGTATTTTTCTTTTTATTGTAGTAGTTCTCTACAATTAAGGAATATTACTTTTTGTCATTTATTAAGAATTATTAAATATTTATGAATATGAGTGCTCTATTTCCATATATACTAGCATGACAGCAGAGGGTATCATGTGAGCCACCATGTGGTTGCTGAGAATTGAACTCAGGACCTCTGATGGAACAGGCAGTGCTCTTAACCACTGAGCCATCTCTCCAGCCCGAATGGAGTATTTTTAACAGATGGTCTCACGTAGTCCTGACTGGCCTCCCACTTGGCATATGGCTGCAGCTGACACTGAATTCTCAACCCTTTTCCTTCCTATCCCAGTGCTGAGGTTGCAGGGGCGCACCACCATGCCCTGCTGAAGACTATGTATACAGTATGTCAAATCCCCTGAAACTGGGGTTACAGATGCTTGTGAACCACTAACCATGTGGGTCCCCTGGAAGAGCAGCCGATTCTCTGAACTACTAAGTCATTTCTCTAGCCCAAGGGAAGAAAATCATTGTGTGTGTGTGTGTGTGTGTGCCATTTCTCTGGCAGTCTAAAATAGTTTTTTATAATTAATATTTGCATTTTAATGTTATTGGCGTATTTTTTAGCATAGGAAAAGATAACGCATATGTGGTTCAGCTTGTCAAATTTGGCTTTTGTTATCTTTCCCTCTGCTTTTGTTGTGCGGACATTCTTCAGCACTCTGAGACCAGCAAATGGTAAGAAGGCAGGCGTTTTCCCTGGTAGTTTGCCTGCTCTCAGCATGGCTTGTGGACTTCGTCCTTCACTGGGTCTCCTGCTATGCTACTTAGTAGCTGAGACTTTCCAGATCCCACACTGTATCTGAAGGGTGTGGGAGTTGAGCGGAACTTGAGTCTTTATCACCACCTATGAGCAGTACTCGTCTGTGAGTGAGCGACAGTAAGACCGGCTTCCTAAGGAACTAAGAGAGATCCTAACAGAGTAACCACATAGTTACGCGGCAGCTGTTAGCATTATTAACATTACTCTCCCATTAATATCTTAAATCCTCGTATTAATCCAGTGAGGTAGTATTTGGCTCCAGCCATGCAAGTAAGTTGAACAAATTGTGACAGGGTAATCTTCACATTTCCAAAGGGGTGCTTATAACGTCACCTCCTCCATCACTGCGGTCAAAGAAATCCACCAAAGGACAAATTTGCAGCATCATTAATATCTGTAGGTCCTACCTCTGCAGAGATTAGTAACCAAAACAACACATTCCCCTTTGACTTTTTAGTGTCCATAAACTGTTTAAATTCAAGTCATTTCCTTCGATCAGATGAAAAGCTGACCAAATGCTGCCTTCCGGCTTTTTTTTTCCCTATTTTTTCTATTCTCCCAGTCCCTGTGAAAGGACCAAAAGATGAACACTGTCAGGGAAGGAGTGGGGATGGAGGAGTTGACCCAAGGCTGTTGACAAAGTAGGAAGAAATGGCTTCTGAAGTTTCTTATCAAGAACTCCCCTAGCTCTACACCAGCAGCTACCGGTCGGTGGAGTCGCCAGCATTTATAATTAAGTTTTTGTGTGCTTTGGGCTATTGTTATTTCACTAACAATCATGTATTCTGTGGAGAGGTTATGAAAATCAGTATATAAAAGAGTAAATACTACATACCATTAAGATAAATACCACCCTTGAATTTCCATCCTTTAAAAAAATTACTTTTTCTTACAATATTACTTGTGGTGTGTGTGTGCATGTGTGTGTGTGCATGTGTGCCACGGCACATGTGAGCATGTCACAGGACAAATTGTGGGCATCGGCTCTCTCCCTCTACTGTGTTGGTCTCAGAGACTGACCTTGAGCGTGGGTCATTAGGGCGGGCAGCTGAACGACTTTACCATTGTGAGCCTGCTTTTCTTTTAAGATTTATTTATATGTATGAAATTGTGCCTTTGTGAGTTTGTGTGCACCACATATGTGCCAGATGCCCAAGGAGGTCAGAGGGAAATGGAATTACAGGTGAATTTTAATGACTGAACCATCTCTCCGATCTTCCCAAGTCTTTCTTAATATACATTTATGTTTTTTTCCAACTTTTCAATTATTCCTGTAGCAGTGAAAATACTTAAATCTATTGTGAGGTTCCAAGCCCAATTCTTAAGAATAATTTTTCTTGCTAAGCAGTGGTGGCTCATGCCTTTAATCCCCTCACTTGAGAGACAGAAGCAGGTGAATCTGTGAGTTCAAGGGCAGCCTAGTCTACAAAGTGAGTTCTAGGACTGCTAGGGCTACACAGAGAAACCTGCCTTGAAAAAAATATCTACCCCTCCAAAAAAGAATAATTATCCATTTATTTGTGCATGACTTTGAATGAAGGAACTTTTCACGTGGTCCCAAGTTTATTACGGGATATGGGGAAACATCCTGTCACACCACTAGAGGATCCACCATCTGGATCCTTTCTACCACTCCAATGCTAATTCCAGCGGTCCCCTAACTCCTGCCCTCTCGCACTCCACTGGCCTTGTGGGGACGAGTAAGTGCTCAATATACTTCCTCAGTAACCCTCTGACTTGTTCTAATTTCTTTCCTCTCCAGACTTAGTTCTGTGGTCAATTATCTTAGCAACTCCCATCCCTCTCCCCTTTTGCTTTTCCATTAAACCACCTATTCTATAATCTATGTATCTATGTGTTACGCCCTATTTTAGTCTTTTTATTTGTTAAAAATTTTAACTGACATGCTTGGTATTAGCTTTCACTACAACATTGTCAGAACAAAATCCGTTCTTGTCGAGTCTGCCCTCCATTCTGGCCTCTGTCTGAGTTCCTCTTGTCCCCTTCCACCCACCAAAGTCTCTTTCTACATTCATGTTATATGTGTCCTGTGGCCCTCCCCCATTTTCTACACACCCTTTCCCCCTTTCTGGGTCTACACTCTAGTGTCCTAGCTCGTACCCACACTTACACACCCACTGGTACACACACACACACACACACACACAGCCATCACGAGTTTGCATCAGAATGTGAGAGAAAACATCCAGGCTTTGTCTCCCTGCGCCTGGCTACTTGACTTTACTGTTTGCTTTATGCATGTGTTTGGGGCTATTATTCTCTTTTCTGCTCACCCATGGGCGCCTCACTTGGTGGCCATGCTGCTTGGGTGTAGCTATCAGCAGCCCACTGGCCTGGTCCATGTCTCTCCCCCTGGTCCAGGTGCTTTTCTGTTTCTTTTCTCTTCTTATCTTTCTGACCTATCTTTTGATGTTTGGGGGGATTCTCTCTCCCTTTTCTACCTACTGGTCTTTGTCCTCAATCCCCCAACAAAACCAGAAGGAACCCTCTTTTGAAAATGAACCATCTTGGCGTATAGCAAGCACTGGGGGGCCCTCAGATTCCTGCCCTGCCTCTGTTGTGTGACCTTGGGCCAGCCACTTTACTTCTTTGGTTCTCAGTTTCCTCCCAGTACAATGAGGCACATTCAGTTGAATAAACAAAGAAATAATTTAAGCCAGCTCTTAAAACAAACAGCACCATTCTGAAAAGTCAAGAGAGAAAGAGCTAGCAAACTGCCCTCCTCCCCTCGCCATCTTCCTTCCACCATGATGCTGAGATAATGCCAACCAGCTGGTGCGTTTTATTATTGTTATTTCAGTGTTGAAACTGCCCTTGGCCGGTCCATGCATCCCACCCGCTAACCACAATGAAAATCCAAACACTCACCGTGAATTTCTCATAGAGCTCGTAGGTCAGGAGGGGGTTGGGCAGCTCCCTGAAGTACAGCTTGCACAGGGAGCCCACACAGTGGATGTCTTGGAGGTACACTTCCCTTGTCAGATCTGGACATTGATCTGAGCCGAACTCTTGCCTGAAACAACACAGACGGAGACATAACAATCCCGGGGAACAGGCGCTCGATGTCAGCAGCCGCTCGGAGGCACGGGGGTAAAAATGAGCCTACACGGCTGATCTGCCTGTACTCTTGACCTCCCTTCTACTCCCAGCACCAAGAGTTTGGAGAGACACCACTTTCGGAGGCTGAAGCTTGCATGGAAGTAAGCTGTGACCTGAAGTCAGAAAGCTCGTTTGAGAACAGATGTACCCACGGTACTGTATCCGTGCCTTGGTCACAGGCACTGGGAGGGTATGAAAAGTTTGCCAGAAGGGCCTACTGAGATTTCAGCTTCCCCTAAACCTTACTCAAAATCAAACTCTTTTTTTTTAAACCAGTGATACCCAAAACCAGAAAGTGGGGTGAGGTGGGGAGGGACAAGGTGTGGAGGGTGTCATGTCTTATCACAGACCTCCACAGGCATGTCACAAATTTCTTCATTTGGATACTCAAACTCAAGGCTTAAGGACCTAAATCAACTACCTCTCAGATGCTCAGTGGAACTTTCTAGGTTGCCTAGTGGTGACTCCGGCATGTCACACAAGCATGGGACTATCCTAAGCAGTTCACAGTGGGATCGCAGGAACACCAAGGTCATCTGGCTCCGGCTTAAGCTTCTGTGCTATCTCTTTTCTATTCTTTTACTCCATGTGTTTTTGAAACAGGAACTCACTTTGTAGGCCAGGTTGGTCTTGAACTCACATCACTCGTTCTTCAGCCTCCTGAGTTTTGGGGTTACCGGCCTGTGCTACCAGCTCCTGTTTAGGCTTGGCATCAAGGTTACGTGAATGCACTGCCTCAAACAATACATACTTGTAAACTACAAATATGGTTTTTAAATGACAAGTTTTAGGCTTTTTTCCTACATTTAAGAGATCTTTATTTCAGTTGATAATAGTTCCAAAGCACAAAGGCAGCGGTATTGTTGATTATGTGTGACAAAGAAACAGTAAACTGTGTATCTGAATTCTCAAAAATAGATAAGGAATTCTTTCTCATGAATATACATATATGTATATGTATATATATAATAAATAAATTTTTTTTCTCATGAATATGTATGAACATATAGGAAATTCAGCATATAGAGTCTATCGTTTCAGGCATCATAGGAGACGTCAAGACTTAAGTGCTTGAAACAGGACACATCAGTTTTCTCCCAGTTAGGTAACAATTTGTATGAGGCTTTCCTGACGATTCTGCTTCTGAAATCGTGGGTGTTTGGAAGCCGAGACTCTGTGACCCATGTCCGGGGAGGCCACTCTCCCTGACTGTTGGCAGAGAGCCTCATTTCTTGGTGCCTGTCACCAGGACGTCCAGTGTGTAGTTACAAAGTCTTCACATACAGCTGCTTGAGCATCTTATAAGATGGTCACTGGCCTCTTTTTAAGTGGTTGATCCAAATTCTGGACTTGACTAGAGAGTCCATCATCATCCTACCTGCCATTATTCTATGAGTAACACCTGAACGTAGGGCAAAACAACGGGGCGACTGTCATGGTTTATTGAGCAGAAGACAAGCTTTAGTTTTAATATAGAAATTAGGCTTCTAAGTGTGTTCCTTGGCCAGCATATGAGTGGTAAATTCTGAGAGTCCACATTTCCACAGCAGCCGTTGTCCACCTCCACTCTGATTCTGTCTCCTCAAAGAAGACTGGGGAATTCTCCAATACCAGAAGAACCTCAGAGTGACCCATGAGCCTTGACAAGAACTGTCCCGTGAATCTGTGAGCACATGTGCTGTGTTTTTCTGAGAGAAAAAGGGAATACTCTAAAATATGTTCACTTATTTTGTCAAGGCTGAAGCAATTTTTAAATAAAAAAAAAAAAAGACTTCCCTCTACCTAGGTGTCTTCTGGGATGGCAGCCACTTCAGACCAAGAGTCAACCCATTGGGAATCCTACTGGCTGTAGAGGCTGGGAGTGAAGCTCAGTGGGAGCCCTTGACTTGCAGACTCAAGGCCTCTGCTGATCCCCAGCAAGAAAGAAAAATGGCTGTCAATAAAATTTTAATAGTGGCACCCTCTTGCCATGTATGGTGACATACACTTTTAGTCGTAGCTCTTGTGAGACAGAGGCAGGTGAGTCCCTGTGAATTTAAGGCCAGCCTAAGTCTACAAAGTGACATCCTCTCTCTTAACAAAACAAAACAAAACAAAATCCTAACAACAATAATAACAAAAAGCATACGTGCAAATTAAATTGCATGGCACAGATCCGTGAAAGCACAGCAGGGCTGGGGTATGGCACAGCAGTAGAGCACTTGGCTAGCACGCTCATAGGTTTCAATCCAGCAGCACAAAATTTAAAAAAATCTATACTTGTAATAAACCAATTATTTTCTTAGCATCCGTAAAAGTGTTTTATTCTTCCTAGAATTTAATTACAAGTGATATTGGAGATGAAAGACCGAAGAGAAGGGGGAAGACAAAACCTGAATTATATAATATATAATCTGCATAATGTATCACAATTTGCATATTGACTTTGCAGTAGGAGTGTTCTACAGAAGTGGGAGGATTGCCCTGAGTTCCAGCCTGGGCTGCAGACTAAGTTCCTGTCTCAAAAAAATTTTAAAATATATATTCTTATTATTTTAAAATTAATATTTATACTAAACAAGCATACAATAAATATATTTTAAAAACCACTAAATATTCTTTTGGTATTGTAAATAATGAGCAAAATAATGTCTATTAAATTAATCACAGAAAACATATATATTTCAATATATTTCATATGTTCTATATATAGTCTATATATATTTTTTAACTTAAAGGTTCTTATGGATCATCCATTTAAAAAAATTACTGGTGTATGGGGGAGGTGGAGGGCACACTTGCTATGGTTGTGTATGAAGATCAGAGGATGATTTCATGGAGTCTCTCTACTTATGTAGGCTCCAGGGATGGAACTCAGATCACAGCACTTGCCCGGCAAGCATCTTTACTTGTGGAGCCATATCCCTGGCCCCAAGTAACTTCAAAACATTAGCATTTATTAGAGACATGTACAATTACTTCTAATTTCACAACCACCTGAAATATTAAAAGTGTATCCAAAGAAAATCTCCCCTAAAAGCCTTAGAGTTCTGAGTATGGTGTGAGGGATCCCAGTCTAACTGGGCTTTAGAGAGAACAGGTTTCCTAACTTGTCATTTAGAGCACATGAGGCAAATCCAATCCACCAGAGAAGCACAAACCCTACCCAAGACAAAGAAAAAGGCGCTTTTATTGGAAAGAGTTTCACCAGGCTGGGAGCCCCCTGATTAGTTAGTGTTAGAACTGCCAGGCAGCCGTGCCTCACGGAGGCCATCTTTCCGTTTCCTGGGACTCCCAACAAGTGCCAGCAGGGACCCTGCTCACTGGGGGAGTCTGGGCTCTTCTGTCGGCTTACCTTAGCCGCTGGATGTTTGAGGTGACGCCCGAGAGACGGTAGATCCCATCCACAATGCCGTGAGTCTCTATAAATTCGGCACAGCTCTTCAGTACGTATGGAACTGTGGACGAGAAGAGAAGGACAACCGATATTAGATGGAAATCTGTCCTGTAGGGATTTCCCCCTCACCATCCAGGTATGTTCAAAGAGAAACAGGATGGGGTTCAGGATAGTTAGAAGCGGGGACAATTGCTCCTTTATTTATTAATAAAGTTAATAAAGTTTCAAATTCTCATGTGTTTGAGGCCCAGTGGGTGTGGTGGTGCACATCTGTAATCTGAACACTGGGAAGTCCAGGGTCATCTTCAGTTGCACAGTAAATTTGAGGATAGTCGGTTTCATACAAACACGCAAACAAATAAAACACCCCCCTATCTTCATATGTCTTAAGAATGTTTTTTTTTCCTGTGTGTGATGCATGCCCTCATTTAAAAGGTGAGAACCCCAGTCCTTTCTTCTAGTCGTTTAGTTAAATGGGTCATCTATAAAAGGGTCTGCTATGGCCTCTTGTATTTGCATCCCCCCAGATTCAGAGCCCCCTAGTGATAGGGAATGGCTGTGTGGGTTTTCTCCCAGGTTGACGTTGAAGGGCCATAGTCAGAGTGACGGAATGACACATGTCTTTGAGACGCACAGTAAGTTATTTCTACCTGGGTCCCTTGACCAGTCTGCCCGAGGTCCCCTGTGAGAGTGTGGTGAATGGTGACTTGGTGTGGGATAGCCCAAGTCTCAGACTAAAGTGTTTTATGGTTGCTGGATACCTAAGGGTGACTGACATAGGTCCTCCATGAACTAAGGATTGGTTAGTGTTGTGCTACCCCTCCCAACACACACCCAATCCTTTCTTGGATTGGACTAATGCCAATTCATTCTTGTTTATTGCACAAGCTTCCTCCTAAATGCAAGTTCATACTGGACTGGATCTTTCTCACTTTGAGATAGGGCATTGATAGCTAGGCCAGGTTAGCCTTGAACTCACCAAGCTTCCCAAGTATTGGGCTTAGGCAACCACCACCACATCTGGCTTAGATCGAACCTTTGTCTTGGTAATACTAGTCGTTCAAATCCAACATTCTACCTAGACACAAGGTATTGTTTTCAATAGTCTCATTATTGCTACAGGTGCTGGAGGATATAACCCCGCGCTGCTTGGATACAAGGCATGAACTCTGTCACTACACCACAACCTCACCCGCCGAGTTCTCCATGACAACGTCTTTGAAGCATTTCCTTTCTTTTGCTGCTTTCAAATAATTATAAATTAGGCCCTTACTCAAGTCCATCATTCTTAAAAATACCCTGCCCATCCCTACAGGCGAACGCATACCAGGGCCTCTCCCTTATTTTGTCCATGGCTTATCCTGCAAGACGGGAATTGGGGAGAAGCTTCCAGTTAACCCAGGTACAAAAAGGTCAGGGAGTGGATTTGGGGTTGGAAATATCAGAGGCCAGAGACCGAAGAGGTGGATCCACTTCCTGTGAGTGAGTCGAGGGCAGGGGTGGGGTGTGTGAGCAAGCCAGACTCCCAGATCCTTCTCCCATCTCTGAGCAGAAAGGTACAGTTGGATCTGCTTTATTGCATAGGAACTTTGCTAAGTCTGTGTGTCTTACCCTAAAGAGAGAAACACAAAGAATGCCAGTGCTCTCTCTCTCTCTCTCTCTCTCTCTCTCTGTCTCTCTGTCTCTCTGTCTCTCTCTCTCTCTCACACACACACACACACACACAGAGAGAGAGAGAGAGATATGAAATTTCTGTCATATAAGCAAGAACTGACTCTTGCAACACCACTCAAAGCTCTTCTGTAACGTGTCACATGTGGCATGTGGCTGAGAATTCAGACAGAGATTCCAAGCTGCCTTTGTGGCCTGGGATTAGAATACATAATGAAGTCATCAGTGACATTACCCTCATGGTAGGACTGAAATTATCCATTTATCCCAGATCCTGGACATCAGACATACTCTGGAATGACAGCTGTTATTTCTGGTTTGTGGCTTATGTAGGACATGCATTTCTAGTTTGCATTCTCTTGACGACAACAGAGCTTAGCTCCTCCCTTCCCAACGAACTGTCAAAATTCATCTCTTCTCCCTGGAGTGACAGCTGGTCTTATTTGAGAGCAATTGTGCTTCTGTGTGGTCTCTGTGCCTTAGGTGACTCTGTGGGGGGCACAAATGCATTGCTTACTTTATTATTTATTTATTCATTTATTTTTAAGTGTGTAGTCCAGGCTGACCTCCCACTCGTGATCTTCTTGCCTTCGCCTCCTTCAGCAAATCCTACGAGCACCACCCCAAATAGTGGCATCGCGTATTTTAGAGATAGGAAAATGCACAGGAAGCCCTTGTTCACAGCTCTACAACAGAGAGAGGGGCTGTTATAACTCCTCCCCAAAAGGGGGCACAGCCCCAGTCCCAAACTTAGCTGTCCTGCATTCCCATCTTGGACCAGGTGGGAAGGTGCAGGTCTCTCTTACTTTCGGCAGCGGGAAAGGAGTCTCTTCATCTCCCGACTTAGGCAGCCAAGTGTGTCCCCTAGCCACCAGAGCTGAAAAGCCACTGGCCCAGCTTAGAGCTTGTGAAATGCAGATGTACATACAGACCACAGGGACCTTGTCAACCTTCACATTCCAGTTCAGTAAGAAGCTGGTGGGGGGAGTGTCAAGGAATTTACTTTTTGGACAAATTCTGAGGTGAGACTGTGCTGCCAATCGGCAGTGACACTTGGGGCAGTGAGGGTTTAAAAGGAGATGGTACAAGGATAGGTGACAGAAGCCAGTCCAATTCATAAGGCACGATTCCATACATAAAAAGTTGCAAGAAATAGGGGCTTGAGGGCCCCCAACGGAGGAGGCTTCTGACATTCCACAGCCTTTAACACTTGTTGTTGTCCCTTTTTCTTCTGGTCATCCTCCTGGGGACACACTGGTATTTGCTGTGTTTTTGATTTCCATTCTTTTTCCCAATGACTAATAAACAATAAGATAAATAAATGTTTACAAAATGTAAGCTATAACTCAAATTACATAAAACTCATCTTTTAAAGTGCCCGATGAAGTGGGTTCTTTGAACGTACATTTACAACTTAAGGGACCGTCACACATCCTATTGTAGAGCATTTCATTAACCCTCCCCCCCCCCCCGCAACCCCCCCCCCACCCCAGCAAATTGATGATTACTTCCTTTCCATTCTCCTCCCTGGAGCCCTTGGCCAGCTTTCTATTTCCACGGGTTTCCCTGTTTCAGACATTGTACAGAATGTGTAGTCTCCCAATGAGCCTTTTTCCCACCTAGCATAACCTTCTCAAGACCCGTTCCCACCGCAGCATGTGTTGGCTCTTTGTTCCTTTCCGTGATTGATATTATTCTAACCAAATTCCTCATTCTGCTTATCCCTTCACCAGCTGGTGGAAAGTTCATCTGTTTCCACTCTTTGGCTAATGTGAACAAAGAAGGTTCCTCCACGAACATATTTTTGTGTGTGTGGATGGAGAGACTTTTTATTCTTTTGGCTATCGATCTAGGAACGGGAGGGTAACGCTACATTCATTTCACTCTTGGGGAACGGCCAAGCTGTTCTTCCAAACAACTCCCACTGGACAATCTAGGAGGATTCCAGTCACTCCACACCCTTGTCAACACTTGTTATTGTCTATCGTTCCTTATGGCCATCCTCCTGGGATGCGCTGGCATTTACTGTCGTTTTCATTTGCATTTTGCTGATGACGAATGACGCTTAGCGTCTTTTTCTGGGGTGCCTGGCCATTTGTGTATCTTCTCTGGAGACTCTTTCAACTCTACTTTTAGTTGAGTTGCTTGTATTTTTGTGCAGTTGTAATAGTTCTTGAAATACTCAGGATAAGAGATTATCATCACATCTGCCTTTGGCAAATGTTTTCTTCTAAATGATGGGCTGTCTTTATACTTTTTTTTAATTTCAAATTTCTGGAATAATAATTACATCATTGTCCTCTTCCCTTTCCTCTTTCCATAACCAGCCTCCACCCCATTCCTTTCTTTGCTCTTTTTCATATACATGGGCTCTTTTTTCATTTATATGATGTTACATGCATATATGTATATACATACATATTCATAAGTATAACCTGCTCAGTCTGTATGATGATACTCCCATGTATGTGTTCAGGGCTGACCATTGGTTTTGGATAGCCACTTGGTGTGCTCTTCCCCAGAGAAGGCTATTTCCTCCACTCTCAGCACTCCTTAGTTGCTTCAAGTTCCCTGGGTAAGGCTGAAGCCTCCTGGTCGTCCCTTCCTTCACTTCGGCATGCCTGTTGGTGTTGTCCTTGTCCAACTCCTGTCTCGGCAGTCACACATATGGGTATAGCTTCTAACATTACAGGGAACTACAGCATCACGGCAAACTCCCGGATCCTCTGGCTCTTGGAAACTTTAACCTCTCTCATCCACAACGTTCCCTGAGCTTTAGGTGTGGGAGTGTGCTGTTGATGTATCTGGCCTCCACAGCTCTGCAGTTTCATTGGCTGAGACTTTCTGTAGTGGTCTGTCTGCTGCAAAGGGAAGTTTTCTTGATGAGGGATGAAACTACACTTAACTGTGGGTACAATGATAAATGTTTACAGTGTAGTTAGGGGTTTTGCTGGTTTAGTAAAGTAGTGGTTGTAGGATCTCTTCCAAGATCCATGATTTCATGAGTACTGAGTAGCTAAAGTTTTTAAAAATTGATTTATTTCATTTTAAAATTAATGTCTTTCCAAGCATAGTGGTATGTGCCTTTAATCCCAACAACGGGAACCCTGAGGCAGGCAGACCTGTGTGTTCAAGGCCAGCCTGGTTTATGTAAAGAATTCCAGGACATTCAGAGTTACACAGTGAGGTCGTGTCTTAAAAATAAAGAAGTAGAAAGTGGGTGGTGGTGGCGCACGCCTTTAATCCCAGTACTCGGGAGGCAGAGGCAGGTGGATCTCTGTTGAGTTTGAGGCCAGCCTGAACTACCAGACCTAGTTCCAGGACATGTTCCAAAGCTACAGAGAAACCCTGTGTTGAAAACACACACACACACACATACACACACACACACACACACACACACACACACACACACACTAAAATAAGCAAAAACCAAAACCAAACAAAAATAGAGAGATAAATAGATAAAATTAATGCCTTAAGCTAGCAAACAAAGCCACCTTTAATTATATAAAATTTTAAAACTCAAATTGTCATTGGCAACACTTGCACTTATTTATGGTTTTCTTTAAAGCTGAGAGGTTTTAAATTCGGATAAAATTTAAATTTTCAATTTATCTTTTTTTTTTTGCTGTTTGTAGTTTTGGTATCAGGAAGAAACTTATCTCTGATATGTTGTCTATATTGCTTTGGTCTTCTGCTGTCGCGTGCTCAGGAAATGAAGCTGTTAACAATGCACGTTGTTGATTGTCACAGATGGGTGCACACAAATGCAGAGGCCAACTGTCCTTTGGGGTGTAAGTCGTTATTCCATTCCAAGAATTCTGGAACCTGCCTTAGGGAGCCATACACATTCAGTTCATAAAGAACTAGAATATGAACGGTTGGAGCGCTGGCTGAATGGAATAAAGCGCCGCCTGCAGAGCCCGAGGTCACCGGTTCGAGTTCCAGGTAAGTGAATGTGATGTAATGTCTCTGTGCTGTATGAGTCTGTGTGAGTGACGTGTGCATGCATAATTAATCAGAAAATATGAACTGGGCATGGAGGCTCAGGCTTTTTGGTCCGGTACTCAGGAGGCTGAGACAGGGGAACAGCCATGAGTTCGCGATCCAGGCCTGGGTTCTAGCTTCTTTGAAACAGCCGCTTTCTCAATGCACTCTGTACTCCCATGAGCTGGTGCTGGGCTTTACAGAGGGCACATCCCTGCCTTGGCCTACTGCCTCTTCTCCATGGGGGCTCCTCTACCTGCCTAGCTTGGCTCTGATGCCTTCTTAAGGCAGAGCTTCCTACATGAGTTTATCCCTCTAGTACCTTTTGACTTGACAGCACTCCCTAGAACTGTCTTAGCTCAGTTCAACTTCAAATTATACTTATATATTATGTACAACTTTTTCATACACACATGCTCACATAAATGATTTTTCCGTTCTTGTATTGGCAGAGATTTGATTTTCTTACAAACTATGCTGGCAAACATTTGGAAAGAGTAGCTTTGCCAGTCATGGCAAATAAAAGAAAAGAAAAAAAAGGAAAAAAATCACTAACATAAAAAGGAACATTCAGATTGTAAAATATTATATAATTAATAAAAAGACTACCAAAATTTTCATTTTCCTATTGGTGACTAAATTTATGACTTTCTCTTATATCCTTCCCTAATATATTAACTCATATGCAAGCGAATACATGCTTTTTCTTTCATTCTATAAAGTAAACAGATGCTAGTTAGCATATTGTTACATTCATCTAATAAAACAAAAATAACAAGAAGGATATAAAAGAAAGTGGTAAATTCAGCACCAATAGGAAAAGGAACAGGGAAGTATATTTCTCCAGAATACATCACCTTTAAATTATTTCATAAAAACGAAAAAGTCTACTGTCCAGAGGCAAGGTCCTGTCCGTCTCTTTGCCGCCCCCATTTCTAACTGTGCTCCACTGAGATGCGGGACCTTCAGGGACGGAGACATGTCACATGTCAGGCACTACTTTTAGGTGGCCTTTCATTTGCTTGTTTTGCCGCATTTTCTATTGTACAAGCAGAGCCAGCCTACCAAACAGATGAAGCTCCTCTCTGTTTTGAAACAAGAAAGTTTATTTAAGAGAGGTTGAATGAGTTGCCCCACACCGCGGAGCTACTCAGTGCTGAGCTGGGCTCCAACCCCAGCTCTGTCTGATGCCACAGGCCATGCCTTTTCTATGATATCACTGGGGAGTCGTGAAGAAGAGAGAAAACCCCAGGCCTACCGAGATTCTTTTCAGGACAGGGCCTTTGAGCCCTGCTGCCTCGGGAGGACAGAAGAGTGGTCCTTTATCCTTGGTTGCCAAAGTGACAAGAATTCCACCGCCACAGGCCGACCTAGGTGTTAAACATCTCTCCTCAACAACACCACTTAAAGTGTCTTTGAAAAGGTTACAAAAGAATACAAGTGGCTTTTAGAAAATGAGAACTGCTTCCAGAACTGGGTGTGGTGGTACACCCCTGTAATTCAGCTGGAGAGGAGGTCCAGGGCAGACTGGAATATGAGAAACAGTATCTATCAACTAACAACAACAAAACCCCAACCAACCAACCGAGCAAAGGAAAACATACCTTGTTTATATATTAAGTGAGGGTGGTGGGGGTGTTGGGACATGACTCGGGGACACCACCGGAATGCGAGCAGTGATTACTAGACACTAGATCTGTATCTAGATTCTAGATGGCGGAGAATAAATGCCTTGCTTTTCTGAGTCTTCTGGAGGAGCGGCGCTTTCTAAACCTGGGGTTCTGAAGAGCAATAAGAAGTTGGAGGGGTTCCCGAGATCAGTGAGGCAATGCAATGTTTGCGGAAGTCCTTTCCCGTGATCCCGTGAGGCGATTGCCGTCATTAAGCACAAGTGTTTGCCTAACCTGCTGGCATGGCCTCCAAGGGCTGGCTTTGCTTAGCTCAGGCTCCCAGGAAAGACTCCAGTTATGAGCCTGTCCCTAGAGCTAAGGGACCAGGGGGCTCACTGGGTCCTCCCCTCTTTCCACCTCCCAGGTCTCAGATCCTAAGTCAAGCCACATGGGCCTTGATACTGTGACTCTTTTTCAGCCATTGCTGTGCCCTGTGCAGTCCCGACAACCACCTTATGAGGGAGGTATTCACCCTGTTATACAAATGGGGAGGCATCTTAGAGGCATTGAGCAACATGGCCAATGGGAAAACATCCAGCAAAACCCATTAAGGGCTTTAGACAGGCACAAAAAAATCGTAACCGGTGTTTTTATTTTTATTTTTTTTAATTATTATTATTTACAAAGACTGCACACAGTGGTGGGGTACAGGCAGGAATTTCGGGGTTTGGCCAACTACAGGAAATAATGTGCAATTTGTAGTACTCCAGCTGTTTGAGAAGGACCATGTTAGAGAGTGCTGGACCTGGGTCTTCGCACTCAGGGTTTACTCTGTTGTGAGACAAATGGGTAAAGGTGTGCGTGTGGGGAGACCCTGTCAGAGGCGCGCGGTGGAATTCTAACCCGGGGCAGGAGTGATTTGAAGTGAGGGGAAACGCACTATGTGTCTGATGAGTGCTTGGTCAATCGGCCCATAACAAGCGCTTGGTGTGTGCTGAGCAGGGAACGGCATAAACAAGGTAGAACCAGAGAAATAATGCGGCGCATCCCAGGAATGTTGTCTAGACCAGTCTGGTGGAAGGGTGCAGGTTAATGGGGGAATTTGGAAACGAGGGCCAGGGAAGATTGCGATACTAGGATTCCTTTGCGCGCACGCCCCATGGCTTCTCCAGAGTCAGTTTCCATCCGGGCGGCTCCCGGCCAGATCTGCAGCTGCCTTTCCGGGCAGACTCTTGAGAGGACCGGATGGACACAGGTTGCCTCTGGGTGTACGCATGGTGCTGAGCAGAAAGTGTGGCGTGGGATGAGGCTACAAGACGTACCCTGCTTGGGGCCTTGAGCTGGCCTTCACCTTGCACATGGCCATTCAGGACTGCTGTCTGCTGACAGTGGAGGTTGCTAGACTGTGGTTAATTTGAAAAGACTATTTTTTTTAAAGCATCCCTCTATCTGCCCGAGAATAAGGCTTTGTTCTTAAGGGATGCATACAGAAGGCTGCCCTTCTATCAGGCCAAGGGAGGCTCACAGGACAGAGAGCTGTCAGTCCCCAGCACATTCCCAAGCCCAATTTGTGAGCAAGAACAGATCATTTAAAATGCATAACACCCCAGCTTCCCTGCTTAAGGACACAATCATCCTGAGCCTGCAGCCAGGGGCTGTATTTGCAGGGACCAAGGATATAGCTCACAAGGCCTGATGGAGATAGAGGCGAGAGGTTATCCTTGTTTACATGTGAAGTTCAAAGCTAGCCTGGGAGAACCCCCACCCTGTCTGTCTGTCTGTCTATCTATCTATCTATCTATCTATCTATCTATCTATCTATCTATCTATGCTGGACAGGTAGTTTTATTGCTACCAGCTTCTCAGGGAACCTGTGGGTGGAGCCTCCTCCCTGGCCATGGGCAAAGAAGAGGGTCATGCATACCTACAGACAAAAAGTCTCAGGAAGAGGAAAACTGTAAACTCAGAAGGTCAGTGAGAGGTGAACAAGAAAATAAATCTGTTTCTGGAAATGCTGCTTCACTGACATCAGTCACCTTACACAGGAGGACAACGAAACCTGCGTCTCCCTTGGTTATGTGTCCAGGCCACTGTTATTTGTGTGTCTCTAGGGCAGTCGGGGCAGGAATGACCAAATGCTCTTGGAACCACAGGCTTTGCTATTATTTTATTTAATTCTCATAACCCTGAGGAGGAGGCGTTGCTATTCTTATTTCCTATAATACAAGAAAACTCTATGTGTGTGTGTGTGCGTGTGCACACGCGTGTGTGTCTGCGTGCGCACATGTGTGTGTGTGTGTTCAGTCCTTTCAGAGTCTATCCCAGGAGGTGGCAGCAGGTTTAAACCCAGAGCTTCCTGGGTTGGACCTTACTCTGGGGGAAGCCCTGGAGCTTGTTGACAAAGAACAATGTTACTATCTTGATGCTTCACTAGGAAGCCTTACCTGGCGGTAGAGATTGCATGTGTGGTCCTGTGTAGAGGAAAGAGGTTGATTTCGGGATGTCCTTATCATTTGTCTAATTTCTCTGCTTTATTTTCTGAGACAGGGTCTCTTACTGAGCCTGGAGCTTGCTGTCTCGGCTATACTGGCGTGTCAGGGATCTATGGCAGACCAAAGAGCTTGTAGTAGCACTGGGATGCACCTAAAGTTCTTGAACTTTTCAATAGGTTTTATTAAGCATAACCCCACTTCAGGGAAACCTAGACACAGGTTAAGGAAGGGAAGATAGAAGAAAGAACAACACAGGGGCATTTCCCAAGTCAAGAGGGTTTAGGTGAGGAAGTAGAAAGCCTGGTCTCTTCCTGCTCCCCAGGAATCAGATTTAGACCTTTGAGGATAGCAGTTCACCCCTTCTTTGACCTGTGACAAGAACCACTCAGGACAGCAACATGAGCCAGCAGAGGTCCTGGGGCATCAGCTCCTCCACTCTCAGACTTTTCTCTCTCCTGGGAGCCAGTTCTGGACGGAAAAAGGGCCAATGTTCCCTTCTGAACTAACGTCCCAAGGTCTGTCAGCTTCCGGGATGAAGCTGGGAGGAGAGGCTGGGTAAGAGCCTAGGAGTCCAGTCCACCTGCTGTTGTTTGGGTCCTTGCTCATGGTGGTTTACATCCAGGTCTTCCTGGACAAAGGAGGGCAGTTATTCTTGTTTGCTAGTTGTGTTTTTGTTTCTCGTTTGTATTCTTCATGACTCTCCAGCTCACCCCACCCATATGAACGGAAATTTCTGTTAAATAAAACATAAACTTTGGCCTCAGAAGGTTTAAATGCATCTGCTTCAGTGTGGCTGGACTCCCATTAACCCCAACGCTATATTTACCCTGCCAAAGTCGGAGTCCTCCAGGGACTTAACTGTAACGTAGCTCTTAGTTCACCTAAGGGCCTGCCCTCTGCTGATGTCACCATCCCTTTCTTCTGCTTATTGTGCCCTCTGGTTTCCTGGGCGGTGCAGCTTCCTAATGGTTTCCAGACCCGTGGCACTGCGGGCTTCTGCCAGGTCAGTAGCTTTCCTGACATCAGTTTGGTCGCTGGGAGATGGGGAGAAGTCAGAGAATGTGACTTCATCCCTGTGAGCAGGCTAAGACCCTGTGAAGAGCTGTTAGGTAACAGCTCCTCAATGCTCCACCCCCCACCCCAGCATCTCTTCATTTCCTGCCCAATATTCCTGAACCACAGGCAACCATTGTTTCCAGAACAGCTCTGCTTGGAAGCCTTGGTACTGAGGCCTCCCAGCGCTTCCTGTTGTTACAAGACTTCTTTTTCCTGCTGAAAGCAAGGGCACCTTCCTGCAACCCGTAACCCTTTTCAGGCAACTCATGTTGTGTGCAAACTTGTTCAGTGATGGGAAACACGGGGTGCTCAGTACACTTATTCCATTTAACGTGTTTTAAAATTTATTATTCGAGGCCGAGCAGCTGACTCCACCAACTCTGGTGACCTAAGTTCCATCCCCAGGCCGCAAACTGTTGAAGGAAAGAACCGACTGCTGCCAGTTGTCCTTGACCTCCAAACCCTCCAAAGCCCCAAGTATTATAAATAAAATGCATTTGCAAACTTTTAAATTTAACTACAAGTGAACGTAAGAAAGAAGTCATCCGAATCTCATCCTCTGCGACAGCAATGAAATCTCCTCAAGTGTTTGTGACTTAAGAAATGTGTCTACGCCGGGTGATGGTGGCGCATGCCTTTAATCCCAGCACTCGGGAGGCAGAGGCAGGCAGATCTCTGTGAGTTCGAGACCAGCCTGGTCTACAAGAGCTAGTGCCAGGACAGGCTCCAAAGCCACAGAGAAACCCTGTCTCAAAACAAAACAAAACAAAACAAAACAAAACAAAAAAACAAACAAACAAAAAAAATGTGTCTACAGCAACAGTTTACCTTGGGACTTGGGTCTTGTCTCAGGGACATTCCCAAGAGTCTAAATGAGGCAGGGAGATATCTGTCCAGAACCAGCGTCCAGAGCGAATAGCCTTCTGGAGGTTCTCTATGATCAGGGTACAAAAGCGTCTCCTCAGTCAGAGCTGGCAGAAAATACACACTTAGGAAGCGTCCCTTGAAAGATCTCAAGAGCACCCTTGGAGAAAGATCTTTTTAAAATAGCGTATGTATGTATGCATGTATATATGTATGTATATATGTATAACATGAAAGGAGAAATGGGTCAGTTGCTACACCGATCTGCCTGCTCTTGAGATAGCAGAGAACTATGAGCTCTCTCCTGCAACATCACTCTCTAATTTACAGCCAACTTGTTGCAGGACTCCGGAGACCACCCCTCACACCTTTTCCTTTTCGGGATTGAAAGAGCCCTAACAGGCTGGGACTGTGTTCTTCAACAACCATCTGAGAGACGCCATCCCTAAGGCTAGTCTTGCCACTTCAGAGGAAGCCGTTTTCAATGTGACTCCAGTCCCCCCAGCACTGCTGAAGCACTCGCTTGTGTTACAAGTCCTGAGAACCAGAGTCCTTTGAGCCTTGGTTTTGTGGCCCTAGGGAACAGAGCTGAGGGTTACTCGTTCTCAGTCTGCTTCTGCAGAGGGGTCGCCCCTGCGCCTCAGCAGACACCGCGTTATCTTGTGGAAAACCGGGCAAACGCTGGCACAATCCGTGATTTGTTAACACCGGGATGGTGACTTCCAGGCTTCTGTCCTTAAGTTTTGCGACCCAAACAGCTGTCGTACCATCTGAAACGTCTCTTCTGAAGGCCAGCACCCATCCAGAGACCCGTCCTTAGAGGACCCTGACAGCTCCCTCCTCATCTGCTCTCTGTCTCTCCTGACGTCAGGGCTGTCTTCAGAAGTGATTTTTGCCAGATATATTTAGGATTAAGGCTGAAACATTATGAATTGGAGGGGACTTTGATAAACATCCTTGACTCTGTCCCAGGCAACTGAGGCCCCAGGGAGTCCAGGGCCCTAATCAAGGCCACCCAGCTCCACAGTGGCCAAGCCCCGAGCTGGAGAGAGACTGAAAAGGGCAAGTGTACTTGGTCAAGTGCCTCGCATTCCCCTTCTCTCTAATTTTCAGAATGAAGGCATAACTACCCAGTAGGTTTCTTTGTGCCCAAACTAACACATGCTTTGATGGCATCATAATTCAGGGTGTTTAAGTTAAGACACGCCCTTAGCGGTCAAATCAAATTAATCATGTTTATCTGATCCCCACATGTAAAGCCCGTATGATTCAAAGATATACGTCAGAAGATACTGCCCGTGACCTCGACCTGCAAGTTAGTTCAATTACATGCCGCTAAATGGTGGGTAGAACAAAAATATCAGGCAGAACCCTTGTTCATTCTGTAGCTGTGGGCTAGAGTCATTGGACTTAATAATATCTTTCTGGAGAGGAAAGGGGGTGGGCTGCCAGAGAGTGCCTCGCCTCTGTAAATATGCAATATTTTGGAGAAAAAAAACCAGTCTCTGATCCCGTGCAGAGAGGAGGGGTTCATTTATTTTTGTAAGGCTCTGGTGATTCCTGTTTGAAGAGGGTGCAGGCATGCAATAGATTGTCCTAGGCTTAAATTTCCTGCAGAGAGATGGAAGTAGCAGGGTGTGGTCACAGCTGGGAGGGAGGGGACTCAGGTTAGGGGCTCTGAAAGAGAGACCGGCTGTGTACCAGCACCATAGGGAGATGGGGCATTCCCTGGCCGAGGGCCCAGTGGAGGCTCAAGGGGACTGGTCAGGCCCCAGGAGATATGACCCATTCCCTGCCTCCAGAGAGAGGAGGCGGTGAGCCCTCGAGTGAGCACATAGGAGAGATGTCCAAGGACTGACAGCCTTTATGACCTGGCCAGAGGAAAGAAGCCACTGGCTTCTGTCCTGTGATTTGCAGCCACGTGCTGGTCTCCCTTAGCGACCAGCTGTAATGCTATTTAAGCAGCTGGGAAGTGAGTTTACTGACAAGCCACCCTTCCCCAAGGCTTCCCAGGTGTATTCACCCTTCAAGTACTTCTTGCCTGCTCTGTGCACAGAGACTGAATAGCACATAGCCGGAAGCAAGGGTGGGATCCTCACCTTCAGGGAGCCTGGTGTCTTGCAGGAAGAAGTCCCTGCTCGTAAATCTTTCTCTGGTTTCTACTTAAGCGGATGGGGCCCGTCTGCTTGAGTTTTAACCCTTCCACTGTTGTGATCAGGGCACACATTCTGTAGGTAGAATATCATGCTCCTACTGTGCAGGGGCAGGCCCAGTTTATGATAGCTTGCTTTCACTTTAAAACGTTTCTTGTTTGGAGTAAAGACTTTGTAAAGACCTTACTAAGAAGGTTTGGCTTGCTTGTTTGTAAACTGGGGTTAATAATGAAAATCTACCTAAGGGTAGCTAGGGATTTAGGGAAAAACAGTGTGTAAGCCCAGAGCCAGACATTATGCAGAGAGAGAGAGAGAGAGAGAGGAGAGAAGAGAGGGGGGAGTAAAGAACTGAGAGGAGGAGAGAGAGAGAGAGAGAGAGAGGAGAGGAGAGGGGGAGAGGGAGCGGGAGAGGGAGAAAGAGGAGGGAGAGAGACACACAGAGAGAGTCTCTTTGGAACTCACAGTTCTAAAGAATGTCTCCATCAAATCTCAGGGAATCCTTTGGAAGAGAAGGCGGAAAGGGTGTAAGAGCCAAAGAAGGATGGAGCCAAGGCTTTCTCAGTCAACTAAGCAAGGCTCATATGAAATCATAGAGATTGAAGCAACAAGCACAGGGCCGACATGGGTCTGCACCAGGTTCTCTGTGTATGTCTTACAGCTTTCAGGTTAATATTTCTTTTTTTTTTATTTCTTTCATGTTTCTGAATTAATTTTTTTTATTGAAAAAAAAATTTTTTTCACCCCCCACTCCTTTCCCCCTCCCCCCACTCCTCTCCCCCTCCCTCTCCAGCCTGAAGAGCAGTCAGGGTTCCCTGCCCTGTGGAAAGTCCAAAATCCTCCCCCCTGCATCCTGGTCTAGGAAGGTGAACATCCAAACTGGCTAGGCTCCCACAAGGCCAGAACATGAAGTAGGAACAATATTTCTATGGGACTCCCGAGTGTGAACAAAGGGCCTCTGATTCTTGTACCTGCTCTTGGGGCTCCTTTCCGTCTGCTGGTTTGCCAGGTCCAGACTAGATGTGATGGTTTTTGTTTTATCTTATTCTATTTTATTTTGTCAGGTATGGTTGTTATCTCTTAGAAGCTCTTCCTAAGCATTTTTCTATGGAGAGACAGAAGGGGGGTGGATCCAGAAGGGAGGGGACATGAAGAAGAACTGAGAGGAGTAAAGGGAGGGGAACAGTAAACAGGATAGTGTATGAGCAAAGAGTCTATTTTTAATAACAACAACAATAATAAACCAAACAGTGTCTTAGAATTCCAATGATATGAACAACTTCCTTGCCTCTCCCTGTATCCCTCACACCCTGCATCTGCCCTTACAAGCAGGGTCTTCATGACTCTACAAAGGGCTTCATGGAAGAGTCTGTCATAGTGGGGTGAGCCTGTAAGAACGCAGGTGGGTGGGCTGGCCAGGGGAGCTGTGTCTCACACAGTCCCAGACAGAAACACAGGACCATGGAGGTCCTTCATTCCCTTTCAGAGTAGGGCTGCCATATAAGACAGTACATAATCATTGGTTTCAGTATTGCCCCAGTATTGCATGGACCCTTTGTTAAGACGTGATTTGTTGTTTGCCTGATGTTCAAATTTAGTTGGGTATCCAGTGTTCCTGGCTCCTAACTATGTCCCCATTTCTGAGTCCCCTCTCCTCTGCTGCCCTCAAGCTAGAGGACATGTTCCCAGGAAGCCTCATCTCCCCAAACTCTAACTGACCCTTACTTGCCCTACAGGCTAGCCCCAAGCCTGTGCACTCTCCACCTCTCAAATGCCTGAGCTCCTTCCCAGAAGAACTGAAGAAATGAGAGAGTGACAGATACAAGGACGGATGTGTGTGTGGTGTGTGTGAATGTGTGTGGTGTGGTGTGTGCATGTGTGTGCGTGGTGTGTGGTATGTGTGGTATGTGTGCATGGTGTGTGTGGTGTGGTGTGTGTGGTGTGGTGTGTGTGTGTGCGTGCATGCGCGCGTGAGCGCACGCTCAGTGTGCAGGCCTTCAGGGTGAGTCTGAGGTCCCCTCCCATCCAGAGAAGGGGAAGCTATCCTGAACTTGGTTCCAAGAAGAGAAAGCAAGAATGAAGACAGCTTTGACATCCCAAGCAGGCTTTTGCTTCCTGTGGAATCCCTGCCTTCCACCTGTCCCAGCGTGCTCCCTGCTTCTGTTTCTTCTTGGCTACTAGGCATGTATTTGATCATTAGAGGGTGTAGACTGACATATATATCTTAGAAAAGGGTTGAGGAAGAATTTACCAAGCTATCTCTAAGTTGAAGGAGCTTACATTTTGAAGTCCTTTCCTTCCTTCCCCACTTAAAATATTAATAAAGTGCTAAACTTGGGCTAAGTGTCTGGTAGATAATACTTCACACACACTGTATACACACACCCAAACCACACACGCACATATGCACACCACACATACACAAACACACACCATAGATACACACACCACAGACCACATCATCTACACAACATTCCACACACACAATCACACACACACCACACACATACACACACATACACTACTACCACACACACCACACAGACACACCACACACACCATACTATACACATACACACACCACACACAGTCTAATCAATCATTCCTTTGATAATTACTGTCAGATGTCAGGAGCCTACAGTGTAAACCGTGCAGCAACTGTAGCTATCTTCCTTTTATAGATGAGAAATCAAAGGCTGATTGAATTCAACTCCCCTGCTGAATAGCACTCCTATGTAAACAGAACAGCAGGTTTTTAGGGCTGTCTCTCTGACTCCCAATCCCAAGCCATACCAGCCTGCTAGTCCACCCTTTCCCAGTACCCACTCTGGTCCTGATTAAGTAATCAGTAAATATTTCTGAGTGGATGCACTACTGAATGTACAAATGAATGTAAACAGACAGGGGAGGGATGCTTACCTCTGTAGGCTCATCTGACAGTAATTCTCAAAAGAATGATTGGCTAGAGGGTATCTATATATTTTGATTAAAAACATCATTATTAATTAATATGTGTGTTTGTGTGTGCGCGCGCGCATGTGTGCACATTGGCCATGTAGAGGTCAGAGGATAACTTTGTGAGCTGGCTCTTTCCTTCCACCATGTGGGTCCTGGGGAATCAAATTCAGGTTATCAGGCTTGGCAGCAAGTACCTTTACCTGAGCCATACTGCCAGCCCATATTTTTGGCTTTGAAAATTCATCAAAGTAACGTCTTTTTTGGAGATAGTCTAGAGTGTCCTTGAACTTGAAGCAATCCTCCTGCCTCAGCCTCTCAAGTGGGGTTTCAGGTATGACCATTCACAGCTACCAGAGTCGTCTGCCATGAGGGGCTTCATGTCTGCTCCATTTGTGACACTATTCAGTGCACCGCATGCTCTGCTCGCAGCTCCTGCACCACAGCTGATGTGCTCGAGCGTCTACTTCCCGCACGACAGTGTTTAAGAGGAACACTCCACACCTAAGTGTTTCTGTGCAATTCGGGAGTCACTGTTTTTTTGTTTGTTTGTTTGTTTTTGAAAGGGGTTCATCCTTTTGGGAGTCTTAACTCAGAGCCTCTGGCTGGCCCTTCCATTTTTAAAGATTTTATTGAGACATATTCTGACCTTCAATTTATGCAAAACAGCGGTAACCATGGTCTCTGCACAGTTCTGGGTATCCCATTGAGAAACTTATTTCTTCTTTTGATCTTGCTGTACATTTGGTATTCATTTTTTTCTTGGTGTGTTTCCAGTTACACACGAATGACCTCAGTCTGGTTTTAGGTAGGACTGGATGAAGATGCAGAGCTTCCTAATGGAAACCCTTGAACCGGGGGCCTTGGTTACAGTTGCTCTTTCAAAGCTCAGACGGTTTGTACACATTCTGTTTTACACACACACACACACACAAAGAGAGCGAGAGAGAGAGAGAGAGAGAGAGAGAGAGAGAGAGAGAGAGAGAGAGAAAGAGAGAGAGAGATCCCAAGCCAGCAGGGTGTGAAGCAGAGGTCTACTTTGAAGACATATATATGACAAGGAATAGGGAAAACAAGCCCACCATCTTGAGAAGGAAGCAGTAGGACCAGGTTGGTTACAAGCTGTGACATCAGGTTTGGGATTGTTTTGATCAACATTCCAAGAGTGTTTACAATTCCCAAGTCTCTCGACAGAAAGTGACAGAACCCTTGGGAGGGCCTGGATAGTTGCAATGATGGATTGCACACAGATTTCTGGTTGTCTCATGATACCAGTGATGGACATGTCCCTACCACCAGAGCAAGTGCACAGGCACCACGGAGTGGTCCCATAAAAGATGTTGCCAGAAAGGCTAAATATAAGCAGACAAAGAAGGACTGAAAGCAGGTAATGGTCACAAGTTATGAAAGAGGGCATAAAACTAATTGTTTTTCTAATTCTAATTGTGTCATATTTTTTTAAAGATTTATTTATTTATTATGTATACAACATTCTGCCTCCATGTATGCCCACACACCAGAGGAGGGTGCCAGATCTCAGTACAGATGGTTGTGAGCCAGCATGTGGTTGCTGGGAATTGAACTCAGGACCTCTGGAAGAGCAGCCAGTGCTCTTAACCACTGAGCCATCTCTCCAGCCCCCCTGTCATATTTTTTTTTGGTTGTAGATAAAATATAACCAACACTGAAGGTGTAAAATTTAATGCGAAGCCCCACACTTTCTATTATGTATCCCTAATATAACTGTATAGAAGTCCATTAAGCTGTATAGAGTTTGGATCTGGATAATTTTTAAATGTGATTTTTTAAAAAATTTATTTGCAAGTTTTTCAAAATAATAAAGTTTATCAGTTAAAAAAATTAAAAGACAGTGCTCATGTTTGTAGGAATATGCTTTTGAAGGGTTAAGAGTCACACTGTTCTCAGTAGTGGAACTTTTTGTTCACTGTTAGAACCACATTTGAAAGGTTAGCAATGCTCAGCTGGGAATATTTTCTTTTTGCTATCTGTGTGACCTCTTTGTGCCTTAGTATCCTCATTTGCCAAATGGGGGAACGTAACCATCTCATACAGCTGCTGAGTCAACAGAGTGCCTGGCACAGCACTACGGACAGGTTTGCTACCATCATCATCCATGCTACCACCACCACCATCATCATTGCCATCATCATCACCATCATTTTCACCACTACTGCCAGCATCATTATCATCATTGTGATCATCATGACCATTATCATTGTCCCCTCCACCATCATCACTGTCACCCTCATAACCATTATCATTGTCCCCACCACTGCCATCATCACTGTCACCATCATGACCATTATCATTGTCCCCA
>JABTXL010019314.1:3744475-3773452 GCA_025134845.1 Neodon shergylaensis
TTCTTTCTTTCTTTCTTTCTTTCTTTCTTTCTTTCTTTCTTTCTTTCTTTCCTTCCTTCCTTCCTTCCTTCCTTCCTTCCTTCCTTCCTTCTTTCCTTCCTTTCTTCTTTCTTTCTTTTTTCCTTTCTTTTTTTTTTTTAAGACATGCTTTCTCTATGTAGCCCTGGCTGTCCTGGAACTAGCTCTTGTAGACCAGGCTGGCCTCGAACTCACAGTGATCTGCTTGCCTCTGCTTCCCGAGCACTGGGATTAAAGGTGGGCGCCACCACCGCCCAGCCTCATGGTCTGCTTTTCCTCTCTGTTTATAATCATTGTGCTATTTTGACTAATTTCCCAATTATTATTTGAGTGTAGTCTATATAGAGGCAGGGACTGGAAGCATCAAGCATACGTACAGCAAAGTTAAACTACTTATGCCAGGGTGAATGAGCACAGCGTTAATGGGAATCCACGTGTGTCAAGGAGGATTGCAATCAGGGCTGCAAACCACAGTCAAAGCGAGTGCAAAGCTTACCAAGGAATAAATGCTAAGAGCCCAACTCATCTGTTCTCTAAAGTTCTAGTAAAACTACACCAATATGCTAATTTTATCTGCACATGTTATTGAAATTGATGGGCTCCAAAAATGCTAACCTAGTTTTAACATGTGACTAGAAATTCCATCCAAGAGAAATAAAAACATACATTCAGAGCAGTGGGGAGAGTGCTTGCCTAGCCTGCATATGGCCATGGATCTGGTCCCTAGAAACTCATAAAATAAAACTCAAACCAAAACCAACCAAATGCTCATATAAAACATTATCATAAATGTTAATAGCAAAAGTAGGCAAACCTCATATGCCCATCAGATGATGGATAAATAGCCTCTGGTATAGCAGCACAGTAGAACTCAACCTTGCTATAAAAGGACTTAGGGACCAATATATGCTTTTGCACAAATGGATTTTGAAAATAGTGTGTTATGTGCAAGAAGTCACATCCAGAATATCACATACCATATAATCCCACTCAGCCAACATGCCTGGAGTAGGAAATCTATAGAGAGACAGCATGTTGGTAGTCACACAAGAAGGAAAAGAGTAGGGGGGAGGCAGGAAGGGAGTCCCTGCGAGGGCAGCGAAAGCAGTCTGAAATAACCGCAGTCGGTGTCTGCACAGCTATGGACTCCCGTACACGTTCAGAGGGTGAGTTGTATTGTGGGTAAATTATACTCAACACAACTTCTTTTAAAAGCAACAATAGTTAACAGTGCAACTGTTCGGAATTGAGACAAATAAAATATTTTGGAGACAAGGAACATTTTATCATGGGTATGGCTGGATTAGGGGTGATTACGGAAAGTGGAGCTTTTCCTAGCTGGTTACACTGTCATATTTAATGTCCTTACAGACAAGTGGGTATTATTCATTTCAGGTGCGTGGAGAGGCTCTCCCAAGACTCTCTCCGGTGCTTACATTTTGAACTATCATCATATTATCATTTTCATGGCTCATCTAGTGATGGGATGATAGAAGAAGTTACTTTCATGCAGAGAAAAGTTCAACTCGAGACCTGTAAGACATTTTGACCGAAAAAGAGTGAGCCTCCTGTCTGGAAGCGAGAGAGCTGAGCGCTAGCGAGGCTTCTGTCACAGATCTAGAAACCGCTGTATGCTAGCGCACTTAACCCAGGGTCTAGATCTCTTGGAGCCGACAGCTCTGTGCTCAGGACCTGGGAAGCGTGTGCTGGAAGGGAAGCTTTGGATCTTTCCAGTTCCAAAGCAATCAGAACTCCCGTGTCCCCAACGGTGAAGGTCATGAGCCACCACAGACCAGTGCCCTTGCTTTAGAATCTGGGGCCTCTACAGCGTCACTGCCTGGAGCCCATGAATCTTCCTCCATAAGCCCTTTTTCTCCTTAGTTCCTCTTTCCCCAAACTCACCTTCCCTACCCAGGAAGGCTGCCTTTCCTTAGAGTTTCCCAACCCTGCCTCATTCTGGCCATCTCCCCTCTCTCCCCCCAACCTCATCATCTAGGGAAGTGTATGTCTCTACTCTTGGAAACCTCACTTGCTCTTTGGTGGCAATGTCATAAAACATTGGCCAGTTCCTATACCATCATAAACACTATTATTCTTTTCTTGAGACAAAGCCTTGTTTATCCCTGTATATGGCTTTATAGTTGAAGATGACCTTAAATTTCTGATTCTCCTCCCCCAAGCCCTTGAATGCTAGGTTTACAGGCACACACCACCATGCCAGAGAAGTGCTGGGGACCACACTCAGGGCTTCATTGCATGCTGGGTAAAATCTCTACAGCTGAACTCTGTCCCCAACCCCCAAATGCTGTTTTAAGAGAACCTTTTACGTTCATTATTATCTATGAGTCGTGCAAATTTTGGAAGTGAGACCTGATCTCAGCTTTGAGAAGTCTGTGGCTCAGAGACTTCTAAAGAACTTGTCTCAAGGCACTCAGTCAATCACCGCGAGAACTACGCATAGTTTTCGCTTCCTGTTCCGGTTTAGGATGGCACAGAGGAGCAGACCTCAGGGAAATTACAGTCTGCACAAACTTTTGTGAGTTGGGCTTGGAGCCTAACCACTACTTTTTTTAAAAATTTCAAACCATGGGAAAATGCATTTCAGATCCCAAACAATCAACATACAGATGTTCCTCTAAAGCAGAGCAGTCTTGTGTCTGTTGTCTCTCATTAAAGAGTTGATTTTTTATTGATTCCATTATCATACTGGTCAGGGCCCAAGGGGAAGACTGGAAAATAAAAGCCTCATGAGATGAGATGTTTCTTCAAGCTACTTTTTTTTTTTTTTATTTAAATGGAAGATTTATTTAGAGTAAATAGTTTCTCTTGTTTGGGTTATCTCAGTCTTGGGGAAGTAATATTGATGAATATTTATTGAATCTATTAAAAATATTTTTAGGATGGTTGAGATGGCTCAGCAGGGAAAGGTGCCGGCTACTAAGCCCGACGACCCATGCGGTGAAAGAGGAGGACCAAGTAGGGACCCACACGGTGGGAGGAGAGAACTGACTCCTTCATGATGTTCTCTGCCTGTGAGGCCATGGCCTGCATGAGTGCACACACGTACACATACACTCTCACACACAAAAAATTAAAGTGTAATAAGATTATTTGCATTTTATTATATCTCTAAAATTATATTTATTCTGTTACAGTGTTTGTGCATACTTATGAGACCCAATGTGACATTTCCGTGCACGGACAAAATGGGTAGTGAGATTCAGATAACAGGCACATCTAGTGGTCTAAACGACTGCATTTTTATGTCAGGAACACTCAAAATGATTATCAAGTAAGCTACTTCATTTCTCGGAGCCCCTGTTTCCGCTGTAGAATATAGGCAAGGTTATAAAAAATTTCTGTAAGGATTACATAAATAATGCCTGTTTGTCCTAAGCACCTTATGTAATTCAAGATCAGCTTGCAGTGAGTGTGGAATACTGCTCTTGTTTAAAGTGGGAAATCCACCTGAGTAGCTAGAAATATGTACCTGTAAGAATCACCTGGACCCTTCCCCGTGGGCAGCCCTTGTTTATCTGCAGTGTTGTGGGAGGTTCTTAGGAGCACTCTCTTCTATTCCTAGTGTTCCACAATATGGATGGTGAGTTAAACAGTCTTCTACCTAGAGATGGGTGACTGGCAGGTCCCAAGAGTTGAGACTTCAAAGGGACAACATAGACCCAAGAACAGCAGCGAAATCTTGCCTTTGTCAAGAGTATTGCCAGTGAGCAGAGAGCTACTGTTTGGATGTTTCCAGAAGCAGTGCCTAGGTTCCTGTTGAGAGTCTGAAGCCAGGGTAGAGCTTGCCAGGTCTAGGGAGCCCAGCCAAAGGAGCCAGCGGTCACACAGTTTCTGGTCAGGCAGAAGCTTTGTCAAGGAGCCAGGCCATAATGGTAGGGTGGGGGGGGGGTGGCGGGAGTGGGGGCCAACACAGCAAGCCAAACAGGAGGTGAAGGGAAGCCAGGAGACAAGGTATCAGGGACACTAGTCAGGGAAGCCAGCGAGGTGCCTGAAGGGCAATGGGTTTCACTAGTTTGGGGCATCAGTCATTCCTCTGGGGCCTGGCTCCATCCTTCCTCATCTTTAAAAGGACTGAGGCATTGTCTAGCAAATATCCGGGTACACCCTCTAGATGAAGTTGTGTCCGTGTGCCAGAGTTGAACAGTGACGCTGAGGAGACTGTCTGGGCTAAGAAGGAGTAAGCTCTAAGTGGCAGAGCCATTTAAACCTCCCGTGGCCTGACTCTCTCCCATCCGTTCCAGAGTTACATTCTGTAAGCAGAGTGGGAGGACCGTGTTGGTTTTATCCAAGTATCAAAATTCTCACTAAATAACTGCAGTGAATCGCTTCTCACAAGGGAAGCGCAATGGGCAAAAGCCCCATTAGAGGTGTGAGGATCTGGGAGGACAAGGAACAGGGGCTGGAGGCAGAGCAAGGTCCCATCAGGTTCTGCTACCCTTTACTCTCTTACGCCCATTTTCTCACCTGCTGACCCAGATCTCCACTGTCCTGAGCTCAAGGACATGGTACAGGATGATATGCAAGCATCCCAGAGACAGGGGCTGCCGCACGGTGCCCCCACACAGGCAGGGAACAAAGTATCAGTCCTTTGTAAGACAAAGGCCCAGAAAAAAAAAACACGTTACATTTTTAAAAGAATGCAATCCGGGTAATTATGACAAACACATTCTAATATTTCTCCAAATATCGAGAAATTATCTTTTTAAATTGTGGGTAGTGTGTTTGTGAGAGTTGCTAATTCTGCCTTCTTCTGTAAATACAAAACAGAAAAGACAAATCTCAACCCAAAGGGTGGGATAGCTATGTTGATGATAGCACCAGTGTATAGTATTAATAAAAAAAGTTTTGTACGGATGTAGAGGTGTATACATATATGCAGGTGTCTCACCCATGCACATGTGTGTGGAGGTCAGAGGTCAACATTGGATGTCTTCTTCCATCACTCTCTACCTTTCCTAAATATTTGTTTTATTTTATGTGTATGAGTGTTTTGTACACAAGTATGTATGTGCACCACATGCGTGCACAGTGCCCACAGAGGCCAGGGGAGAGTACTGGAACATGGAACTGGAGTCATGGGTGGTGCTGGAAACTGAACCTGGTCGTCTGCAAGAGCAACAAGCACTCTGGACTACCGAGCATCTCTCCAGCCCCTCTACCTTAATTGTTGAGATAGGGTTTCTCACTAACCTGATCTGGCTGCTTTGGCTGGACTGGCAGTCCCACATTCTCTGTTTCCCCAGCACTGCATTACCGGTTCAGGCCCCTGCACCCGGTTTACATGCGGGTTGCTAGGGATCTGAACTTAGGTCTTCATGCTGCACACCAAGCAGTTTACCCAGGGAACCATTTCCCCAGCCAACTGGGTATTAATATTAGCGGAAATTCGGAGCCTCCTTTTGAAGAAGAAAGGAAAAATCTTGTTTGAGCCAGAACACTAGGATATGTTGTTTTGGGTCATGGGTTTCCAGTATGTTGACCAAACAGTGCCTTTCATCAGGGCATCGTAGTGTTTCACAAAGATAATCCTGAGCTCCGCAAGCTGATGAGCCTGGCTCTTCTCCAAGCTGGCCCTGGCTGGTTCTGTAAAACCTTAGGCAAGGGCCTCCTGCATCCCCTGTGCCCTCATGTGGAAAATGGAGACAGCTGTGTCGGCCTATTGGGTTAAAGGGAGCAACATCGGCTTGCTTTCTATGACACAGAAGAGGACACGGGTAAATGGAGGTCCTCATCATCCTAATGGAAGAACCTTGACCTCCTTTCTAGCATTGCCAGGACATCACAGACAAAGACCAGGGCAATTCTCTGCTACTCATCAGTGTGAGCGAGCGGCTGGGCCAGGAAGCAAAAACAGCCAACACAGCCAATCCACAGTAATAGAAACACAGGGTCTGGAATGTGCATGTGTGTGTTATATGTGAAATGCCTGTAACATCCTTTTCACTGCTTGAAGAAGCTTTTCTTTTATAATACTGAAGGATCTAGAAGAGACCAGTGAGTGGTTCTCAGACCTCCTAATGCTGTGACCCTTTAGCTCAGTTCCTCATGTGGTGGCCCCGTCCATAAAATTATTTTCATTGCTACTTCATAACGGTAATTTTGTAACTGTTATGAACTGTCATATAAATATCTGATATGCAGGATATTTGATATGCAACCCCTGTGAAAGGGTCATTCAACCCCCAAAGGGGTCACAACCCACAGGCTGAGAACCACTGACTAAGACAGTTCCGTGTGGAGAAGGGCGAAGGAGTCTGGGAGATTTAGCCTGGAAAAGGAGAATTCTAACTGTAGAAAACTGCTTTCAAATATTTGAGGGTTTTCAGTAGAACTAGGTGAAGCTATATTTTCTGCGACTCTGTAACTCAAAACAGAACTCAGAGGCTGTTTAGCTCAGTCAGGTGGCACTCCCCCCCCCCCTCCCCGGGCTAGGCTGCTCTCAGGTGGTCAGCACCCTGTGGCTGCATGTGACTAAGCGAGGCTGTCAGCCTCCTGACTCCAAAATGTCTCCCAGGGTCAGTTACCCTATGATGTGTCTTTGTATCCATTGATTCTTAACAAAATCCTGGGTTCTACAATCCTGTCAAAATTGATCCCTGTTAAATCAGATTTTATAAATGCCAAGTTTCTCAAGCTGGTTGTTCAAGGTGAATGGCTACCCCTGAACATCGTTGGTAGATTCCGAAACCTCAGAGAATTGTCACTGGTACAGAACTAATATTTACGAGTTCCCAGGAGTTGTCCATAATACCCTCCCAAATCACCCCAGCCCAGCCCGGAGTCCTGGTCCCGTTTATTTACTGTTTCGTCTAAAATAAAAGTAGTTTAAAATGTAATTATGTGCTCGTCTTTTTGCTTTATGTAAAGCCTTTAATATCACTTTGCTTAACTCCTTCCATTTTTTGTTTTTTCTCTCATCTTTATGAAGTTCAGCGCACATTAGCGTGTACACGAGTACCATTCATGGACCTAGGGATATAGATATACCGCAGACAGAAACAGTAAAAGACTTCTCTTGAGCGCCTTTTTCTTACAAACACAACTGTGAATGTTGCCTGGGCTATCTCTTGTCAGGCGTGGAGCCCTTTAGCAATGTGACTGAAGGCAGACACAATGTTCCATTATTCAGCCCAGGGACCCTGGGGCAGTCTGAGGACCCCGTGGCTTGTTTGGTTAAGAGCAGACTATCAGAAGTGGACATTCGAAACATGTCAGCAGTTTCAGAGGCGCACCCAATGACATTTTAATCTGAAAAATTATAAACAATAGCCCTCCTCCCATTGGCCATGCCACCTCCCGAGGAATGCACAGTGGGACGGATATGAAGGAGTCATTGATAAGGATGGCAGCTTGCAGGGCCCCAACCAGGCGAGAGTTTGACAGCTAAGATTATTTTGAATGCTTTCAAAGACACACACTCCACAGACACATTGAGACACAGACCACAGAGCCGCTGAGCCTAAAGAGCATGCAGCACACCCATTTAGTTCCGCCTTCTTCTAAGTGTGGGAAAGATAAAGACATCAAGAAGCCAAACCCTCCTTCCTGGTCTAGATATTTGGTTCAAGCATAGGTACTTGGAGGCTGTCTCGTCTTTATCTTCTTACAGATAAGGAAACTCAGGTTCTGAGAGAGGGGAGGTGACTTCTTTAGTGTCATCAGACACTTAGGTTTAGAATTCCTGATTCTGACTAGAGTTGATGATGTGGCTGTAGAAAGTAAATATCTGTACTAAATCACGACAAACAACCCTAGAGACAGCCAAAGCCACTGGTGGCTGAACAGTACTGGTTCATCTCTCAGAAGTCACGCGGCATCTCGCTGGACCAATGCAACACAGGCCAGAGGGTGCTCACAGTGGGGCAGGTGACAGTCTGTGTCTTTCCTGAAGCCAGCAGGCTGAGGTCTCACAAGGACTAGAAATGGCTAAATCGTCTTTCATCACCCTGGGGTTCTCTGGACCCTCTGAAGAGAGGAAACAGCACACAGGGAAACCACCAATCCTGCCTCCTACATTTTCCCCGAGTGAACCCTGTGCCTTTTTCCTCACCACAACACTGGCTGGAACTATGAGATCAGTTGGAATAATCAGATAATTGAAGTATCTACTCCCCTCCCCAGAGCGGATTATATGAAGCAACTGGTTCATTGAGTCACAGATGATGGCGGAAAAGCCGCCTTGCAAGGACACAGCCCCATTCTCTTATCCTCTTTGACTGGCCAGTGTCTGCCTGTTTACCCAGACAGGGTCTTCATTTACCCGTTCTTCAGCGCTACAGAGGCCTTGCACAATGAGTCTTGGACGGTGCTCCAGTGAGGGCGCTGTGGATGGACGCCTCTCAATCCGCTCATGTTCGGCCACAGAACAGTCTCCCCTTTCATGGCACGGTGGAATGAGCGCCAGCTCTGTGCGCGGGCACGCAGGGCATCCTCTGTCTGACAGCCAAGGCCTGTTCCCAAGTTCCCCATGGTAGCCTTGGATACGGCCGCGTGGGGGTGGGAGGCCTGTGAGAGGCCTTTGTCCCCCCGAGACTCTGTGGAAGGAGGCCATGGACAGCTGGCTTCTGGGCCCGCCAAGGAGAGGAAAGGGACGGTAAGGAGCTGAACCAGGTGTGGATCCACTCAGCAAACATCCCAGGCTCCCCAGCTCCCCTTGAACACCGCTGCTGTTGTGTGGCAAGTGTGCGTGATCCTGGTTATGCAACAGTACATAGGCAAGCTCTGGTGACATGATGCAGGCTGGGTTGACATGTGGCTCATGGGGGTAGGGGAGACAGAAAGAGAAGCTTGGAAACTGTTTGCCACCATGGCCTAAATGACAACGGAGTGACAGGACCCCCAATGTCTAGTTCCTGGAATTCACTCGGGACTGTGCGCTCGGCTCACCTATATTGTCGCTCTTGCTTTTCTGTAGACTTTTTAGGTTCCTTCCAAAGTAGATGATCATGTCCTGAGGTCCCAGCATGGGCAATGTAATTCCCCAGTAACATGTTATTGGAATGGTAATAATGATTATTATCTTCTGGGCATCTGTTTAAATTACCCATCCATTGTATATCAGCTATTGCTTATATGGCTCCACAACCTTCTAATGGCAATCTTAAAATGGGATTTATTATTTCCTTTAATAAATAAGAACAGCAGCAATCTTTTTTTTTCCACTTGGGGCTGTCTGTTTCCAAAGCTTGTATTGTCATTATATGTTGGTGCAAAAGTAGTAAGGAAATACTGAATTCAATTTGAAACTATCTTCATGGACCTCTTATTGTCACATAATGTGAATTCAATTTTTGCCACCACCCCTTGTCTGAAAGGTGGAAAGCAGTTACAAGAACACTATATTTAAAATGAGATGTGGCTGACAAAGATATTGTTGTTACATCTTCAGCTGCAATACCACAGAAATGCAGGCTCTAAGAAGAGGGAGTGGGAAATCCTGCACCATTCAGGCTGTTTTTCTTGGTGGCACAGTTAGAGAGAGGAACAGACAACCGGCATTCCAGAGCAGTCTGAGATTGTTAAAGGGGCATCTGACTTCGATAGCAAACCATGCAGACACACAAAGTGCAACCCTTTCCTGTGCTGAGAAAACTGAGGAGCCGAGGTTACTCGACTTCAACAAGGGTCCTGATGCCTGAGGTCGTGTTGTGGCTAAGGTAGGCTGGGAGAGAGGAAGTGGTGATCTTCAAAGTTTGAAACATTGTCCCAAGAGTGACGTCCTCACATGGGGTAGGTTGAACAGTCCTGCACCTGCCTAAGGGTACTGCTAACTGTTCAAGGGAAGGACTTGCCAGTATTTGGAGCTGTTCATGAGGAACAGTCAGCTGTGTGAGGAGTGAGCTGGGGGTGTCCAAGCAGAGGCAGGAATGGGTGATGCATGGTTAACCACAGTAAAGTACCAGGACTTCCAAACCCGACTTCCGCAGTCATGAGTTACTTCCCCGTGAGAAATGTTGCCTCCCTTCCCATTTTCTCTCTAAGGTCTCATTTGACTATAATCTGCTGTATTTGGAGGCCTTTACTTTTTCTCTTCATTTGAAACACAACTGTGTTTTAAAACATGCTAATACTAATCACTGATGGGGTTTATCAGATTTTCCCGAAGTAATTTGTTTTAAATGGCAAAGCTCTTTGATCACACATCAGGCTTCTAACACAGAACATTTAAAGGCAAACCTCCAGCCCACGGGGAGGGCAATTTATTTTTATGCACTTGCTGTTTCAAATGTTCCTCCCTAATGACCGATTCCTGTCTTTAATTTCCTCTTCTTTGATGGAACAGTTGCAAAATGGAGTCTCTTGGCTTCTCCTGCCCGTGAATTGCTGAATTTGCTTGTGCTGACAACAACATATATATAGGCGCTCATTCATTCTTCATTCATTCTTCATTCATTGTTTCATTCAGCAAACAGGTAAAGAGTATCCAGATTATTCCAGGCACTGGGGAAAGCAGTACACATCCCCAACAAAATCCTCTCTCACCAATAAAATGGAGCTGCACTTATTGGAGGAGACAGGCAGTATATATAAGACAAAACATAGAGAGTTGATGGTGACAAGCTCAGAAGAAAAAGCTCCAGCAGAGAGGAGGGAAGGAAGAGAAAGAGGATGTTGAGCAAATCCCTTGAGCTCTTATTTAACCAGCGGGAGCCCCTCTAGGAGGTGATAGGCTTGAACGAGCCCCAGCATACATCACGCAGTGGGGACAGCAGAAGCAAAGCTGCAGCCATGTTCTGAAGCCCTGCCAAGTGCTTAGCATCATGTATCAGAAACAGAACTGAAACGCCCACCCCTGAACACCAGGATCTTGAAGAGGAAAGGACACATCTGCACCCCACACAATAGTCACTTCACTGCCAAGTGCTAAATTGGGTAGATCAGATCAGTTTATTTGTGCTAGAGCAGCCATTGTCCCAGGAACCCCTCCTCACATGCCCCCACCTCCAGGACTTGGAACCCCCAGAACACCTCCTAAGCGAGAGCGCCCTTCCCACACTTCTGCATTAGATCTCTGGTGCCCTTTGAAACCCACCCAAAACTCATCCATCTTTGCTATGTTAAGCATTTTGTGACCACACAGCATCCAGTGTTTCTCTTTTTTTCTGACTTTAGGAGGTAGTGGGTCTCCCACAGTCTACAGAGTCAGAACTCCAAGTGCACACACTCACAAGTGATCAGATGTGCACGCTGCAGTCTGAGAAGCTCGGCACACAACATCAAACGTCACTACCCTGGTAAAGCCCAGGGAAACTGTCGAAATTCCCATGTCTTGTCCCACCTTCTGAGATTCCGATGAGCCTCAGTGAAACTGGGCATCGAGGTTTTTTCCCCCGAAAAACTTTCCAGGTGATTCCAATTTGCAAGCAAAGTCTGAGAATGACCAGTAGCTTCTCTTTCACTCCCCTCCAACTCTCCCCACCTCTGTTTGCCGAGGCTGTCAAACAGCCTGTCTTAAAGCCATGCCATTTATTCTTCTGAGTTAGAGTCTCAGGTATATGGTAGCAGAGGCTGGTTTCCCCTCCACCCTTCCTCCTCTGGCTCGAGGCTCCAAGACTCATCTCATAGAGGCCTTGGGCAGAAGCAGGCAGTAGACTCACAGCCTCTGGCAAGTCACTTAAATATCTTCTCCATAAAGGAGGAATGGCAGTCTTTCCAGTTCACCTCATGAACACAGAGTCTTGGAGAAGAGCAGAGGCAAACATATATGAATGTGTTATTTATTTTTATTAATAGAGCATTGACAGACATGGAAGTTTGGGTGGATTCTTATCTAATAGTCCTAAGACACTTCTTTCAAATTTTAAAACCACCCTAGCTTCTACACTAGAAGTAGAAGCAAGAATTTCAGGCAAAATTTTACGGTAGCATCCAAAGAAGAACTGTATATGTGTGGTCTCCGTACTGGCATGACTAGGAGCCATGCAATAGTCGTTACTTCATCCACTCATTTGGAAGTAATTATATTACCTGAGAATGATTTAAATTAGCACCCCACACTAGGAGAGTGGTCAATATAACCAATGAGGTCCAGTTTAATGGCATCATATCATTTTCATTCTGCTCTCCTGAAGCAGGGGTAGAACTGACTGCTTACCCACAGCACCTAGCTTCTCCTTTTAAGGAAGAGCCCATTTTCAGTTAGTCGTTCTGTTGATCTGCTGGCTGAAAGATCCAAAGACCCTGGTTTGTCCAACGCAAGATTTCTGTTTTACTACAAGCAGTAGTTTGTTAAAATTTACCTCTCAAAGCTGAGGGTATAATTTAGTGATAGAGCTCTTGTCTATCTAGCAAGCTTGAGGCTCTGGATTCAATCCTTGGTACAGGATAAGAAAGTCACCTCTCAGTGCTGTATACTAGAAGTTAGGATAGCTACAGCTGTACTACTTTAATCTAGACTGGGGGCTTCTTGAATTATTTTTTCTACTTGTGATTTCTTTTTGCCCGAGAAATTTTTACATGACTCCAGGTATATCTAAGTATATAAAATAGGCATACAAACCAACCACTGACTGGTAATTTAATAATTTAAAACAATTATTGTCATACAAGTAATTTCACCATTTTTTAATATTTATTTTTTAAACTTTTATTTTATGAGCATGGGTGTTTTGCCTGCTTACATGTCATTGTGAAGGTGTCAGGTCCCCTGAAATTGAGGTTACAGACAGTTGTGAGCTGCCATGTGGGTGCTGGGAATTGAAGCCAGGCCCTCAGGAAAAGCAGCCTTAACCACTGAGCCACCTTTTCAGTCCCAATTTCACCATTTATTAAAGACAAAGGCACATTTGCATACTAATGAGATGGTGTACTTATTTTTGCATGAAGAATTAAATCTTGGCTAAATATTAATATTGCCTGACAGAGAGCCTCTCTGATTGTTTTTCAAGTTTGCTGAGATTTATTTTATACTTATCAATGCTGAGAATGCTTCTTTGTAAATACAGAATAGCAGAGGTATCTTTTATTAGAAATTTTTTTCCTGATCCAAGCAAAACATTCCTTCATAGTTTTTGTATAAAACTCAAGCCAGAAATTCAGGAATATTTCTTTTCAAAATTAAACATTTTGACAATGCATCCAAAGATTCATTGATATTTCCATGCTGAAGAATGACAGCGGGAACATATAAAAACATTTTGTTTTCTGTAATTAAGCCATTATATTTCTATAACAACAAAAGACTGTGCTGTGTTCATAAGAACACTGTAATTCACACCATACAGTTTGAGGTGAAGGGTTTTGGGCAGTCTTCCTTGGTTCTGTTTAATGTGGTACTCAGGTAAGCCGTGCCGTGCAGGCTATGTGTTCAGTATCAAGGCTGCAATGGAGTCCCTTGATGGGACACTGGTGAGTGATACCAGAAACACTTTGGGTTCATTACATGTTTGATTTTGAATTAATTTTTGGTGGTTGTGTGCTCAGACACCTTACACTGTTGTCAAAATTTCTGGGGCCTCCCCTCAGATTCAGTTATGTGACCTCGTTTTAAGAATTTATGATCGCCAAGGCTGTTACACGGAATAACTCTGCCTCAAAAAACAGAGAAATCAAACAAACAAACAAATAAGAATCTATGATCTAGACCAAGTAATTGAGAAGGTAACAAAAAGATACTTCTGCCTACATATGGACCAGATGGTGAGCGGGACCACTGTCCTTAAGTCTTTTTTTATTCCACAAATTAAGTTTAAAAAATTTGGGGGATCCACATACAATTGTTAGACTTTTCTTTTTTTTTTTTTTGAGTTTTTGAGAAAAAACATCAACCAACAATAATATGTCAATGACCACCATTTTGTTATAGAATAGTTCAAGATAAATAAAGCTATGTTTAGCATAAAGAGCTGCTCTTTCTATGGGAGGGAACCCTAACCTAAAGTTGTGAGGACACAGTGTATGATATGGCTCTAGATCGTCTAGAGGTCTGTATCTCAAAGCCACTGTTCCAAAGTTCAGGAGGGGCTGAATGGAGCTGAGAATGTCTGGCATTCAACAGACAGCACCAGGGCTTTGGCACCTTTAACTTCTGTTAAAGGCATATTCTAAAAGGGGGAAACTGAAAGGAAAAAAAGCAAAACCACAAGAGTGATTTTACCTAGGATCGCCTACAGGTCCAGACGACAGAACGCAATGGTGTGGGCAGAAAGGCTCTCAGCGCTTGATTACTGGGCAGGTTTGACAGGAGCCCCACAGCTACTACCTAAAAAAGAGAACCTTCAGGGGCAGCGCCCTCATGCTGACTCGTCTTTGATTCATGAGCTCATGGCTCACTTTCTTCCAGGACCCAGGAGGGAAGTGGAAATGGAAACAAAACAGAGTACAGCCCCAACATAAACTAGAAAAGCAGTTTCCATGCAAGGAAGGGTGGAGGAGACAGACTGAACTCGGACGCTTTCACAGTGAAAAGAAGCCCTGCTGGGAGGGCCAGAAAAACGCTCTCTGATGTAGACAATCTCTCTGTGGCAGGGAGACTGCAGTTATTAGGACCAGGACCCTCTGCCGGCTGTGAACCTGGTGAGCTCAATGCCTGGGCCCCAGCCTCAGCTCCCAAGGCCACTCTAGGGGTTTCCTTTGGCCTTCTCTCCGGCAGTTCATCACACATCCCATGAGACAGTTAAACTATTTCCTTAAATTATGACGCATCCTCTCTCTTTCTCTGACCAGGCAGGTTTCGCCTCTCCTCGGATAGGGCAAAAACAAACAAAAAACCCTAAGTCAAAACTCTACATTATTGCCACGCAGCCTCGCAAGGCCAGCACCATGGCGGAGCGGCGGAGCAGCAGACAGGGCCTCTGGGGCACATGACCCCATCCCAACCCTGGCTTTGGACAGATGCTTGGGCACAGCAGGGTGAGGAGAAGCATGGCCTGGGTATCAAGAGGGAGGCACGGGCCATTGCAGTCTGAGGGGCCCCGCTCAGCCCAGCACCATCTCTCCTACCTCAGTCGCTTCTCCACCAGAACCTATTTTGTTTTCACCATGGGCCTCTCCAGGGCCATGGGTGTGGGTGTGGGGGGCTGGGCTGAACAGTAGTGGGGACAAAGATGAGGTGCTGGGTGACCCCTGGCATAGGGAGTCTTCCCAAACTAACTCTTGGGCTCAAGCAGGGCAGTATGGGAACTAGGCCTGGAAGAGCGATTGTTTCCAAATCTTACCTACCAGGCAAAGAGAGCTCATTAATGAAGCCTTGGCTATAAAATGAGGCTGGGGCACTTGCACGCTAAACTCTTAGTTTCCGTTTATCTCTGAGATAAATGCTGTTATTCCATTGTAGAGACAGGAGAAATCGAAATTCTGGTTTCTGGTCCCATCTTCCTACTCCTAGACCCCGTGATGCCTAGGGATTGTCTCTGTTAGTGACCACTATCACCTGTTATTTCTTTTTCTTGCTTTTTTTTTTTTTGCTTTTTTGAGACAGGGTTTCTCTGTAGTTTTGGAGCCTGTCCTGGAACTAGCACTTGTAGACCAGGATGTCTTCGAACTCACAGAAATCCACCTGTCTCTGCCTCCCAAGTGCTGGGAATAAAAGCGTGTGCCACCACCACCTGTCTTCACCTGTTATATCTCATATTAGAATTCTTTCATCCAAAATCAAGAAAAGTCCAGACTAATATACAACTTTAAATCCAGTAATTTTCTTGGGATAATATATTTTAAAGAACTATTGTAACAAAAGAGCCACATACTTAACAAAATATTTGCTGTGGCCTTATATATGATATTACAATGATTTACAAGTGAAATATCTAATAACAGAGAGAAAAAAGGCACATATTTTATTTACATAAAACTATTACAAGATCTTAATGTTATATATACGATCTGATAAAAAAAGATAGGTCATAATCGAAAAAACATAGATTCAAAACAATAAGTTACATGTTATTATATAACACAATCACGAAATACATAGACCACACACATATAAACAGTAAGAGAATTGTCCCTTATAACAACTATAAATGATATAATTATATCCACTTTTCCTTTCTATGACATGTTTTTCAGGCTTTCTACATTCAGGGTAAGTATGTATTACTAATTAAAATAAAAAAGTATGATTTAAAAAATATATATTTGAAATCACTGCTGAAAAGGAACCTCACTAATCCTCGTGCAAAAATGAACTTGTCTTTGAGCAGTTTTTCTATAGCTTAAAAGAGTACGTGGACATTAAGAAGGATATGTTGAGTTTTACATGTCTGAGACATAAATGAAAAGGAAGGGCATGGCACAGGGTACCAAGCATGGGGGGATCTTTGAGATTTAAATGCATAAAGAGGAAATGGTGAGATTCTAGTGGATTCCTTATTGGCCAGGATGTGCCGAGTTCTGAGCAGAAGAGACTGGGGTGGGCCACTAATGACAAAGAAGAGATCACACACATGACTTAAGAAAGGAAGAAGGGGTATGCCGAGCAAGGAGATGGTATCGGAAGAAGATTAAAAAAATTTTTTTTTCAGAATTCTTTCTAACCTCAAAATACTTCACTTAATGAATTCACATTTAACTGTAAGTTACTGTTGTCTTTGCACACGTGTTCTTGGGCATAGTTGCATGTCAAGTGTGTTCACACGTGTTCTTGGGCATAGGTGCATGTCAAGTGTGTTCACACGTGTTCTTGGGCATAGGTGCATGTCAAGTGTGTTCACACGTGTTCTTGGGTCTAGGTGCGTGTCAAGTGTCTTCCTCAGTTGCTCTCTAACTTTTCTTCTTATTTTTTTCTTTCACATATTTTTACTGGTGTGCAAGAGCACGTGCACACTCCTTCCATGGCCTGCAGGTAAAGGTCAGAGGTCAACTTGCTTGACTTAGGTCTCTCCTTTTACCACGTGGGGCTCAGGGATGAAACTCAGGTCTTCAGGCTTCTCAGCAAGTGCCCTTACTAGCAGAGCAATCTCGCTGGTCCTCTGCCTTACTTTTGGAGACAGGCAATCTTACTAAAGCTGGAGCTCATTGACGTGCCCAGACCCGCTGGCTCGAAGTCTCTCGAGATCTTTTTATCTCTGGCTCTTCAGTGTTAGGATTAAAGATGTCACAAGTAGCTTTTTAAGGGAGTGCTGGGGATCTGAACTCAGGTACTTGTCCTTCCAACTGAACTATCTCCCCAACTCACGACTCAAGGATTTTTATCTCGACCCAAGCGAGATGATTGTCGTGCCCATTTGAGGTTGGAAAAGGCCTACCCATCAAGTGGTCACCCTATTTAGGGCTACTCCTGTTAGACAGGGAGGAAAAGGAGAAATCAGGATGGCCTCACAAGAGTAGCCGCAGGAGCAGATACAACTTGATGCGCTTTACCTTGTCTAAGAACTGTTTCACCTTTTGTGAAGATCGGATGGTATATGGAGAATGAAGTGTGTCCTTCATGTAACCTGACACTATGGATAACACTTCGAGTGATTTATGAAGCATACACTGTGCTAAAGGCTTGTGTTTCAGGAATGGGATGGAGGTCTCGGAGTCTCTGGGTGGTGCATGCAGAATTTGCCAGGCCATATATAGAGTTCTCTTTTGGTTTTCAGGAACTCCCAGTGGTGGTTCCAATTCCCTTACTTTACTTTTCCTGGGTGAGAGAGGAGAAGTTGTACTTGAGGGGTTCCCCCATTACTCAAACAATTTTATATGATTTAAAAGAGCACACGGAAGAGGGAAATACCTTTATACTTCCCATCTCACAGTGATCTCATCAAGAGTGGGCCAGCCTGCCTTACTTTTCTTTTTTCTGTCTACTTTTTCTCTCCCCTCTTTCTTTGTACATTTTTTGTTTGTATGTGTTCATGCGTGTGTGTGTGTGTGTGTGTGTGCAGTGCATGTGTGTGCACATATATGTAGGGGTGAAAGGTCCTTCCTTCTTTTCTTCCTTTATCGTTTTCCCCCTTCGGTCTTCTACAAGTTGTACTGTTTTCACTAGGGATAAACCAGGAGGACTCACTAGGTTTCAGCTAAAACATGGACTCTCTCCAAATAGTTGTCGGTTCCATCCTCCCCATGCTGTTTTCCAGGCCCTGGAAGAGATGACAAGGGGCAGCAGGAACCACCCATCGCTGTCCCACTTTTGAAAGGAAAGGGTACTGGAACAGGAGCCAGGATGTGTTCACACTAGGAAAACACTATGCTTTATACTAATCCTGATTTTGTGTTGGATATGACTTCATATTGGTGCCCAGATCGAAGATGGAAACAGTCTTCCCTGATAGCCAGCAACTCACGGAACTCAGAGAGAGATGCTACTTTCTTAAGATGCCTCCTGATGCTGCCACGTGCAGTTATTTCTTAACAACGCCATCAAAATTTTTAAAAGGTGGTGCTGGAACCATTTTAACCATCACAACAGAAAAGATTTCTGTTTATTTTGCTTTAAAAAAAATCAAAATACCAACCTAAGCATTTGCATGGACACTTGGACTCAACCAAACTAAGGAGTTTTCTGACTTGGACCTAAAATAAATAAAGCCTCAGCCCAGGTCTCTAAAAAGATCACTTTTTGAAAATATGGGGTGAAATGGGGGAGGCGGGAGGGGGTAGCTTTTATCTTATAACAGCCTGGCAGAGAGTGATCCCTGTGGTCGGTGTCTTGTTCTGTTTGGGAATGCGTTTGAGTTCAGCTGTGAAATTCTCTCTAGTCAAACATCTGCTCCCCAGTTGTTTAAGTTTGTTTGGTATTGGCCCAAAGGCGGCAGCACAAGAGAAGAATTTTTAACAATGAGTTCCAAGATAGATCAGACCAGCAGCAATGCTTATTTTGAAAAAGCATTTTTTTAGGTACCATCTGACCTGAATATGAAAAAAAAAGGCCAAGTCATTAGAGCAGGGATGGGTGTCCATCTGTTGCTGGAATGTAGTTTAATTTGTTTTTACCATTTCTCAAATTTTTCGCTCAGAAATTCTTCATTGAAATATTGCTGTATCATCTACCAGCGAGCCTACGTTTTGAACGTCTGGAAATTTGAATGCTTATCTCAAAATTTTGAGATTTCTTTTTCAATATCTCTTTTGGAGTGTGCAAGAGTTAAAAGCTTCTAGAACCAGAAAAATCAATCTCACAGAGTCGGTTAAGTGCTGAAATCCCTAGAAATTTGTAAATTTCTCTTAGTCAAGAAAAGAGGGAACGGCTACCTCTTCAATTTCAAGAAGCTGAGCTGAATTATTTGGTAAGAAAACAAAAGATCTCCTTAGATACCTACAACCAAGTTCAAGGCAAGCTAAGCCAAGCCACAATTTCAGAGTAAAGTCTCATTTAACTAAAAATTCAAATTATTGGTTGACATTCTCAAGAAATATTAGAGTTCGACTGTTTGGTCATCAATGTTATCTCTTAAAAATATTCTTTTATATGCCCAAGAGTTCTAATGGAGATAATGTATTATGGTTTTAAATTTTTATCCACTGAAAAACCATTGAGACCTAGTGTTTAAAATTGTAGAAACAGCTGGGTTTAGTTTCAGAGCAGAAAGACAGAGAGATGAAAGAAGCCACAATCCTAACCCCTCAGACCAACTGTTCAAAGAACGGTGAAGAAAATGATGGCAGGAACCTGACCTGGGGAAGCAGTGTTTCCTCAGTGAACTCTGTAAGCTCCGTTCTATGCACTGTTTAAGATGTCCTCAAAGCATCCCCGTGAGGTCTCCTATGTGGGTGTATATGCGTGCGAGTTCAAGTGTGTAAGTGGAGGCCAGAGGACACCTCAGCTGGATTCTATGAAGCTATATACCTTGTTTTGTTTTGTTTGTTTGTTTTTTGAGACAGGATTTACCAGTGGGGCCTAGGATTCCCCAGGTAGGCTAAGTTGGCTAGCTGGAGAGACCCAGGGATCCACTCGTCTCTGCCTCTCCACTGCTGGGATTACAAGCATGTGCCGCCACACCTTTTGGTTTAATGTAGTGTTTGGGATGAAACTTAGATTCCCAAACAGCAAGCTCTTTACCAACTGAATTATTTCCCAGTCCCCCAAGCAAACATAAAGGGACTGAAGTCTAGCCAGGCATTGGGGTGGACATCTACAATCCCAGCCCTCTGGAGATCAAGGCAGGAAGATCATCAGGTGTTCAAGGCTACCTTGGAAGACACAGACTCTGTCTAAAAACAAGCCAAAAATCAAAACAAGAACAGACAAAGACAACACCAGCAACTACTCCTCCCAAATACCTAATATACGCATGTGTGTGCGTGTACACATACAGACATGAATAAAATGAGAAAGAAAAAAATGTAAGTGATGTTTAGTGAAGAATCTTGTGTTATGTCACACCAACCTTCACTAACAAGGGCAGGACTCCCTCCCACACAGCTGACCATTTCTAGTAATCTAAAGCTACATTTGATTTCGCAGTTTCCATGGTTCCTGTCCCCCTTTCTTTCCCTCTATCCTTCCTTAGCTCTTTCCATTCCTCTCATGTTAATTGTGACACATCTCTGGTGACAGGAGTCACTCTGTGTCACTAATGTTCTCGGCAGAGACACGTGTCTTCTTAGGGCCTGACAGTACAGCCTTTGGATCCCAGACACCCTGGAGGCTGATGTAGAAGAATCGCCTGTTCCAAGCCACGATAGGCTACAGAGTGAGTTCAGTGCAAGCCTGGGCAACGTGGAATCTGTCTAAAACTAAGAATACACAGGAAGAGAGGGTTGGGGTGCAGTCCAGTGGCAGAGCATGCGCCTAGCATGTGCCTAGCCCTGGCTTTCATCCCCAGTACCAGAGGAGGTGGAAGAAGGGAGAAGAAGAGGGAAGGAATATTAGCTGCTTGCAGAAGTTGGGGTTGGACAGACGGCTCAGTGGCTAAGCGATGCTGCTCTTGCAGAAGGCACAAGTTCGGTTCCCAGCACCCATGCCGAGTGGCTCACAATTTCCTCTAACTCCAGCTCCAGGAGATCTGTTACCTCTGACCTCAGGGGTACCTACACTTATGGGCACATACCCCCACACAGACACATATTTAAAATGATAAAAATGAACAGTGTCATTTAATGCCAGTTCTTATTTCTTTCTTGTTTCCATTGAAAATAAAATTTCCGTCATCATACAAAACACAAGCTAGCACACTGCAGACTGTTGCTATGTGCTGTTTATTTCTGTTTTTCTCTCTCTCTTTCTCTTTCTTTCTTTCTTTCTTTCTTTCTTTCTTTCTTTCTTTCCCCCCAACCATTGATTCTGTGTGTCTGGAAGAGAGGTTGTAGGGTGTAACCCTCAGTCTGACAGACCCCCCAGAAGGAGTTACTGAAGAGGTGAGCAGAGGAAAACCAGGAAGGGCTGGGAGGTGAGTTAGCTGGCTGGCTGGGTGACCTTCACACAAAAAGAAGTTTTGCGTCTGATTTGCCTGTTTAAAGAGCCAGGATGTGATCTCCAAACCACCTAATGGAAAGCATATAATACCTTGTTCGGATGTATGTTTCCAAGGCCTTAAACAAAGAGCACCGACAAACAGAGCTCTCCCGCCAAATCAGGCTGAGGAGCCCCAAGCCCTCCCGCCAGGCACCTCTAGTGGCCCTAGCTTAGCTCAGAAATAAAATTACTTGCTCTTAATATCCCTCAACATAAACAGGCAAAACCAATTTCTTAAGATTAGAGCAGGGCCCCATAGTGCCTACTCCCTCCAAGCCCCTGACTCGAGCTCACTGCTAGCCAGTGGTTGCCAAGCCTAAAGGCAGCAGGCCAAGAATTCCACACTTTCTTGGAAACCTGATTATTTCTCTTCAGAGCTGAGTCTGCCCTAACCAGAGCAAGGGGTGTGAAAATAGAAGGTTTGGCTTCCTAGTGAAATGGCTGGGGGGTATTGGATTGCTGTGAGCTGTATTAAGTTTATCCAGTCTTAAAATAACATTTCTGCATGGAGAAAATCATTCCCCCAAACATCTCCCTCCACCCGGCCACTGAAGAAACTGTTCACGTTTCATAGTCCTTTAGCAACTCAAGATTTTCATGACACGGTATTCAGTTTTGTGCCTTTATCTTGCCAGATCCTGTGACCTCCTGAAGCAAGCTATCATTATCTCATTTTGCAAATGAGGAAGCTGGGGCTGAGATTTAGGAAAAGAATCCTTCAAAGTCACGGGACTAGTGTACAGGCTTTTGGATTCCTACAAGAGTTTTAAATGTGCACACTGCATAAATAGACCTCACTTTCTAGGGTGAATCTAGGGCACAGATTTGGTATTGGCAGCGCAGTGTCCTTGGGGAATGGGTGTCCTCTTTGTATACTAAGTCTCATAATTACCTGCCTTGTCTACATCACAGACTTTAGAGGAACAAATGAGGTTCAGAGCAAGCACTTAGTCACATGCAAAGGCTTACTCTTCTGTTCCTCCTACCCCAACATGCTGGCAGGCTCTCTAGTCTTCTATTAACTTGGACCTCACATTTACAGATCCCATCCAATCCAATCTGTCCTACATTCTGTAGGTATTGTGCAAGTCTCTTATTAATGTCAGCAGCTGGCTATTGACCAGAGCAGCAAGCTAACCCGGCTTCTGTACAACCTCAAACCAAAGCTCTTTTCTCCCCTCATTAGGGATGTGAGGATGCCCTGGCAAAAGTCCTGAGGCTGCTCTACTAGGAGTCCCAGGCAATGGCTCTAGGGACCATGGGTCAGACTGGTGCCTTAGGAAGGGCCTCAGAACAGGCAGAGGGGACACCGGGTCTCTGTGGAGTCATCCCAGGCCAGAGTCTTGTCTTCAGAACTTGAACTTGGAAAGTGTACCTGAGAGGATCTGTTCTCTGCGTCTAAGTTCAGAGGAACACGACTTTGTAGAGTCACATGGAAATTTAATCATTTTTTTTTAAAATAGGCGTTCAAAATTGGGCTTTGGCTTTTTATAGACGAGGGCTTCCCTGAGGAGCATTGCTGCAAACGGCAGAGCTCATCTCAGAACAGAGAAAGCTGCACTAATTTTGGGTTGGGAGATGACGGCTCATTGAGTAAGCGTGCTTGCTATGCAAGTAATTAGAACCTGAGTTTGGATCCTCTAGCGCCCACCTGAACCGCTAACTGTGACAGCAGTGGGGGATGGGAGTGAAGACAACGATACTGCGGCTTGATGGCCGCCTGCCTAATGACCAGCTCCAGCTTCACCACGAGGCCCATCTCAAGGGAATAAGGTGGAGAGAGATGGCAGAGGACACCTGGATATTCTTCTCCGGCCTCCTCAAACATGAGCACATATGCCCCTCGGCACATACACAACACACATTTCTTTTTATGTTAGGGATAAGTATGTTTTGACAAAATGAAAACAACTTTTCTTGGAGTTTTCATTATGCGTGTTCCTGGGGATAGCAGCAGCAACAGAAAATCCACAGGCCACACAAACACATTAGTGTACACAGAAGAGAGAAACATCCATCCAAAGGAACGTATTGGTAATGTTGATGTAGATATCCCTAAGTATTTGGTTAAAGTAAAACAAAAAAACAGAATTACACTACATAGGCTGCTTGCAAGCTATTTTTTTTTACCTTTTTAAAACATGCTGTGTTTTGGGATATTCCATTAAATGTGTCATATTTGTAACTAGCTATATTACAAAAGGACTCTTTTTTTTTCTCAAGCTGTGAGGTAGGCTGAGAACTCTTTCTTTCCATCAGAAGGTACCACAGTCTGACGCCCGGTCTCCTGAGACCCTGGCGCTCATGAGCAACTCGCTGACCTCTCATTTCTGGCCAACACCAACAGGCAGCCAAAAAAGCAGCTGCTTCTTCTCGAGCGAGTGACTTCACCCTCCAGGGCCTCAGGTTGGCTTCGAGTTAAAGGAGAGGCTTGGAGAGCAATTTGCTGGGATTCGTTCAGCTCTACAAAGTGCCACGTTAGCTTCTCATTCACTTGGGTCTGTGTTTGTCTTGGCACAGGGTAACCCCAGGACAGTGTAAGCAGGGGTCCCCCAGAAGCACTGGCTGCACACCTGATGTTACACTTCACGGCCCTGAAGAAGTGCAGCTGGCAGCAGACAGCTGGAGCTGGCAAGGCTGGGGGAGGTAGAGGCCTGTGCACGGTTATGTTATGGAAAGCATACTCTGCTAACTTCCACAGTCATGTTTGCAAGAGGCATCACACTCGCAGCACAGAAGTAAGTACAACCTTTGGGGCCAGTGAGCGCTTCCTGAGCCCAAGTCTAAACTATAGGCTAACTGTGGATCTTGTTCCCTGTTTCGGAAGCCCAAGTCTTGCATCTAGCCTATATCATCTAGTTTTCCACCCTCTTTTTAGTTACTCGTTTATGAGGGGTGAGCATAGAGTCTCAGTATGTATCCTACAATGGCCTTGAAGTCTCATTCTTTCCCACTCCACCTCCCAAGTACTGTTTTCAGGTTGAGCCACAGGAGAAGTGAAGATTCAGAAGTGCAAACACACCTAAGGTAAGATGACCGACGCTGAAAAGGACTCAGCCTGTGTTCCACCATGGCTTCCTCCCCAGCCTCCAGTTTCCACGGGGATATACACGGACACACAGATGCATGCACACACGCATGTTCACACAGACACCTCTACCGACACACAGGACCAACCCATAGATGGCCTTTTCCTGGGTCCAGCCAATATTTCTAAGCATTTCTGTAAGTATTTTGGATCAGGTCATGACTCAGGACACATGGCTTCTGGAATCCTGGAATTGACCCAAGATCATCTCTAGGGTAAAGGATGAGGTAGGGGCAGGTTGGAACGAGCATGTTTATATCTAGGCAGTGTTAGGAAATGCTGACAGCCATGTTGGTGAAGTGTGGGGGTAAAAGGGAAAACATGGACAGGACACTCCTTCTTAGAGCAGTGAGGGAAGGCATTACGGACGTCCAAGCTGAGGTCTAGAAGGCTTGGTGAGGGGACAAAGAAGGGCGTGGGAGGAAGATGGCACTTGGCACACCCGTGGTTGCTCCTGTGTGGCTAAGACTAATGTTCAGGTGGGAGGCAGTGTCCACAGAGGCCGCTGAGAAGGCAGTGTTTGAGAGTGAAGGGCTAACATGTCTGCTGTAGATGGAGTCAGGGGTCTCTTCTGAGCATGTCAGGAAACCACTGAAGGGCCTAGTAGTGTCTGTTCAGACACTCTCATTTTGCCCATGTAAGAATCTAGGCGTACAGCCATTTTGTGATGTCCAATTAAAACCCACTCTGGTTGTAATTTCTGTAAAGATAGAACTGTCCGACTTTGGTGTACTTGTCCAGTTTGAGCTGCCACGTTTGTCACTCTGGCTGGGTCCCTGTGGTTGGGGCCAGGTTAGTTCAGATAACTAGTATGATTAAGATACCGTGGATATGGGAATTGGAGGCAAACAGCTTCTAGCTGTTCCTCAGCCTCTGCCTTGACCTTTTGCCTTAGACTCTAGCTGACAGAGAACCGACTGACCAGATAACACCCCTCACAAATCCTGAAAAGCAAGTTTGAATAATTCGAAGCATATGGCTAGCAAGTTTTACCCTCATCCTAGGCAAAGTGAAACAGCATTAATATCCAATAAACTAGAGCTTATAGAAACTACTTACATGAATGATGCGTGGATCATATAACATCTACTTATTCATGTTTAATCAATGAGAGGTAGCCTAAGGGCACTTATAAAACAGTGATCCACACATAAAGAACTCGATAAACACATGGTGATATTTTTACTAAACTATATTTGTTTGCACATATATGCAGGGTGCCCATGGAAATATTTCCCAAAAAAATCAACAGTCCTTGCATTTAGGGAGAGGAACAAGAAAGCTGTGGGCAGGGATAAGAGGGAGAATGGTTTTTTTTTTTTTTTTGCCATACACTTTAGAATCCTTTATGTTTTCAACAACAGGAATGTGGTACTTGAAATTTTTTTAAAAACTGTGCAACAGAATTCCACGCAGTTAAAAACAAATAATATGAACTCAGGATTGTAAACATGGGCAGCTCTCCAAGACTTACTATTATTTGAAATCAGCATCTTTCAAAACATATGCGTCTGTGCTGAACAGTTTTATGTCAACTTGACACAAGCTATAGTCATCTGAGGGAAGGAAACCTCATTTGAGAAAATGCTTCCATAAGATCTGGCTATAGGCAGGGTTGTAAAGTATTTTCTTGATTAGTGATTGATGGGGGAAGGCCCAGTCCATGGTGGGTACTGCTATCCCACAGCTGGTGGTCCTGGATTCTACAAGAAAGCAGGCTGAGCAAGGAAGCAGCATCCCTCCGTGGCCTCTGCATCCGCTCCTGTCTCCAGGATCCTGCCCTCTTTGAGTTCCTGTCCTGACTTCTTTTGAGGATGAGCTGCGATATGGAAGTACAAGTCAAACAAAACCTTCCCTTCCCAACTTGATTTTTGGTCACAGTGCTTCATTGCAGCAATAGAAACCCCGAAAAAGATAGCATCCTATAACTTTTTGGTGAAGAAATGATGAAAATTGGTTTCTATGTCTATTTTTAGTGCACACACAAAGGACAGCATCAGTGCCTCGGCACAGCACAAGGGCAAGGAGCCACCGTGCTCTGTGCATTTAAATGAGTGAGAGCCAAAACTTCATTCCCTCAGTAACACAGCACCCTTCAGGGCTCAATACGCATATGTGACGGTGACTGCTACATTAGACAGAATATAGGGAGCTTTTCCATCATGCAAAAAGTTGGCTTGGTAAGAGTAGTATAACAAACCAGCCCAGACCGGTAATTTACCAAGAGAGTGACAGCCTTGTGAGATGGAACTTTATATTTTCTGATTCTTCTCATTTTTCCCCCAATTACTTTTGTAATTTTACAGGAGGAAAATGATGACTTTCACCAGTAGTAGTTATTCATTTCTCTTTAAAACAATACCCTGATTTTTTTCTCCTATATGTTGGCTAGTTTTATGTCAACAGGACACAAGCTAAAGACATATCTGTGAAGAGGAACCCTTAAATGAGATTCCATAAGATTGGCCTGTGGCAGGTCTGTGGTGCATTTTCTTTACCGGTGATTGATGTGGGAGGACCCAGCTCCCACATCTGGGCAGATGGTCCTGGGTGGAGAGACCCAGCTCCCACATCTGGGCAGGTGGCCCTGGGTAGAGAGACCCAGCTCCCACATCTGGGCAGGTGGTCCTGGGTAGGGAGACCCAGCTCCCACATCTGGGCAGGTGGTCCTGGGTAGGGAGACCCAGTTCCCACATCTGGGCAGATGGTCCTGGATGCTCTAAGAAGGCAGGATGCACAAGCCATAGGGAGCAAGCCAGTGAGTGATGCTTCTCTAAGGCATCTACTCCAGTTCCTACTTCCAGGTTCTGCCTTGAGTTCCTGCCCTGGCTGCCCTTCACAATGACCTGCAATTGAAACATGCAAGCTGAAACAATGCCTCCCAAGTTGCTTTTGGTCATGGTATTTATCACAGCAATAGAAACCCTAAGACACCAAGAGTTTAACATTCACTTAGAAGCCTAGAGAGTTACAAAAAGTTACCAAAGGTCTTTGTTTTACAACAATGAAACACCCTAGGCTTGCTAACCATTTCAAAGGTTCATGGCCATGGTGCTAGCAATGACACAGCCTTGGTAAGGACCTTATAATATGATAATAGGATTTTGCATGAGAGGAAGAGATCAAATCACACTGAGAGGCAGGAAGCAAAAGAGCCTGATACCCCATGATGCCTTGAGGGAAAACACCTTCAGCTGGCTTTAGGATCTGCCACTGGGCCCACATCTTAAAGGTCCTGCCATCTAACTTCGAATACCCTGGGGACCCAGACACATGAAACCTGGGATGGAAGTGAAGCGTACGAAGCCGTTCTGGTAAAGATGCAATGAGATTCTAGAGTGAACACAGCTCAGGAGCAGCTTACCAGGCCCTGGTGACCATGGTGCCCCATCTCAGTCCCCGCCTGGGCTGTTTTTTAATAACACAGGATACTTGCCCTCTGGCAAAGAAAAACTTAAATTACTTTCCATTCTTGTAGTTCTAGAGGAGGGATTGGGGCGCTGGACTGAGAAGTCCACTTCCAAGGAAATCTGAAGTCCCCCAGGAGTCAAAGACAGGGACGAGGGAAAGGACACTGCTTTGATGTGGGGACAGCTATCTGGGTGGAACGGGGTAGAGTCAGAAGGGACAATGATATAATATCTGCCTATGAACAGATGACAAAAGTTGCTAAAAGCACTGGAAGGCAAGGAGGTGGGCTGGAATAGAAGCATGACCAGGAAGCAGATGGCGGGAAACGTCACACAGCTTTTTACCTCCGAGGAAACTTGGATTTGAAATATTAAACATCCTTCTGATTGTCATCCACAAGACAGAGCAAAAGAACATTTCCTAAGGTGATAAATAAATGGGACAAACTTTGAAACTCTGATTTATAGTTGCTCGGGGTAGATCTCAATTTCCCTCTAACTGAAAGAAATTCATCCCTTGACTGGGGACAGTGTTTTCTCAACAGCAATGACAGAAACCACAAAAAGGACATGGTGGCTTTAGAGTGTGGGTCTTTTGAGATTCTTCCTTACCACTAGAGTTGACGGAGACAGTTTTGTCCTGACCATTCCCTTCTCCCTGGAGGAGTTGCTCATGCAGTCAGAACCTGTTCCTGAAAGCACCGCCCATGAAAGGAAGTACCCTCTCCCTGGTGCCCTCCTGAGAATGTGGATCTGGCTTGACTGTACCTCTATTCCTTTGTGCAGCCGATGTCTCTAATCTAGACTATCTCCCCTTCAGGGAGAGAGCCCACTCATCTTGCAGGATTCCACTCCTCTGAGTCAGAACTGATGTTATCCACTTCCTACTGGGATGTGTACGAAGATCAGCTTGGGACAAGTCTGTTTTTTGAATGAGATAGGGATTCTTCCTTGGGGACAGAAAATGCTTGTCCATTCCTTTGTTCCTTCTGACTCAGTGGTTGATGCGTGGTAAGAGTTTCATAAATGTTGGTGGCATTTGATGTCCATCCTGCACTTATAACATCCAGTTACTGTTATCCTTAAACTGACCATATGTGCTAGGAGGAAAAAAAAAA
>JABTXL010019314.1:3795723-3839605 GCA_025134845.1 Neodon shergylaensis
CTTTCTTTCTTTCTTTCTTTCTTTCTTTCTTTCTTTCTTTCTTTCTTAATAAATAAAGCTTGCCTGAAGAACAGAGAGTCAAACAGCCCCACTGATCAGCCTTACATACCAGGCCATGGTGACATGCACCTTTAATCCCCGTAGCCACACTAGTTTGCCATAGAAACCGGTGGTAGTAATGCATGCTTTTAATACTAGCCCTAGGGAGGGATATAAGACAGGAGGAGACAGCTTTCACACACAGTCTCATTCTGAGATTCCAGGAGGCAGGATAGCCATTTCGGACCTAGGTCGAGGTAAGAGCCAGTGGCTGGCTGCTTTGCTTTTCTGACCTTCAGGTTGAACCCCAGTATCTGTCTCTGGGTTTTTATGAATCATGTTCTACCCAGCATCTACAACTGTGCACTTCATGTTCCGTGTTCCATGGCTCAGCGTCCCCCTTCCTTAAGCCACACGCATGCTATTTTCCACCCTGATGCTTCAATAGTTCCCTCCTGACTTCATTACATTTCAGGACGCCCAATAAAACTTCCTGGAATTTTCCTTAATTTCTTTATCCAACATTCAACCTTAAGCAAATCCTTTAGGGTCTATTTAAAAGTATCACAAATGCAAGCACTCCCGAGTCTTTTTCCTCATACCGTTCTGGCCCCTCCAGGGCCTCACTTGAGGGCTAAGTCGCCTACAAGAAAAGCTTGCTTCCCCAAGTTCCCCCCATCCTCCCCTTCTCACTTTTCTCTCCCCCTCTCCCCTTACCCCCATCCCGCCCCACCTCCAAGATCCCAGTTTTTGCCCGGCAATCTTGTCTACTTCCCATAGCCAGGAGGATAACTATATGTTTCTCTTTGGGTTCATCTTCTTATTTAGCTTCTTTAGAAACGGGATGATTGGGATATAGGAGGGTTGGATAGGGGAGCAGGGAAGCACATATCTTAGTTAAGGGAGCCACCTTAGGGTTGGCAAGAGTATCGAACCTAGAGGGGCTCCCAGGTGCCCCGGGCGATGTCCCCAGTTAGTTACTTGGGCAGCTGAGGATAGGGAACCTGAAATGACCCTATCCTATAGCCATACTGATGAATATCTTGCATATCACCATAGAACCTTCATCTGGCGATGGATGGAAATAGAGACAGAGACCCACACTGGAGCATCAGACTGAGCTCCCAAGGTCCCAATGAGGAGCAGAAGGAGGGAGAACATGAGCAAGGAAGTCAGGACCACGAGGGGTGCACCCACCCACGGAGACAGTGGGGCTGATCTATTGGGAGCTCACCAAGGCCAACTGGTCTGTGACTGAAAAAGCAAGGGATAAAACCGGACTCTCTGAACATGGCGGACAATGAGGGCTGATGAGAAACCAAAGACAATGGCACTGGGTTTTGATCCTACTTCATGTTCTGGCTTTGTGGGAGCCTAACCGGTTTGGATGTTCACCTTCCTAGACCTGGATGGAGGAGGGAGGACCTTGGATTTTCCACAGGGCAGGGAACCCTGACTGCTCTTCGGACTGGAGAGGGAGGAGGAGAAAAGTGGGGGGAGGGGGAGAGGGGCGGGAGGAGGGGGAGGGAAATGGGAGGCTGGGAGGAGGCGGAAACTTTTTTTTTTCTTTTCAATAAAAAAAAAAAAAGAAAAGCTTGCATGGGCGTCCTCCTGTGGTACTGATTCAGCTCATCAGGGGCCAGGGCCTAACGCATCTGAGCACACTCACTAGATCGAGGTTTATGTCTCACAACCGTTCTGGCCTTGTAAGGCTTGTCTTCTTGATGCCCCCTCCCCCCCCCCCCAAGGTGCTAAGAATGCTCCAGGATTTGCATGGGCCGAGAAGTGTTCCCTTAACACTCCAGCTCCCCCTCTCCTCACATAACTCAGGGTTCTGAGATATCATCTCAACAAAGGCTTTCTGGACAGCCACAGAGAAGGCGGTTTTTTTCATCATGTTTCATTTACCGATACCGCTTTATGTCTGCTTCGGGCACCACCACAGCGTGGAACCTGCACGCTTGTGTGCAGTGCGTTCCTTATTTGTCATCTATAACAGATTGCAGCCTCCACAAAGGCAGAGGTTTTATCGTGTTAATTGTTGCCTTCCAGAACCTAGAATGAGTGCCTAGTATCTAGCACGTACCTAATAATAATTTACACAACGAGAGTTTGTAACCCCAGCATTAAGGAAGTTTAGGCAAGAGGGTTATAAATTCAAGGTCAGCCTGAGCTACAGAATGCCATCCTATCTTAAATGAATGAATGAACGAAAGGACAAACAAGAAACAGACTTAATGAAAGGATATTAAGTAATGATCACAGTCTCCACTTAGAAAACACAGAACACTCTCACTCTCTTGAAAAGCTTGGGAGGTAATCATTAATCTAATATTATATATAAAAGCCAGTTTACACCAGGTCCTGGGACCTGAGTTGGGCACTTAGCTGAAGCAAGACAAGAAAGGACTCTTGTCTTTGTGGAATTCACAGTCAAAATCCACAATTTTTCATCTCATTAGTGAGTTTTCAGCAGGCTAATCATTTTATTGGGACTGTACTCTCTTAGTATGTTTTAATATTCTTGAGGTAAAGTCATCAAGATTTGCATGTAGCATTTTCAAGGTTGAAGAAGCCTAAGTGTGTGTGTGTGTGTGTGTGTTGTGTATTTGACCTGCTTTGTGTAATTCTGGTTGATTTCCCTCCTTATATACTTAGTCTGACTTTCCTAGTTCTGTTAGTGTTTACGGCTACAGCAACACCTTGGTGCATTGCAAATGTTGCAAAGCTTCAGGATGGTTATGAAAGGGGAGCCATCCACTCCTTCACTCACTTCTGCACCCACCAAACATTTATCGAGTTTCTGCCTTGTGCCAAGCATTATGCCAAGTGCTGAAGATATAGAACTAAACAATACAGCTCTTGAGGCAGCTCATAGAAATCTGTGGACAAGGTAAATGCAAAAACAACGGCAAATGATAGTAGGTTTCGGGTGGATTGTTTCCGTGTATAGCAAAGGATTGTTGGAGCGGAATTAGCAGCACCTGTATGTCATAAAGTGGGGATATGTGGGAATCTGGGGGACCAAGATAGGGAAAGTCAGACTGATAGGGTCTGCTTGTGGTCAGGGCGAAGAATGAGTGAGACGGAGGGAGTAGAGGCAAAGGGGCAAAGGAATAGAGGAAGAAATGTCAGAGCCTGGGAACTTGGTTGAGGAATGGGGTGAAGTGGCGATGGTTTAGCTGTGCTTCAGCTGACTGGAGAGGAGATGGAGACACTGAAGGCAGACAAGGCCAAAGGAAGGTGTCAAGATGGGTCTGGAGGTCCCAAAACAGTCAAAAGAAACAGAGTTAATTTGTGTTTCCCCTTCAAACTGGCCTCTTTAAGCTTGAGTAAGTGTTTTGGTTGATTTCCATCACTGGAGTGCTATGTATTATGGGGGGGGAGACAAGGCTATGCTCTAACGGGAAGGTGGATGCCCCTTTGTCCCTTTTAAAGAGAGGACACTGCTTGTACGTGACTGTAATTCAGCAAAGGCTGGTTTGCACGAGCCACCTCTAATGTGGACATGCTGAAAACATTTTATGAGTGGTTTGGGTGATAGCTGCATTTTATGCTGATTTTAAGCAATAAATTTAATTTTTATCATAGCCCAAATATAAGTGGCTAATACAATGCCATAACGAGGTTGCTCTGAAGCCCAGTGAGGGTTGCTATGGACACCGCCACAAAGTCATCTGTATCACTCCCCTGTCCTTTGTGAATGGACGCATCCAGTCCAGGCACCCTGCCAGGCGGCTCTCACTCCAAACGTCTGGTTTGTAGCATTTACTTCTGTGCGGAAAAGCCTGATGCTTCTGAATTATTTGACAGATTGACCTACTGCTTTGCTTCCTCACAGTGACCGCTGCCAAAGCAGGGCAGAGGGCTTCAGTGTGCTGTGTCAGCAGATGTTGGGTCTGAGAGCGTTCAACAAGACTTTGGGGAACTATTTCCAAGCCTTTACTGATGCAGCGTCTGTGCTTTCAAGCTATGTGGCTTGCAGTTGAAGCCTGACTGCCAGTTACTAACTGTGTAAGCATGGGCAAGGTCCGATTGGCATCTCTAGCTCCATTCCTCCTGTGTAGACTACAGAGCACAGCCAGCACCAACTCTTGAGCACCCCGGGCATCAGAGTCTGTGTGTGGCACACGACACAACATCAGGTACTCAGGAGGATGTCGGTAAGGGTTTCATGATCGTTGTCAGGTCACTTTCGTCAGCGCAGACGCACTTTGATAAAACTTATACGCATATAAATCATCTTCCACCCAAATCACCAATCTAATCTCGCTAAACACCCCCTTTCATCACCTCTGAACTCGGGAGTTGCTGTTGTTTTGGAACTGAATAATATTCTTTTTGTATATCATTCTTTCTAATCTCCATTTTGCAAGCCTCTGTCTAATGCAAACATTTCTCAAAAAACCCGCCTACAAACATTACACAGGTTGTCTTTATTGACACCAAGTTGGTTTGTGCTATGGAAATCCTCATGTCGCAGTAATTTTAGTAAATTAAAAATTGCAACAATTATAAATGAGCACTCACAGAGAGGAAAACATAATGCGAGGTGTAGGGGAAACAGGTACTTCCATGCGGACATTACCCATGGCTGACTGTTATTCTCCTCATGAGGAGCAGAAGCACTTCCTGCCAGGTCTTCGGAGGGGAGGGGACTCACCTGACGGTGGTAGTAACCGAGCACCCCGAGTTTGCAAGCGTCCAGGTTGAGAGGCTGTTTAAGTGTGTTCAGGACACAGCACTGCCGGGGCCAAGGGTAGTCAGCATCGCTATTCTCCACCCGGAAGGCAGAGGTGTATTTCTGCCAGTCTGATGGGCCGTTTACACCACAGCAGTGGTCCTGCCAGCCGAGGAGAGACACCACGTTATCTATGCCCCATACTAAAGCCATCAGTGTCACAACCAAGGCTTTGTGGAGAAAGTACTAGAAGCACACCATATCTTACATTACTAAAATATCTCCAAACTGGAGCTCACGGTTGTCCTTGGTTTCCAAAAATGTTTTTGTGCTTATTAATTTAACAGTCATGAATGGGAATAACATTGTAAGTCTCTAAGGCAGTGGTTCCCAACCTGTGGGTTGTGATGCCTTGGAGGTGGACCAGCTCTTTCACAGGGGGCGCATATTAGATATCCTGCATATGAGATATTTAATTATGATTCTTAGCAGTAGCAAAATTACAGTTATAATAGAGCAATAAAATAATCTTCTGGTTTGGGGTCACCACTACATGAGGAACTGTAAAAATGAGCCTTAGGAAGGTTGAGAACCACTGCTCTAAGGCTTATTCCACTTGACTATAATTAGAAATGAATATAGGACCTACCTTATAGAATTTTTGTGAGGATCAAGTGTGTTAATATAATTAATGTACTTGGTATAGCACCTAGCTCATAGTAAACTCTTACTAGGCATTTATTATTATTAATACTTAAAGCAAGATACATTAACATGAGAGTATTATCGTTTAAAAATCATAAAATGAGAAGTTTTAGTAGTAAAGAAATTAGCAATTATTCTTGTTTTCCTTTTCTGTGTTTGTAATATTTTCCTAGAGCAATTATGCATTAGTTTTATCTATCTATCTATCTATCTATCTATCTATCTATCTATCTATCTACCTATCTATCTATCTATCTATCTATCTATCATTTATTTATTTATTTCAGTTTTTTTCAGGTTTTTTTTTGTTTGTTTTTGAGACAGGGTTTCTCTGTGTAGCCTCAGCTGTCCTGGAACTCACTTTATAGACCAGGCTGGCCTCAAACTCACAGAAATCTGCCTACTTCTGCGTCCTGAGTGTTGGGATTAAAGGCGTGCGCCACCACCTCATTTTATAAGAGGGAAAGTAAACTGAAAAACCATTTCTGACCTGGTGGCACACATCTGTCCCTCTACATAGGAGAAGGGGCCAACGGACACCTCTGATGGCCTGAGAACTCTGCACACACTGGAGAGAGGCTGTGGAGTCCATATCGCCTCCTTTCCTAATCATAAATTCTGCTAAAATGTTTCAGCGAGAAAGGAAAAATTACAGGCCTCCCTAAAATCTTAGAATAAATATAGCCAAGCAAATCTAAGGACAAAGATCATCTCGAAATAATGTGCATTTTTGTCACTTAGATATAGGAAATAGCTAACCAGGAAAAAGATCATTCTGTGGTATGTGTGTGTGTGTGTTGTGGTATGTGTGTGCATTCTAGGGGAATTGAGTTATGTTTGAACGGGTTTATTTCAGGTGAGGATGTAAGTATAGACAGAAAGAGTTAAGGCTCTGGAACTGAGCTTTGATCCACTTTAACCCTGAGCTGGGAAAGGGGTGAAAGTCCAACAGAGGAGACTAGGAAGGGGTCTTCAATGTGACTAATGTAAAAGTAAGGAACTGGTAACTGTCATAGAGTCGTGTGAGCAGAGCACCAGGGCTAAAAGCAGCTGGAAAGGGGGACAATGAGAGCGTCCAGTCTGCGGCTCTCTTCTGAGATTTGCCATGAAATCCAACAGTAGTGGAGCAGAATAATGGGTGAGCCGTGGGCAAGAGATCTCGAAGGTGTTCCCGTAGGCTGATGTTAGAGAGAAGCTGGTGAGTCAGAGCCGAGTAGGCTGCAAAAAAGGAGAGGAACCCGGAACGGAAACCGAGGACCTGGGTGTGGCAGTCTGTCTGTCACTAGTGAAGAGGTTTAGCTGAAGATCAAAGTGGACGGGCGGACTGGCTGGTAGAGAGGTGCCCAGATGCCATCTGCTTAGTCTATATTCTTAAGGCCTACGGTGCAGCCATTGCTGAGGCTGAGGGCCAGAGGAATTTGGCAGAGGTGAGAAAAGGGAAATCTATGCAATAGTGATAAAGCAGGTTTAAAAAACCCAGGAGACAGAGAATGCTCATTTGAGCTTTACAGCCACACATTTAAACCAGCACAACCGGGGCTTTCCTCCTGGGGGGGGGTTGGACAGAAACTGTATTCACTTCCCTAGGGACCGGGTAGGAAAGACTGATGAAAACAGACTCACAGCAGAGTGAAGGAGATAAGAGAGAGCGAGGGCAAGAAGAGAGAGCATGGAAGGGTGATTAGACAAATCAACGAATTCTAATGGAATAAAATGATGAAGTGAGGATAGTAGAACAAATGGAAGAAATTATAGAAGATTGTCCGAAAGTGGGTGCCCAGTTACTGTGGGGACATGCTGGCTGGTGGCACAGTAATTGGGATGACATGTTGGCTGTGGCCATGGAAGACGATGGCTGAGAAGACGGGGGGGGGGGGGGGGAGGAGATCTGTGGGATGCAGGAAGACAAGGCATGAAGAAAGCAGATGCTGTTCAAGTCCCCATCTGGTTTCTGAAACCTCATCCAAGGCAGGATGCTGATAGTATGGGGGAATAGGGCACAGTTGGTGACACTGAAGGTGCTTGTCAAATAACTACAATAAAGAGACCACAGGCCGCTGGCATGAACTTCAAATTTTTGAACAAGGAGGGAATCAAGGGAAGAGAGAACATAAAAGCCAGGAAGAGAAGGAGGAAACCTAACCAGTTTCTAAGTCTTAGGGCACATGAAGGTAAGAGCCCAGGCAGGGGAGACTAGGCGGCAACCTGGTTTCTAGTGAAGCAGGCATGTCAAGAGAGCTTTGAAAGTAGACTAGCTAGAAAGGTTGGTTATGTGTGTGAGTGGCTGTATGTATGTGAGAATATGTGTGTGTGAGAGAGAGAGTTGTGTGTGCGTGTGTATATGTGTGTGTTGGGACCAATGAAGAGCTGGCTCATATTTATAGGTTATACACAAAAGACAAAGTGGGGCAATATTCTGGAAGACTTGGGGTTCTGATGGTATTTGGAATAAGTTTGGATATATGGAATGAAGGCCACTTAAAGATGGGTGGTTAAATCAAATCCTATCTCCTGGTACTTAGCAGAGTTTTTCATAGGAGATATAAAAAAGTGAGATGGGCATATCACTATTTGAGTTTGCTTTAGAGATGAGAAGGCCCCCTTTCTGTTAACATAAGGGAGACTTAACACTGTAAGAGGCAGAACCTATTATTAATCTAAAGATTTTAACATACACTCTATAGAGGCAGGCTAATCAGCAGTATAACTTGACATAAAGAATGGGTCCAGAGGCCTCACTGAGTCACGTGTTTTACATTCCCCCTTCCTCACCAGTACACAAGAGGCCTTGCTGGACAGGCCAGGAAGGGAAGGCCCTGGAGGCACTGACCCATTCCCACCCACCTTCATGTTCTTTCTGGTTCAGAATTGCTGTGGATCACCGCAGAGCCACGCAGCCTACCTGGAGCATGAGCCTGTCCCAGGTCTTGGTCACGCCGTCGTTCTTCCATTTGTCGTCGTTGGTTGGGGGGCTGTTGTTCTGATACCTCACCAGCATCTGCTTCAGGAAGAGGTTGGGTGTGAACTGCAGGGGCAGGGACGACACAAGAGAGAACGTCAGCACGCCTGCTCCCACGAAAGGCAACGTCTTCTGCGGGGCTGGAGGGACGCTAAACTCGGACACGGGCGCATTTGGCTGGGGCTGCTTTGGGTCTCTGTAGAAGAAGGAATCACCGTATGGCTGGTGTAGACAGGTGTTCTAAGATGGTATAGATTAGAGGATTAGTGAGAAACGGAACAAGAAGGATTCTGAATTGTGTCTCCCCCAAGGCAGACCATGCAGGAAGGCCATGGCATGGTGGAGTGACGGATGGCCAGTGCTGGGATCACAGGTTGGGCACTGAGAGCCAGGCTTCCTGGGGGCAGAAACCTTGCTGTCACTTGTGACCTGTGCATCTTTAGATAACTGTCCTCTCTCTCTCTCTCTCTCTCTCTCTCTCTCTCTCTCTCTCTCTCTCGGAATCTCCCCTCTCTTTTAACTTAGAAGTGACAATCAATACTCCCATTCTAGGGTTCTGAGTATTAAACTCACTAGTATTAGCATGTGCGTATTAGGACGACCAGCACACAGCCAGGGCTTAAAGCATGTCAGTTGCTACAGGGTCAGTGCTATTGTCATTTCTGTTCTGTGCTTTGGGGACCATACTCACAAAGTCTCGCTGTGTCGCTGCTGTGATACAAGATGCCACTTCGAAACCATACACTATGAACATCATAATGAAGTACTGGGAAGGAACCCGATGAAAACAGAGAGTTAGAATGGGAATCTCACCACGTGACTGCATTTTCATCTACATGTAATATCCAAGCATGACGCCTACACTGTTTGGCCCAGCTGCTTGGAAAAGGGCTAGTGGTAGGCAGGTGGGTCTTCTCAGTTCCCTGCTTCTCTCTAGAGAAATGACCATTCAGAGCTTTCTCATCCGGCATCATGAATTTCTATTTTAACATGGGGAGCTAATATAAGCAGTGAGGGATGTGTGGGTGTTTCAGAGTCTTAGTGTACACATAAATGCCCAGCGTTGTGAATCCCTTCTTAGCGGGAGTCATTTTCTTCATGGACTACAGAAGCCGGGAAAAGATGACAGAACACGTTTAATGCCTTGTGTCTTTCCCACCCAGGCTTCTCGGTAACGAGCAGGCAGCCTTCCAGCGTGGGGACTCACGAGGTGAGCTCCTGTCACAAACCCACGTCCTAGTGAAGGCGGAGCAGAGCTCTCTGGGTGCTGCTTACGCTGTGCTGAAGGGTGCAGGCCGCAAGGCACTGTGGGAAAGAAAGCAGCTCTGCGCAGCCCCGCCCCCAGGGTCTGGCTGGGAAACAGCTGAACAACAGACGCCTTACAGTGTGTATTGAGAACTTTATCTCTGCCTTGTACACTTATATATGCGTGTTTGCCCTTATGGGAGCCAGTGGCAGAAGACAGGGGACGTTGTCTTCCCTTTTTGGGGGTGTTTGTGGGTTCAAAGGTCAGGACTGTTTGTTGCTTTTACTATCTGGCTCTAAAACAAAACAGATCAAACACAACCACCCCACTGAAAAAATTAGTAAAGGGCCTTCTGGGACACCAGAGGACCCCCCCCCCCATAACCCTCTTCATATTGGCTGTTGTCTTGCTTCTGCCAAGAGCTTTGGTGGCTTACAGAACCTCAGGACCCTCTACAATTAGTCCAGAAAGGAGGCATTGGTACACACATTTCCCCTTCAGCTTCACAGAGAGGGGTCCGTTCCTTGCCCCCACTCCCCAGCTCAGTTCTCTTGCTTTGTCAGGCACATATGCTTGGCCAAGAAGGAGCCCAGAGTGCAGTGGAAATTGTCTTCAAGAAGATCTCCCTCTTCTCTCTGGAGCTCTATGCCTTTTCCGGCTCTCTCAGAGTGGGCGAGTTTGTCCTGGAACTAACTCACCCAAAGGAAGCAGAGAAGGTAAATATTCTGGGCTTCCGGGCACTAGGGCAATCACTACCTTAGAGAAGTGAGCCAACCAGCTCCCTAAATGGTTGAGCTTCTTCTATAGAAGTGGGACTCAGGGTAGGAGATTGACTTCAGGGCTAGGGAGGGGTGTGCGGGTGAGTGTGTATGTGCACGTGATCACGATGCCTTAAACTGATGTCTTGGGGTACAGGAACGGAAGGCAGAGGTCTAGGTCCAAGTAAGAGTTTCTTCCCCACTGGTTAACATTCATTTCCATTTGCAAAGGCGGAACATGATCTAGTCAGTGGCTTGAAACCACAGAGGAATGTGAAGGGGTCGCTCACAATGGTGCCGTTCAGGGTCTTCTGGGGTCCCTGTACTGCAGAGTCAATGACAGTGTGGGCAGTGCAGGCCATCACACAAAAACCACCCGCCTTGAACTCAAAAGTCTCCAGAGAGGTTCTTGTCCGCTTTGAAAAATTCACGCCTACTTCGTAGTCTGTATCTCAACACACCTCTATCTGACCGATAGTAAAACAACACTTAAAATGAGCTACTGTCAGGGGGAAAACAAAATCTAACAAAAAGCCCCCCACCCCGCCCCGGATTTTTCTCCTGTTTGTGTCATTCCTGGCTGTGAATGTTGGGCTCGTGCGGACGGTAGCTGGAGAAGAGCCCATCTGTGCACAGTCAGCTGGACCACCCACAGCTGCGGTCTCCGTTTGCAGTGCTTTTTACTAGAATCTGAACTTGCAATTATGGAGGACATCTTTGCCTCCTGCATGGAAGATCTTGCAGCAAGGGATCTCCTTGTTTTTTTTTGTTTGTTTGTTTGTTTTGTTTTTGTGGTTTTGTTTTTACCACTCACCTGGAACTCTTTTTTTTTCTTTCTTTCTTTTTTTCATTTAGTGAAAACCAAAGCTCTGTGCTCAGTGGAGAAGAAACAGTTCATCGAGGGCTTTGGACTTACTGTGCCATCAAGGATCACCCTGAATTTCTGATCATCCTGCCTCTGCCTACGGAATGCTAGGATTGTAGCTGTGCAGTGCCGTACCCAAGTAATACGGCGCTAAGGTTTGAACCCAAGACTTTATGTGCACTAGGCTGGCACTCAACTAACTGAGCTACACCTCCAGCTCGCAGAGTGCCGTGAGGTCTTACCGCCAAGAGCATTTTCCTGTTGGACTTCATAATTCCTACAATGGCGAGAACAGACAGGCAGAAGAGGCAGATGCCCACAAACATGCCAATCCAAGCTGCTCCGTAGATGTCATCGTTGTTGGTGGCTTCAAGCAGCGGGTAGAGACTGTGTTGGTCGGATACAAAGAAGATGCACTCTGCAGTTAGGGCGATGCCACACATCTGGAAACAAGCCGTGAGAGGATCTGTCAGGCTGGTGACAAAGAGCAAGGCACTGGGGAAGGGGATGGGGGCAGGGTTCGTCCTAGAGCCAAGTCCCTTCCCTTACAGGGGCTTTATGCAATGGATTCCTCATTGCCAGGAGACTCAACAGCTATTTGTACCTTGCTTCCTTTTCGTATGCCCTCTGTCTTTGATGCTTTCTTCCACATTTCACTCTGTCTGCTTATGATTTGGGAAAAGGTTTAGGTAGTTTCAGATCATCCATAAAGCCCCTGTGATATGACCCACTCAGACAGTGTCTTCTTGTATGAAAGTCATTTCCCTATCCTGTCCTAATGCAAATCTTCTTTGCTTTCAATACTTGAAATGGCCTGGCCTTTGTCACAGTGGTTCTGGAAGCTTAGCGACTGTCTTTCTACTGCTCATATTCTATGGATGATGAATTAAGGCCCTGAATGATGGCGGCTCATCCGCAGCTATACACAGAGAAGTAGAGACAGAACCGAGTCAAGGACTAGCCCTCTCGACTCCTTGACTAGTGTTCTTCCCTTCTCCTCGTGTCCATGCTGTTTGGGTTTTGAGCCACTATCACACTCCATACAGAAAAGCATCTGTCCCAGCATCTTCAATAGCACAGTCTCCAAGTCAGGCCAAGGTGAAACTGGACAGAAGCATAAAGGGATGCTTCGCAGGTGTGCTTCGCAGGTGTGCTTCGCAGGTGTGCTTCGCAGGTGTGCTTCGCAGGTGTGCTTCGCAGGTGTGCTTCGCAGGTGTGCTTCGCAGGTGTGCTTCGCAGGTGTGCTTCGCAGGTGTGTTTGGATACTGGCCACGGTGAACACCCGGTCGTGGTGTTCTGTCATAATAGGTCAGTTATATGCAGCTACCTTAAGATTCCAGCTAGTGTGTTTCCCTCCACATTTCTTAAGATGAAGGCACTATAAAGGGAGAGGCAACCACACCATTTTCTTAAACATTCACGTTTAAGTCATCTAAAAACCATGCTTACAAGAAGAACACTTTTTTTTTGAAAATTATTCATGACTTACACCGACAATCACGTGTCCAAAGATCAGCAGACCCTGGAAGCAACGGACAGTAGAATCATCCTTGGCCATCTTCAGGATTTCCCACAGGCTGGAGACACAGTTAAGAACGTTACAATTTGGCCAGAGCAGGTAGCAAATACTGCTTCAATTTCTACACTGTCACCAAATCATGACATCACCTGTTTCCTTTTTGTCATCCAAATCAAGGTCATGAGAGCCTTCAGTAACGGTGGGAATCTGATATCCTAGGTCAGCAATCACATGAGGTTTATGAAGATAAAAAATGCTTTTTAGAGTCTGACCAGTGCCTTTTAGGCATGAAGGGCACCAGAGTCTCATTCTGAGAGGAGTAATGAGAGTCTTCAAGGTCACCAGGGGCACAAAGAGAAGACCTGTCTTGGTGACGACATAAGAGAGTCCCTGGTATTGGCTCTGCCATCCTTGGACAAGGCCAACTTCAACCACAGGTAAACAAAGAGAGTTGGCTGAGGTCCCTACGGCCTGTGGGTTGATGTTAAATATTTTGTTATCCTAAAGAAACACAGGTTGTACATAATGAAGCTTCCGTAATACAAGAGAAGTGCAGGGAAGAGGAACGTTTAGCTCTGCTGGGCACTCCTCTAGTGACTTCTTGTGCCTATCAGATGCCCAGAACCCAGCAAGATATGAGCGAGGAGGAGGTGCACACCAGGAAATCAAAGCCTAACTAACTGGTAAAGTGGTACCTCCGAGGCCACACAGACCAGCGATGGCAGAGTCGGTGGCATCTTTGGTCTGTGTGACTCTGAGGCTCACACTCTTCCATGCTGCTTGCACTAACTCCTAGAAACTATTTATACTATTTATGCCAGATGGAGCTAAACATGGAGCTCATGTCTCCTTGAGGATTCTCTGGAAGGAACGCAAGGTTAAGTGTTCGGGTCAATCATTTTGGCTTCTGCACTTGAGATGCTTTGAGAAAAGCTGTTCACATGCCTCAACACTTTAACCAATTGACACTCCAAATCTAAAGGTATTAAATGATACAGTTTGCATGTTGGGGCATGTAAAGATGCATGAAAAAGATTCTTACATTCTAAGATTTTGTTCTGGGAGAGAAGCTAAGTTCTCAAGTAGTTATAATACGTAAGTGGATGGTTAAATACATGAGTGGGGTCTGGGTGTGAAAGACTCCAGCCTAGCTGATTACAGAGCCAGCATTTGGATCAGGAGAGGAGAGAGAGGTAGGATGTATAGGAGGAGAGCGAGATGGGCGGTAGACATTCCAAGGAGAGGGAAAATCCGGGAGTAGATTCAGAAGAGCAAAGAGAAGACCAGAGAGCAAGCTCGCCAGTTTGGCTGAACTCCCCATTTGTGAACAGGATCTGTGGGGAGGCGCATCTTGCTTTTGTTGCTTTGTTTCTTCCTTCCCTGCCTTTCTTTTTAGAATCATGTGTTTTTGTGTGTCTGCATGAGTGTATGTCGCATGTATGTGGATGCCTGTGTACACCAGAGGCTTCTGATCCTCTGGAGCTGGAGTTACAGGCTGTTGTGAGTCACCTGATGTGGGTGCCGGGAAGTGAATTCAGGCCTTTTAGAAGAACAATTTGTGCTCTTAACTGCTGAGCCATCTCCTCAAGCACAAGTCTTTTATCTGACTCTGGCCTTGGTAAATCTTGCACTATAGGCTTGTATTAATAGCCTAAGTAATTTAAACATCCCTACATAGTTTCTTTCTTTCTTTCCCTTGAAAGCTGTGAAAATTGAAAATTTAAGGAGTTAAAAATTTATGAATGTTTTTAGCACCGGGTTTGGCACACACACTCAATCATTGCTTGTCAAAGAAACAGAAGAATCTGGGCCCTTGTTACACCATCCTCCGACCCCACCCAACCTCTGGAGTTTCTTTTTAGAAATGCTATCTGTTCAGGGAGGGGAGCAAAGAAAAATGTAGAGCTCAATAAAAATCAATAAAAAAGAAATGCCTTCTATTTATCTGGAGTAATCGTTCCACATCATAAGGGTAAAGCCTTGCAGTGTCTAGAAGGTTCCACCAGGAAGAATCTAACTGGTACAGCTGGATTAGCTGCATTGTAAAACTCATTATTGGCATGCGCGGACATTAACCCTGACCAGTTAGGCTGCTCTCTAAATGAGACACACAAATAAATGGACTTTGAAAGATAGAAATTCAAATAGAAACAGAGAGTAAAAGGACAAACATCTGGAGAGGCCAAGTCCAATATCTTCCTTGCCCGGCAGGGTACCGAGTCGGTGGCCATTTGTCACACAGCAGTCTCTTAATAGTGGTGAGTGGGGCTCAAAGAACAGAGAAGAGAAAGTTTCTTCTTTCAGGTAATCTGAAGGGGACTATAGCAACATGGATTCTGAACACACATTAACTGGACCCAGACCTAACAGAGGGGAAGTTGTGAGAGGTGCGGAGAAAAAGGAAGGGACCAGAGAGATGTTCAACAAGGGGTCTTAACTGGTCCAGAAGGAAGCTGAAGGCTCCTGAGCAAGGGATGTTGCCCCAGTGCCTGACTATGCTTTCCCAGAGATGCTCTTGTCACAAAGTTCTGGAAGTGGTTAGATACTGTTTAGCTTCTTGGCTAAGATCAGGTAGAACAAGAGGCAAAGAACAAATCAGTGCCACACGGGAGAATTCCAAGAGTCAGAATTAGGATGAGAAAATGCAGACCAGGGTGGAGAAGAGAAGGGAGAAGGTAGGCGGCTACTTTGGACAAGAAAGGCACAAGAGAAACCTAGACTGTGGCCTGGTAGGGCCATCTCCTATGGGTTAGCAGCCTGAGAGGGGGCTGCATCAATAGGCAAGGTGTTCTGAGCCTGCTGGCTCTTCCGTTTTTTTTTTTTCAAATAGTAACCCAGAGAGCCATGCTTGTCTTGGGGCTGAATGGATGGGCCAGCAGGTAAGAGTGAGTACTGCCCTTGCAGAGGACCAGAGTCCAGCTGCCTCTGGGTTAGACAGCCCACAAAAGCCTGTGACTCCAGCTCCAGGGAATCTAAGGCCCTCTTCTGGCCTCCAAGGGCACCTGCAAGCTCACCATGTACCCCTCCACTCCCACACACATAATTAAAAATAAATCATCTTTTTTGCTCTGTTTGGTTATAAAGAAAGCCGTGCTACTCTTGAAATGACCAAAAGGAATTGAAGCTGTCACCTATCAGGCCCCACAGTGCTCTCTATTCTGTGTTAGGCACCTTTGATTCATCTTCTCAACAGACCTAAATGGATATTTTTGCCAAATAAATAAATAAATAAATAATAAATAAAATCTGTGCTTGTTTCTTATTGCTATAGTAACAAATTTCCTCAACCTTACAAATGTAATTTCTGGCACTCTGGGGTCAGAAGTCTGAAATAAGAGTCACTGGGTTAAAATCTGTGCTGATTGGGCTGCACTCCTTTTAAAAATTTTAATGTTTTCCATTTTGAGAATTTCATGCATGAGTATTGCCCTTAATCATTCACACTTCCCTCTCCCCTCCAAGTCCTCCTGTGCCTACTTCTCCCTCCCAAATTTATGACTCCTATAGTTATTATTGTTATACACACACAAACACACATGCACACATACGCACCCTTCCTGAACCCATTTAGTGTTACTCCTATGAACATGACCGCTTGGGATTGGATGACCTATCTGGGGGCTGGCCCACAGAGAAAATGGGTTCTCTCAACAGCCATTGACTGCATATAACTCTTCATCCAGGGGTGGGGCTTTGTAAGATTTCCCCCATCTGCATTGGTGTTGTTATGTTGAGCATCCCTATCAAAGAGATTTCATGGGATACACACTCCTTAAGGATCCAGGCAGAGAACCTGCTTCCTTCCATCTTTGCAATGAATAAATTTGGAGAGACTCATTTCCTCAAGACCTTGCTGCCAGAAAGCCCAGGACCCAGAGTCAAATCCAGGTCATCCTGACTCTTAAGTTATTTAACACCAGAGTTTAGCAATCCTAGCACAATGCTAATGCTTTAGGTAGAAAAAGAAATGCCTGTCTAGCTTCCCTGACAACTTGGGGACAAAGAGAACACAAGGAGCCTGTCTTTGCAAAGAACACCAGGCTTCTCCACGTACCCTTCACTACTTTCTTGGCGTAGCCCTTTCACAGGGCATTAACACTAACATTTTCCCACTGTTATCCAGGAAACTGCATCAATGTTTTCCAAACCCACAGCTTTCTCTTCTACTCCCTTCTACTTTCTGGAAATAAAGGGTTGCAGTGTGGGGCTGGAGAGATGGCTCAGAGGTTAAGAGCACTGGCTGCTCTTCCAGAGGTCCTGAGTTCAATTCCCAGCAACCACATGGTGGCTCACAACCATCTGTAATGAGATCTGGCGCCCTCCTCTGGCGTGCAGGCATACATCAAGGCAGAATGTTGTATACATAATAAATAAATCTTTAAAAAAAAAAAAAAAGGGTTGCAGTGTGAGATCTGGGAAACCAATGTTTGATAACATTTCCTCAGCCACTTGCGTGTTCTTTTATGGATATAGGGCCTTTCGCAATAGTCCAGCCTGGCCTCAAACATGGGATCTTCCCACCTCAGCTTCCCAAGTGTACCATGATGCCTGGCTTTGTCTCTCCGTTAGATTAAATACATATCTGTAACACCCCATGGACAGGCATAAATGTCAAGAGGAAGCCAAATGCGGGCTTCCTGTTGTTCATTGTGGTGTCCGGTAGTTGCGGTCTAAAAGTGAGCATGCTAGACTTGGCAGCAGTCAAGTCTTCCTGTCAAGAGTTACTCTGAGCAGTGACCGACCTTGTTAGTATCTATTTTCTCATTTATAAAATGGCTAGAATACAACTTGCCTCACAGAACTGTTGCAATCATCAAATACTAAGATGGTTTACAAACAAGACAGTGTCCATGATGACCAGGGGATATTTGAAAAGGAGAGGGTCTTGGGTTAAGGTTATATTTAATACCCTAACGACCCGTGGAACATAGGAAGGAGGTACTAACGATGACTGGTTGGTCCTACAGTTAAGGGCTCCCAGGTCCAGGAGAATTAGCCATATATCCACTTCCTCTTCCCTGACGGAGACAGCATTCTAAGCCCTGGAAGCCTCACACCCACTACCCTTTTGTGCTTCTTTCTGTTTCTATGATTGGCTTTAAGAGGTAAAAACTTCCCTGGGAAAAGAGAGAAAGCCTGCTAACTGTGCTGGGGTGTGTCTAGTGTCAGGTACCAAGTTGCACGTCTGTCAGCAGGGAGGGTGTCTGTACATTCCGTCAGCATTCCTGTCCAGTTAGCTCTTGCCCTTGTGCCCTGGCCGTTGCTGAACCCTCTGATTCAGACTGTAGCGATGTGGATATGAGCTCTGAGGTTTTCTCTTGCACAGGGGATGCTTTCTTTCTCTTTTTGCGTTCTTCTTCTCCGTAAGAATGGCACATTAGAATCAGGCTGCTGCCCGGGCTGGTTCGCTGAGCTCTTTCTCATCTATAGATGCTGGCAGGAACCCTACAAAGGCACCATCTGGGAATCTCTAACTGACAAACTTCTTGGTGCCCAGATCTGCCACGTGGGATGTGAATTTAAGTTAATGGCAGGTATCGGTGGCTACATATCCTCTTTGCCAGCACCTTCTCTGTCTTTTTCCAGAGAACCTGGCTTTAGGCTTCTATGTTGAAAGCCCCCACATCGTCAGATGGGTATAAAAAGAGACCCCACTTAGGCCATGTGGTCTCTGATTTATCTCTTTGAGACCCTGTCATGTTGTTTGTATCTGATCCTGGCCTGAACGTTTCTCGGAGCCCCCACCATGCTGTTGCCTCTGCAGGTCTATCTATGGCATTAGTAACTTTCCAATAAACCTTTTTTTTTTACCACCCCCCCATTCCCTCAGTGCCTCTCTTGAACCCCTCTCCCCACTCTGAAACCTTTTACTGTTAGTATCTCCTACACAGGGCTTCCTGCATATTATAATAAGAGTCTCCCAGATGGAAAGCATTGGTTTCTGCTATATTTGTTCCAGCCCCAGAATGGCATAGTGTTCGACACACAGGAGGGAGTCAATTATTTCTCTAAATAAAAGAAAAAGTAAACAAATGTTTGTTTGTAGGAATGAGCATGTAACTGAATGTGTGAATGGCTGATTTGCCTAGAGCCTGTTGCAGAATAGGTTAAGGAAGAGGGAGAAGCAGAGATATGGGCTCAGGATAAATCTTGCTTTGAGTTTTGGTTTAATCACGTAGCTCTGTTACCCCAGGACTCTGGTTGAGTCTTATCTGTTAATGAGAATTGTAAAGCCCAGTATCAAGAGTTCTGTAAAAATTAAGTGAGAATTTGCAAAGATCTCATACCATATTGGCTGCCTAGCCAATCTTAATTTTCTTGGCTTTTGCCTCAGCTTCCTGAAGCAGACAGACCAGATCTAACAAGTCAGGAAACATCGAAGGCAACCAAAGCAGTGGCTTCATTAAAAAAAACAAAATAAAACAACACAGCCGTCATTTCAAAGGAAACAAAGATATATGATTTCAATATGGACTCTAATATATTTGAACTGATCAAAATGATCTTCTTCAGCTGGAAGGGGAGTGGGGAGTCTGTGACCTCAGAGCATCCCACTCTCCATCTTGTCCAAAACCAGGGTTCTTGGACTAACAGGAAAGATGTAAGCAGATCCCAATGCTCGGAAGGCAATCACCCAGAGGATTTATGGAGTGTAGTTAAAAAGCCCCGGCCACAACAGAAGTTGACAGCATGCTGTCTCTGTGCAAAGGGGCCCTGATTCAATGCAGGATGTCTAGAAATTGTTCCCGGAGCATAGACAGGTGAACTTGCTTCTGTCATACACAGCCAGAAGGCTCTCTGGGAAAAGACACACTCCTGGTACTGAGAGAGAAGGTGACAGTATTTGTGCGAAGGCTCATGTATGCCTGGAGACTGGGATTTGCTCAGTGGGTAGAGTGCTTGCTTCCCCATACAGTGCCCTGGGTTCCAGTCCATGCACCCAATAAAACCAGATGTGATACGTGCCTATTATCTCAGCACCGGGAAGCAGAGGCAGGAGAATCAAAGACCAAAATCTTCCTCAACTACAGAGTGAGTTTCTAGTCATCCTGGGTATGTGAAATCCTATTTCCAAAATAAACAAATTCTGGAGAAAAGGGCTGACTGGTACATGTTTTGGCTTAAAACCAAAAGGTTTGATGAAGTTCTATTTTGAGAGTTATTTTTAGTTTTTTTTTAAAAACCCTTTTATTCTTATTTTATGTGTGTGGGTGTTTTGTCTGCATGTCTGTCTGTGTACCATGTTCGTGCCTGGTGTTCACAGGGTCCAGAAAGGTCAGATCCCTTAGGACTGGAGTTACAGACAGATGTGAACTGCTGTGTTGTTGCTGGGAACAGAACTGAGGTCCTCTGGATGTGAAGCCAGTGCTTTTAACCACTGAGCCATCTCTCCAGTCCCCTGGTAGTTATGTTTTAAAAGACACTATGAAAGTCTTCCCTTTCCAAGAAGAGAAAGAAGTATGGAAGAACAAATGGACATTTCTCCGCACACAGAATACGAATTGTTCTCTTTGCACTTTTGATAAAGAAATGCAGAATATACTTCTTGTGAGGGTTGATTAAATAATTTTTAGGAAGATTTATTTATCTCATGTGGATGAGTCTTCTGTGTACAAGTATGTATGCACACCGTATGCATGCCTGGTGCCCTCTGACGTCAGAAGAGGGTGTCAGATGTGACACAAGATGGGTGGTTGTGGGCCACCATATGGGTACTAATAATCCGACCTAACCTGGGTTTTGTGAAAAAGCCTCAAGTGTTTTGAACTGCTGAGTCCTCTCTCCTCTTCCTGTGATGACTAATAATATGTGTCAACTTGGGGAGGACCTGGTGCCTAGATTTTGTTTGTTTTGTTTTGTTTTCTTGCCTCAAAATACCAGTCTAGGTATTACTATGAAAACTCCTTCATTCAGACGTAACATTTAAGTTAGTAGACTATTTTTTTAGTATCCCAGACTAGAATTTGTGATTCTCCCACCTCAGCTTCCCAAGTGCTGGATTAAAATGTGCACCACCGCACCTGACACATCAGAAGAGTCTGGGTAAAGTGGCTCAGCCTCTATCACATGGAAGGCCTTCCCTTACAATGGAAAGCTGTCAGTGCAGACGCTCATGTTCTCTGGAGAAACAGTAGTATCTCTTTCTAAAACCACAGCATAGAAACCCAGCCTGAGTTTCAATCTGAGAGATCAACTCTGAGTTTTTAGGTTGCCATCTACTCTTCAGACACACTGTTAGCCAAAAATCACACAATCTAGCAATCCAGTTCTTTAAGATCAAGCTCTTTCTCTCAATAGATCAGCGCACACACACAGAGGGTGTGTGTGTGTGTGTGTGTGTTGTGTGAATATGGATATGAGCATGCTATCACCTGTGTACGGAGGTCAGAGGATAACCTGTGGGAGTTGGTTCTCTCCTTCTTCCTTGGGCTCTAAGAATTGAACTTAAGTCACCAGACTTGCTAGGCAAGTGTCTACCTGAGGAGCCATACCACCAGCCCTAATGTGTCTTCTTTTCAAGATGTCATTTACATTCATGCTTAAAATTGAGAGGCTTTTAACTCCCTTGCCATTGACCCGACTTTTATCTCACAGTTAAGGGAATCTTGCACCCAAAACCACCTTCCCACCCCACCCCCACCCCCTGCTCAATCTTCTCCTCTCTTCCCTTCAGTTCATGAAATGCCATAGATACAGAATCACCTCTTGGATCCTGGTTAAATTGCAGAAACATCTAGAAGAAACACAGTGAGTCTCATGAGCCATCAACAGCCATGCCTCACAGTGAGTGATTTTATTATATCTTTCTTCTTACTGATCTTCACTGGGAGAAGAAAAGTACTGCCCGAAGGACAGAGACCCCAAACAAAAGTACGACTTAAAAAGACAAACCTCCCTTGCTAAGCCTGGAATCTCAGGCTGGGAGTGGTGGCTCATGTCTGTGTCTGCAATTCCATCTCTCTGGGGCCAAGAGAGGAGGGCTCTGAGTTTGAAGCCAGTCTGGGCTACATTATGAGAGACCCTGTTTCAAAACATAAAACAAGGCTGGGGATGTAGCTCAGTGGCAGTGTACCTGTCTAGCAAAATGTAAAACAACAATGACAAAAAGAAAAGGTAAAGAAAGGGAGGGGGAGGAGGGAAAAGAGGGTGGCATACACACACAGAGGGAGAGAGAGAGAGAGAGGAAGAGAGAAAGAGAGAGGAAAGAGAGAGAGGGAGAGGAAGAAAAAGAGCTAGTGCGCACGGGAACACGGGCACACCTGCAGCTTGGGTCTTTCTCTCTGGATAGTTGACTCCCAGAGATGTGACATGTCCTCTCATCTTGCCTTCTATTGAGCACCCAGCTACTGTAAGTGTCCTACAGTAGCAGAAGCAGAGAAATAGCTGTGTACATTAATAATGATGGCACTGTTGGCTGACTGTGTACCTCACCTTGCATGTTTCCATGTAGGGGGGCCCGTGAGCCCCACCCTATTGAAGAATGTCCAAGTGACCCAGCATCTCCATGATTTCATTGCTCAACACCCTTTGCTTTTAGAAGCACTGATTTTTAAGAGGTTGAAAATGTATTTCTTTCTTTTATTCCCCTTTTCTTGTGCCTTCTTTAAGTTTGTTTTCTTATGAAGTTATTCATACCTGGGGTGTTGATACCTTCAGACACACTGGATAGGTTTAAGAACAATTGCTCACTAAACAAACCAATGTCCAAAGCAGGAGAGAGGTGAGGCTCACCTACCACTCATGAGATTGTCTTTTCAAGTTCATTACCTCTTCTACTTACTCAAGTTTCTGGCACTAGAGAATACACAAACCACACCTCAAACTCATGCTAGAGAAATTTGGACTAGGAAAATGGGAGGGAGGAAAGAAAAGAGAGGGTGAGAAAGAGAAAGACGAAGCAGGACCCTCCTCATCCGTGTGGTCTCTGTCCCACTTAGGAAGCCATGTATCATCAGGTTTGTGAGCAGCCTGCAGGGCCATCAGGCCCGGATTCCAGAGCAGGGTACAGTGGATTCTGGGCTTGACTGATGCTGTTGCTCGGAATGTAAGCAAGGGTGAGAAAAGAAAATCTGACGTTTCACTTACTTTTTGCCTAACTGGTGCCTAACTTCTCTTGCTAAATGTTTATGAGTCTTTCTCAGTAGTAGGAAAGTTGATTTTGGAAGCCTAGTATAGCACAAAGCAAAACAGTGTGCTGTAAGGGGAAGGAGAAAAAGACATTACATTTACTAGGAAGATGAACCAAAAGGAGAACTACTTCCTCAAGAACCTAGGAAAAGCACAGCAACCACATTACCTATAACAGTGAAATAATGCACAGGCAGGATGCATATTGTCTTCTTGCCTGCTGTGCTTATCAGTTCTCCCAGCAAGAAACAGCCAACAACCAAGTGCCTTGACTTTTTATGAAGACCTTAAAATTAATCCAAATTCATAAATGTTCTTAAAAATGCCTAAAGCTACTGATAAATGAAAATTTAGACTTATAAACAGAATCATAAAAGTACAAACATCTAATAATAATACTAGTGTTACTTGAAACAACTTGTTTGTGTAAAAAATATTAGAACAGAAATATGTGTATCTAAAACCTGCCGATCCTGGTAGATCAACTCAGTGGTGAACAGTAAAAATCAGTCTGGTATAACTGGCCTTGATTAGATAAAACTAATTGGCTGATTTTTTCCAGATCACACACTGATCAAAGCAGAACTGTTTAGAGGGAAGACCCGCAAAGAAACTGCCCCACCAATCCTTTCAAGACTCGTCAGACCAAACGATTTATCAGAAGAATAGAAAACTTTTTGTTAGGTAAGGGGACAAGTAGTTATTGAAAAAGAATTTCCCAGAAGAGTTGCAAGATCTTGAACTCCAAATGGGACAGACTCTGTTAGGGTGTATAGCCTCCTTTCATCAAACTCCACTTCCTAGCTCCCAGGAAAGCCCAAAGTGTCCAGTGGGCTTCTCTAAGACGTTCCAGTACTTACACAGTGGCTGCTCAGTGGTCTCTGCTCCTCTTGCCTGCTGATTCTGGGCTGCACTCACTCACTCTGCAGTGCACACCAGCCCAAAGTGCTTTTCTACCCCACTGCCTTCTCTGGAACTGCAGTGCCAGGGAAGGGTGGTCTGTGATTGGGAGGAGGCATCTCACATGGGCTGAGCCTGCTGCTGCCTGAACCTGCCCGGCTGAGCAGGAAGCACTGTGGGCAGATTTCTGCTGCTTTGGAATGTGCATCTCTGAAGGAGAGGTCAGCTTTCCTCCTTGAATACAAACTGGGGAGTTTTGTGTTTAGTTTATCTTTTTTTTTCTTGATTGGATCATTAACTTCTAAGCTTTTGCATAATGAAGAAGGTTGATCATTCTCCCTTCTCTGTTTGCTTGCACAGTGTCAGGGCCAGGTTCACAGGTTATATTCTCAAGGACAGTAAGGCTTAAGTCATGTTCATAAGGTGAACAGCAACTTGTAGAGGAGAAGAAAGTTAGAAACAGATGGAGAAACATAGAGATACGATCAAGTAATTATTTGATGTCTAACCAGGTCCTTCCTTTGTCCCTTCCTTAAGGACCACTATGAGTCATATATACACAGCATGAACAATATTGCTTTTAATGGGTAAATAGCAGCACATAGCCTAGCTAGCAGTGAGGGGTAAGTAAAGGCAGGGATAGTAGAAAGGACTGGACACTTTAATCAATGGACTTGGGAGTTTCTCACAGGTTAGCACCGTCTCTTCTTCCTACTCAAGGAACAGAGTTAGAGCATTGTTTGCTAATCAGGGTGTGCCCTGAGATCCAGGCCCATAGAGACTCAAGCACATTATAGGCGGGACAGCCTCAGACCGTGCCCTGGCAGCTTTGAAGGTAAAGGTCTGTCTGTAGAGACACAAGCGCATTATAGGCGGGGCAGCCTCAGACCGTGCCCTGGCAGCTTTGAAGGTGAAGGCCTGTCTGAGCTCTGCACTGGGTGCCCCCATGATCTCTGTCTTAAGGCAAGGGTCACCCAAGTTGATTTTCATAGCGGAGACCTATTCCTGAGCAAGGCTGAGGAACCCTTCTCACTTGCTCTTACATTCCTAGAAGTGCTGAACATTTCCAGTGCTTACAACTGAAGCTGTTTTTCTCTACACCACCTTGTTTGTATCACAGATGGAGAGACAGCTGCCTATTTGCAACGTCATTTTAATGGATGCACTGTATTCTGCTCTATGAATTTGAAACCATCTTCCTGGCTGAAAATTCAGGTCATTAAAAAAGTTCCCGTTGTTATAATAATGTTGCAGAAAACATGGGATTTTAAATGCTCATCATTTCCTTAGTAGCATTCTTAAAATTTAAATTTGTGCCCAAAGGCTATGTTTATTTTTAAAATATTTTGACTTATGAGCATTTCAGAGATGTTGTAAAATGATTGTTTCCTGAAACAGTGTAAGTCCCCATTTCTCTTCATCTTTAGGTACTATCTTAAAACAAAAAGGCATTAAAACAGTCTTCAACTTTTTAAAATTTCTCTTTCTTCTGTCAGTCACAGGCTCTCACAAGCAAATGTCTTAATTTTATATTGCTTATATGACATGGCCAAGGCAGCCTCTAAAATAAAGCACTTAATTGGGCTCATAGTTGCAGAGGGTTGGAGTCCATGACCACCATGGCAGACAGCCCGGTAGCAGGCACACAGGCATGGCACTGAAGTTGTAGCTGAGAGCTAAATCTGACCTACAAGCAGGAGGTACAGTGACTTAGAGATTAGGAGTGACATGGGTGTTTGAATCCTCAAAGCCTACCACCAATGACACACCACTCCCAGTAAGGCCACACCTCCCAATCCTTCCCAAACAGTTCCAACAACTGGAAACCAAGCATCCAAATATGTGAGCCTGTGGGGACCATTCTGATTTAATCCACCACAGTCAATTTTCTTTCACGTTCTTGGCCATCTTCTGTAAGTGCAGTGTGTGTAGTCTTACAAGTTAAGCTGAGGAAGGCTTGATACATTTTTGAGACTACTGGTGCACTATGTATATTGCAATTATTAATTTTTTCAGTTATTATAAATGAAGCTGCTTATTCATTTCCTGGCTGCCCAGACATGAAATAAGCACATAGAAACTGTATTAATTAAAACACTGCTTGGCCTATTAGTTTATGCATATTTTTAACTAGCTCTTATATCTTAAATGAACCCATTTCTGTTAATGTGTGTATCGCCATGTGGTTGTGGCCTATGGTTAAGGTTCCATCCGAAGTCCAGTGTCTGTCTCCCGTGGCAGCTACATGGCTTCTCCCTAACTCCATTTATTCTCTCTCTATATCTTTTCCAGCCTGGCTATATTCTGTTAAGCCATTGGCCAAAAGCAGATCTTTATTAGCCAATGACAATAAAACATATTTACAGCATACAGAGGGGAATTCTATGTCAAGTTATCTTTTGGCTTTTTAGTTACCCTATAAGTATGGCTTACTTATGTCAATTATATGTAGATTTTTAATGATCTCTGATTTTGGCATTATATTTAAAGGCTTTTAAACTCAAGATTTCATATTATCCTACTTTTCTACTTTATTTTATCTAGTTAACCATTGTTCCATCTATTTGCCTGTCTTTTTCTATATGTGTTTGCTATTATGTGTGTCAAAAGGTATTATATGATGTGGGCTAGATCATATACTTATACATATTAAATAGTAGCAACAGTAACAGTATTTGGATTAATTTACTGCAATGTCATTGTATGTACTTGACCCATAAATACCTGGGCAATTCTGTGGTTTGACAATTATCCTCACATTTTTATTATAAAAAATTGACACAAACCTTTCCTATGAAACTCTCTAAACTTGGTACCATTTCTGGAGGTATATTTCATCCACTGAGTGGTTTTATAGTGGGGAAGTTTTGGTGATGACCATTGTGATGACTAACATGACTGTAATTGTCATCAGAAAAGAGAGCCCCCCCAGTGGCTCATAGCCACAGGTCAAAACCACAACTCTCTCTGAGCTTTACCCTCACAGAGTTCCTAATTAAATATTTCCCTTCCTTGGGGCTGAGGATTGAACCCACAGCCTCATATGACTGACATGAAGATTAAAGTATAGTTATAGCTCCTGAGACACAGGTACCCTGGAACAACACTTGTCTACACCGCTATGCACACAGATATCAGAGAAGACAGAACTCCAGGCATAGTTGTACTTACATGTGTCATCTATGCTACAAGGTAGAGAAGTAGGTGGGGGTTGAATAGAGTTAAGATAGGGCTATGTAAGAGCAAAAGAAGATGGGTGAGAAGAATGACTAAATAAAGGCAAAAAAGGGCTACAAAAGGATTTTTAGAGTTGGGGAGTGAGATGGGGAGACTCTCAGGAAGACTTGAACATTGCTGTTCTGAATTTCACAGTTTTTTTAAATCATTTTTTTCTGTTTTACAGCAAGCTTAAAAATGTTAACCTCCAAGCTTTTATATAAAAATGTATTAAAATATGTTGTATCTCACAAAATTCATCTCTTGGAAGCATTTCTCATCCCAACTGACATGTGCTGGTCTCCGTCTACACCACAAACTTTCCTGTTCTAGAGATTTAACGTAGTGAAATCATATATGTCTTTACTTAGGCCTGTTTGTGTCACAGCCATGTGTTCCGTATTCCACTCTTTCACTGCTGAGTAATGCCACCATGTGTGGACATACCACCTTTCCATTTTAAATTTAACAACTGCAGAAGTAGCACACACTATTCGCTACACTAGTTGTGCTAAGTGTACAGTCTGGGAGTGTGAAGGACATGCACATTCTCATGCAACAAGTCTCCAGAGTTCTCCATCTTCCAAAACAGACGAGTTGACTCTTCAAGTGGCTTCTAATTCTTCTGCTCTCCTTCAGCTCCCAATACCCACAGTGTGCTTTCTGCTTCTTCAAATTTGGATATTTATAAATATGTTAAGTACTAATTATTGACATCAATGTAATTAATACTAACAATTGATAATTAATATTAATTATTTAATAATAATGATGAACATTAAGTAAAATCATACAACATTTCATCTCTGGCTGATCTTACTGAGCTCAACACTCTCAAGAGTCATCTAGACCAGAACATAGCTGTAGCATTTTACATCTCCACTAGTAGGATATAGGGGATTTAATTTCTTTCCACTTTGACCAACACTTGCCACTGTCTCACGTTTTGACCGCAACCATTCTGCTAAACTAGACACGTTGCTTCACTGCGACTCTCACATTTCCTTCATTGCCAATGATGCTCAAATTCCTCTTTATGAGGCTCACGCATTGCCCACTGGGCTAAGGGACAGGGAAACAAAATCTTAAATAGAATAGGGGAGTGTTGGGGATGTTGCTCAGCTGGTACAGGGTGTGTTAGTCACGCAGGAAGCTCTGGGTTTGATCGCCAGGACTTCAAAGAACTGGGTGTGGTTATATACTTATAATTCCATCATTTGGAAGGTAGGGATAGAAGTCTCAGAAGTTCAAGATCATCCTTGGTTACAAAGCAACTTTGAGGCTAGCCTGGGCTACATGAGACCCTGCCTAGAAGAAAGAAGTAGTGAGGGAGGGAAGTGGGAGAGGTAGGGGGAGGAAGGGAGGGAATGTGGAAGCTCAGGGAAGAGCTTGGTTTTTACCACTGTGAGGAAATCAGTGACAAAAGTCAGGGGGGCCCATTGCTCAGGTCCAATCAATATTACTCCTGTTGATAAGAACACTTCTGATACAACATTGCTAGGCACGTTCTTATATATTTCCTTGAGAATGGCAGGCCTGGAGATAGAGCAGGTAGAGGGCTTGTCTAGCATGCCCAAGGCCCTGGGTACCACAGGATCACAGCATGGTGACACACACCCATCAGCCTCTGCACTTGGGAGGCAGAGGCAGGAAAAGCTGAAGTCCGAGGTCATTCTCTGCTGTGCAGCAAGTTTGAGTCCAGCCTGGGCTACTTAAGTTTCCATCTCAAAACAAAGCCATACTTGAGACACAGCTCATAGCCCTGTGGGTAACTCTTTTCACAACCGTCCTGGAAAGCTTCCTTCAAGAAATCAGGTCTTTCAAGCCAAGCGTGATGTCACGTGCCTTTAATCCCAGTACTTGCAAGACAGAGGCAGAGGCAGATGGATTTATGTGCGTTTGAGGTCAGTCTGGTCTACATAGCGAGTTTCAGGACAGCCAAGGCTATGTACATAGAGAAACCCTGTGTGAAAAACCAAACAAAATAAAATAAAATAAAATAAAGCACGGGTTCAAATCTCAGTTTACTCCCCACTGAGACTTTCGGCCTTCACATTTTTTTTTCTATGTGGCGACTCTGTCCTCTTTGTATCTAGTCATAGAGGGCAAATTCCAAGCCCCGGCCTCCTGCTCCCCAGCTGGTTGCACTTAGATTCCCGCACTGAGTGCTTACTTCTGGCCTGGGGGACCCACTTCCTGCCACTTAGGAGCGGCTGCTGATTAATCTCCTCTTCAGATGCCTTTGTATAGAGCGCCTGAGTCACGACGTGGGAAGCGTTGTGCACGTGGTTCTTCTTTCTCAGGTGACTGCGCGCAGAAGACATCACAGCCCGCTCATCCCCTTTGGTCCACCGCCTCACGATGGGAGGTCACAGATTCCCATCACAAAGGCTGTGGAAGGCATCAGAGATAAACTGAGGGCGTGGCCGCAGCTGCCAGAGTGGTTGGATCAGAAGTGCTCCACCTGTAGAAACTTGGTCAAACTATTTAATACTTGGGCCAGACATAAAAACCCCTAAATTTAGTGCTTTAAAGTTAATTTTATTTATGATTATTACTGTGTGTGTGACATGTGTAGGATGTATGTCTGGGGAAGGTCGTGGTGGGACATGCACACTACAGTGACAGTGGAGATCAGAGGACTTTTTTTTTTTTTTTTCCAGAGTCAGTTCCTTCATTTGACTGTGAGATTCAGGGGCTGAACTCAGGTTGACCTGCTATTGTGGAATGTACTATATGCACTGAGCCATTTTATCAGCCCCTTTTCATTTCTTTTTATACATGATATCATCTTGTCAGATAGCCCAGACTGGTCTTGAACCTCGAGTTGTCCTTCTCTGGCTTTTAAATGCTAGGATTAAAAGTGTGCTCCACCAATCCGGCACAGAATCATCACTTAACACGCCATGGCCTTGAAGCCTCCATGTTTCTCTCACTAATAACAGGGATGGCCACTCAGGCTGTAGGTTATTAGTTTCCATCACTCTAGTGTATTCCACAGGTCACCGCTTGTCGGTCAGCTTTCAGCTCAGCCTCCAGGCTGACAAACTGCATCTGCATAGAGAGCGTTTATTGAGTTTGAACACACGCACAGTTCATGAACAACTTAAAGGAAAAGCTAAACAATCAGGAAACGACGCAGGAATGCTTGAGGCACAATTATGAGAAAGAAATTGTCAGAGCCAGGACAGCGGATTTGTGTGTGAATGTCAAACAAGCATAATCCATTGCCGTATAGTCGCACAGTCTTACCTCATCATTAGCTAACAATACCAAGAGTCAAGTCCACATCAGTGTTCCCATAGAAAAGCTTTAAAATGTTTGCCATACAAAAATAGAATCAAACAATCATCTCAAATATGATTTCTGACCAGATACTCTCATATCAGAGTTAAAGCATTTGGCAGCTAAATACCAGTTGGACTGGTTGCACATTCCACCTGATATAAATTTCTCTAGGGGATAAAGGTGACGAGGAAGTGGCATTGCCTCACCTGCCCAGATGTGTGTAGGGTATGAACACATGCCTGAGTTTTACTGTAGGCAAAAGCATGGGGAAGATTCAATCTTATTCACCAATGGCAGAATGAAGCAGGCAGTGATTAGAAGCCATAGTGTGTGCATTTTGTGGGATTATCCAGAGATACCTGTAAGTCCTGTGAGATTTACAAAGGCACTCTATATATTCTGACCTAAACCGAGAACACACTTAGGCAGAGTCACCGTCAAGGCCTGCTGAAAACACATTTTTTTCCAGGGAGAGAGGAGCACAGAGCTGACGTGGGTGACAGCGCACAGTGCTGGCGAGAGTTAGTCTTCAGATGCTGCTCCGCTGGTCTCTGTATCGGATCATTTCCTGTACCTAAGGAGAGGAAGAAAAGGCAAATTTTCCACTGGGAATCTTTATCTCCTCAGAATCACTACCTCCTGTAGGGGTTAAATATGTAGAAGTTTAAAATACGAAAGTCCTTGGACTGAGTAAGCACAAATAATTTAGACTCCATGAGTGAAGATCCATGGTGTCATCTTGAGATAAACCGTTACAAAATCGAGATATACAGAGTCTGGAGAGATGGCTCAGTGGTTAAAAGCACACACTGCTCTTGCAGACGACTTGAGTTTGGTCCCCAGCACTCTGATCTCGTGGCTCACAACTGCCTGTAACCGCAGCTCCAGGAGCCCTCTTCATAACTGTAATTTTGCTACTGTTATGAATTGCAATGTAAATATCTGTGTTTTCTGATGGTAGGCAACCCCTGTGAAGAGCCGTTCAATTCCCAAAGGAGTCATGAACCACATAGGTCGTGAACCACTGGCTTGAGAGCAAGAAGAACTAAACTGCTCCCTAAAATATTAAAGTGCTGGCTAGGTCCTCACGTCTACACGGCAAGCATTTGACGCAGCCCCCATAAAGCGATTTTTCCTAATTCAACTTTCAGTGATGAAAAGGAGCTATGAAGATGGGTAAAAAGCAAAAATACTCACTGCACAAACATGAGGGCCTGAGTTCAAATCCACATAAAAACCTGATTTGAGGCAGGAACATTTTAAATCTTAGTCTTCCTACAGGGATATGGGAGGTAGAGAGAATTCCCAGCAGACACTCAAAGCCAGTTAGCCTGATATAGTCAGGGGGAAAACAGCAAAGGGACCCTGTCTCCAACAAGGTAGAAGATGAAGAATGATCCTCCGGGTTGTCCTCTGGCCTCCGCATGCGCTCCAAGGCACTCACAATGTCCATGTTCTCACAGATGAATGCACACACACACAGTTCCCAGGTTAGACACTTCACAACCACCTGAACTCCAGTTTCAAGACATTCTTTGTCTTTTTCTGTTTTCCATTGACATCCTCATCCCCCTTTTCTTTCTCTCTCTCACTCACACTCACATAAACATAAATATATTTAGGAAAAAATAACCAATTCATTGAAATTATAGCAGAATCCTGCCCCCAAATATAAGAAAAGAGATGGGAATTTAAGTGTGAGTGGCATTTAAAATTCTAAATAAGCATAGTCCAAAACTGATTTCTTCACAGTACATAATAGCTAAAATTCTTAGACTAAGGAACAGGAAAAGACAATTGAAAGCTGAGGGGAATTGAAGGAGAAAGATACCAAATTCTTCAGAACTACAACAGACTTCTCATCAGAAAACCTAAACCTGAAAAGGCATGGAATAATATATTTCCAGCCCTGAGAGATAACTGGGAGATGTGAGGACTTTGGAATTGCACTGTGTCAGTAACTAGAGACAGAAGAATACTCCGTGATTAGTATGGAGATAATAAAGTCTACAGAGATTAACCCTTGGAGAACGCCCAAGGGATGGACACCTGTCTAGGGGAAAGGTGGCCCTCGGGGGTGGAGGAGAGTTAGGAAATAACCAGAGTTGAAGGTGAGAAGTGATTGCCGTGTCAAAAGTCTCAGGGCTGAGGAAGACAATGCTGGAGACACTTTTTTCAGTTGGCCCATGGCACGTTTTTATGACATTAAAGATCACAGTTTTGGAAGAGGATTGAGGTAAAGGATGATCACAAGAGATTTAGAGAAGAAATAGAAAAAAAGGGAGAGCCATGTGCTTACTTCAGCTTCTCAACAGTTTTGTTTGTGGCTTTACCCTGACGTCGGAAGCTCAGCGAACCATGACTGAAATCACCATCTTACCTAATTTCTCTCCTAATGGCACTAACATTTTGTCTTTCAATTGTGAACAGTGAAGAACTCAGGATTCCAGAGACCTCTCTGGCTGACTGTTTCTAGACACTAGATTTAACCATGGGGCTTCCAGGTATCCTTTGTACCAGGTCTCAGGTTAGCTGTAGGACAACTTCAAGTGACCCCAAATCCATATAATTGGGATCCTTAGAAGAGTCGTTGAAAGAACGGACTCTTGCAGGTTGTCTTCTGACTCTGAACACACTTCATGGTACATGGGACCCAACACACACACACACACACACACACACACACACACACACACAACAGCATAGATAAAATGTAAAAATTTAAAGTTGAATTTATGGCAATATTCTATGCCTCAGAAATCCCAGGTTTGGATATGTGAACACTAGAAATACATGTGTATGTGGGTCAAGAAATCAGTGTAACTCTATGTTCACTATAGCATCACACATAATAACCCACGAAGGATCACTGATGTATAACTCAGAATAGAGAATTCACAAATAAAAAAAGAATGACAATATAAACCCTATGAGTGAATCTCAATCATGCTGTTGATCAAGGAAGAAAGCTCTTAAGTAATCAATGCATATTTCATTACTTTCATGTTACATTTTAAAGGACATTAATTTAGAAGTAACAATAATGAATATTTCATGTAGGAGAGAGGGTAAGGCACTTAGTTGAGTTCTGAGGAGCTGCTAACACGCTGTCTTGATTTTGAGAGAGAAAAGCAGAACTGTGAACCGTAAGGTTAACTCTAGAACAGAGAAACTGGAAAGGCCACCCCAGGCAAGCCTTTATCATCCCCTGCACTGCTGGAGATCACCCTAAGGATCGTATGATGGGCCCCTTCAGTGAACAGGAAAAATAAGACCACATTTAGGAAGTGAAACCTAGGAGGGTATTCCCAAGAGACACATCTGTACAAAAGAAGTAGAGTGTCCCAAGATGACCTAACTTAGGGGCTACCATGTATGAGCTGCATAGCATTTTCCTCACTCCAACAGAGAGGATTATGGGATGGCAGGCACATGCTCAGTAAGCACGAGGTTATATAGGTCAGTCCAAGAACTACCCAGCTCTTCAGGGAACCCTTCCTTTAGAACCAAAAGCCCCTGGACTGGAAACAAGGCAGCTCTCGAGCCATGTGTTTGCCTGAGAATGACTTTGCTTGTTGGAGTGTGCTCGTCGCATTCAGTTTCAGTAAAGCTGTCTTAGGGTTTCTGTTGCTGTGAGGAGACACCATGACCACAACAACTCCCATAAAGGAGAACATTTAATTGGGGCTGGCTTACAGTTAGTCATCGTCACCAAGGTGGGAAGCATGGTGGCCTGCAGGCAGACATAGAGCTGGAGAGGGGCTGAGAGAGGATGTACATCTGGACCCTCAGGCAGCAGGAAGAGAGAGACACTGGGCTTGGCTTGAGCATCTGAAAACCCAAAGTCTGCCCCCTAGTGACACACTTACTCCAACAAGGCTGCACCTACTCCAGCAAGAACACACTTCCTAATAGTGCCACTGTCTACGAGCCCATGAGGCCATTTTCACCTAAGCTGCCACAATAGCTATGCATTTGTACTGATTTTCTGGGCTTTTGCTCCATGCTTTGAGTCATGAAAGAGCCCTTCAGATCTGTGCAGTTTTCTGTGTGTATGATTGAAAAGCTCTAAAAGTGAAAAAAATTCTACCTTTTGCTAAAATAAGAACAAAAAAATTCACACAATCATCTCTAAAGGTAAAGGATTTTGAATTTGATAAAATTTATTTTAAAATCTCAGAAAATATATGAGAAGGGAACTTACTTAAAATGAGCAATGACAGTTACAAACAATAAACATCATATTTAATAGTGAAGTAGTGAAAAATATGTTTTTTAAGAGCAAATAAGGTAAATCAAAGCAGGTACTTACATTCAGCATTGATTATTCTGGAGATCTCTAACCCGAGTGCTGCATTGGTCATTATTCCAAACAAAACAACAGCAAACAGAAAAACAGAGCATACATTCACAGTAGAATTCTATGAAGGGAAAGGGGTTACTTAAAAAGAAATAGATACGGGGAGTCATATGGAGCAAGGTAATCAAAGCTAGAGACAGTAGAAGAAACTTTAGACCTGAAGGTGTGTGTGTGTGCGTGTTTGTGTGCGTTCATGTTCGTGCATGTGCACTGCACACTGAGGTACGATTTGAATATTATTGGAATCCAAAAGGTAATAGTCATGCAAAATAAGATGCCTCCAGACAGACACATCAGCATGTACTCATAAAGAAGGCCACAGAAATAAACCTAAGCACGCCTTTCTTTTTCTTCTTGCTCTTCATCCAGGGTTTCTCATGGTCTTAGCCCAGCGGAGAATCAGGACACAAGCCTAATTGAGTTCCTAGAGATCAGCCTTTCTGTAGGGAAGATGGCCGTGAAGCATCACGGAGAAGACCTGCACCACAGGTGATCAGACGAGGGAGCAAGAAGGATGGGAAAGGACAAAAGACTACTCACAGATGATGTGCGTGTGTCTGCGGAAACCCCCAGTGCTTCAACGTATCTGGAAATACTTCACTAGAACCAAGTCAGGGTCAGTGAGGCTAATGACTATAAGAATAGCAAAACCGCATTTCTGCATGCCAGCTAGTTAGATCCTCAAAATTTAAAAATTTCTACATACACTAGCATCAAAACATTAAATACCCACAAGGAAGCCACCAAAATACATGTACAACATGTATGCAGATAGTAAATGTGCTGAGAGAACTTAAAACCTAAATGAACGGCCAAGAAGGATGGGAAGCATTTATTTTAAAGTTATCACTCTCCCCAAATAATGACCCAGTTGAGACCAAAAGCAACCACACACACACAATCCGACTGGTGTATGCTTGTATGTATATGGAAGCATACATTACATATTATTATGTAACTTCATTAATAATTCTTAAAACAAATATGGAAATAGAGCTCTAAGAATATCAGAGATATGTTTAAAGGAGAATAAAGTGGGCAAGTTTTCTCTACTAGGTACTGAGTTATTCCAGTCGCAATAATTAAGAGTCTTATTTCGAAGCAAGTATTAATAAATATGTGAAATACAAGTCAATGTGTGAACTATGACCTTTACTAAAAAGGAGCTGGTTTCTGGATGAATGAAAGAAGTGGATCTTTACCCAGTCTCCTATGATATACAAAACTGATTCAAGATTGTAGACATAGATTTGAAAGGTAACAAAGAAACCCTCCGTTTTACACACACACACACACACACACACACACACACACACACACACTGTAATTTAGGAAACTATAGTCAAATGTGGGTGAAACTTCTAACATAAAACAGTGGAAGTATTTATCATAAATAAAAATATTGTTACAGTTGATATTAAACTTGAGACTTTCTGCTCATCAAAAGATAAGAGCTAGAGGGTCAGACAGAGAGTGGATGGATATACAAACATATGTGATTAACCAAACGCCTACAGCCAGAACATACAGAAGCCTGTTGCTAAGGACTAAGATATGAAGTAATACTATAGAAAACTAAGTGTTTCCAAATGGCCAGTAAACAGATGGAAAAGCATGCCAGTGTCCATCAGCCAGGAAAAGGCAAAAGGACACTGTAGAATGTACTACCTACTTACCTGCACAGCCACGGTTAAATACAGTGACAACAATGAACACTGGTAAAGTTACAGAGCTGTAGCGGGCAGGGGAGCAAGCTGGTACACTCATGTTGGAAAATGAAAACAATCCATTTGAAGCTAAGCAGATACACGTTCTACAATCCAGCCAAGAGTGATATACCACTAAACGACCCGGATGGGAAAGCTTACTACAAGGTTTTTTGTAAAAGCTCCAAACTGGAAATAATCTGCATGGCCTTGGAAAAGAGAATGAATCAGCCATAGTAGTCTACCCAATGAATAGCATTCAGTGCTGAAAATGGATGAATAGCTACATGCAACAGAAGGCTCCATCTCCCAGACAGAATCTGGGGCAAAAGAGGGAAAACAAAAACAGCACTGAGCAAAGACAGTTCAGAGAGCTCACAGGTCTCAACAAAAGTGTTTCATGATTCATGTTTGACAGTAAAATTTTAAAGAAAAGTGAGCAAGCTCTTAGAGAGGTCAAAATAAGCAACTCATTTGTGGGAACTAATGAGGAGGGGCCTTCTGTATTGCTGAGTTGGTCTTTTCCAGTTTGAGACAGGGTCTCACTATGTAGCCCAGGCTGGCCTTGAACCCACAGAGATCTGCCTGCCTCTGCTCCCTGAGCACTGGCATTCAAGAGGTGAGCCCCCATCCCTAGATTTGTTCTGGACTTGAGTAAAAATGCTTGGATGGAAGCTGCAGTACGTTTCCTTCATGATGGCTTGGAGCTGTTCGTGGTCTGCTTTGTCCATCTGTCTGTGTGTGTGCTGTGTTCTGACAATGAGAACAGAAGGCTTGTTTTCTCCCACTCCATACCTGGTCTAGCATGAAGTTCAGAGGGTCGTCCGGCTTTTCATAGACTAAGTTTTCAGTGATCTGCTGAGAGAAAGCACACCACACCACACTTGGTTCCAAGAGGTTTGCAGTCAGCTCCTACTGCCCTAGCCATTCTAAAGGCACTCCCATATCCCCAAGAAACAGCTTACTTTCTTTCTTTGGATGAAATCAGGCAAATCAAGATCAAATTTGAAGGGCTAAAAGTTTTATTTAAAGAGCAATGCATCTTTTCGGTTGTTTCCATGATCAAAGAGATGGTGGGAAAGTTGCAAAGCATTTGAGAACTGCGATGTTGCTAGATGACCAGTTAATAAATTGTTTGCTTTAAGCAGTTAAAAAAGAGTTCTTAAAAGGTAGTAAAAGAATGGCACTGGGGATTTACATATAATCATCCAAAATACTTGACTTTAAAACATAAAAATCATGTTTTGTTTTAGTATTAAATGAGGAAGTATATATCAGATTTATGAGATTAATTTCCATACTTTTTACTGTTGTTGAATAACTCAAACTCAAAATGCTGTCACGAAGCAAGCAAGCATCTCATTTGCAGGGAATAACAATCATGTTCATTTCAGGAATAACATATTAAAATATGCTAAATGTATCTGTATTACTCAATTCTGTATTCAATATATATATACTTGAAGTTTTTAATTAAATTAATTAATCAATTGATTTTATAGTGCTGGAAACCTTGTGCATGTGGGGCAAGTATCTTCTCACTGAGCTATATTATATATTCAGCTACTTCATATATATTTTTATTGAACAATATATATATTTGATAATTTGTTTTCTTTAATATCACACTCCATTTATAAGCATTATTTTTTTTAATTTGAAAAATTATAGAATAGACAAAACTTTTTTAAAAATTAAACTTATTTTTAATATGTATATATATATGTATGCATGTGTGTGTACCTTTGTACATGTGTGGAGCTTGCATTAGTGTGTATGTACGTGTGTGCATGTGTGTGTCTGTGTACTTTGGTACATGAGGAGAGCTTGCGTTAGTGTGTATGTATGTGTGTGTATGTGTGTGTACCTTGGTACATGGGAGAGCTTGTATTAGTGTGTATGTATGTGTGTGCATGTCTCTATGTGTATCTTGGTACATGCAGAGAGCTTGTATTCATGTATATGTATGTGTATGCATGTGTGTGTGTGTGTGCATGTGTGTGTATACCCTGATACATGTGGGGAGCTTGTATTTGTGTGTATGTACATGTGTGCATGTGTGTGTGTGTACCTTGACCCATGTGGGGGGGCTTGTATTTGTGTGTATGTGTGTGTACCATGGTCCACGTGGGAGCTTGCATTAGCGTGTATGTACATGTGTGAGTGTGTGTGTTTATATACCTTGGTCCATGCAGGGAGCTTGTATTAGTGTGTATGTATGTGTGTGCATGTGTGTGTATGTACCTTGGTCCAGCCTGGAAGCTTGGAGAACAGCTCTATGGAGTCAGTTCTCTCCTTTGGGTTTTGGGGATAGAACTCTGGCCAGAAAGCTTTGTAGATTATTGATACAAAGTTAAATTATATTGAATATTGTATGCATGCATGCTTCTACCTCTGTTTAAAACATTTCTTATGTACTGATATATATATTTATCATATTACAGTGTACATTTCTACCTCTGATCAAGATACTTATACATTGTTTACATTTGGAGGTCATTGTCCTCATTTACTGCACAGTTGTTTATTGTCTTAGTCTTTAATTTAGATAGGTATTAAGAATTATAGATCAATAGTCATCTATGTTTGTCATACTTATAGTTAGACTAATCAGGCTCTTTAGATACATAGAGATTATATTCTGCATAGATAGATAATCTTCAACCACTTCAAGGATCTGTGGAACATGGCATTTAAATAACTTAGGGTTTTGTTGACATGAGACATGATTGCTCCCGGCAGCACCAATCTATTCTCTAGACAATGTTGAGCACAAAAGACACTCCACTTGGAGCCTGTTTTCTTCTTGCAAAAACTGGCCTTTGGGCAAAGAAGTGCCCATGCCTCGACCACTGACAAGATATAGTATCCAGAAATGGATAAACAGGACTGTCAAATCTTGCCAAGACAGGGTAAGACGGTTTTGAAAAATTTCTTGCCTTTTAAAATGGTCTGTCAGAGCCTGGTCTACAAGAGCTAGTTCCAGGACAGGCTCCAAAACCACAGAGAAACCCTGTCTCGAAAAACCAAAAAAAAAAAAAAATGGTCTGTCAGTTATTCTAGGCCATAGTCAAAGTTGGTTGCTTCAATGTTGCAAAATGAGACTTTGGGTGATTGCTCAGGTAGCTAATTGTTTCTGTCATATATTGCTCACTTTGGAAGCTACTTGCTTGTACTTCCTGCCTGCTCAAGTAATATTATTTCCCTTCTCAGGCCTTTGATAGGGTTGAAGATTAGATAGTCATAGTTACTGTCCTCTTATGATCTAGCCAAGCCATTTCCTAAACAAGACATAGACTCCACTGAATAGAATGTTTATTAAAACATTTAGCATATGTTCCTTGCTTAATATTGTTTATGCTGATTGTAATTCTAATCTTATACTTGATATCTGTGTATATAGTTTTGTATTGGGTTTAGAACTCTCTTACTTAAACAAAAGAGGGAGGTGCTGCGGGAGCTCCTTCTGCTCCTTCAGCCAATAGCCTTTAAGATACCAGCCCACTTGGGCGTGGTCTTGTTTGCTTTAAAAAGCAGCAGTAGCCATGTGTTTGCTCTCTTGCTTCTGGCTCCACTTCCAGCTACTAGGCTCCTTTCCTGATTGCGCAGAGGGTTGTTGTCTGGGATGGTGATCTGTAAATTTTTTTCCTTTAAATAAATACCCATTTTTAAATCATAATTCCAAACTGGTGTGGGATTGTTTTGTGACTTACGCCTTCAGTGGATCAAAAGGCAAGGGCTTTAGTCCACTGAACTATCTTGCCAGCCTCTGGACTCTGCTTTCCTAAATACATTCCCTAGTTTTGTTTAGCAATTACTGGTTCTCTGATTAAAGACAGAAACCTGGCCACTTATACTGTACAAACCAGAGGATATTTTAAGAAGGAAATGTCATAAAGCAGAGCGAATGAAATAGATATTTCAAATCTCTATTTTATATGAGGAATCTGAGAGCCATAGAAACTAAGTAATGTCCTCAACTCATGGATGTGTGACCAACTTAGAATCTGAATGGTGGTGCTCAAAGAGCAAGGTATTTGTTCCTCCCTCTGTCCCAGTGGTTCTCAACCTTCCTAATACTGCGATCCATTAATACAGTTCCTCATGTTGTTCTGAACCCCCAATCACAAAATCATTCTCATTAATACTTCATAACTGTAATTTTGTTACCCTAATGAATCATGATGTAAATATGATTTTCTGATGTAAATATGATGTTTTCTGATGGTCTGAAGTGACCCCTGTGAAAGGGTTGTTTGACCCCCAAAGAGGTTGAGACCCACAGGCTGAGAACCGCTCCTCTATACACTGCTTCAAACTTTACTATTTTGGATGATTTCACAAGAGGCAAACTACTCAAATTTTAACCTGTCTAAACAGTCACTCCAAACACACGCTGTCATAGATGGATATGTGCATTGCTTATCGGATAAAAGAGACATACCTGGTGAACAAAACAATCAAATTACAGCTGCAATAATCTCTCATAGTTCTATACTGTTCAAGAAATCTCTTTAAAGGAAGTTCCAGTTCTAAACCCTGGCATCAGTGAGATTTATGATTCAGGAACTGGAAAAAATTTGTTATTTCTATCATTTCCTTCTGAAGAATGTTGCTCTTAGGTGGTCCTGAGAATGGTCTGCTTTTGAAGATGTGGCTCTAAAGAGCCCTCAAACTTGGTTGTTTTTTTTTTTTCTGATTTTTATCTTATACACTTATTTAAAGCTAAAATGATAATTATTGGCCAAATGCTACCCCAACGACCATCCTATATGGTCTCCAATGCTTTTGATGAACTTAATGTCACGGTATCATTGGCTTGGTATTTCTCATCTACTTTTTTTTTGGTTAAAACACTAATTTCTGAACTAGCCCACACCCAGGAAGAAAGGTTAAGAGTTAAGAGCTTTACCTGGAATATCTGAAGAATGTTGTGCTTTTCCATGTAGCGGAGTGCAACTTGATAAGGGTCTTCAAAAATGATTGGAGGGAACCGCCTCCTGTAAGTTTGGCTCGATCTCTGAGAACTCTTTCTTTGCTCAAATTCTGTATCCTGAAATTAAAATAGTCTCCCAAAGATTTATCTTTTTTAGAAAATAAACTTAAAAGTAATAGCACTTTTTTTTGCTGTCACTATCAGTGGGATCTAGATTTAATGAAATTTAAAGCCAAGAATTAAGATTTAACACCGAGAATTAAGAAAGATAGTAGTTGTGCTACTTTCATGGTGTGTGTGTGTGAGAGAGAGAGGGAGAGAAAGAGAGAGAGAGAGAGAGAGAGAGAGAGAGAGAGAGAGAGAGAAACTAATGACCTTTAAGGGTTCCTTCCAAGAGCATGGATCAAAGGTTATTTACAGAAGCATGGGTAAATTACCAGTGCTTACACCAAGGAGAGAATGTATCTGTCCCAGTAACCATGAACTGCTATGATACTCAGAGCCAGTTCTTTGGCAGAGCCAACTCGTCCTTAAGCACTATAAAGCACCTCAAAACTTGGTTGGAGGATGTCTTATATTCCTCTACTTCAAATACTTTCTCCAACACAAGGATTTCCAGTTAACACATCTCCTTGCTATGGTAGACACCCATCGTGGGAAGTGATTGAGTGACACAGAGTTAGGAGCAGAACCTGAAACCATTGGTTTCCTAAATCCTGGCTCCACCGATCCTTTGTGAGTATCCAGAGGAAAACCAGGAGGCAACATATCTCTTTTGTTTCACACCTTTCCTAAAACCTATGGATAGCACATAAGACATTACATGCGTTTATTCCTCATCTCTGATTTAACCTGCATCTTTCTACCCCCGTGTTCTTGTTCCTAACACCACAGGTCCTGTCCTGTCCTCCAACCTCCCAGGCAGACATCAGATCTCCCTTTCACCTACAGTAGTGACTTCTGTGGTCTGCAATTTGTCTTGGCTGGAGGTATAGTACCCTTTGGTGCTGATGGACGGCAATTTTTCATACGGGGACTGGGAATTGCTGGTGAATTCAGTATCAGGTAGGTTGTAAGCTTGGATAGTGGTTGCACTTTCTGTTTCCTCGCCAGTTGAGAGCTTGGATCTGATGTCTGTTTGGTTATCTTCAAATTTGCAAGGCTGTACTTTGAAGTCAGCTTCTTTGATCTCTTTGTTGTCACCAATGTCAGATAATGCGCGGTTCTCAGCCTGGGCAAGTGTTTTGTAGTATGAGCGGTGGTCAGCCTGTTTTTCTGTTTCGTGGCTAATTTGGGTGTTGTCCTCACTAAACCTGTGTTGATCAGTGTCATCTTCATCCAGGAAATCATCTAGGTTGTAGACTTGGGGTTGACTCTTTCCTGAGGTCTTATAGTCATCTTGGTCTGGTGAAGTCTGCTCATCATACTCCAAAGGTCCTTGGTCAGTCTTCTCAGAAGCTTTCCCACCAGAGGGCAACGGCACTCGGTCATCTATCTTCTCAGAGGCTTTTCCCTCAAGCAAACTGGGCGATTGCTGATTAGAGGGCTCAGAAGTTCTTCTGTCAGCCTGGACAGATGATCTGCGGTCAGCCTGCTGAGATGTTCTTCTGTGCTCAGTCAACTGAGAAGCCTCTTCAGGAGTTCTTTGGTCAGTCTGTCCAACCCCAGCATGTTCAGATCCATTGTCTGTGTTTTCATGGTTCAAGGATCCATCTGGAGCCTCTTGTGGAGGCTTATCCATTTTCTGCTGCACCTCTGACTGACCTTGGTTGCCAGGCACTGTGGGTGGGGCCTGAGTTTAGTTGTCTAGGCAACCTTCCATGAACTTGTGATTCCACTGGGCTTTGTTCTGCCTCTGCTGAGGCTGCTCAGAGTAGGTAGGTGGCTTTCCTGCTGACTGAACAACCATCACTATCAAAAGGAAAACTACCGCCCATGGGTAACTGCGATGTGAGCAAGAGATGTCTCCTGAGAAGAGGTGAAGCCCATAGACAGGCAATCTCGCTCCATCATTGTCTAGTTGGTTTTTTTAAACTCTTACTCTTTTGGCTCTTCATTCTTTGAAGAGCTGTCACCTAGCTCCCAAATAGATCACAGGGGTCTTATTCTTACTTACAAATGTGCAGCCTTAGCTTGGCTTATTTCTAGCCAGCTTTTCTTAAATTATTCCGTCTACCTTTTTACTCTGGGCTTTTTTCTTTCCTTATTTCTGTATATTTTTAAATTGATTTTATTGAGCTGTACATTTTTCTCTGCTCCCCTCCCTTTCTCTCCCCTCCACTTCAACCCTCTCCCATGGTCCCCACGCTCCCAATTTACTCAGGAGATCTTGTCTTTTTCTACTTCCCATGTTGATTAGATTCATGGATGTCTCTCTTGGGGTTCTCACTGTTGTCTAGGTTCTCTGGGATTGTGAATTGTAGGCTGGTTTTCTTTGCTTTATGTCTAAAAGCCACTTATGAATGAGTACATATGATATTTGTTTTTCTGGATCTGGGTTACCTCACTTAATATGATGTTTTCTAGATCTATCCATTTGCCTGCAAATTTCAAGATGGCATTATTTTTTTCTGCTG
>JABTXL010019314.1:3839615-3867638 GCA_025134845.1 Neodon shergylaensis
TTGAGCACATATCCTTATGGTATGATTGAGCATTCTTTGGATATATACCCAAACATGATCTTGCTGGGTCTTGAGGAAGGTTGTTTCCTAATTTTCTGAGAAATCACCACATTGACACCCAAAGGGGCTGTACCAGCTTGCATTCCCACCAGCAATGCAGAAGTGTTCTCTTTATCCCACAACCTCTCCAGCATAAGCTGTCATCAGTGTTTTTGATCTTGGCCATTTTTACAGTTGTAAGATGGAATCTCAGAGTTGATTTTTATTTCTCTGTTGGCTAGGGATGTTGAGCATTTCCTTAAGTGTCTTTCAGCTATTTTAGATTCCTTTGTTAAGAGTTCTCTGTTTAGGTCTGTATTCCACCTTTTTTATTGGATTATTTGTTCTTTTGATGGCCAATTTCTTGAGTTCTTTGTATATTTTGGAGATCATTCCTCTGTCTGATATGGGGTTGGTGAAGATGTTTTTTCATTCTGTAGGCTGCCATTTTGTCTTGTTGACTGTATTCTTTGTTTTACAATGCTTTTCAGTTTCAGGAGGTCCTGAATTGTTTCTCTCAGTGACTTCTGTATATCTTACTTTTACTATTACGCTGTGACTGACTGTGTGACTGGGTGTCAGGGCCCTAATGTCCTCCTCTTCTTTTCTCGCACCTCAACTCTGCTGTTCCCTGATTTTTGCTCCATTTATTATCTCTACCCGACAGCCCTGCCTATCCTTCCTCCTGCCTAGCTATTGGCTGTTCAGCTCTTTATTAGACCAATCAGGTATTTTAGGCAGGCAAAGTAATGCAGCTTCACAGAGTTAAACAAATGCAACATAAAAGAATGCAACACATCTTTGCATCATTGAACAAATTTTCCACAGCATAAACAAATGTAACACACCTTTAACTATTATTCTACAACAGCCTAGCAATGGGGTCTTATGGTTTTTACTAGTGCCTAGAGCTATTCTTCTTTTTGTATTTTCTTTATTTGTTTTTTTCAGGCAGGTTCAGGCAGTTTGGGGCCTAGGTACCATTCTCAGGATCCACACTTATAACCAACACCTCTCCCTAAATACCATGAGGGGCTCACACCTGAGAGGGTATTGAAATCCCCAGCTGCTTTTGTAAAATCGCCATTTCCCCCTTCAGATCTGTTAAGATTATTTCATGTTTTGAAGTCAGCAGAACTCCATAAAACAAATGTGTTTACAATTCCTCTACCTTTGTGTTTAGTTGACCATTTTATCAGTATATAAAATACTTGTCTATTGTAACAGTTTATAAAACAGTTTATTTTATCTGATATTAACATAGCAAGCAAGCTCTCCTTGGTCACTGTGTGTGTGGTCTTTTCACACACCTTCACTTTCAACACATTCGTAGTATCAGAACCAAAAAGAATCTCTGGTAGAGACAGTTGTATCATTTTTTTTTCTAAAATCCATTCTGACAAACTATTTCTTCTATTTGAAGTGTTTAAGTCCATTTATATTTAAATTGATCATGGAAGAGGAAGGACTTCTGCCATTTTGTGATCAATCTACTTTCTATCGTCAGAGTCTCAGTTGCTCTATTACTGTCTTCCTTTATGTTTGCTTTTTCTTCTGTTAGTCTTTTTGTAAATGTAAGTATTGTTTTTAACTCATGGAAACTGAACAATCAACTACTGAACCACACCTGGGTCAAGGAAGGAATTAAGAAAGAAATTAAAGTCTTCCTTGAATTTAATGAAAATAAAGAGACAACATACTCAAACCTATGAGACACGATGAAAGCAGTGCTAAGAGGAACGTTCATAGCATTAAGTGCCCACTTTAAAAAAAAACGGAGAAAGCATACATTGGGGACTTAACAGCACACCTGAAAGTTCTAGAAAAAAAAGAAGCAGCCATGCCCAGGAGGAGTAGAAGACTGGAAATAATCAAACTGAGGGCGGAAATCAACAAAATAGAAACACAGAAAACAGTCCAAAGAATCAATGAAACAAAAAGTTGGTTCTTGGAGAAAATCAACAAGATCGACAAACACCTATCCAAACTAATTAAACGACAGAGAGAGAACACGCAAATAAATAAGATCAGAAATGAAAAGGGGGACATAACCACAGACACAGAGGAAATTCAGAGAATCATTAGATCTTACTACAAAAGCCTGTATGCCACAAAACTGGAAAATACAAAAGAAATGGACATTTTTTTAGATAAGTACCATATACCAAAGCTAAACCAAGACCAGGTGAACGATCTAAATAGACCTGTTAGTCGCGAAAAATTAGAAACTGTTATCAAAAATCTCCCTTCCAAAAAAAGCCCAGGACCAGATGGCTTCAATGCAGAATTCTACCAGAACTTCCAAGAAGAGCTAATACCTATACTCCTTAAAGTATTTCACAATATAGAAACAGAAGAGTCATTGCCAAATTCCTTTTACGAAGCTACAGTTACCCTGATACCAAAACCACACAAAGACCCAACCAAGAAAGAGAATTACAGGCCTATCTCACTCATGAATATCGACGCAAAAATTCTCAATAAAATACTGGCAAACCGAATCCAAGAACACATTAGAAAAATTATTCATTATGATCAAGTAGGCTTCATCCCAGAGATGCAGGGCTGGTTCAACATACGCAAATCTATCAATGTAATCCACCATATAAATAAACTGAAAGAAAAAACCATATGATCATTTCATTAGATGCTGAAAAAGCATTCGACAAAATTCAACACCCCTTTATGATAAAGGTCTTGGAGAGATAGGGATACAAGGGTCATACCTAAATATAATAAAAGCTATTTACAGCAAGCCGACAGCTATCATTAAATTAAACCGAGAAAAACTCAAAGCCATCCCACTAAAATCAGGAACACGACAAGGATGTCCACTCTCTCCATACCTCTTCAATATAGTACTTGAAGTTCTAGCAATAGCAATAAGACAACATAAGGGGATCAAGGGGATTCGTATTAGAAAGGAAGAAGTTAAGCTGTCGTTATTTGCAGATGATATGATAGTGTACATAAGCGACCCCAAAAACTCTACCAAAGAACTCCTACAGCTGATAAACACCTTTAGTAATGTGGCAGGATACAAGATCAACTCCAAAAAATCAGTTGCCTTCCTATACACTAAGGATAAAGAAACAGAGAGGGAAATCAGAGAAGCATCACCTTTCACGATCGCCACAAAGAGCATAAAATATCTTGGGGTAACCCTGACCAAGAAGTGAAAGATCTATATGACAAGAACTTTAAGTCTTTGAAGAAAGAAATAGAAGAGGACACCAGAAAATGGAAGGATCTCCCTTGCTCTTGGATTGGGAGGATCAACATAGTAAAAATGGCAATTCTACCAAAAGCAATCTATAGATTCAATGCAATCCCCATCAAAATCCCATCAAAATTCTTCACAGATCTGGAGAAGACAATAATCAACTTTATATGGAAAAACAAAAAACCCAGGATAGCCAAAACAATCTTATACAATAAAGGAATGTCTGGAGGCATTACCATCCCTGACTTCAAACTCTAGTACAGAGCTACAGTATTGAAAACAGCTTGGTATTGGCATAAAAACAGAGAAGTCGACGAATGGAATCGAATAGAAGACCCTGACTTTAACCCACACCTATGAGCACCTGATTTTCGATAAAGGAGCTAAAAGTATACAATGGAAAAAAGAGAGCATCTTCAACAAATTGTGCTGGCAAAACTGGATGTCAATCTGTAGAAGAATGAAAATAGATCCATATCTATCACCATGCACAAAATTCAAGTCCAAGTGGATTAAAGACCTCAATATCAGTCCGAACACACTGAACCTGACAGAAGAGAAAGTGGGAAGTACTCTACAACACGTGGGCACAGGAGACCACTTCCTATGTATAACCCCAGCAGCACAGACAGTAAGGGCCTCATTGAATAAATGGGACCTCCTGAGACTGAGAAGCTTCTGTAAAGCAAAGGACACTGTCACTAAGACAGAAAGGCAACCCACTGACTGGGAGAAGATGTTCAACAACCCCGCAACAGACAAAGGTCTGATCTCCAAAATATATAAAGAACTCAAGAAACTAGACCGTAAAAGGCTAATCAACCCAATTATAAAATGGGGCACTGAGCTGAACAGAGATCTCTCAACAGAAGAAGTTCAAATGGCCAAAAGACACCTAAGGTCATGCTCAACTTCCTTAGCGATCAGGGAAATGCAAATCAAGACAACTTTAAGATACCATCTTACACCTGTCAGAATGGCTAAAATCAAAAACACCAATGATAGCCTTTGCTGGAGAGGTTGTGGAGAAAGGGGTACACTCATCCATTGCTGGTGGGAATGCAATCTTGTGCAACCACTTTGGACAGCAGCGTGGAGGTTTCTCAGGAAATTCGGGATCAACTTACCCATGGACCCAGCAATACCACTCTTGGGAATATACCCAAGAGAGGCCTTATCATACAACAAAAGTATATGCTCTACTATGTTCATAGCAGCATTGTTTGTAATAGCCAGAACCTGGAAACAACCTAGATGCCCTTCAATTGAAGAATGGATGAAGAAAGTATGGAATATATACATATTAGAGTACTACTCAGCAGTAAAAAACAAGGACTTCTTGAAGTTTGCAGGCAAATGGATGCAAATAGAAAACACTATCCTGAGTGAGGTAAGCCAGACCCAAAAAGAGGAACATGGGATGTACTCACTCATATTTGGTTTCTAAACATAAATAAAGGACATTGAGCCTATAATTTGGCTTCTTAGAGAAGCTAAATAAGAAGGAGAACCCAAAGAAAAACATATAGGCATCCCCCTGAATATTAACCTTCATCAGGCGATGAAAGGAGACAGAGACCCACATTGGAGCACTGGACTGAAATCTCAAGGTCCAAATCAGGAGCAGAAGGAGAGAGAGCAGGAGCAAGGAACTCAGGACCGCGAGGGATACACCCACACACTGAGACAATGGGGATGTTCTATCGGGAACTCACCAAGTCCAGCTGGCCTGGGTCTGAAAAAGCCTGGGATAAAACCGGACTCGCTGAACATAGTGGACAATGAGGACTACTGAGACCTCAAGAACAATGGCAATGGGTTTTTGATCCTACTGCACGTATTGGCTTTGTGGGAGCCTAGGCAGTTTGGATGATCACCTTACTAGACCTGGAAGGAGGTGGGTGGTCCTTGGACTTCCCACAGGGCAGGGAACCCTGATTGCTCTTTGGGCTGAAGAGGGAGGGGGACTTGATTGGGGGAGGGGGAGGGAAAGGAGAGGTGGCGGTGGGGAAGAGACAGAAATCTTTAATTAATAAATAAAAAAAGTATTGTTTTTAGTGGTTATCGGGGATTGTAATGAACTTTTAAATTCATGCCACCTATTAAGTCTGTTCGTAAGCTATTTTACAGCTATTAATATGCACAGGTTGAGTCACTCCTGCATTCCTGGAGTGAACCCAAGTAGGTCACACCACACCATCATCTAAATGCGTCCTTGAGATGTGAAAGTACACTTTGGAGAATTTTTCCACTAAATTCATTAGGGAAATTTGTTTGAGAATTGTTGTTTTCCATTGTGTCCTAATATGTTTTTTGGTACCAAGACAGTTAAAGTTAGTTTGAAAGTTTTTATTCCATTTTTAATGGGAAAGTTTGAGTAGCATTGGTGGTAGCACTTTATTTTTATCAGTATATTTTAATTGAAATTTTTTTATACAATATATTCTGATTATAGTTTCCCCTCCTCCCAGATCCTCCCCACCACCCAACTATATCTTCCTTCCTTTCTTTCTTTCTTTCTTTCTTTCTTTCTTTCTTTCTTTCTTTCTCCCTTTCTCTCTCTTTTTTTTAAAGAAAATAAACAGGCAAACAAGCAAACACAACCCCAAACAAACAAGATTTAAAAAAAAAACACAAGAAACACACATACTTAAACACATGTATGTTGTAGGAGGGCCTGCTTGTTCGTCCCGGCCACCCGGCTAGCTTAGCCCCGAAATAATAACACAGAAATTGTATTAATTAAATCACTGCTTGGCCCATTATCTCTAGCCTCTTATTGGCTAACTACCCCCTCTTGATTTAACCCATTTCTATTAATCTGTATATCTCCACATGGCAGTGGCTTACGGGAAATATTCTGCATGTCTGACTCTGGTGGCTCCATGATGGCTTTCCCTGACTCTGCTTTCTTCCTCCCAAAATTCAGTTCTGTCTTCTCTGTCTACCTAATTTCCGCCCTATCAACTAGGCCAAGGCAGTTTCTTTATTCATTAGCTAATGAAAGCAACACACAAACAGAAGGAACTCCTATATCACATGTACACACGTACAAACACACAACTCAACACAGTACACACACACACAATAAACACACAAGACTAGAAATCATCCAGTGAGACAAAAATTGTCCAAGCAAAGCCATACAAAACAAAAGGTCTGCAAGAATACCACTGAGTTTGTTTTATGTTAACCATCCACTTCTGGCCATGGGATTAATAGACTAGCGAGACTCCATTGAAGAAAACTAAATTTTCCTTTGTAAGCAGATGTCAAGATGGGAGCTCATGTCCACTTCCTCGTCTCAGCACTGGGACACCATCTGGCTGAAACCTGGGCAGGTTCTGTGCTTGCTGCCACCATTTCAGTGAGTTCATGTATTTTTAGCACATTCTTGAAGATTTGATATAGTATTGTGGTAGATTCATCTGGTCCTAGGTTTCTTTAAGATGGGAGACTATTAGTCCTTTAATCATGTTACTTGTTGGGGATCTGTTGAAGTTGCTTTATACTCTTAGTTTTAAAATGTTATTCATTCAGTTTTTAAGTGTGTGAGTGTTTTAGGCACATATGTTTGTGCACTACTTACATGCCTAGTGTCCATGGAAGTCAGAAAAGGACACTGGCTCCCTTGGAATGGGAGTTGCAGACAGCTGTGAATCACCGAGTGGGTACTTGGATTGAACTCAGGTCCTCTAGAGTAGCAAGTGTGTCTAACTGCTGAGCCGTCTCTCCAGCTCTCTTATGTTTTAAGACAATATTTTTATTTTACACATATGGGTCTTTTGCTTGCATGTGTATATGTAATATACGCATGTATGCAGTGCCCACAGAGGCAGGAAGAGGGGGTCAGTCCCATGGAAATGTGATTACAGATGGCTATGAGCCACCACGTTGGTGCTAGGAACTGAACCCAACTTCTCTGTAAGAGCAGCAAGTGCTCTTAACCACTGAGCCATCTCTTTAGCCCTATGGTATAGTCTAATTCTAAAGTTTCTTCATTGATTCTGAGTGTGACCTATCTGAGTATGAGAGTTAAGTCAACCACTGATACTGTCTCGGTAGCTACATTTCCTGAATATCTATTTATGGTTGTTATATTTTCTTTTTTGTATTTAATTTTTAAAATTATTTTATTATCATTTATTTATTTATTTATTTTGGGTTTTTGAGACAGGATTTCTCTGTAGCTTTTGAGCCTGTTCTGGAACTAGCTCTTGTAGACCAGGCTGGCCTTGAACTCACAGAGATCCACCTGTCTCTGCCTCCCGAGTGCTGGGATTAAAGGTGTGTACCACCACTGCCTGGCTGTATTCAATTTTTTTAAAAAAGAAAACAAACTATCTTTTTCATTATACAAACCAATCCCAGCTCCCACTTCCTTCCTTCCTCCCATTCCCTCTACATATACCCCCATCCCACCCCCATCCACTCTTCTAAGAGGGTAAGGCACATTGCTTTGCAGAAGGTCAAAGGCCCTCCCTACTGTATTTAGGTTGAGCAAGGTATCCATCCAAAGAGAATGGATTCCAAAAAGCCAGTACAAGCAGTAGAGATAAATTCTGGTGCCACTGCCAGAGACCCTGCAGTGTGCCCCAGCCATGCCCCTGTCAACCACCTTCAGAGGGACTAGTTTGGATCTATGCTTGTTCCTTCCTAGTCTGGCTGGAGTTGGTGAGCTCTGATTAGCTTAGGTAAGCTGTTTCAGTGGGTGAGCCCATCATGGTCTTGCCCTCTTTGCTCATATTCTCATTCCTCCCACTCTTCAACTGGACTTTGGGAGCTCAGTCCAGTGCTCCAACACGGGTCTTTGCCTCTGCCTCCATCAATTGCTGGATGAATGTTCTATAGTGATATTTAAGATATTCATCAGTCTGACTACAGGGCAAGGCCAGTTCGGGCACCCTCTCTTCTATTGCTTAGGGTCTTAGCTGGGGTCATTTTTTTTTTGTGGATTCCTGGGAACTTTTCTAGTGCCAAGTTTCTTGCTAACCCTACAATGGCTCCCTCAGTCAGGATATCTCTTTCCTTGCTCTCATCTCTGTCCTTCTATCTCAACTATCCCATTCCCCCAAGTTCTCCTCCCCTGCCTCTCTTTTCCTTCACTTCCCTTTCCACCCTCCCTTCTCCCCTCCACCCTTATATTTCCAATTTTGTCAGGTGATCTTGTTTATTTAGACTTTTTAGGTGGATCTATTTATGTGTCTCTTAGGGTTCACCTTGTTACTTAGCTTCTCTAAGATCATGAACTTTTGTTTATGGTTAGAATCCATTTATGAGTGAGTACATACCATATTCATCTTTTTGGGTCTGGGTTACCTCACTTAGGATGGTGTTTTCTAGTTCCATCCATTTGTATGTAAACAAGATGTCATTTTTTTTTATCGCTGAGTAGTACTCTAATGAGTAAATGTGCTACATCTTCTTTATCCTTTCTTCTGTTGAAGAGCATCAAGATTGTTAGATTGTTTCCAGGTTCTGGCTAGGACAAATAATGCTGCTGTGTGGAGCTGCAGTGTGGGTGTCACGTAGTCCACTGGAGTTCTCAGACTCCGAAGAAAAGAATGGTGGTCCCAGGGCTTGATCCTCCAGCTGACTCTAGGCACTCATAACTATCCAAGATTTTTCTCAATTGATGAGCTACAGCCTCTAGCAGGGTTATGTCACCCTCTGTATCTCACAGTCTGTGAGCCAGCTTCCTGGCACTTTCGAGCTGTCCCAAACTCTTCCTTCCTATGATCAGTCCCCGCCCCTTTTGGTTGCTCAGTTTCAGGCAACAGATTCTCTGTCAAGACAGTTCCTGCCCTCCAAGTCATACAGAGAAACAAAATGGGCTTTCTGTCCACTGTAAACCAAACCGTTGGAGCAGTCACTGTGGTAGTTTGAAAGAAAATGGCCCGAAGGGTGTGGCACCATTAGGAGGTGCAGCCTTGTTGGAGTAGGTATGGCCGTGTTGGAAAAGTATTTCACTGTAGAGGTAGGCGTGAGGTCTCATATATGCTCAAGCCATGCCCAGTGAGCCAGTTCACTTTCTGTTGCCTGTGTGAGATGTAGAACTATCAGCTTCCTCCCCAGCACCATTGGTTTTCTCCATGTCACCATGTCCCACCATCATAATGGACTGAACCTCTGAGCTGTAAGCCACCCAATTTATTACATTAAATGTTTTTCCTTTCTAAGAGTTGTTTTGGTCATGGTGTCTCTTCACAGCAATAGGAACCCTAACTAAGACAGTCACAATGAACTTGAAGCTAGTGCAGGCTGTGGATTTGTCCTGAGTCTCTTCCCTATAATGGGGTTCCCTTTCATAGGGGTCTTCCGATCCCCTCTGCCTGATGGGGCATATTGTTTGAGCTGTTTCCCTCTCTCACCTCTCATCCACCTTCCACTCAGGGTTTGAAGTGTCCTATCCTTGTCTTTGTGACTCCCTGAAGCTCACCCTGTCCTGGGATTAGCAGTTTCTGTTCCGCCATTTTACCTGGAGGACGTGACCTCCCACACAGCCTTGACAGCTGCCATCACCCAGACGAAGCAGAGAACAGTTGGAGAGTCTCATACACTCAGCCTTGGTGGTGAAGAGTGCCACGCCTCACTCAGGTTACACAGCGCTTGCCACCGGGAACAGTAGCACGAGGGGCTGTGTGGACGGAAGGTTTTGTCATCTGCAAATGTGAGTTACCTCCCTGCCCCCAGCTCTCGCCCACTTTCGGTTCTCATGAGATATTATTGGCTTGTCAAGCCATGTGGGCTGTCAATGCAGTGATCCTGTTAGGTGGAGAGCCAGGAACCCCTGGGACCTGAGCTGCTCTTGTGTGACTGCATGGCATATCTGGTAGGAAGAGGAGCTCATGGACCTCTGCTGACATCGCTTGAACACTGAGGTCCGCCCCACGGGTTTCTTCTGTACTCTGTTTGCTCAGGTGTGGACACGGATCTGTCCCTTGCTCCATGGCCGAACTTGCTTACTGCTTCTAATTCCTTATAATTTTTTAAAATACACCTTTATATTATGTGAAAATAGAGATATATTTCATTATTTATTTCCCTCCTCTCTTTAAACACTGTTCTTCACTGTGTATACTCTTTGTACACAGAGCAGTTGCCTAAGGACATTTTCAGACAAGTATTATGTGTTCCAGCATATTCCCCACAAACACTCCTACCATCTCCTTTCTTACTCTCCTGGTGCTCTCCTTTGTCCCATAGACAGTTTCATATACTGTTGGGAAAAGTGCAGCCTAGCTTCAGACCAGGGCATGAGTGCTGGTCCAATGGGTCTCTAGGTGAGGCAAGGCCCCCAGGAAGAGTCCAGTGGACTTTGGGACAATGCAGCATACTGCAGAGACCACACAGCCTGTACACTTTCTCTTCTCTCTTAATGTCGTTGATTCTCTTGGTGGTTTCAGTGTCATTTTGTCAATTATGCATGGGACAGAAGTGATCATTTCTGGAAACCCCATTTTTTCTCGAATATCTTCCCCTGAAATTCTTTGGGAGCTGATGCTTCTCTGGTTTCTTGTCTGCGGATGGCAGGTGTCACTTCAGCTGTTCTAATTCAGTGCTGACAGGATTGGAGGCAGGTCACCCCTAGTCTGTAAGTATGTTTTGAGTGATATTGCTCTTGAAGATGTGTGCCTATGTTTATCACATTTAGTTTTGTAAAGACAGGATGTACCTGGCTTGGTTACTGGCCAAGCTAGCAGAATGATAAGTGTTTTGGCTTAAAGATGTTTTGACGTAAAGGTTGGGAAAACTGGACTTGACATATTTGTTTTTGCCGGAGGTTAATGTTGGAGATGGGAAAAGCTTGTTTGCTAGTATAGAAAAAACATGCTTGTTTTTAATGTATAAACAAAGACAGCTGGGCTATATGGGGCTGGCCACGTGCATGAAACTCATCTGCTGTTTGGACAATTCATTTCTTCATACCAATGCACCGTTCTTGTCTTAGGACCCAAACCCAGACTGCAGCAGGACCACAGCAATATCCATTTTCATGTCATATATGAGCACACATTTTTATGTATATAACATCTAGGGAACACAAATGAGAGAAAATAGATAATACTCGTCTTTCCGAGACTGGCTTAATTCTCCAGTTTCATCCATTTTCTTGCAAACAACACAACTTTGTTCTTCATGGCTGAAGAAGTCAGTCCATTGTGCATGTAGATCATGTTTTCCTTATCTATGCACCTGTTGATGGGCACCTAGGCTGGTCTATGTCCTAGTGGTTGTGACTAGTGACGTGATCAGTGTTGATGTGCAAGGGTCTCTGGGAGATGCTGACCTAGAGGTCAGTGAGCGGGCATCCAGGAGAAGTCTGGGGTAGTGTGGAATATCTATGTAGTTTTTGAGAAACCTTTATACTTATTGCCATAGTAGCTGGATGAGTTTATATTCCTGGAAGCACTGTGTGTTTCCTTTAACCCACATCATTGCCAACATCTGCTATTTTCTTAATGACTGACATTCTAATTGGAATGGAATCTCAGGGCAGTCTTTTTAATTTTTAATTAGAAATTTTATTATGATTCTAAATTAAAATATAATTATATCTTTCCCCCCTCCCCTTCTCTCCCTCCATCTCCTTCCATGTACCCTGACTCACTCCCTCTCAAATTTATGGGCTCTTTTTTTCCTGATTTGTCATTGTAACTTTAGTGTGTAAATGCATAAATATTTAAATGCAGCCCTTCTGAGGCATTTAGTGTTGCTTGTGTGTATTTGACTTCAGGGCTGAGAACTTGGAATTGGATACCCAATTAGGGGTCTCATCCCCGGGGGCAACTAATTTCCCCCCTTTTAGCAGTCTTTGGTTGCCTATAGTTCATTGTGTAGGAGTGAGGCCCAATCAGATTTCTCCTTTCTCCAATAGCATCTCTAGTAATGTCACAGTTCAGGTCCTGTTTAGGCATCTATGCTGTTGAAGCATCACGGGAGTAGCTTCCCCTCCATTTCTAGGAGACATTGTCTCACAGATTTTCCGACCCTCTGGCTCTTCCAGTCTTTCTACACCCACTTTTGTGATGTTCCCTGAGCCTTAAATTAATAATGATGTTTTAGATATATCCACTGGGTCTGGGCAGTCCCCTATCAGATGGCTTCTACATTTTTATCAGTTGTGGACCTCTGTAATGATCTCCATCCTCTGCAAAGAGAAGCTTCTTTGATGGGGGATGAGAACTATTCTGATCTGTGGGTGTGAGGGTATTGGAATGCAGTTAGGAACTATGCTGGTTTAGCAAAGTGGTGACAGTAGCTTCTCCTGTAAGACTCATGCTCCATTAGCCCTGAGAATTAGGTCTGTTTCTAGTACCTGGCATGATTTTCTTCCTGTTCAGTGAGCTTTAAGTACAATTGGACATCTGTTGGTTACAATCAAGATATCAGGGCTACTGTTGCACCTTATGGGATGTCTTTCTTAGTTTATTGTTGTAGCTCCCAGACATCATTGCTGGGTAGGGCTATTGCTTGCTGCCTGCTCTTGCCAGCATGTACCCAACTTCTGGTACTCTGACGCTAGTCACGAAGGAGGAGGTGCTCAGATCAAATCTAGCTTGAATCCTCCAATATGCAATTGAGTCTTACCTTTGAACAAGAAAATAGTTTAAATCGCTTGGACTCCTCTGACCAATAACTTCAAAGGAGGTTTCTCATGCCTGGGTCTGGGGTTGAGCCATTATTTTCCGAGTGACTTATGCTGATATTTTAAGTGTCTTCCCCTCTAATAGTTTAAGAGCTTCAGGATCTATTTGATATTTTTGATATTTATTATCGTGCCTATATCTAGTTTTCCCAGCTTCCCTTGTGGAAGTGGCTGTCTTCTTCTAATGTATGGTTTGACATCTTTTTCAAAGATTGGGTCGTACTTTGCATTGGTCTGTATCTCCTCTGCTCTGTTGACTATGTGTTAAAAGTATGTGACTATGTATTGTTTGCAACAGAAGCTGCCTTTTTGTGGCTATGGCCGTGTGATCTGACTTGAAATCAGGCAGGCATTGAAGTCTAGTATTTCTTCCCTCAGCATCGACGTCTTTGCCTTCCCTCTTTTCCCATTTTTTTTGTGCCTCTGACCACAACACCATCTTTGCTCCCCCTCCTCCTAATTTTAGCCTTTTGAATGTCATCTTTTTGTGTGACCAATCTAATTAAAATTTGTCAATTTTGTTTTCCTTTCAAAAGAGCCAATTTAATGTTCTTTTCTAATTTTATATTCTAGTTTATAATTTTTCTGATCCTTATGACTTACTATTTATTCCTACTGTATTGTGTATGTGAAGTTCTTTTTTCTTTATGTAATCTTACAGAAGACTATATAAATTTAGGTTATCAGTTAGGATTTGGGTTGGTCAACTATATCTTTCCTGCTGAACATTGCTCTTCTGAACCCTTCATTTGGGTTCATTCTGTTTACATTAGATTCATCTCTAAGTATTTTCCATTATACTTAGTATAAACCCATTACCATTTTTAATAAATCATTGTTTTTTTTGGAATACGTAATTCAACTTTCACAAATTTGTGAATTCCCTGATTTTTTCCTATTATTGATTCCTAATTTAATTTCACTGCAGGTTATGAATATACTTTGTACAATTAGAACACTGTGATGGTATTTTACTTAAATGAATACTAAGCTATCAACATTTCAACAAGTAATCAGTGCATTAAAATAATTATTGAGATATTCTACACTTCTATGAAGTGCTCACAATCTGTTGGGTGATTTTCTTTATGGGACCTCTCAGTTCAGATAAGTCACATCTCTAGAGTTGAAGCCAAATAATGGCAAGTGTCTGCTTTATGGGACATAGTCCTTTAGAACCTACTGAAGTTTGTTTTATATAGGTCAAGCATATAGTACATCTTGGAAAATGTTCATATGCATTTAAAATATATATTTTGTTATGACTCTGAATCATGTATACAAGGAGGATTTCCTATAAGCATTACATTTTTAAAAAATATAGAATGTTATGTCTTCACAATATTTTGTCCTTCTTCACCTCCTCACTGTTTTCAGATGTGAAGAGAAGATGTCTCTGGTGGTGGCTCTTCTGCTCTGGTGGGACTGCTGATCCCGAACTGATGAGTGACTTGGTGGCCGTAAGCAGTTATTACCCCAGTGGCCTGGATGAAGGCATGATATTAGCAAGTCTTTATTACTGCTAGTGGCTACTACCCCACCACCTGATTGAGTGAAGGGCTTTCTGTGGACCCAACCCTTCCACATTTCCTAACATTGAGAAGAAGCTTCCATTTCTTAATCTTGAGAAACAACCAATTTCCCATTAAACACATTCATTCAGCACACAAAAATCAGTAGCCAGTGGTCTGAAATAGAAGACAGGAAAGCAATCTTATTTATAATAGCTGCTAAAAGAAGTGAAAAAAATCTTTCTGGGGAAGACCATAAAACACTGATGAAGAAAATATACACACATAAAATAGAAAGATGTGTTCAGAGAGAAATCATATTAAAAATATCCGTACAACACAAAACAATCAACACAGTCAATTCTTATCAAAATATCAAGGGCATTCTTCATAGCAGTAGAAACAATCCTAGACTTTGTGTGGAAATATAGTTCCCTTTTCTCCACCTCTTTCCCTACAATTAATCTTAGGCAAAAAAGAGCAAGGGAGGGGGCATTGGAGTACTTGGTTTTTAATAGACTGTAAAGTTGTGTTGACCAAGACGGCATGGTCTCACAATCAAAGCATACACACAGACCAACAGAACAGAAAACGAAGAAGTAAACCCACACATCTGTAGTCAAGTGGTTATCTTTGCTCTTTATTCATAGACAGTTTAACTCTGGTGGTCAGGCTGGTCTCTTATAAACAATCAGTTTTGGGACACTAGGCGACAGGTGTGAACTGCCACACTCGGCCTTAGTGATTTTTTTTTTTAAAAAACAAAGGTCCTAAGGGAATTGTGGGATTGGATAGCCGCATGCAAAAGTGTGAGAGCTGGCCCGTATCTCTTAATAGTTACAAAGTCACTCTAAACATGGAGTAAAGATTTAAAAGCATGGTCCCAAATTATGAAACTACTAGAAAAAAAATCTAGGAAAATGCTTTAGTATATTGGGATGGCAAAGATATTTTTGGTAAGACCCAAAAAGCATGTATAAGAAAAGTACACAGAGAAATGTGATTACACCCGGACTGCATAACAAAGGAAACAGAGTAGAGCACAGCCCAGAGACCAGGAGGAAGTATTTGTAAACTGTATCTGACAATGGGTCAGTTTCAAGAATGTACAAGAACTCAGCGGTCAGAACCAACCTGATTAAAAAATGGACGTTTCATGTAAGCTGGCATTTCTTTAAAAAAAAAAGGTACAAAAATGGCCAAAAAGTTTTTGAAGAAACGCTCAATATCAACAATCATCAGAATGCAACGTCTCACAGTAGTAAGGATGGCCATGGGTAGAGAGATAAATGGTAAAAATGTGCTGGCGGGAATGAAAATTAACGTGGGCGTTACGGCAGACACATGGGGATTGGCCGCGCACAACTCCTCAGTCCCACACTGGGCGATCGCCACAGAAATGAAATCCGGACTGAAGACACATGAGAATGCGTGTCTATGGCAGCACTGGTCACAGTGGCCAAGAAACAGAAGCAGCTTGTCACCAAGAAAATGTGGAACACAGACACAGTCATAAGAATAGTCAAATCCTGTCATTTGGCTGTAACGAGGGGTCGCTATGTTAAATGAGGTAAAATAGGTATAGGAAGACAAGTAATGCATGATCTCACTCACGTGGAAAAAAGAATGGCTGCTTTGGTGGAGGTCAAGGACAGAATGAGGCTTGCCAGGGCCTTCGGAGAGGGATGTGGCGGTGTCGGGATGGGGTCAGGTTGATCAGTGGCTATGTAGTTCTGAGCAAGCGGATATAGTGTGTTATTCCGTAGCAGGGCAAGTATAAACAACAATGTACTCCATGTTTTGAAAAAGCTGGGGGAGAGATTTTGGAATTTTGACCATGAGGAGATGATACATCAGGAAATACACATGTGTAATCTGAATCAAACATTAGGCCGTGTTCCAAAGCATCACGTGGTTCCCCGTAAATAGGTATCCTTTTTAATGTATTAGTTAAAAGGTAAATATTAATGGAAATAAACAGATTTCATAAGGGAGTGGGAGGGAAGTCTGATCTCCATTGGAAGAAGAGTCCAACGCCCTTCCTTGGAGTTATTTTGTTAATCCTCCTACTTCTGAACCTGAATCTCAGTATTTCAAACCCAGTGATGTATGAAGGGAGATGGAGAGCTGAGACACCAAAGGTGACCTTTTGTTTGGTTTTGTTTTCTTATTTAATTTTTAAATAAATTTAGCCTTCGCTCATATATTACACCCCAGCCTCAGCTTTCATATCCCACCCCCTCCCAGCTCCTTCTCTCCCCACCTCCCACTACCCTGCCTCTGTTTCCCTTCAGAAAAGAGCGATCCTCCCAGGGGTATCAACTAAACATGGCATGTCAAGTTGCAATAAGACTAGGCTCCTCCCCTCATATTAAGGCTGAATAAGACAACCTAGTAGGAGGAAACGAGTTCCAAAAGCTGGCAAAAGAGTTAGAGATAGTCTCCTCCCTGTTTCCACTGTTAGGAGTCCCACAAAAGGACCAAACTATACAACCATAGCATACACACAGAGGACCTAGCTCAGATCTCTGTGGGCTCCCTGATTGCCAGTTCAGCCACAGTGAGCCCTGTGGGACCAGATTGGTTGATTCTGTGGGTTTTCATGTGGTGTCCAAAGGTGATGTTTTTAACTAATTATCTCTGTTTTTGGGAGATGAGTTTTAACACAGTTCAGTTAAAATTAAGCTAAATTTAAAATCTGTGATCGAACACTTGCTGTGTGTCAGGCAATATCCACAGTATAGGAAATAGCTGTTAGGCCTCACAGATTTTATAGTATAAAAGGACTTTAATATAAAAATAGATAATTCTATTTCTCAGTGTAAAAAGAGAAGAAGGGATGCCTTGGGAGGCAGCTCAGTGGTAGAGTGCTTGTTCAACGTATGTAAGGCTCTGATTTCTGTCCCTAGCATGGGGTGGGAGGGGGGAGAAAAGAAGGGGTTGTGACGGAAGAAGTACAACTACTAGTGAATATTTAAAATCACTCAGAGATTTTAAGATTTTAAATGTAGGATTAGGCGATGTTCGATGGCTTTTCTGACTACACCAGTTGCTGCAACCGTTCCTGGGTGGACTTCCTCCCCAAAGTTGGTGCTGTATTTTCCAATCCTGTGTTCTATTTCTGACTCCTCCCAAGATGCCTTTACTTATTTACTGAATCCCTTCTCCACTCTCCAGAGCCCACTCACTTTCAGGCTACTGTAGGAAGCTGCTGTCCCGTAAATCTCCCCTTCTGCTGATCTCTGGAGTTGTATCGACACAGTTCCTTTACCGAGTAATAAAGCTTCTCAGTGCTCAGAAAACGTTTGCATTGAACTGAGGATTCTTCATGACCCCTTTGGGGGCATCCCAGGGATCTAAATTTGGGACAAAATCTGAAGTTAGGTGGCAGGATTAACTGTGCACTCTCAAGTGAGAACGGAGCCCAAGGGCCCTTGACACCTGTTTTATCTCTAAATGACATTCTTCATCTGCAACTTCCCCAAATTTCATGTTGCTTATTTGAAAATTTGATATACTCGATGCAAAATTTAAACAGTGAAAATTGTTCAGGATCATCCAGGAGAAATAGGTTTTGAATTCAAATACGTTATCTGAGACATTAATCCAAATGTCGAAAAGTAAAACTCTGAAAACGTAAGAGAACGAATGCTTGGAAAACACTTATGTATAAAAGCTGTTTTGATTCTCAGAAACGATTTTTGTAATTTTTATTTACTCTTTGGTGGTTTTACGTATGACTATAATGTGTTTGGATTATATGCCTCCAAATCACCTGCCTGCCGAGGTGTTTTGTGTTGTTCTTCCACTAGAGGGCAGCAAAGATTCATGATTGAACAATAGACTTAGGGGTTCGTTTTTTGGAATATAGTTTGAACAAAATACATTTACCATTAATGGTAAAACACATTAACTTTCTAGCCAATTGTAAGGTGAGATGAAGCGATATCTTTTCTCTTTTAAAGGACAGTGTGCTTCATCATAGTACAGGCTCCTCCCGTGGCTTTTCAACCTTACCTGCTTCATCTAGGCACCCAGCAAATGTGTGTTAGGCTCTGCCCCTCGCTGGGAGCTGTGCAGGTCTTGGATTGAGAGATGAACTAGATACCATTTCTACTTCCGAGAACTCTGTCCTATGGCAAATCATGTCCACACTAAACCTAGGGGTGGCATACTTGCAGAAGGAGCAGTATGTAGTACATTGTGGGTGTTTTCTGCTGTTTGCTTTATCTCATTGCTCAAAATAGCTATAAGAAGCAAGAATTCACTCTTCCATTTTATGTATGGGAAGTTGATCAAAGGGGCTGAACGGGTAGCACACCATATAAGCAACAAAGTCGATGTTGGAACTTGGGCAGCCTGATACAGCCTTTCACCACAGTGTTATACTGTGTCCTACACAAACTGTGCTCTGAAACAAACAAACAAACGAAACCCCATTGTCTATGAGGAACTTTCTGTTTAGGTCTGTATGACGGTGTCAACAAAGGTACTTTCTTTCTGACTTAGATTCTAAATGGTTTGAGAAATGAAACAGGAGAGTGTGGAAATGAAGTTCACATCTTTATTACGGAGTGACTTTGAGGAATTGGAGGTCTGAGGTTTAGAACTGCTAAGTAGATTTACTTGTTAGTCCTGATTTTCAGCATGAATGGGCCTCATCCTCAGACCTCCACCCAGTGCCTTCTCCCAGTAGGGCAGTCCCCGGAGTAGAAGAGGACTGAGTGGACCTCTTAGTAACTCATTCCCAGGAAGGAGAGAACTGTGAGCCAACACACCCAGATTATTCTTTCCACATCTACCAGTCAGATGCAGCACAGTCTCCCGTGAGCAGAGAGAAGCCAGGAAATTGCTTCCTAGGGAGGAAAAATCCACACGTGATGGAGATGCATTCCTCCCTATTGCAGAGTGTGTGGCAGTTACCTACTGTTGAATTTTTATACAGTTGTACACCTACACCGCAATCTCTGGAACCTGTGAATAGCTTACATGGCAAGGGGTGGGGGATGCAGGTCGTAGGTGGAACTTAGTTTGCTGATCATCTGAACTGGGAGGCTATCTTGGATATGCAATGTCATCACCTTTGAACATGGAAGATGCATGAAGAAGAGTCACAAGGACAGAGAATGACTTCCCCAAGCCCAAGAATGGTGCGGGAGAATTATCTGTATTCTGTCAATCATGTATTTTAATAAAACACTGATTGGCCAGGCAGGAAGTATATAGGTGGGTCAACCAGACAGGAAGTAGAGGTAGGGAGATGAGAACAGGAGAATTCTGGGAAGGAGGAAGTTGATTCCTCCCAGCCCTGCCCAGACTCCGAAGAAGCAACATGTGATCTGCCCCGCTGTGAAAGGTACTGAGCCACATGGCTAACATAGATCAGAATAATGGGTTAATATAAGCTATAAGAGCTAATAAGAAGCCTGAGCTAATGGGCCAATCAGTTTATAACCTATGTAGACCTCTGTGTGATTTTCTTTGGGGCTTGCCGGCTGTGGGGTTATCGGGTGGGACAGAAACCCCAACAAGCCGGCCCTTCATGTTACATGAGAAAACAATTATCCACTGTGGCAAGAGTTTTGGCTGATAGATGTGGGAGCTTTCTCCTCTTCTGCACAGTGTTGACTCCACTCTCAACAGCTTCTCTTCACTGTCCTGGTCTCCATGCCCTTCTAGCTCTCTTTTTTAACATCTTCTTAGAAGATATGACTAGATAAAAGGATTGTGTTCCAGATCTCGCAGAAGGTGCCTGGTGGGCTGTTCTTTTGTTTTCCATGAACACTCGTCTACAGGAGACAGGATCTGTGAGTCTTAGTGGTTCTCCTCTATTGTTTGGGTTTTGGGGTTTGTAGGAACAAGCTATTATTTAACTTTTAAATAAATGCCATGCACTCTTAACTTTGCTATCTCGTTGCTTTTCTGACTTGATAGAACTATGTTTGCATGGCCTGTCTTCCTGGCATCCATACTAACTCCTCCATCCTCTACAACTTATCATTAGTGTGGCCAGTGCACCCCTACCACACCCTGTATCCAAGGAAGACGTCTTCTCGGATGGCCCAGCTTTATGAAAACACCCTCAAAGTCTCTTCAGAGAATTATTTTCTGATTGTATCTGGATTGTCTTCTGGTCCTAATTTTATTTCTCTCTCAGAAGGTGATCACGTTGATTAGCTGATGAATAAATGACCTTGGATATTCTATTTCTCACTATGAATTATTTATTTATTCAATTCAGGTTAACCCTTCTTTGGGCCCTGCCATTTATACCAGAAACTATGAGCCGGGATACATGAGGCAGATAAGAGGATGAATTGTGGATCCTGAACCAAAGAGACTCGCATCCTTAGGGCTCTGTGCTTCCTTCAAATGATGTCAGAGCCCAGAGAGCAAGCGCTGATGAAGAGAGGAAGCCTTGGTGTCTTAACCCTCAAGGTCACGAACAGATTTAGTCAGTTCCATGGAAATCAAAGGAGTTAAACTGCTTCTGGTTTCCAAGGGTGGGGAAAAGGCAGAGATGGAAGCAGAAGACGAAGAGATAGTATAAAAACAAATGAAAAAAAATATCAAGAAATGGAGCCAAGAGGAGGAAAAGCGAGCAAAAGGAAGACAATGAAGAACAAGCCAGGAAGGATGCAGAAGACCCCGCGGGCAGCCTAAAGCGTCCTCAGGGGCCATAAACAGCAGGCGGGAAGACGTAGCCGAGTGGCTGGTATGGGAATCATTGTGCCTTCACTTCATCTTCTCAGGACCCGAGAAGCACAAACATCACTGCCACGAAAATGAATACATTAGAAAAACACACACGCTCCAAACTTTCTGGGTAATATTTTAGCAGAAGAAAATTCATTAATGTATTAATAGATTTTGGTCTGCAGGGAAGTAGTTAGAGCGGGAAGAAAAGCAACTGCCACCCTAGGTATGGGCCATCTTCCCTTAAAGATGCAAATGAAGCGGCAGCGACTCTCAGATGCTACTTAGGAACATTACAATTAGCCGCAGTAATAACTGTGCTCTTTGGTTCTTGCTTTGTTTTACAGTGACTCTAATTAAAGGCCTAGTGATGTCGGAAAGTCACATTAATTATTCATCTGCAAACATTTACATAGACTTCCCTGTTCGCCTTCAATAAATTATCAACTTCACATCTCCATAATTTAATCAAAATGACTAAAAATATACCATCTCAAGCTTCAGTTCCTCCTCTGTGGTCTTTGACTCTTCAGTGTTCTTTGTCAGAAGAGAAGATTTCCAACTGTTAGTGAGAAAGAAGAGAAGAAAATCTGCCAGTGGAAATCGTAGAGACAGTGTTTACTTTTTCCCACACTCTCGTATTGATTGGTATAAGGCTGTGGTTTGCAAATGGCTGTAATTGTTTTTTTTTTTATCGCAAGATGAGAGGTACTATGGTATTGTATTGTTACTGAAAGTCGCATGCTGCTATAATTATTAACAGAAGCAGAATATTCCAGAATACAGGGACAACTCCCTTACCATGCTCAGTATGTGAAGAACTGAGCCTTCAGCAGCTTAGCGCGCACACACACACACACAAACACACACACACACACATACACACACACACACACACACACACACACACACACAAACTCCCAGGACTTACAGTTGAGGCAGCATGGCTTAGCATAGAGAATTCACACACACACACACACACACACACACACTCCCAGGGCTTACAGTTGAGGCATCACAGATAGAGAGCAAAATTAGAAAAGCAATTGAAGATTAACAGGCTAAGGAGACAGATGTGCACTCGATGGATTAAGTTGTTTTTTAGTCAGCCTATAACTAACTCTTAAGACTGCTAGCCAACCAGTCAAACCCAAGGACCTTTTAAGGGTGGTGATGGGAAAAGTGTAGACTTTGGAGTCAGCTGCACTCATGGTTAAAAAAAAAATCTCAATTCTGATTTTCAGTAGTCTCTGTTGAAGAAGTCTTATTCATCTTGACGGATAATGCCCTGGTCCAGGATCATTTGATTGCAGGGAGTGGCAGCCTCTTCAAGCAAATTAAACACAGAGCACTCACTGTAAGGAGCACAAGTGCACACCCAGACAGACTGCAGACAGCTGTTCATTTCTGCCAGTGTTCTGACCCGAATTTCTGTACGAAATCTGCAGGATTGTAGAACCAAGAACAGATGTAAACTGTTTAAATGGCAACACTCCCCGAGTTGGCCTAGACGTCCAAGTGCCTCTCAGAAGTCAGTTTTCGAGATTCGGGGATGGAGATCAACAAGTGGGCCCTAAGGTTCACATGAATACCCCAGAGAACCAGAACAGCCAAGACCACCCTGAGAAAGAAAATGGTAGGGTGCTCACCCTCCTGATATCACCGTTTCCTATAAAGTTACAGGAACCAAGGGAGCGTGGATCCGGCATGGAGGCGGACATGCAGGATCAGTGCAATTTAATTGGAGACCCCCAAAATTATAAATGTGTACATACATACGGTCTGATTTTTTTCTAAGCTGCCAAATGTTGGAGTTCTGGGATTAAAGGCGTGCGCCACCACCGCCCGGCTGGAAAAGAGTAGTCTTTAAAGGGAATTATCACAACTGGGTAGCACCATGCAAAGTAATGGAACTAGACTCCTCTACCGTACCGCATACAACAAACTAACACGTACATCAGTCACAGATCTGAAAGGGAAAGCTCTAAAAGTCTTAAAGAGGACCATGTGTTCATCCACTTAGATTAGAGAACGGTTCTCCTCCCAAGTTTTATCTCCTTGTCTTGTTTTTCTCTTTTCTCCCCTTCCCGTTTATTTGAGATATTGTGTAGCCAAAAATGACCTTGGACCTCATTACAACGACAAAGGTACAGGCAGCAAAAGAAATGAGATAAATTGACTACGTCGGGACTAAAAATATTTGTGGGCTGTTTTGTTCTTCGTGAAGGTCTCCGGACATGCTGAGAACGTGCACCAGTCCTGAGCCATGCTCTCTTAGAGCTACAGAATGAAATGATAACCCACACAACAGGGTAATTATTTGCAATTCATTTAGTTGATAAGGTCTGATATCCAGGATCTATCAGAATTTCTGCAACTACATATGATTTTTAAAAAAAAAAAGATCCAGAAAGACAACTTAATTAAATATTTGCCAAAGGACTTGAATAAGCATTTCTCCAATGATGTGTCAACTGCTAGTTAGTAGTGATTGTCCCATAGTCTAAGTGCATTACCAGGAGACTGAATAGTGGCACTCCCATTGTGACTTATATTTAAGTTTTGGTGTAAGGATCTTGTAGGCAACATGAAGTCAACTGAGGCACTGGGTGGTATCCTGAGCATAGGAAACCTCAAAGCCTGCCCCACAGTGACACTGTTCTTCCAGCAAGGCCACACTCACTTTACAAGGGTCATTGTCACTCACTGTGGATGCTGAATCGTGGCAAGTCCTTCATCCCTGGAGGTAAACTCTTCTGTAATCAGAGAGAAAATCAAGCCCTTTCATCCTGATTTGGGCCTTCCTGTACTTAGTTCTACTTTTAATTTCAAGATCTAAGATTTTCTTTTCTCAAACCATGCCTAGTATTTTTATCTCACTCCAAGTGTTTGACCTTGCTTCAAGATTAGGTTAGAACTTCCTCAGCTTCTTTGTCAGTTTCTCTTTTTCTTGAATCTACACAGTGTAACCTTTGTCTAGTTCTCTGTAGCCCAGGTTGTAGCCTGGGGCCCACAGTGGCTCGCACGCCTTGGTCTCCAGAGTGATGGGATTCAAGCATGCGCCACCATGCCCCTTTCTTTTACGTCTTCTAGCTTTCTGTCTTTAAATGAGGATAGATTGTTTGCTTTTTTAAGTAGTCAATAATGTGGGAAATCAGCCTGTGAGAGTGTTATCCAGAGGCTTCATGTTGCCCCACTCTGTGTGTACAGTGGTTAAGATATGGGATCAGCTGAGGTGTTCATAAACAGATGGCAAAATTAAGAAATTATGTGGTATGTATAATGATGGGATATTGTTCAGCCATAGAAAAGAAGTGTCATGGAAGATGTCTTAGGGTTTCTATTGCTGTGACAAGATACCATGACCACAGCAACTCTTATAAAGAAAACATTAGACTGGGGTGACTTGCTTACAGTTTCAGAGTTTCAGTCCATTATCACCATGATGGGAATCATGGCGGTGTGCAGGCAGTCATGGTCCTGGAGTAGCAGCTGAGAGTCCTACATCTTGTAGGCAACAGGAAGTCGACTGAGGCACTGGGTGGTATCGAGCATAGGAAACCTCAAAGCCGGCCCCACAGTGACACCGTTCTTCTAGCAAGGCCACACCCACTCCACAAAATACACCTCCTCATAGGGCCACTCCCTATGAGATTATGGGGGCCAGTTACATTCAAACTGCCCCAGAAGACATTATGCTTGATAAAATAAGCCAGATGTAGAAAGTAGTACTTCATGATCTCAAATACACATGGAAGCTAAAAACAACCAAACAAACCCAACTCAAACCAAAACAACAGAATAACAAAAAACAACAGAACTTGGTTCAGAACAGACTAATGCATATTAGGATCTTGAGAGGTTTGGGGAGGAGGGAGCCCCGAGAGGTTGGTCAGCAGTATGTAGCTCCAGTTAGACTAAAGAATAGCATCTGGTGCTTTTAATACAGTGATGCTACTACAGAAAATAAGATGTTTATTTCAAACAACTAGAAGAATTATGAATTATAAAGAAAAAAATACTTAACCTGATTTAATCACTGGACACTGTGTGCATGTGTTGAACTATTACAATATACAACATAACTTTGTACAACTGAAAAACGAAGAAAAAGGTAAATGAACACGTCATTTTCCTACTTGTTCACTTCCCCCTTCCTCCACATCCCACCACAGTCAAGCTGGACTGTCTTGGGAAAGGGCTACGAGTCAATGGAATTTTCCCCTTCGTTCTTTCTTTAGCCTTTTAGGTCTAATCCTTAGCAATTCAGATGACTTCTTTCAGGGTGATGTGGCTGCAGAACATTTTTTGCTAACTCATACATCTCCAACGGTGGCTTCTGTGATGTGACTCTTAGTTTTCTTTCTCTATCCTGTATTTCTATAGCCTGTATTTGGATAATATCCCCTAGACTGCTCTTCCTTTCATCCAATCATTCTTTGGTTTCTTTGCCGAGTCACTCTATAAAGATTTGAGTGCCTCGTGTACACCAGGCACTGTTAGGTATGGAGGTATAAAAACACAATGGGGCCTTTGTCTTCATAGACCTCATTTTTTTTCTGTGCAGCACTGGGCCTTGAACTTGGGTCTTACACATGCCCATACGCTAGGCAAGGGCTTTACCACTGGTCTTTTCTCCAGCCCTTCTTAGTTTTTATTTGAGACCATGCCAATTCAGGTAAGGTTTGGACTTTGGAATCTATGAATATGTTGAGCTACCACCCAAAGAGGAATTTAGGCTGCAGATGGAATTTAGGCTGCAGATCAGAGATGAGGAAGATGGAGCCCAAGGAAGAGGCAAGCCTGAGTGAATGCAGAACAAAAGGTATCTTACACCAGGAGGTGTCAAGTCCAGCACGGCCTTAGCACGTGACAAGGGAAAGCACTGAAGTGTGGGGAGGTTGGAGAGCTGCAATGAATGTATTGTATTGAAACTTCGGCCTTGGAAGGTCCAGGGGACGTGTCCTCCATCCCTGGGAAATCTGAACTTGTGGTGAGACCTTGAATGCTCAGAGCCACTGGGTGGGTGATTGGAGTGTCAGGCAATTTTCACCATGGAGGCACAGCACGTTATTCTTACTAAAAAGCTTACTTACTCTGTGTGGATTTCCCGTTTCCTCTACACAGTGCTTCTGCCAAAACTACCATCTGTGGGTGTGTAGAATGCCCTCAACATTGTCATCGTATTCCATAGAAACATCACTTCTGGCTAAGAAAGTCATCTCATAGATGAAGTCTACAGGGGGCCGGCCGATGGAGTTCATCTGTCTTGTCATAGACCCGGCTATGCCAAAGAATCTGTCTTTTTTTTTTTTTTTTTTTTTTTTTTTTTTTTAGAATCTGTCTTAATAATGGCAGGATGTCTTTGAATAGGGAGCTACGGTGCCAGGTAGGTAGCACTACCTTGCAGAGCTGGGGGAATGGCCTCAGAATGCAGAACATGTTCTATGTCCAGGGCTGAGAATGTGGTTCTGCTTTTCTCGCAGTCAGGGTTTTTGTGTCCGGAAACCAGGGCTGAAATTCACACTCCCTTTTCATAGTGTTCCCCAGGGATCTACAGACAGAGCTTGTCGCCCCACTATCGGATTAAAGCTCTACTGATCTTGCAGTCTTCATTCCAAAGGAAAGGGGAACCTCTCTGCAAGGGTTGCCCATGGACCACAATGTTGAGGAGGCTGCTGGTGTACTTTGACTCTTCATGTCTCTCCATCCACAGACAAGGGATTGGTTAACTGTCCGGCATGTGGTTATGAATTGTGACTGATCCTATATGCTTTGAAATCTGCAGATTAGAAGAGGCATCAGAGATAACATTTATTAGACTTGAAGTGTCATCCTTGAACAATAAATTAGTAAATCGGTATTACCAGTTTAGATTGACAGTTGTGTCAAATTGTTAGCATACAGTTCCCATCATATATGGTATTGCACCAGGAAGATACGTGCATAGAGCATATGCCATGCTATGCTGGTTAGATTTTACCAATTTCACATGAGCTAGAGTCAACTGGGAAGAGGGAATTCTCAAAGGAGGAATTGCCTCCCTCAGATTAGCCTGTGGGCATGTCTGTGGGGACTTTTTCTTGGCTAGTGATAGATGTAGGAAGGCTCAGACCACTGTGGGTAGTGCCACCCCTAGGCTGGTGGTCCTGGGTTATATAAGAAAGCAGGCTAATTGATTGAACCACGGGGAGCAAGCCAGTAAGCAGCACCCTTCCATGGCCTGTGCTCGAGCCCTTGGCTCCAGGATCCTGCCTTTGCTTTCCTTGATGATGAACTATAACTTGAAAACTAAATAAACTCTTTCCTCTCCAAGTTCCTTTTGGTCAGAATGCTGTGGGGTTTTTGGCTTGTTCGATTGATTTTTTTCTCTTTAAGCATCCCATGCATATTGTTTCATCTTAACATTAGTTCCACCAAAGAATAGTTATCAGAAATTCTTTACAGGAACCCCCAGGAAAAGAGACCAGTTTATTTTTTCTTTGGAACTTTCAATGTAAAAGAAAAACACTTCTGCTATGGTGAGATTCCTAACAGTGGGAGCAGGGGCTGATTCTGACTCTTTTGCCAGCTTTTGGGACCCTATCCCTCATACTGGGTTGCCTTGTCCAGTATTAGTACAAGGGGTGGTTCTTAGTCTTACTGAAACTTGATATACCATGTTTTTTTGATATTCACGGGAGGCCAGCCCTTTTCTGAATAGTCGATGAAGGGCATGCAGAAGGGAGTGGGGAGGAACTCGGAGGAGAGGAGGCAAGGGAAACTGTGACTGGGATGTAAAACTATCTATCTATATCTGTCTGTCTGTCTGTCTGTCTGTCTGTCTGTCTGCCTATTTATCTTTTCGTCCGCCCGCCCATCCATCCATCCATCCATCCATCCATCCATCCATCCATCCATCCATC
>JABTXL010019314.1:3867648-3895890 GCA_025134845.1 Neodon shergylaensis
ATCCATCCATCCATCCATCCATCCATCCATCCATCCATCCATCCATCTATCCATCTTAAAATTAAGGAAAGAAAGGAAAAATACTTCTGACTGTCTGCAAAATCTATCAAAGGGAAAACAGCGTGAGCTCTGAGTCAGGAGCTCCTTGATTCTAGCTACCTAGTGACACATGTGGGCGGCTTTTAGATGAGGCCTTGCTAAGTAGCACAGGCTGGCATCAAGTTTAGCGACCTCCTTCCACTGTTCATGGAGTGCTGGGATTGCAGCTATGTACCGCCACACTGGCCTGTCCTGTCCCAATGCCCTCTACATCCCAATGCCCCCGCCAGCTCCTTTGCAGACTGAATATGGTGTTTGCAAGGTGCGTTCATGTTGGGAATAAGTGAGATTATGCCTCACACCTAGAGGAGCCCCCACAGATGTTCCTTCCTCCCACACACTGCCTCTCCTCTCAGAACTGTCTCATCCTTGGGTGAATCATTGCTATATGGGATTTTAAAGCTAGGAAGAAATAGGTCTCAATTTCATTGCCATGACGACAGACTCAGAAGTGAAAAACTTCCTCCTGAAACAGTGAGCAACTGTTAACAAAGTAGCACCTTTTTAATTGGTGGCAAGTATGTGATTTCTTTCCTTTGTCCCCACTTTGCTGTTTTCTTTAATCCTGTTTGTTTTCTCTTTGCTGTGAAGATGTCAACAATGGTATTTATGCCCTTTTATACATTTACCCCGCTGCCCACAGAAGATGGTCCAAAGGAGCTGGAATTTTGCTATTATCTGAAATTGGATGTCATCATCAGTATCTATATGTTCTTCAGATACCATCAAGCCATGGTTATATTTTCCTCACTAGAAAATACCCCCAATAAGTTACAGTGGCTGTTACATTTTTCCTACTCTAAATAAGACCATTTCCAAAAGAATTTTGTAAATGAAAATTCACAAATGGAAGTGAAAAGTAGTATTTTGAAATGTTAAGAGTTGGTTCAACTAATGTCTAGGGAAATATATAATACACCTTTTGTGGTCTTAATTACCAGTGCAACTTCCTAAAATTGTAGCCTGTTGCTCTAACAACCACCAGTGAGAACAGTTACTCATTGTCACTAAGAAATGCTGTTCTCATTATTTTCCTGAAAAGGGACTCTAAATCTTGATTTTTTTTTAAGATCAAGAAATCACCCTTTAATCACATCACTCTGTATCAAGCCGTTGTGAGATAATGCTTTCTACCTAAACATTATTTTTTAAAAGTTGCTTTGTAAGCCTGTGTTCTCAAGAGTGGTGTGGTAGTGGTCAGTGAAGAAATTACTTATTGACTCTTCTTAGAAGACACGAGAGATGTGAAAACATGTTGTCACTAATGTTAATGGTTCCTTCTCCATCTCAGACGGGAAGGCAAGCTGTTTGTGTGCATTGTGAAATGGTAGAAAATGTTTCTGGCCTCTGATAAAGTACTTGGAGAGGAATATAATTCTTCACACGGACAATTATTGAGAGACATTTATTTTATTATGTTTTAAAGGTTTTTTAAGTTAAATTTACAAACCCACAGGAATGCTCACAAGGAGGAGATATTTTTGTTTTGCCAGAGGTAACCACCAGATTTTAAGATCAGTATGAGCACAGATTAAGTAGCTAGTATATGCCTGGGCTGGGATGAAGAAACTGAACCGTGAGGGCTGAACAGAGGAGAAAAACCAAACACGCTCGGCCATCCCATTTCTATAAAGATTGTACTTGGTAAGAAAAAGCCATTTTTCAGTGTCTAATGAGATGACCGTGTGTGTTTTTCTTTCATTTTGTTTATATGGTGGATTACATTGACAGATTTTTATATGCTGAACCATCCCTTCATCTCTGGGATGAAGCCTACTTAATCATGGTGGATGCCTTTTTTTTTTTTTGATGTATTCTTGGATTCAGTTTGCCAGTATTTTGTTGAGTATTTTCTCATCAATGTTCATGAGGGAGATTGGTCTGTAATTCTCTCTTTGTTGCATCTTTGTTTGGTTTGGGTATCAGGGTAACTGTAGCCTCATAAGAATTTGTCAATATTCCTTCTGTTTCCATTGTGTGGAAAAATTTGAGGGGTACTGGTATTAGCTCTTCTTTAAAATATTGATAGAATTCTGTGCTGAAACCATCTGGTCCTGGCTTTTTTTTTTTTGGTTGGGAGACTTACTGACTGTTTATATTTCTTTAGTGCTTATAGGTCTGTTTAAATTGTTGATCTGGTCTTGATTTAATTCTGGCATGTGGCCCCATCAAGAAAGTTGTTCATTTCTTTTAGATTTTCCAATTTTGCTGAGTTTTAGATTTTTGAAGTATGACCTAACGATTCTTTGTATTTCCTCATTGTCTGTTATGTCCCCCTTTTCATTTTTGATTTTGTTAATTTGGATAGTCTCTCTTTGCCCTTTGATTAGTTTGGATAAGGATTTATCTATTTTGTTGATTTTCTTAAAGAACCAACTCTTTGTTGCGTTGATTCTTTGTATTGTTCTCGTTGTTTCAAGTTTATTGATTTCAGCCCTGAGTTTGATTATTTCCTGGCATCTACTCTCCCTATGTGAGTTTGCTTCTTTTTGTTCTAGCGCTTTCATGTGTGCTGTTATGTTATGTTATTCTCCAAATTCTTTATGGAGACACTTAGTGCTATGAACTTTCCTTGTAGCACTGCTTTTATTGTGCCCCATAAGTTTGGGTATGTTGTAGATTCATTTTCATTGAATCCTGGGAAGTCTTTGATTTCTTTCTTTATTTCTTCCTTGACCCAGTGGTGGTTCTGCTGAAAGTTGTTCAGCTTCTGTGAGTTTGTAGGCTTTCTGTAGTTTGTGTTGTTGAACTCTAACTTTAATCCATGGTAGTCTGGTAAGATACAAGGGGTTTTTCCAATTTTTTTTTTTATCTTTTGAGATTTGTATTATGACCGAGTATGTGGTCATACTTTTAGAGAATGTTCCATGAGGTGCTGAGAAAAAGTAGATTCTTTTGTGTTTGGGTGAAATGTTCTGTAGATGTCTATTAAGTCCATTTGAGTTATAACATTTGTTAGTTCTCTTGCTTCTCTGCCAAGCTTCTGTCTGTCAGATCTGTCTGTTTGTGAGAGTGGGATGTTGAAGTCTCCCAGTATTAAGGTGTGGGGTTTGATGTGGGACTTATGCTTTAGTAATTTTTTTTTCTTAACAAATGTGGGTGACCTGGTATTTGGGACATAGATGTTCAGAATTGAGTCTTCATCTTGATGGATTTTTTCATTTGATGAATATGAAATATCCTTCTTCATCTCTTTTGATTAATTTTAGTTTGAAGTCTATTTTGTTAGATATCAGAATAGCTATACTGGCTTGCTTCTTAGCACCATTAGATCGAAAAATCTTTTCCCAACCCTTTAATCTGAGATGTCTTTGAAGTTGAGTTGTGTTTCTTGTATGCAGCAGAAGGATGGATCCTGTTTTCATATCCATTCCGTCAGCTTGTGTCTTTTTATTGATGAATTGATTCCATTGATATTAAGAGATGTTATTGACCAATAATTGTTAATTCCTGTTATTTTTTGGTTTTGGTAGTGGTGATGGTAGTGTGTGTGTTTCCCTTCTTTGGGTTTTGCTGTTTTGAGATTATCTATTGCCTGTGTTTGTGTGGATGTAGTTGAGTTCCTTGCATTGGAGTTTTTCTTCTAATAATTTCTGTAGTGCTGGATTTGTGGATAGGTATTGCTTAAATCTATGTTGATTGAAAGTTTTGCTGGGTATAATAGTCTGGGCTGACATCCATAGTCCCTAGTGTCTGTAAAACACCAGTTCTGGCCCTTCCGGCTTTCAGAGTCTCCATTGAGAAGCCAGATGTAATTCTGATAGGTCTGCCTTTATATGTTACTTGGCCCCTTTCCTTTGTAGCTCTTGAAATTATTTATTTATTCTGTATGTTTATTTTTTGATTATTCTGTGGTGAGGTTAATTAGTCCAGCCTATTTGGTGTTCTGTAAGCTTCTTATAACTTTATGGGCATGGCCTTCTTTAGGCTGGGAAAATTTTTTCTATGATTTTGTTTAATATTTTTTTTTTTGTGCCTTTGATCCAGGATTCTTCTCCTTTTCTTATTCCTATTATTTTTAGATTTGTTTTTTTTCTCATGGTGTCCCAGATTTCCTGGATGTTTTATATTAGGAATTTATTGAATTTAACATTTTCTTTAGCCGATGAATCTATTTCCTCTATCGTATCTTCAACGCCTGAGATTTTCTCTTCCATCTCTTGTATTCTGCTGATGATGCTTGCGTCTGTAGTTCCTGTTTGCTTTCCCAGATTTTCCATTTTCAGAATTCCCCCTTTCTGTGTTTTCTTTATTGTTTCTATTTCAGTTTTCAAGTCTTGAACCATTTCTTTCACCTGTTTGATTGTTTTTTTTTTTCTTGGCTTTCTTTAAGGGATTTATTGATTTCTTCCAATTTATTGCTTGTCTTTACCTTGACTTCTTTAATTTTGAATTTCTTCTTTAAGAGCCTCCATCATATTCATAAAGTAAATTTTAAGTTCATCTTCTTGTATTTTGGCTGCTTTGGAATCTTCAGGTGTTGCTGCTGTAGGATCACTGGGTTCTGGTGGTGCTATATTGTTCTTTTAGTTGTTCAATATATTCTTACATTCACATTTACTCATCTTTTCTTCTAACGGGTATGACTTGTGACTGTGCCTGTTCTTCCAACTGGTGAATTTTGCACCTTTCCTTATGTAGTCTGCTATTTTCCCAAATGGTGTGGTTTGTACCTGTGCCTATGTGGACTGCTGGGATTGCAGGGGAGGCCTGACCACAGGGAGAATGTTCAGGTGTGTGGGTTGGGCAGCAGACTGGGTCTTGGAGGGACAGTGTCCAGTGGGTGGTGGGAGGTTGGGCACAGCCTGGAGGCAGGGCTTTTACCTGTCTGAGGCTCCGAAGAAGTATTTGTAAGAATGGTAATGTTTTGAAGCCTCTCAAGAACATATGTGGAGGTTTTCCCGGTGTGTTCTGTGAAGATATTTTGATCCTCAGCACTAAGCCTATGGAGATAGTTATGTACATCTTCAAAATAAGATTCAGTGAAAAGTTTGAGGTGGAAATAGCAAGTCTATAAAATGGATACTTTATCCTCGCGGTGACAGACTTTCAAGTAAAATGAATTCTGCTGATAATGGTAATAATATCAGCTAACAGCACTAGCTTGGCAGGTTGATTATCTGCCTGGTGCTATAATGGACATTTTCACACATATTAGTTCACTGAATCCTAATAACAACCTGTGAAGTAGGAATTGTATTCCATTTTCATAAATGTGGTAGTTGAGGCATAGAGAGGCAAATTGACTTCCCAAAAGGTATTGTACTATAAAGCAAAGTGGAAATTGAGCAAACCTGTTATCACTTAGAAGTTCAGACACCAAAGGCCTGTTTTGTATATGCTTTATTTGATTCTAATATCAAGAGAGCTACAGGATGGAGATGCTAAAAAATCTCTAGGATAAGAGGAGAGCTATTCTTAGAATGCAGACATGGGATTTAAAATATCAGATACTACAAAAAATGATAAAAAAAACTTTAGCTGAGTCATAGTGAGAACCATACACACAGATATATAAAAATCTAGGAAATCTAGGTCTCTTTGCCTGAATTCTCCTGGAGATACAGCCTGAGCCAAGGCTTATGTATAATTAGAAGAATTTTCAGGGGAACAGGAGTAATTGATGGAAAAGTTAACAGAGGGAAAGCCAACTACAGATACATCCTTTGCTTGTTGGTTATTGGTCATGCCAGAACCTTCTGAGAAACCCGGTAAAACATGACCAAGAACTGCTATTTGAGGGATATGAGGGGGAAGGATTATATGTTGACACTCATGGGGTGGTCCCATAAATACTGACACCTGAGAGTTATGCATATGGCTGTCACCAGTTTCCCGTCAGTGCCTCAGCAGCAGTGGTAGTGACACACCAGGCTCCAGGGCAGTTTGTGCTTTCAGAATCCCAGGGAAGCTGAGGTAGGAGGGTAAGTTGGGTTCAAGAATTCAAGGCTTATGATAACCACACAAGGTGACCTGTGTGCACAGTGCCAGTGTTGTGAGAGAGGTTTATTGATGATTGGCTATTGTGGGTTTTTTTTTTAACTTCTCAAATGAGTTTACCTGACATGCAGGTTTAGACTTCGACTCACATGCCTCGGTATTTCCTAGGGCTTGCTCATTCTGCTGCAGTCTTTAGTAGCTGTCTTAGTCACTTTTCTATGGCTGTGCCCATACACCAGGACCAAGGCAACTTACACAAGAAAATAGAGTTCCAAATGGTTAGAGTCCATGATGGTGGAGCAAAGGTGTGGTGGCAGGACTAGCCTAGAGCTCATGTCTTCATACACAAGTAGGAGGGAGAGAAAGGAACACTGGAGATAGCAGGAATCTTTTGAAACCTCCAATTGCACCCTGAGTGACACATCTCTCACAAGGCCATGCCTCCTCATCCTCCCCGAACAGTTCTACCAGTTGGGGACCAAGTATTTAAACATGTGAGCCTATGGAGGCTGTTTTCATTTGAACCACCACAGTAGGCAAGTTAAGGCCTTCTACTCCTGAACACAGAAGATACTCCTGAGCAGAAGGAGCTTCTTCGTTGGGCCGCGGCTAAATGTGCTTCCAGGTTGCAGCTGTGGGGAGTGGGATAAGCTTGCAGAAGGTAGTCCCAAGATCAGCAGTGTGTACAGGGAGCTCATACCATAGCACACTCCACATGATGCTACTGTGTAGACATTGGTAACAATAATTGTTAAATGCCTATGGATTTTTTTCTAAAGCCTTGGACCAATGTGTTATAATTACAGCATCTCTTAGGCCATCTCATCTTTCTCTCATTATGTTACTATAGAAACAGAGCATAGCTCACTGTTTTTAATTTAGGTTCCAATTGTTATGGTCTATTTTTGATTTTACTATTGAGATAATATAAAAACCAAGCATTATTTAGTCTTCATTCTCACTAAATATAAAATTCAGGTTGATTTTTTTAAAAGGTCAGTGTCTCATTTCACCATGTCAAGGAAGGGTCATTAGCTGATAGAGAGAAGATAGGCTAAAGTGTGAACAAACTTTTCGTACTCAAAGTAGAAAAATTATCAGCTGCGAGCGGTCACATTAATACTTCAGACAGACGTATTGGAGCTTAGTTTTCTGGTCTTATAGACTAGAGACCTGGGTGATACTGTTTGACACTACTGTGTAAGAATGGTGTGATTTGATCTTGCAGTTTAAACCTCCACTGAACTTCAGGTTTTTAAAAAGAATTCAATATATTTTATTGTATGTATATGGGTGTTTGGTGTTCCTGTTTGTCTGTGTACCACATGTATCTGGTGCTCAGAGAGGTCAGAAGAAAGTATTTGCTCTCCGGAACAGGGAGTTATGTTGTCGGTGCTGGGAATTGAACCCGAGTCCTCTGGAAGATAAGCCAGTATTCCTAATCACTCAACCATCTCCCCTAAATCTGTTTCCTTTATCCAGAAAAATAGATTGTATTAGTTACTTTTATCATTACTACAATAAAAGAATGCTATGGCACAACCGGGCAGTGGTGGCACCCACCTTCAATCCCAGAACTCAGGAGGCAGAGGCAGGTGGACCACTGTGAGTTCAAGGCCAGCCTGGTCTGCAGAGCAAGTTCAAGGACAGCTAGAGTTGTTACACAGAGAAAAACCATACGGGGTTGGGGAGAGGGAGGAGAGAGGGAGTGATGGCATATGATTTCAGGGTATGTAGTCCACCATGGCAGGGAAAGCATGGCAGCCTGAGTGTGATGCAACCGGTCACACTGCATCCGTTTCTGTCAGAAAGCAGAGAGGCGAATACGGAAATCCTGGCTGCTTTCTCTTATTATCCAGGGACCCCAACTCATGGCTGGCGCTGCTTATCCAGGGCAGAACTCTCCTCTTCAGTGAAGGTGGCAGCACCCTACAGACATACCCAGAGGGTGTCTCCTAGAGGATTCCAGATATAGCCAAGTTGACAATGACTATTAAACGTGACAAGTGTGGCGTAACCTATTGCACAGGGTTGCTGTGAGAATTTGAATGAGGATTTGAATAATCCAAGTTAGATTTGAATTTCACCTTCTACACAGGTTAAGGCAATCTCATAGTTTCATTGCAAAGAACGTAGTTAATATACTATAGTATGAATTAAATCTAAATATGAACTGCACACCGTGCCCTGGCTCTGACTCCCACGTTAGCATCGAAGCAACCAGCATGCAATTCAGTCCGTCAAAATCTTCTATTTCTTTTTCTTGCATGTTATATTGTTGCCCAGATATCACTCTTTTACAAAGATTTCTTCTGATGAATTCAATCAAGGCAACCCCCCTTTACCTTTTAACCTTTGAAATCTAAGTCGATTGGTTTCTCTAGCCTAGAAAGACAAAAACTTCAGAACATTTTAATCCCAAAGAGTTTAAAGCCCCTGGTTGCCAGAATAGAAATTTATGCTGACTGATGACTGGAGAGAAAGCCCAGGATTTTGAATAGCTCATAGACAGGAAGCCTGCACATCCCAACATAAGGAGAAACCACAAGGGATGTGTTAGTCTCTGCCCTAGTTGCTGCGGGAAATATCTGGCAGAAGCAACTTGAAGGAGGAAGGGTTTTTTATTTTTTTTTCCTCACAGTTTGAAAGGATATAGTCCAACAAGGGAGGTGAGGGATGAGGTGGCTGGTTACTTTGTGAGCATGGTACTCGAACAGCAGAGAGCTCCGAGTACTGATTCTCAGCTCACCTTCTCCCTTTTATTCCATCCTGGAGCCCAGCTCGTGGAATGGTGAGGCCCATCTTCACAGCCAGTCTTCCTTACTCACTTAAATCTTCTTGGAAATGCTCTTGTAGATGGACCCAGAGGTGTGTTTCCATAGTGATTCTAAATCCATCAAACTTACAGTGAAGACGAACCATTACCAGCAGTTAGGTAGTCAAAATGATGCCATAGGAAATCTTTCGGTGAGGATATCTGGGAACTCCCAGAACCACCCAGACTGCTGGCCTCAGGCATTAGGGGTCACAGCTCCTCTGCTCAGTGGTGGAATGATTTCTTCCTTATTTGTCATCTCATTATTTCCATTTCCCTAATCCGAATGCTTTATTTATAAAGATTTACTTATTTTTATGTGTGTGAATATTTTCCCTGCATGTCTGAATGCATACCATGTGCATGCCTGATGTCAGAGGCCAGAAAACGATTTCAGAACCTCTGGAATAGCCTCTGTTGGAGGTTGTCAGCTGCTGTGTGGGACTGGGGAACCCACACAGGGTCCTCTGCAAGACGAGCTGAAAACTGAGCCATTTCCTAGCCCCTGCTCAAGGCTTACATGCTCAGAGGTGTGCCTGTCCAATTGGCTAATGTCTTGTTCTGCAGCTGCTCGTGGGTTCCCTGAGGTGCCAAAGCATTTTGGGTTCTGCTTCCCACTGCAAATAAAACTGAGAAATTTTCTGTGCATCGACTGGGCGCAGGTCTTTATGTCAGAGGCTAAACATACTAGAGGTATAAAAGTTGACCAAAGTATACTCAAAACGAACATTTAACATCTACTGATGCTCTTTCATTTAAGCTTAAAAATACATAGAATATATTTTTCTTCCTAAGACTGAAACACCACTCAGTGCTCTCACATTGGACATTATGACCTGAATGTGAAAAAGTCTAACTCTCTTCCGCTAAAGATGGTACACGGTGCAGTGCTCAAAAAATAGAACTTTAAGAATGTGTCGGGATCGTGTGGGTTCTGACCAATGAGTGCAAGGATCCATTGATAGACTCATAATGGAATAGATTGCTGGAAGCTCATGGAACTCTGAAAGACGGGGCCTGAGGAAAGGAAGTGGGCTGCTGGGGGCAAGGGTCTTTGTCTCTCTGCTTCTGAGCTGCCCCGGGTAAGCAGTGCCACACGATCCTGACATGATGATGTTCTGTAGTGCTCCAGGCCCAAAGCAGTGGGACCGCTTGACAGGAAGCTCCTGAGATGGTGAGGGGTGAGCCGAAGTCTTTCATTTAAGTCGTTTGTCACGTGCAATTCTTTTTGTTATCAGTTATCATTTCAAGATTTTAGTACAATAGTGATTATTCTGTTTTCACAGTCTTTAGTTTGTGGCTGTAGCCCATACCTATCACCACCTCTTCTACAAAAGAGGTGAAAAGGAGAGGAAAAGGTGGTTAACCTACATACGTAAGCGATACAGCAAGGGATGGGATAGCAACAGAGGCTACAGGTCTCTGAGTCTGATTAGATCTTGGCTATTTCCATCTTGCTGCTCAAGAGACAACCTAGCTGCCCCTCAACCAAAGAATAAAGCAAATGTGGTATATTTAAACAACGAAGTACTACACAGTAGTAAAAAAATAGTGGCATCTTGAAATTTGCAGGCAAATGGATGGACCTAGAAAAAAAATCATATTGAGTGAGGTAACCCAGACCCAGAAAGACAAATATGATATGTATTCACTCATAAGTGACTTTTAGACATAAAGCAAAGAAAAACCAGCCCACAGGCCACAACCCCAGAAAAAATTGACAACAAAGAGAACCCTAAAAGAGACATACATGATCTACAGAGAAAGTAGAAAAAAATAAAATCTCCTGTGTAGTAGTCAGGGGCGGCTGGGCTGCGTTCCCGGCACCCAGCCGCCCACATGGCTCTAGCTTATGCCCGAAATAATTACACAGAAACGGTATTCATTTAAACACTGCCTGGCCCGTTATCTGTAGCCTCTTATTGGCTAGCTCTTACATATCGATCTAACCCATTTCTAGTATCCCTGTAACACCACGAGGTGCGCTTACCAGGGAGGATCTTAACCTGCGTCTGGCTGGAGTGGGAGCATCATGGCGACTCTCCGACTCAGCTTCCTTCTCCCCCAATCCTGTTCTGTTTACTCCACCCATCTAAGGGTTGGCCTATCAAATGGGCCTAGGCAGTTTCTTTATTAGTTAACCAATGAAAGCAACAGATAAGATACAAGACCCACCTCCATCACTCCTGAATAAATTGGGAGCGTGGGGGTCATGGGAGAAGCTAGAAGCTGAAAGGGGCGGAAGGGAGGGGAGAGGTAAAAAAATATACAGATAAAAAAAACCAATAAAAAGGAATGATAGGGGAAAAATTACCTATGCATAGATTTTTAACTATCAACTTCCAGTTTTACTAGTTTTAAGTCAACCTTTTTTTCATAGATTTTGAAGATTTTTAACCTTATCCAATGAAATAAGCCTAAAAATCTTGGGAAGAAAAAGATGGAGAACAATGATTTCCCAAAGATGTTCACTTCCTAATCCTCAAGATTACTGAGCATGGTACTTTAAATGGCAGCAGGGCATTGAGGGCTCTGGGCAGATGATATTCAGTTGACCTGGAAATGGCTTATCTTGGATTATCTAAGAAGCTTCACTGTAATCACAGGAATCCTTACACAAGAAAGAAGGAAACAGAAGTCCAAGTTGGCTGTCTTTTCCTTTTTCCTGGCAGTGCCAGAAGGCGTGTTCCAATGCTGCTGGCTTTAAAGACGAGAATAGCAACTATGAGCTAAGGGGAAGACAGTAGGTTGTAGAGGCTGGGAAAAGAAGGGCATGGATTCCACCATGTATGGTGTAGCTTCCAGAAAGGAGCACAGTTCTATCAATAGCTTGATTATTGTCTCACTGGGACTTACTTTAATTTTTTACTCCAACCCAGTAAAATACCACACTCTGTGTTGTTTTATGCCACAGGTTTGGGATTGGTTACAGCAGCAATGGAACATGAACACAGGCCCTTCTCCTTGACATGGAAACCCCCAACGTGCTTGGAAGGGGAATGACCTGAGATATGGGAAGTCACTCAATTTGTGTTCAGCTTAGACCGTAGACAATTCTCCTTCCCTTCCGGCCTTGGCCTTCTCGTTTCTATATTTTGTTGCGGGTTCATCAGTTCATTTAAAGCTTTTACAGCTTTACATTTCCTTGTCAGTCACGATTTCTAGGCTTTGTCACCAGAAACAAGAGTCCGAGTTATGTTTATGATTGTGAAAAATCCACCAGGATTTGAAAAGAGGAAAGCAACTGATTTCCAAAAAGCCCAATATATAAAAGTAAATGATGCGCTAGAAGCAGACCAGCTTAATGGAAAATTGGTGGCGACTTTGCAGAATGTTAATAAAACTTCCTCATAGCTAAGAGACTGTGCCAAACTTTTAAGTGATGTGTAAAATGCTATTTAAGGTGTTGCTCTTGTCAAGTCTCTTTAAGTCACTGATGTCGTTTTAAATTTGCCATTGGGGAGAATTCAGAAGCGTTTTGTTACATTGAATCCTGTACAAAAGCAACTTTATTTAAATACTGATGTGTTTATGATGGAAAAGTTTTAAAGAAAAAAGCTGAAGTTTTCCAGTGGATGTAGATGTAGGGGCTGTTACCTTCAACAAAACTCACAGTGATGAGAGAGACTGGACATTGGGAGAGAGACAGAGCTTGTCATTCACTTTGGTGTAAATCCTGTCCAGCCAGAGTGGCCAGGGGAGTGTAAATAAATGTGTAAAAGAGTTAAGTTATCAGTATAGTTAAGCACAGCTAGGCTATACTCAACTTTCAGAAGGATGTTTGAAATTCTAAATACTCATTTACATCAGCATATAAGGGACACTTGTTGGCTTTCTTGCTGTGTTTGTTTAGATAATACTATCAATTTTTACCATTTCTTTTTTATTTTAGAGAATTTTTTCTGACTCCTTATAAGGTGAGGAGAATTCCTCATATTTTATCTTTAAAAGGACCAACCATGACTGTCGACAACATCTGGCTCTGAGCAGCTGGTCAAAAATAATTACAGAATAAGTAACTGGCCCAAACAGCTCTTTGCTAGCCTTAAAATAATGTTCATATAAAACGCTCCACAAATACTAAACCTACAAATTTAAATGCAATTAATATGTAATTTATACACTTAGATGGAAAGGGATCTGCGGTATTAATAATTTAAGAATATTTAATTCAAAAGTAATTTATATTTGGCTTTAGAAAACTTTATAATTCTATCACTTTTTCTTAATTATATTTCTCCCATGCCAATAATAAAATTCATTTCTCACTCTTGAATACAAATGAACTGATCATGGAAAGAGATCACCCGGCATTTTGATGAACTGAAAAGTTTGTCTAGTGTTAAATTTAAACTTGGATAGGTAGAAGTTGAATCTGTGCCACCTATGTTTTGAGTCGGGATGTCTCAGATACAACCACAGTAGAATATAATCTGGTTTCCTTCCCTCAGCCTGACTCCTCTCTGTTGTAGGAATTTAGCAGAGTTAACTGTATTGGGGAGGGTATATTTTAGAAGGAGCAACTGTGTTTTGGAAGTACTTTGACTTTGAAGAGTCCTTGTGGAAAACAATGATTGTTTTGCTGGAGGGGCACTGTAGCCGTCCCACGACTATCACAGTGCACACTTGTATTGTTGTGTATTGCAAATGTTACATTAAGAAAGGACTAGAGTCATGGGGGTCTATGCTACTCTCCTTCAGTAGGACTTGCAAATTAGATTAGGGGCCTTGGTATGAAGAAATACTTTGTGTAACTTTCAATAATACGCCTTTGTATGGCTGGCTGTTTGGGGTTCAGTCCATCAGAGAGGCTGGACCTTCCTGCTGCCACACAGGCCTTCCATTTCATCGTGGGGTGCTTCTCTCTTCACCTGACCCATGCTACACAGTGCACTCAGACACCTCCCCATTTCTTTCTTGGAGCAGCTACAGTTGCCCTAGTAAACGCCATCCAACTGCCACTAATGTGGGGGTGTTGTGTAACAGTCTCCTAGGTGACCGAAACATTCTGTCATGCTGGGGAGCGCCTGAAGTGGGGAGGTAAGCAATCAAAAATAAAAAAACCCAAAACTGAAACTGACCGGATGCTATGGGCCTCTCCCTCTAGGGTAAGCAGAGCCCAGCTGCCTGCAAGAGGTTGAGGCCTACAGAGACACGGGGAAAGGATGCTCTCCAACCTATTGAGCTGCCTGCAGGCGGTGCAGTGTGCTTTTGTGAGCTGTCACTCACGCTGGGGTCACCTTTGGTGTTACAACTATCTTTGAATCATTTCTGCTCCTGTTGGTAGCCCTCACCCATATTCCTACAAGCAACCCAGTAAAAGTGCGTGGTTCACAAAGTTGGACTTCACTGGTAGCCGTACTTTGGTCTGTTGTGCGGTCCCTATCTGGGGAGAATAGAAGAGTGTGTTTCATCTCCTCAGGGAATGGTGTGTCACACAACAAGCGGTGGGTGGTCGTGGGATGGTGGTGGGGTAGAGGGACATAAATACTGGGGAGACAACCTCAGTTTTAGGACACCAGCATGTCTTTAGATGACTTCCTACTGTAGTCAGGAAAGCTATAGGGGACATGAGAAAAGGCCTTGGTCCTGGTTCTACCCACTGGTACTTGCATCCCTGAGGTATCTTTGATTCTCTTAAGACCCAGCATCCCCTCGTGTGAATGAGGGTTATAATAAGCACCTTCCCTACCCTCTGGCATCACAATGAAGATCAAACCAGATAGCATATGGGAAAGCACTTTGAAATACAAAGCATGATACAAATGTCTGCTGATGTCTGTTGCTTTCTCACGCAGAATGCTTAAGGGATTTAGAGAAACCCCACTGTGGTTATCTGCAGATTAGGATAAAAGAGCACGGCGACATCCATCCTCACTGATAGCGCATCCTGAGCACATGGTGGTGGTGTTTCCGTGAATTAAAGATCATACCTGTGTTTTCTGGAAGAGCAAAAGGCCGAGAGCCTCAGGGTCCAGCGTGGGAGCTCCTAATTCTCTGTCTGCTCCTTTGAGTCCACTCTTGACTAGATGACTCCGATTATCCGTGATCCTCCTCCTGAAGCCACAGGGCCTTTTCTATTCCAAGGGTTCCTCTGTCAAACTGATACCACTGTGTCCTGGTGACTCACTGACTCCTGTCCAGTGGGCAGTAATTCAGTTTCTCTGATGATTTGTGACAGCATAGATGTGGTCCAGGTATAAGTGGCATTTATCTGGGGCAGGGATTACACCACATGGTTTGGCTTTAACCTTCTGCCCAGAGCCTTAAAGCAGCCTCTGTGTTTAGTTAATATTTGTGTACTGAGTGTAGCCAGCAGCTTGCTTTATCAGGACTTTTAAGCACTGGCTATTTAGCTGAAAAATAAACACTATTTGTCATTTAAATTTGGGATTATGACAAGGCAGAGGGGATGCTCTTGAGTAGCATCAACTACTTACTTTTCTGCAGACATTGCTTCTGTGCCCCATTGAGGACAAGGTCAGACTATAGGCAAGAGAGAGCAAAGGACTGGATGGAGAAAATAAAATCTAGTACTTGCCCTGGAGGGTAGAAGAATGGGAATAAGCTAGAGAGGGCACCAGCATTGAAAATCCCAACGTCCTATTGATGTGAAAGAGAAGTAGGAAGTGTGAGCCAAGCTGAAGCCTCCCTCACTTCTGAGAACAAATTATAGTTTCATGCTACTCTTGTTAAAATGATTGGCATTGTTTTCCAATATTTATTTTTTATGTCTATGACCGTTTTGTCTTATGTTTGTATACATACCACACGTGTGCCTGGTCCCTTCACAGGGCAGAAGAGGGCACGCAATCCCCTGAACTGGAGTTACAGAAGGTTGTGAACCACTATGTGGGTCCTGGGACAGAACCCAGGTCCTCTGCAAGCCCAGCAAGTGCTCTCAACCACCGAGCCCTCTCTCAAGCCCCCAGTCACTGGCATCTTTTAAACGTCTTCCTTTTAACCTCAAAATATAACATTCCAATTTTCAAAAGAGTGTATCGATAATTCTACTTTCTCGGTATTTTTGTTTTTCTACACAGTTTTCCATGTTTGTGCCAAAGCATTTCCTTTTTAAAAAATGTTTTCTACATTCGCCTTGCTTCTGAGCACACTATTGTGTCTGAGTTGCTGCAGCCAGACTGACTGAGGTGCGGGGACACAGAATTCCCAACGGCTCCAGGAATTCTAATCGAGGTTATTCAGAAGCTGGTCACATGGCTGGGCAGTTCCTGAACAGGTATGGCCTCAGATTTAAAAGCTTCAGTGTGGATGATGTTGATGCAGAAAATGGCTCTGGGCTGTAAAGTGAAACAGAAACCCAAATGGGAAAGGAATGGAGGTAATGCAGTTCAAATAAGTAAAGCAATTTCAAATGTTGTGAAAGTCTCTCAGATGTAATCATAGCGAACAAGGAACGAAAGGTAAAAATCCATCTGAAGTAACCGCTGCCAGTGTCAAGGCTCTGCCACATGCAGGATTAGAGTCATCTAAGGAAACCATGGCTTTGTAAGGGACCACTTAAACTTGGGAGATAACACGCGTGGCGGCAGGCCTGAAATCCCAGAACTTGGGAGGTGGATGCAGAAAGACCAGGCACTTAAGGTCATCCTGTTTTTATCTGAAATAGTATTACATCACTTTCACCTTCCATTTGGTCTCTCTCTCCGCTCTTCCTAGGTATTCTTTCTAAAACCCCTCTCATGTCCTCCTCACTCTCAAGTTGAAAGTCTCTTTTTTGTTGATTATTAGTTACATAAATATGTGTATACATATCTATATATACATATACATATACATATATGTATATGTCTATCAATTATACACACACACACACACACACACCATCCATCCTTCAAACAACCTGCTCAGTCCGATTTTGTTGTTTGTACATGGTTTCAGGGCTGACAACCCAGGGCTGATGACTCTGCATTGGACAACCAATAAGGGGACTCACCCCTGAGAGAGTCTAACTCTCCTTCAGTAGTCAATAGTGACAATATTGGCTATTAGATATTTTTCAGATGAACTGGGTTTCAGGACAGGTTAGAAAGAGAAATGGCCAGAGAAGGTACTGTCTTAAAAACTGCAGCCCAAAGGCATGTTGGATCTGAGGGAGGTCGCTCTGGGTTTCACGTCCTGCTCACCTGTCCTTGCCGAGTTCAGGGAACCAGAGCAGGTGGCCCGAGCCCCTCCAGCTGTGGTTCTGTGTGTTCTTCTGATGGCCGCCAGGCGTCGCACTAGAGCCGCGGTTGCCCTGGAGACCGCTCGGCGAGTGGGCAGGCGGCGCCGAGCCCCCGGCTAGGGACTAACTGGCGGGAGCTGGGGGGAGTGGCTGCGGCGGCCGGCGAGCCCGGGACGCCCGAGCCTGCCCCGAGCCTCGGCGGAGCGGAGCGGCCTCGGCGCTCCCGTGTCCCGCGCGGTCCCCGCTGCACCCCGCCGCCTAGGAGCCCGGTGGACGGCGGCTCCCGCGGCGGCCCCGGTATGACTCGGCGGCGCTCGGCTCCAGCGTCCTGGCTGCTCCTGTCGCTGCTCGGTGAGTAGCCCAGCCCGTCCCCACGCGGCCGGACAGAGCCTGTTGACTCCAGCAGGTGCTGGGGTCCGGCTGCCCCGGAGGTCGTGGAGGCCCGGGCCACCCAGGTGCCCCCCGAGAGCGCAGTGTCCCCTGCTCGGCTCCTGGCCGCCACTTCACGGAACGAACTGAACTCCCGTTGCTGGTCCAGTTAGATCGTGTTTAGAATCGCTTGCCGTTACTACAAGGGTCCAGGAAAACTTTGTAGCTTTACCGCAACGTTTGAAGAAGATTGAGGTTTAAAAAAAAATAAGTTGATTAGAACACGTTCGCAATTTTAAAAATGTAGCTTCATTATAACATTTAAAGCGCATACAGGATTAACAAGCCGTTTATTATTTTTTTTTAAAAAATCATTAGTCTATCAGATTACATCGGAAAGCAAAGTTTTTTTGCACTTAGTTTCATAACCGAAGGATCTAAGTTGTCTCATAAAAGCACATAGAATGTAGCAATACGAAAAAGAATTTGAAAGTGTTTGCTTATTCAAATTTAATTCCTTTATTTTTTCTTGCAGTTTGCCCCCCCTCCCAATAGACATTATATGTAGGCTCTGAATTGCGTTTTATACAATGCTCCCTTTGTGTGTGTGCTGTCTTATGGAATCAAGTTGTCTGTCTCAACTAATTGGTTGCCGGGGTTTATGGAAATTTGTCGTGAAGGCTTTTATCAAGCCAGTTTAGTGATGTTTACATTTCTCTCTAGAGAGCTCTGTAGGTGTCCAGCCATTTTTTTTATGTCTAATCGTGAAGTAACCCAGTTTTAGACTGTTCACCTAGTAGAGGAGAAAGCATAGCAAAACATTAAGTGTACCTTTTTGATTGTAGATGCCAGGGGCGGTGGACACATCAGAGTTCTGACTTCTTGAAGTTAAGTAGGCGTAGTTTTAGTGACGCTATGCAGATAATTAAGTCATACACACCAACATATCCTTTTATGCACTTGGGCTTCCAAACTGATTTTGTCGCTCACCGCCCTCAGCAGGCCTGTTTCTCTGCCTTTCGGGCAGAGGAGAAACGAGAGAGTACAGAGATGTTTCTTAAAATCCTTGAACACAGCTGGAATGTTACAGATGTTGCTGTAAGAACAGCTGGCATGTTTTTGATAGAAAAATCTATGGTTAAACTCGGTCCGTTGGCCAATGGAGTTTGGCTGTGGGTTGATTTTGAATATATTAGGCCATACTTTTTAAAGAGACAATTTCATTTCTAGAATCAGCCAGACACAGTCACCTGATCGATGTCTTTGCTTTGGGTAGAACTATGTCTACTTTATACTAGACTACGTCCGAAGATTTCCAGCGTGGTTTCAATCTTCTGGGTAGTCTATTCTGTAGAGATGCCGTTCATCCTTAAAATATATGTTCCTCTGTTCAACAGATATTTTCGTGGTTACCACTCGGGTGCATTTGGACATCTGGTGGGTGGGTGGGTGGGTGGGGCAGGGAGATGATGGTGGCAAATAGAGTTTGTCCGCAGTTCTTCTGAGGTTTTCTGTCTTTAAAATGCACAAATACTCTATGGCATAGCAAATAAATGATGAATAGCATTTGCGAGCCACACCAAGGACTGCAAATGTCACTGCAAAGTTAACTTTTGATCTGGACTTTGATTGCATAGAATTTAGACAGTCTAACTTGAGAGTGGTCGGGCTTTCATAGTTCAAGGAACAGTGGGGATAAAGCGTATATGAAGAGAAAGTGCAGCCGGGCGGTGGTGGCGCACACCTTTAATCCCAGCACTCAGGAGGCAGAGGCAGGCGGATCTCTGTGAGTTCGAGGCCAGCCTGGTCTAGAAGAGCTAGTTCCAGGACAGGAACCAAAAGCTACGGAGAAACCCTGTCTTGAAAATCAAAAGAAAAAGAGAGAGAGAAAAAAAGAGAAAGTGCAGAGGCATGTTCTTGAGAGGGCAGCTTTCTAGTTGGAAGAGCAGAGAGAGGGCAGAGGAGGTGGGTGGAGATGGTATCTAGTGTTGAGTTCTGAGTTAGGGTTCATCTTGGGAAAGCCCCCAGGGCTGCTTCCTTATAGGCTGAGGAAGGAGGAGGATGCGCTGAGAGTGTGGGTGAGTGGGTCTGTGCTGTTATCCGGTGTCCAGGAGAATATTGTGTCCAGACTGGGTTCTTGAACTCCGCAGGCAGCGGCACCATTGGTTTGAGTGAACTGTGGCGTATCTTTAGAACTCTGTGAAGTTGGTTCTGTTATAAAGGGGGAGGGGAGGCTGGGTTCTAGATACGTGAGCCAGCCGTGGAGGAGGAATAGTGAGCATGAGAAGTAGGAGAATCTCTTCAGTAAAGGAGGGAAAACGGGTTCCATGACATTGCTGTTACTTTGTGAAACTTCTGTGAAAGAGTTCACAGGGAATTTTGTTAGAAAAGATTTCTTCTGTGTAATTCCATCAATGGCCTCAAAGTAGTTTAAGTAAGCTAGGTATGGTAGTGGGTGCCTGCCTTTATTCTAAGCACTCAGGAGGCAGAGGCAGGTGAATCTCAGTGAGTTCAAGGCTAACCTGGTCTACAAAGTGAGTTCCAGGCCAGCCAAGGCTACGTAATGGGACTCTGTCTACAAATAAGCAAGAAATATCTGGAATGTTTCTTCTGCTTGGGATTCTTCTATAATAGCAGCAGATAACTTTACAGAATTTCAGGAAGTGTGTAAGAAAAAAAGGGTCGTATCAGAAACAAAGACCCACGAATCTTTTAGTGATGGCGTTTTGAGAAGCTGATTGTAAATTTTCATCTCTCAGCTTTAAACTTAATTATGTAGATGTTTTTGGAAGACTTCATTTTTTTAGTCAGAATCTGTAGTTTGACCCTCTTGAAAGATGGCAGACACTGTGTGAAAATTTTGGAGAAGTTTAGTGTACTCAGCATCCGGCACTTGGGAAGTGGTTCAGAAGTTAAGTCAGAGTTTTTAATAATGTTGTGCTTAGAACGGTTGTCAGACCCACGGCGGTGACGCGATGACGAAGGTGCTTGTTTGGGCTCTTACCCCCGGTAACAGAAAGTGTCACATTTTCAGATGTGTTTTCACACTTCAGTAGTGGAAACACCTATAGCAGAAATTCTCAGCTGCATCTTCATACTTGCACCATGTGACTTGGTGGCAAACAAGGAGATGCGCCAGGCCACAAGATTCTGCATCGTCCCAGGGACAGGAAATGAGGGATGGGCAGCGTTTCCTGAGTTGGAACAGAATTGGGGAATTGTTGCTTTCCTGTTCGAATTATCTCTATACCTGTTGCGGTGCCCATGCCGTAACCCCAGCATTTGGGAGGCCAAGGCAGGAAGATTACAAGTTTGAGACCCTCTTAGACGCTACAGTGAGTTCTCTGGTCAAATCTGGGCTATACCATGAAGCCCAGTCCCCGCTTCATCCCTCCACCGATCTCCTCTGGAACCAGTTTATTTAAAATGAGGGTTCTAAGTCTGTTGTTATCTGGGCCAATAATAACCATTTATTTTGACTCCCTCAGCTTTTACGTATGTTTGGCGTTTTGAAGTTGGACTGCTGAATTTCTAGCCTCGTCTCTTGCCGTAAGCACAATCACCCGAAATTTCCCCTTTGCTGAGGATTTCCCCTTAGCTGGCACCAACAGGTCTCAGTCTGCGCTCTGCGATCAGCACCCCTCTTGACCATCTGGAGGGTGTCAAGTCCCCTCCTGATCATGATTCCGTGAGCAACTGGCTTAACAGAAGTTGTCAGTTTCTGGGTGGGCCTCCGAAGCCATCTGACTTGAATTGTGTCTTTGGAGTAGGAAGTTAATTCGTGTATTTAGTGGTCAAGCGTATCTGAAAACCATGAAGTTTTTCTTTCTGTGTAAGTTTGGGTAGTTGACATCCCCTGTGGAGGTCTCCGTGTGGAAGAGTGACGATGGCAGGGCTTTGCATTTGTTGGAGACGTGAAATCAGAGGGAGAGATGCGTTTTCTAATTTGCGGATGAGCCTTTCCCTAGGGCTCTGCCTCAGCGTACCACGGCCGTCATCATTGACTGGGTAGCCGCTAAGCTGTGTGGCTCTGTCCCACTCCCGTGTTATAGGAAGAGGCAGGTTGTAATAAATATCACTCAATTTTCATGATGAGCTTAGGGTGAAACCAACACAGATTTGCCAGTGTGGATGAACACTGCTTGATGAGTAGTCTTTTGAAAAAGTGGACTCATTTCGATTCACTAAACTTCTGCATTTTAAGAGGAAAGTTAAATGGTGTTATTAGTGGTGTACCTTCCTGAGAAAAGTAAGGAAGTTTAAGTCCTCGAAGCCCTGAGCTCAGGAAACATGTGTACCACATTTTTTTTTAGAAGAATTTTCAGAGAATTAGGTTAACGGTGGCTTTGGCTGATGGTAGGTCAGGATTTAGGGTTAAAGTAAAGTAGGTTTGTGGAATAGGAGTGTAGATGCCGGGGTTTTCGCTGAGGGTCACAGGTACATGGGGTCACATAGTGAACACAACCTCATCCTAACGGAGCCACAACTCGGCTAGTCCTAAAAGACTCATCAGTTTAGTGTTCTAAAAAAACTGACAAGATGAAAGTCCGTTAGAAATCCCACCGCTGGGAGCAAGGCGAGGCCTGCGTGTAGCGGGCACCTCCCTGACCCGTGTCCAGAATCTCATGGTCCTTAGCATTAGGCAAGTCTCCCTGGCCCTCTTCTCACTGGCGTCGGTGCTCCTCATTTCTCTTTCCTCCTCCTCCTCGCCTGTTTTGGAGTATGCCCTGGCTTTCTGTTGGCAGCATCAAATTCTTCAGAGGTAGTCAGGTTAGTCTTTCTCGGCTGCGTCTGGGTAAAGTGCTGATAAAAAGCAGCAAAGAGCCGGCACCCACAGGACAGATGCGGAGATCGTGTCAGCCTGGGCATGGTGGGCCTATGAGGGAGGACCGAGAACTACGTGGGGTAGTTCCGCCTTGTTCTGTGAAGGCCACTCTGTGTGTTTTTGGGATACCTGAAAAGAACAGTTTTCTTTTCTAAAAGACATGTAGACCCCGTTGTCATTTCTTTGAGGAATTGGTGTGTCTCATGTTAGTCGATTATATAATTATATAATGCAATACATATTATGTATAATATATAAATTATACTAACGTTTGGCATATACTTTATAGCAAAGGTGAGAGAGATTGATCTTCATAGTTTCAGAGAAATTCTGCGAATTGTTTGGAAGTGTAAAATTATAAGTACTTACAACTTTTGATTGCTTCTTGGTTTATCTGTGATTTTGTTGATTTTTGAACAACAAAAACAAGTATGTTTTTCCCCTGTGTAATTCTGAAGGTTTTGCTCTTGGTAGTAAAATAGTCTCAGGCTTTTGGCAGTTTATTGTAACCTGACGCTTCCTCTTCCTGTATCTGGTACATTGTCAAACCCTAGGTCTACACTTTAGAATTTCCAAAAATGGAGTCATTTACTTCTAACACTTTTTGTAGCCCCTCCTCCCCTCTCACTGAGCCCTTCACAATGTCAGAGGTCATCTGCCGTCACCCAACCCCCAGCTGTGTGCTTGAGATGTCTTAACTAGCAGCCAACACCAAACATCCGTCCCAGAACTTCCTCGTTTCTTTGGACTCAGAACATCACTGTTCATTAGACTTGTCAGCCCCGACTCAAGGTCATGTGTCAAAAGCATAAATCCATAACAAACCCAGACTACAGCACACTAAACACCACTCCCGTGGGGCCAGCATCTTCACTCAGGGCTTGTGTTTTAGGCTTTCATTGGTTAAACAATGTGCAGTGTAGCTGAATTACAGTGTTGCCCGTGTATAGACATAGGTTGCTGTACCAGCTCTTGCTGGCCAGGACTTAAGACAGCAGAGCGTGTGCGAAATGTGTTACCCGATTGCGAAGATGCTTCTGGCCTTAAAGGTTGCCGAGGGCCCGTCACAGGGTGCTTGCTTATGTAGAGTGCATCTGTATTTATGTTCTAGAGACTGAAGCTGAAATCATTCAGAGACTCACCAAGAAACCTGAGATGTCTACAGAAACAACATATTTTCCTGACAAGTAATTATTCCAGATACCATGAGTGTTTCTGTTTGACATTTGTGGAAGTCTCTTTAAGGTCCAGCTTATTGACATACGCCCGCTTCTGCCTCCTCTGCATTACAATCCATTGTTTTGGTTTTGTCAGAGTGTAGGAAGCTTGTCTGACTCACATTTTCAGATAATTTTGGATACTCTCACCATTCCTCCAGAATGTGACCTGTTTGCTAAAGATGGGTTGCAGTGTGGAATCGAACATGTCATTAAATATTTCACACTTAATGTTTCAGAAATCTGTTGGTTAGTCTTGTGCTTTGAGTAGATCACTCTTACATGTATTTTTTTTAAAAAAAATACTATTGCACCTCAACTACTGGAAAATATTGATTCATTGGCTTAACTGTTGATATATATTCCATTTTAGAATATAAAAAAGACAATTGTCACTGTTGCTATTAATCGCATTAGAACAGTCTTCCAGAATCTTTTTTGTTTTGTTTTGTTTTGTTTTGTTGTTTTTCTAGACAGGGTTTCTCTATGTAACAGCCCTGGCAGTCCTGAAACTCACTTTGCAGACCAGGCTGGCCTCGAACTCACAGAGATCCGTCTGCCTGTGCCTCTCTAGTGCTTGAGAATTAAAGGCGTGCGCCACCACCTCCTGGCTCTCAAGAGTTTTAAGCACATAACGCAGATACGAATTTTGCAACGTTTTAGTTCTTGCTCCACTTTTGCATCCTTGGCAGCAGATAACGCTAAAGGACAGTTTCACTTTGTCCAGTTTTCAGAAACTTCCTTCAGGTCTCAGATCTCAACCACCAGCCTCTGTCTGTGTGTTGTTCTTTCAAGTCGGATGAGCTCGGAAAATGGCGTATTCTCTGAGTTCTGAGCACACATGGGTAGGTAGCACACGTGACTAATGCATGACACGGAACACTGTTAAAGGTAAAGGTCAGTCGTAAATTATAGTTACATTTTAATCAAGGATGTTGATGGAACTGTTTTTTTCCCAATTGTTGAGGGAGAGTCCTGGGGAGGATGCCAGGGCCGCCAGCACAGCTCATCTTCACGGCCTTGGCCCCAGTGATAAGGCACCAGCAGTTTCCCCCACCAGGCACTGCACCATCCCTGCAGATGCCAGTGCAGGGTGGGAGGGAAACGGCGCTTTGCTGTTGCTAAGAATGTCCGTCTTCTTCCCACGGACTTTCTGAAAGGGTTGGAGGCTCATGTCTGTGCTCCCAGGGCTACTGTTGTGGCAATGGGATGTTAGAGCCTTTTATTTTGGAGATAATATACAATTAATATGTGCTATATAGGGTGGCATTAAGCAAGAAGTGCTTATATGTTTATTTTTATGTTATAATGTCTAATCTCAAGGGCAACATTGTCATTTAATGTAGATGTATATAAGCAATGATTCAGTCGTGACTTCCACCCACTGGGTGCCCTGGTTTTCTGTGCATGTGTCTAGACTTTATTGTAAGCAGGAAATAAACCCCCACACAGATCAGTTTCTTCTTAAAATCAGTTCACGATGTAATGGTCTGTAATTCATGTTGAAAGCTCAGCGAGTTAATGCTGGGCCCTTCCCCACCAGTAGCATACATTCATTTCGTTCTTTGCATAGTGGTGTTAGTACTTCATAGCACACTGAGTCCATGGCTTATTTCCTCATTGTTATTCCTTTATGTTGTTCATACGTTTTTGATAGCAGTGATATTGCGGTGAAGATATTTGTGGACGAAGCCTGTACATCTCTGTAGTGCAGCTTACCCTTAGAAATCCTTGCGTGTCCATACTGACTTATGGGGGAGAGCCCTGTGCAGAGGCTCATGCCCTTTTCTAGCCAGTCAAACTGAGTTTAAAATCAGCTTCTTGATATTTATTTTCCCTATGACCTTATGAATGTTGTGTCATGCCCGAGCTTGGGTTTATCTTATGAAGGAGAGAGACTTTTCTTCTTATACCGAGGAAAACTGAATTAAACAACACCCAACATTAGTAGGGGTCTAGCATAACACCTGGCATATAGCGAATGCCCAGGGGCAGTTGTAAGGATTAATCAGTCTTTTTAGGTCAGGGAGACAAGTGGTCTGTGCAGGGGACATGCTGGACGGGTGACCTCGGCATGTTTCCTCCAGGCTTGTGTTTACTTGGGGGGATGAAGATATTAGATTATGGAATCTATTCTTTTAGTTTCTAGTGGTAAGGTCATTGGTGGCAAAGCAAGCTGAAGATATCTTCTGGCTTGTTTCAACATAAAACTTTTACAAAAGTAGTTGTTTGACTTTTTCTTCCCCCTCTTCCATCTATAGTAAGGTGTTCCAGTGAGTTCTAGGAAGTTAGACCATCTCCATCCATTGTGAAGATTATAGAAAGTAGTTAAGATGTAAAGAATATTAAGTTTTCCCTTGGAGGTTGATGTCTGCTCACTTTGCAAGATGTGTTTTTGCCCCCTCCCCAACCTGTGACAGAAGAGAGTGGGTCAAAGCGGGGTATGAATGTGATGAGCGTCTTTTCATCACAGTGGCTGCATCTGGTCCTCCTGCTCGACTCCGCTGGTGTTTGTGTTTGTTTAAGAAGGCAGATGTCCACGTAGACCACATGACGGACAAACTTTCCGCGGTTGCATCACTGATTAAAAATGAGAAGCCCATGAGCTTGAAGACAGCTTCAGGCTGGAGCCACCTACAGGATGACTGATTCTTAGATCGAGAGCTTTGAGGGGTGTGGTTAGTCCACTGCTTAATGCCAGTTGTGTTCTTGATGGGCCTTGTGCCATCAGGCATGTTTCCAGGCTGTTCTGCGGCGGTTTCGTGAAAGATGATGTTTGCACACAAAGCCAGATGGTCGCTAAGACAGGCAGAGTCAGCGAGGCTGATAGGGCCAGAATAACTCTGCGATTCAGAACCCGTCACCTACTATGTTGCCATGCTGGGACAACCTTTTTTGCAGATGGGTAAATTATTCCTGAGTCCAAGCCATACTGGTAAGAAGTGCTTCTTGAGTTTTATATGCCAAGGTCACTCACTACATAAACTTAAACATGGGTCTTTTTCTTGGAAATACTTCCTGGAATTGTGACTTTAAATCGTTCTTAATTTGCAATTTCAGTGGCCTCAGAACGTGGTACACTGGAGTTGCCTTTTGGTCAATTTGTATTGTGAGGTGCATTCGTAAGATGTGCAGTCCTTTGCGTTCTTCCTGCACAACCCCTTGCTTGTTTTGACTCAAGGTCAAATTGTCTTTGTCATTAAGGAGAAAGTATAATGCGTGCTGTAGACCAGTAAGGTCTCTTAGAGCCCTTTAATTCTGTAATGTCCTTGATCTGATGGAGCGACTTGGTAAATCTCTTCACGATTTCCATGACCAAGCCATCTGCCTGCATTAAAATAAATCAAATCTGCTTACTCCTCAGCGTCTAACAAATATTCTATAAACTGATGATGATGAAGTGCGTGAACACAAAAATAATTTGCACTCTTCAGCACTTCCTCCCGAGTTCTCCGCCCAGATCCTCTTCTGCAGTGGAAGCTGGCAGATTGGCTTTCTCTGACTGCACTGGGGGGTAATCGCGCAGTTCTCCAGCCCTTTATTTCCCAACTGTGGGAAACTAATTCAGATTTCACATTCTGAGCTTTGCAAGCCCTTTTACTTATCATCCTGCTTCAAATACATCAAGGGGAAAACATCACATTTTACATTTATGTTGTATGTGTATATAGTATTTAAATCCCAGGTGTAGATTTTGTGTGTGACCCAGTTTCTGATGTTATCTAGAGTGTAAGGGCTGTTGACTGTGGCTGTACTGTGCTCTCCATGTGTTGGCCTCTATGAGTCTCGTGACATGTTCATAGGCTAAGCTCGGTCATTTCTTCTCACAACTAGTAACTGAAAACCATCAAATCTTTAATATATTTCTTCCCTGTGATCTTCTTGTTATTTCCGATCACCCCTTTCTCAAATTATGTCTACATTAAATTTGTATCATTCTAGTTTTCTGGCTGATAATTGTCCTTCATGTCAATCCTTCCTTTCCTCTCTGCTGGACTGGTTCCTGTTAGGTTTTACTCTTTACATTCCTCTCCTGTCAATAATAATGGCAAACCCCGAAGTCTTAAAGGATAATGTGGGGTCACAGAGGTCCCTGTGCTTAAATATAAGCACCGGGGGAACCTGGGATGTCAGCACGCAGACTTGTTCCTCCAGAGAGGGAGTGTATCACCTGTTGTCCACGCAGAAGGCTGGCAGAAGACGTGGTTATTAGCCTGGTGACCTATATGCTGTCTGTGGCTGAGAACACACTGGATCCTCCCTGAGACCCTTTTGTGAGTTTGTCAATCTATGGACCCATCTTTATGGAAGGCATCATGTGTAGTCTAATCTGTAGAACCCACCTTTATGGAAAATGTCTTTATGAAGAGTTTCGATGTAGTTATGCCTTAAGATTTATTGTACACAGAGGACTGAGTTAATTATCACCGGGAAAATTTTTATAAGATTGTACTGTGCTTAAATATGCCTAAAATAAACTACTGGGAGTCAGACTCCCAAAGCTGGAACCAGCAGTGGCTACTGAGCTGTGTGAACCCAGCTACCTTTTTGCCTCCCTTGGATCGTTACTCTGCTGGCTAAGGTGGGGTCACAGAGACCCAAGGGTACATTTTGGGGAGCTAGAGAGGTATAGCTCAGTTGGCGTGGTGCTTGTCCTCTACAAGGACCCAAGTCCAGTCCCCAGAGCCTGTGTGAAAAGAGTCAGTGGTGATAGAAGCCTGGATCTGGACCACATCTGTAAGCCCAGTGCTGGGGAGGCAGGAACACACAGATGGCTGGGGTTCCTGGATCT
>JABTXL010019314.1:3897676-3909116 GCA_025134845.1 Neodon shergylaensis
TCATATGTAAGTAACTGTTCTCATGAGACAGTCATATGTAAGTAACTCTTCTCATGAATTGTCATATGTAACTAACTGTTCTCATGAGACTGTCATATGTAACTAACTGTTCTCATGAATTGTCATATACCTTGCTGATGTGCTGTTGTAGTTTTTAGTCTTTAATTTTCAAAATGACATTATTTATTTTGTGTGTGTGCATAATATGTGCATGCACACATGTGTGCACGTGCAGATCAGAGGAAAGCTTCTGGAAGTTATTTGTCTTCCAACCACATGGGTCTCCTGGGCTTGAACTTAGGGCCTCAGATTTGGCAGTAAGCACTTTTACCTCATTGCACAGGTTTTCATCTTTCTACACTTATTTTATGGATCCTTTCAAGTTTTCTCATCTATTCCTTTGAAGTGTGTAGCCTGCCCAACTTGGGTTCATTGCAGCCATTCATCTAAGATGGTGTATTTCTTAGTTAGGATTTTTATTGTTGTGAAGAGATACCATGATCACCGCAACTCTTATAAAGGAAGACATTTAATTGGGGCTGGCTTACAGTTTCAGAGGCTTAGTCTCTTATCATTGTGGTGGAACATGGTGGCATGCAGGCAGACATGGTGCTAGAAAAGGAGCTGAGAGTCCTAAATCTTGATCAGCAAGCAACAGGAAGTGGACAGTCTCACTAGGTGTAGCTTGTGCATAGGAGAGAGACATCAAAGCCCACCCCCACAGTAACACAGTTCCTCCAACAAGGCCATACCTACTCCAACAAGACCACACTTAACTTCAACAAGGCCACAAGTGCCACTCCCTCCTGGGGCCATTTTCTTTCAATCATCACAGTGTAGTTTTCGTACAATTTGTTTTACCGCTCCCCAAATTTTCCATGCTCCACCTAGTCAACTCTCTTCCTGTCCTCAACTTCTACAACCCACCAGTCTGTTGTGGTCATCTTTGCTTAGAATGTGCATTTAAGTTTCCTCCGTGTTTGTTTAACTTGTAGCTCATTCCCATTCACTTCTTGATCTGTGACTCATTGACTTCTTCTTTACATCAAGATTTTACAAAAACATTGAATTATTGATTTTACTTGGTGTATGTGTAAATATGTCACAGTGCACCTGTGGAAGTCAGAGGACTTGCAGTAACTGGTTTAATTTTTGTTTGTTTTGAAACAGAGTATCATGTAGTCATGGTGGCCTTGAAAACTCTATGTAGGCAAGACTGGCCCTGAACCCTTAATCCTCTTGCCTCTACTTCTCACGTGACATTACAGGTGTGTATCACCACTCTTGGTCTTGATGAGTAATCATCAGTCTCTCTCTCTCTCTTCCTCTCTCTATCTCTCCTCCCAACCCCCAGTGTGATGAGTGATATGGTCAGAACTTTATGTTGCATATTTTTCTCAATCACCTTATTTTTGAGACACAGTCTCTCGCTCAATCTGGAGCTTGACAATTCAAACTCGACTTACTGGCTAGTAAGCCACAAGGACCATTTTTTTTCTCCACCAAGATTATAGGTGTTCATCCTTAGGTCTCTCTCTCTCTCTCTCTTTCTCTCTCTCCCTCCCTCCCTCCCTCCGTCCCTCACTCCCTCTCCTTCTATTTTTAATTAAAAGTTTATTCTATGTGTATGGGTGTCTTCATCTGCTTGTATGTCTGTGCACCATGAAGGCCGGAAGAAAGCACTGGATCCCCTGGAACTGGAGTTGTAGACAGTGTGAGCTGCCGCATGGGTGCTGGAAGCCAAAACTAGGTCCTCTGGAAGAGCAGCCAGTGTTCTTAACTGCTGAGCCATCTCTCTAGCTTCAGGCAGGCCTGGCCTCACTAGTGGGGTTTTGAACACAAGTCTTTGTGCTTGCATCACAAGCAATTTACGGAGTGCATCATTTCCCCAAGACCCGATGGTTAATCTTTATTGTAAACTGGAGTGGATTGAGAAGTACCTGGGAGATGAGCAGAGCTTGCTTGTGGAAGTGTCCGAGACCGTTTCCTGAGAGAACGTGCTAAGGGAAGACGGCTAGCACGACTGTGGCAGCACAGCCGCGTTTCTTCCTGGCCACTGGGAGATGAGGTGAGCGGGGGTCCCCCATGTTTGCTGCCACGGTGGTCACTCAGCCTAGGCTCAGTGCAGTGGAGCTGGCTGTGACCAGCCTGAGACCTCTGGAACCGTGAACGCAAACCTTCATTTTCAGCAAGTGTTTTCTAAGATGGTGGTATAAAGTGACTAACACACTTAATTCTTCTGATGCCAAATCAAAGAACCAAGGTGCTGTCACCTTTTGGAATCTGGACTAAAGGGAGAGCTGAGGTTTATTTCTTTTCTGCCACAATGCTGAAGTCAACAGTATCGAGGTGCAGTTTCTTCACGTCCTTTCCTAGTGGTAAATTAACTTGTCATTTGGCAGCAAGGCAGTCATAACTCTCCATCAGTATTAGTATTGGATTTTAGTGTGCACCACACACCCTGGGATCTGGGCACTGGATCTCTACAGAACAGCTCTGTGGCCCGTTCTGGCTGAAGTTCAAGTTTGCAGAGACCAGCAAGTGGCCAAGAGCCTCTGGTGGTGTGTTCCTGGGCTGTCTTGGTTATACAGTCCCTTCTGAATCCTGGCCCCACCCAGTTTTCCCCAATACCCCATCCCTTTACCTGGCCATGCACCTTTTCTTGGTCTTCGCCTGCCCTGCTGTACACACTTGGGCACGCACCACTTGGCAGACTGCGTTCCGCAGACACAGATCCGGTTCCTTTAGTAGGTCCCACTGTCTTCCAAAGCAGTGTGCCAGTGTTTGCTTCTGCTAGGGTGCAGAGAGTGTGCAAGAGCTCCAGGCCCTCTACTCCATCCTGTGAATGCTAGCTTCTGTCGTTCCAGGGCTCCTCACTTTACCCATTCTGATGGGTTGTAGCATGGTGTCCGTGTGCATGTGTACAGTTTTTGTTAATTTTTTCTGGTTCAAATGGCATTACTTCCCCATCTCAATATTTCTTAAAAAGAGTCATTTAAGGGGGCTGGAGAGATGGCTCAGAAGTTAAGAGCACTGACTGCTCTTCCAGAGGTCCTGAGTTCAATTCCCAGCAACCACATGGTGGCTCATAACCATCTGTATTGAGATCTGGTGCCCTCTTCTGGCCAGCAAACATACATACAGACAGAACACTATACATAATAAATAAACAAATCTTTTTTAAAAAGTCATTTAAGTCAAAAATTATATGTATGTGTGTAGATATATGCACATGTGTATTGGGTGCCCCATAGTGAGAGACTAATAAATTCTAATTAATAAGAATGGTCTCAAAAACTCACCAAAGGACAGCTAGAGGCTCAAATAGAACAGTAGGTAGATTTTGTGTTTAAGTAGCAACCGTTGTTCTCTTTTTCTTTTTCTTTTCTTTCTTCTTTTTTTTTTTAGATAGAGTTTCTCTGTAGCTTTGGAGCCTGTCCTGAAACTAGCTCTTGTAGGCCAGGCTGGCCTCGAACTCACAGAGATACGGAAATCTGCCTGCATCTGCCTCCCGAGTGCCAAAATTAAAGGTGTGTGCCACTGCCGTCCAGCTCTTTTTTTTCTTCTATTTGTTCATCTTCCTGTCTGTTTCTACCGCCATGTCTTCAAATTAAATGCATTTTTGACACATATAAAATGTATGTCCTCCCACATCTTCTCTTACTCCCCCCCAACGCCCCTGTCAGCTCCCACTCTTCTTAGAAATCGCCTGCATTCATATCTTTCTGCTTTGTTTTGCCGTCTGCTGAGCTTTAACCAGGGCTGTCTGTGTGAGCATGGGTTTGGAACTATACCCTGGAACTTAGTGGGCTAACCTGTTCTACTGCCATTCTTACCATGGCAGACTTCTCCACAATTACCTTCCTTGTTTGGAGCTGAGGTTTTCTGTCTTAGTTTTTTCCACTGAATAGCATCTTCTTTTCAAAAGCATCCATTTAATTGTAAATAGAATTTTACATATTAAGCCCTTTGCATCCTAATGCCACCAGTGTTTGTTTTGTACAGGGGAGTTTAATTTGTGAATCAAAGATAGCTTTTAGGGCATTCACAGGCATGGCCAAGTTAGTGTTAGATTGCTTTTACATTTTTCTTTTTTATAAGAGAATCATCTCAAAAGCTTTTAAAGTTAGTTTCTTCTTCAGTTTGCCAGCACAGTCAAGAGCCCGCTCCACATACGCCACTGTGGTTTCTACAGCGCGAGCTAACGTGGTACTTAACATATGTGTCGCTCTAGTTAGAACTGTAGCTGTGGTTATGATTTGCAGACTGTGTGACGCAGAGAAGAAGTACTTGTAGAATACTTGCTGTTAGGATCAGGTCAGGTAGAAGTGCATCTCCATCATAGCTAAAATGGCAGGTGTCAGAAGATAAAGCTGGTGTGGTCTTTATCATGGTCAGCGAAGCATGGCCTTGCTTCTTATGTTCTCAGCAGATTTTAGAACTAACATCAACCTCCTCACTCCAGAGAGTTTATGTTTTAGATCCCGGGGGATAGAAAGATGCAAAAAGTATAGGGTCCGATGCAACCCATAGTATTAATGGCTCAAATGAAGTGCTGTCTCTTGTTCAGTGCCCATCCTTATTCTGACGATGCGCTCCATCCACAGGGTAGGTTATTGGTTTGTTTTGGGATTTATAGGTTAAGCTGTCCACTTACAGCATGTCTGATGGGAAGAAGGTAGTGGCCAGAAACGGGCAAGAGGCTTGGACACATTCTTCAGGACCCACCTAAGCACGCAAGAGACTTAGAGAGGGGCTGAGAGGGGTCTGGAGTTAGAAGAGGAGAGCTGGGAATCCTTGGATTTTGAGAACAGTGTGCTACCATAGACATGGTGGGCTCCCAGACAACAGAAATCTGTTTCTTACTGAGAGATTAGGAGTCAGAGATCTTAGTGTTGGAAGATTTGATGGTTCCTGCTTCTTAATTCAGAGATAACCATCTTCCTGTGTCCCAAAGTGATGGGAGAGACACATGGGTCCTGTCATGGATCCAGTCATGTCTCAAGAGCCCCTCCCCCACCTCTACATACCACTGCATTGGGGATTATGTTTCAACATTTGGTTTTCGAGGGGACATGAATATTTAGGCTATAACAGCCATGCATGAAGGTCTAGGCCCGCAGAGCAATGCTGGGAACCTACACATGCTATCACACTTTCAATTAAGTATTAGCAACGGCAGTAATGGCAGAAAGAGCCCCCCAGATAGGACAAATTCTACTTCCCATTTCTCTGTGAAGGAGTGGTTTGTCAAGATCCTCTAGCAGAGGCAACTGGAGAACTTCACATGGTTATGAGAGCCAGCCTTTTGCTCTCCTGGCCTGGAACAGCTTGAGTAGCTCCCTCCTTCCTTCATTTGATATTTTTCTTGGGGGCTGGAGAGATGGCTTAGCAGTTAAGAGTACTTCCAGAGGACCCGGGTTCAATTCCCCGCACCCACATGGTGGCTCACAACTGTCTGTAACTCTAGTTCTATAGGACCCAACACCCTCCCACATATATATATATATATATATATATATATATATATATATATATATGCAGGCAAAACACCAATGTACATAAGATATTTTTCTTGAGTAAAGCGAGGCAAAGGGAAGAAACCCTAAAGACTATTTACGTGATCCATCCAAGAGCAAGATGGACAAGTTTGCTTCCAGAAGCTGGTCATGTTGGATCAGCCTGAGATGTTCAGGTTGGATGGATCTTAGTTAACCACCTAACTCCTGCCGCTCATCCAGGATGCGAGTAGACTGTTATGGGGGATAACCATTCTTGGTTGTCAACTTGACTATGTCTGGGATTAACTAAAACCCCAAAATGGGTCATACCTATACAGGACTTTTGCTGTATTTGAAGATGGGAAGATCCTCTTCTAATTTGGATCTTGAATGTGGGAAGACACACATTTAATCCAGACCTTTTGAGGTGGGGAGACCTGACTCTAAACTGGGCCTCACCGTCTGCTGGAAGCCTACATAAGGACGTGGAAGAAGAAAGCTTTGCTCTTTGTCTGCTTGCTCTCATCTTTCTAGCAAGTGCATTCCCTCACTGGCGTTAGAGCCTACTTCTCTGCGATTTTAGCATATCCTGAAGACCAGCTGAGACTTCTAGTCTCATGGGCTGAACAAACTATTGGAATCTTGGACCTTCTGTTCATAGGCAGACATTGTTGTATTAGCTGGACCACAGCCTATAAGTCATTCTAAATCCCATACATACATACATACATACATACATACATACATACATACATATATATATCATATATGTATATGAGAGAGAGAAGGGAGAGAGAGAGAGAGAGAGAGAGAGAGAGAGAGAGAGAGATTCATTCTATTGGTTCTGCTTCTCCAGAGAACCCTGACTAATACAGGAAACAAGCATGAGATGTGGCAGGAAGTTTGAGAGAAAATAGATTCTTCTTTCCACGTGTTTATCTACTAACAGAGGAATGAAAGATCAGTACATCACCCCCCTCTTGATACAGGTTATTTAGATGCAGAGCCGCTTCCACAGACTCTAGAGCCCTCATCTACCAGATGCACCAGGTCTTGAGCCCTGTGCTCGTCTTTAACTTGCACGGATAAACCAGCATGGCAGCAAGCATGTCGCAATCGCAGGGAACCCAGTGTTTTATCAAATCTCAGCAGGTGACCTTTCCTTTCAGGAAAAACCTCTTTGTTTTCTTGATCATTTGGGATGTTTTCTTTTAATACTTGGGTTTGGCAAGCTTTTTCTGATACCGAATTGCGCACAGTGAACTCAGTGTGGGTAAACAGCTCGGAACACTGCAGCTGAACGGGCCCTGGCCACATGTACCCGAGTGGTGCCAGCCAAGTTATCCCTCATCCCGTGCCAGCACAGAGAAGCTTCAGCTCTGCTGTCACCACCGCTTCCCAGAGTCACACACATGCCTTCTATTTTCAGTCTTGAAGCTTTGAGTGTGGATGTCATCCAAATGTTCCTCCTCTATGCTGTGCCCTGCTGTTCACTTTTGTGTTTGCTCGTTCCTTCTGAAGGTGAGCCTGAGAGATGTGTGGTCACCTGTCTCCCAGTGGAGAAGGTGGCGGTGCACTGACAGCGTGGGATGATTTCAGTACCCGGAGTCCAGTGCCTGGGGAGGACATAAGATATCACAGGAAGAGACGGATCACGGCAGGCTCAGATGCCAGGAAGTGGATTCGATGTTGCCGTCTTAGTCAGGCTCCCGTGGCAGTTTTGTCTCTGTTCTGACTGTTGAAGAATGTGGGAAATACCTGTGAGCGTGCTGACTGTCCCTATAAAGCCTTTAAGAACCTTACAAGTTGTAAAGCATCACACTTGAAGCCCAAGGAAATTGAACTATCCAGTAAAAGTGAGTCCTAGGCGGTTCCTTCCAGAGACCACATTCGCACTCACCTCTGTCCCCAGATGAATGATTCTCGCGAAGTGGCTTGGATTTGCCCATTGGGTAATTCAGCTCCGGCAATGAGAGTTCATTTAAAAAAAATTGTATCATCAAGGAATGCTAGAAGACTAACGTTGTCAAATTCAAAGAGGAATTGTTCAAAATTGCTACATATGTTTTGAGGCCAACAAAAGGAAAAACGTATAGAGCTTGCTTACCCGTCTCCCCTGGGTTTATAACTTTACCGAAGGAGTGATTTGTGAATGTGTAATGGAGTCGAGGCTTTTCATTCGCATTATTTAATTCGTCTCCAGCATATCCTGGCTCATTTTCATTATATATACAAGAAATGTGATGATCAGAAAGGTCAGTAGCTGACCTTATTTTTTATTAACTGCAATAAACTTTAAAAAATTCAAACTCATTTTCCTGCTTGAGAAAACAGTAATGAAATATTATCTCACCTTGAAATCCCTCCCCCTTTTCTTAATTCCTGGGACTTGAAGGTAATGCTGATGCTTAAGTGCCCCGCTGGGATGTCACTGTACTTCTAGAGCAGTCTCCCTGGGCTTAGCTTTTTCTTTCTCTCTGTCTGTATACCGTATTAATACCATAACCCTTATCAGTTTACTGTTGCTTCCATACTTACCTGTTTGTGCACCTTTTCCTTTCTTAACCAGTCCTTGACAGATGCTCATTTCTTAGGTAGACAGTGATAATTGTATACATACTTTCCATAAATGTAGAGATAATTTTGATGTGCTCCTGGAGCATGCAGGAGCCAATAGAGTCAGACTCAGAGCAGCTCAGAGGAACCCGAGTACACCAGGGTAGGCAGAACATAGTGGGAGCCAGTGGCAGCAGTGGTCATGTGGGAAGCAGCATGGCTTGTTCCTAGGGGGAAGAAATGTGAGTTAAATTTGGATGGCATGTTTATTATTCAGCTCTTTCAAAACTACCCCTAATGGTATCGCTTTTCTTTTGTTTCCGGAAAATTAATTATCTTTTCGTAGCTATGGTAACTCACTTGAAGCCCTGTTATGCATGCGATCTGTACCCATTGAACTATGTGTTTCAGCAATTCTAAACAGTTTCGTGCTTAGTCGGCAATTCTGCACAACAGCGCACCACTTCCTTCTGTTGAAACTGGCTTTTCCCTGCAGACTTGTAAGGACAGTTTTAAAAGTAATCCAGAGGACAGACTGGCTAACAAGTTACAGGAAATTGCCCACCACCATTGTCATAGTTGTGCTATGATTGCTTGTATGGACGTCATCTTACGCAGCTCTCACTTTGAGGAGCTCTCAACAGTTGGCACATAGCAGCTTGGTTTGCCCAGCTTCCGAGCTCTGGGCCCCACGCTCTCTGTGGCTCACACATTTTCCTTCTTTCTTTGGAACCAGTGCCTCTCATCTTGCCCTGGTATAGCTAGTCCTACCTTGGTGTGTGTGCCGCCCCTCCCCTCAGGCTGCTGCTTCCTAACCTACCACCAACTTCCCAGCCCAGCTCCCTGCCTGATCTGGTCTCTGATTGCTTTTGCCCTTCCTCCTTTGGAGGACTTTGAGGCTGAACTTTAGCTCTCTGAGGTAGACTAGATCATCTCATTGTCTTTTCTTCTGTGGTTAGGCTATTGTTTAACTCTCGAGTCTTTCTTTTATGGGGAGTGGGACAGATAACCCTTGCCTGCCAAGTGATTGGGTTAGATGAAGAAACAGGTAATTCCTGAGGCACAGTGAGTTTCCCACTTTTCCTCTAGCAGTAGCATTGGAAAATGGCTCTTTTTCTAAAGGAACTATTTAAACATTTTAATCATATGTATAACCATGTGTCTCCGTGTGGGTATGTGTGGATACAAGTGCTTATAGAAGCCAGAAGTTGCTACATCCCAGGAGCTAGAGTTAATGGTTGTGAGTCACCCCAGAAGTATGCCGGGACCTGAGTGCTGTGCAGTCTGAACCACAGAATCATCTCTCCAGCCCCTACTCTTCTTTCTGAATACTCTGTATTTACTCACTAAAATTTACTTAGCGCCTGATTTATGTTGGACTTTGTTTTAGGTATTGAGGATACATACTGGAGGCAAAATAGGCAACAACAAATGAAGAAAAAAAAACCAACATCCAAGGCACTAAAGAACAAGATAACACTAAAATGTCCATTTCAGTCGCTCCTTAAAATACTCATTCACTACACATATAAGTAGATTAATAATAGTACGACAGGAGAAGTTATATAAGTGTCCTTAAGGTTTGTAAATGCTTTTTAATGTTTTTTGAATGCTTTTTATGTCTTTAAAATGCTTTTTAAGTGTTTTTAAAATGCCTTTACTTCTGGAATGCTTGCCAGGTAAAACACGGGTTCCTTGGTGGAGTGACATAGTCATGTTGGCCCCACAGTCCTTGTCACAGACACCCTTGTGTTAGTGTTAAACAAGCTGGATCTCATCCAAGCTGTTGTTGCAGCTTCTGGTTAACTGACTCCCTTTGCTCAGAGCGCCATCAGGAACCGTCTTCACTTAGCTAGCTGTCCTTCAGTGCTGCTTGTGTGGCAGTGTCTGACACAGGAAGAGCACACAGCAAAGGTTCGGGGCATGTTTCTCAGTGCTGCTTTTCCGCTCAGCGGAGGGGTTGGTAAATAAAATGGTGCTCAGGTTGTTGTCTGTTTAGTTTAAATTTTCAGAGTTTACCAAATCTCAACTTGTGAGGTCTATGACTCACGTCTTTTCAAGAGACTTAAAAAAGTATATGGGTAGATACGTATCGACTCGCCTCTGATTTTAATGTTAACGGTTTCCAGCCAGAGGGGGAAGAGTCCAGTTAGGTGTGGTAGCTTCTTTGTGGGAATTGGCTTAGCTCTCTGTAGAACCAAAATTGTAGATGCCAAAGCACTTTCAGCGTCTGTGTTTCTCTTTATGCTCAACCCCTCCCTCCTGCCCTCCTACCTTTGTTCTTGCATGTACCTTGCAGTAAAAACCTGGAAAAGAAAAGTAGTCTTTCCAAAATAACACAGCATATACGTGGAAGAGTTTGGGCCAGAATTTGGGTAAATGCTTTCTCCAAGAAAAAAAACAAGTAAACTAATGCAGCTAGGTACCATTTCTTGTCCCTTCGTTATCTTAACCTCTTCAAGAGACAAGCATCCGATTTACCTGGGTCCTTCTGTCTCTGTAATCTTACCCCACCCCCAACCCAAGCAGGGCACAAAAGCGCATTTGCAGCAGGTTGACTTAAGCACAGTGGGGAAGTGGGGTGCCTCATCGTGTACCACACACAGTCCATGCGGGAGACCCTGCCCTCGGCCTTTCTGCTTCTCCCACATCCTCGCTGTCCAGGCTGGCTAAGACGATACCCAGGAGAAGGTACTCCAGTTTCATTTCAGGAGCTGCAGCAGCTGGAGAGAACGCCAAACAGATGGGCTTTTCCACCCTGATTATCCCGACTTCCTAAATTTAGAAATACATGCTTTAAAAAAAATGTAAATTACCCAAGGGGGTGGCGTAGCACGTGCCAGGCTGTGCTAATGAGTGCAAATAGATGTCATCTGCCGCCGACTTGCCGCTCGGCTCCCACTGCTCCAGCTCGAGTTTGTTTCCTTTAAGCTTGTTTTATTTTATTACTGTTTTTTTCTTCTGAAGCTGTGCTGGCAAGTCTCTGTTCACATGTTGATTATTAGTTTAAGATGTTCAGATTTATTTCCTTCTTTTTGAGACAGGGTTGTAGACTGGATTGGTCACAAACTTTGGCTGTGGACAAGCATGACATTGAACAAGAGTCTTCCACCTCCTGAGTGCTGGCATGTATATAGGATCTCAACCTAGCCTAGGATTTTTCTTTTCCCTCACACTAGTGGACCAGGCTAGGAGAGGAAGACCTTAGATAAAAATCTTCTTTTGTCGTACTTTTGCTGCAAACTAACTGGGTGGATTTTGGCAGGACACTTCCTCCAATGTATGGGTAGACTAGATTTCGTATCTCTAATGAACCTTTAGCCATGAATTTAAGGATCTCTCTCTCTCTCTCTCTCTCTCTCTCTCTCTCTCTCTCTCTCTCT
>JABTXL010019314.1:3909126-3929203 GCA_025134845.1 Neodon shergylaensis
CTCTCTCTCTCTCTCTCTCTCTCTCTCTCTCTCTCTCTCTCTCTCTCGTCTATTTGCAAGTTATTTTAAACATTATCATGTCCCTAGAATATGGCACAGTGCCCATCATAGAGTAGATGTTTAAATATTGACAAAAGAATCAACACTATGTATCTTATGTTTCCCTTTAGGAAAACTCATTGAGAAAACTTCTTAGAAACTAAATATTTAATGACCACATAAGACTAGGTCTTTTCTGTATCCTAGAGTTGTTGAGGGGGCCAAACAATGGTCCAGAGACATAGAAGGCACGCACAAACAACGAGGCTTAGGAGTACATGTCACCCTCCACTAGGGTGTAAATTATCTGGAAGAATCACAACATTCATTCATTTGCTCTTTTATCTGAGACAGGGTCTTGCCATGTGGCCAAAGTAGTCCAGGCAGAATTTGAGTTTTCATTTCTCCCTTTTCAGCTTTGATTGCTGGAATTATAGGCATGTCTTGGATGGGAATCACATTGTATGTCACATGAATGTTTATAGGACCACTCTTATTCTAAAGTTCTCTCCCTCTCTCTCTCTTTCACTCTCTCTCTCTCTCTATACACACACACACACACATATATATACATATATATGTATATATATAAAACTTTATATCTCTATATATCTATACATCTCAATCTGTATGAATTGAGGGGAGATGAGTCTAGAAGGTTTATCTTAGAGGTAGAGTGGAGTGTGGACATTCAGGAAGCAAGAGGGTGATGGGGAGGCAGGGAGGAAACATGGATGCTCTAGTCAATCTCAGCAGAGTCAGCAAGCAGAGCAGAGACTAGGCCAGGAAACGTGAGCCTTTTCCACATGTAGGGAGGTGGGATCAAGGGGAGTTGAGGCTAGAGACACAAGATGGAGAAGATGGAAAAAGGAAAGAGAACTAAGATGATACTGGACCAAAAGAAAAGGAGAATGAGGAGGACAGGGGACTCTCTGATGCCTGTAAAGAAAGAACATAATACCTGGAGGAAGGAAGTGGAGCAGAAGGGAAACATTACCACAGCTGCACCAGCTGCTCTTACCTCAGCTACTACCAAAGCCAAACACCTGGTCACTGTGGAAGAGGGAAAGATAAAATCCCTGGTAGTTCTCCTGGTTGAAACCCAGATGAAGAAACTAAAGATCAAACTTGGATTGAAGAACTGGGAACCGTAATGGACAGAGACAAAGAGGGAGGCCCCAGATCAATGAAGGGAGCAGTTGCTTTCTGAATGCCAGGACTTTCACGTGGGACAATTGAAATATGCTGAGTTATGAGTCCGACAATGGAGCAACAGCAGCATGACCAGAACCCTGAACAAGCACACCAGCACTCAAGAGGACCTGGTCTGGCAGTGGGGCATCTGGGCACGATGCTTCATCAGCAGCTCCTTCCCTATCTCCCCCAGCCAGATCACATGCCTGATGCCTGGGAAGTGATGCTTGGCTGCACGATACCCATTGTGGCAACCTACCCAACTGGGGGTTGCCCTGCCCTTCCTGGTATGCCTCCAATGCCTGAAAACATCTTAGGACCCTGGGTACCCCTCACAGCACCCAGCATGTATCCTTCTCCTTCACTGTAGCAGCCGCTGCCTCCACTTGGAGATGGGGGTGTCCTTCCACCTCCTGCTCCAGGCCCACCAACCTCGGCCACTACTTAGCCTGAAAGATACAGGGAGCCCCCATATCCGCTTCAAGTTCAAATAGGGATGGCAAGACTTTTGTCTCAGCTTTTTTGGTTTGCTTTCTGCTCTGGGATAATCCTTCTATATGCTGAGAATATCTATTATTTTCATTGGTTAATAATAAATCTGATTGGCCTATAACAAGGCAGGATAAAGTTAGGTGGGATAATCAGACTGAGGACTAAGATGAAGAAGGGCAGAGTGGGGCAGATGGCAGTGAGCAGTCCAGTAAACAAGATGCTAGAGGACAGGTAAATCCATGAGCCACGTGGCAATACGTAGACTAATAGAAATGGGTTAATTTAAATATAAGAGCTAGTTAGTAATTAGCCTGAGCTATCATACGAATATTTTGTAATTAATATAAGCTTTTTGTGTGTTTATTTGGGACTGGGCCATTGGGACAGAGAAACTCCATCTCTGTTTACATCTTTAAGGATTTTTCTTCTTATAGACCCAAGTATGAGTCCCATGTCTCTCCACTCCTTGGTACTTCTTGTGTTGGGTCCTTAACTGATACTCAATGAGAAACCTGTGTGACTAATGTGCCCTGGTCATCTGGAAAATAACCCTTGTTTCCCCTGTTCCATGTGGCCGGCACTTGGTCTGCAGGTCCTATTGACATTCGTATTCCATGTCCCTCTTTGCTGTGTCTTACGCTTCATGCTTCAGTGGATAATACTATATAATTACCATCCTTTCTTCACCTGTTTTGGTTGTTTTTTGAGAAGAGAATGTTCAATTAATAGAAACAAAAGAAAAAAAGAGAGAAAAAGAAAGAAGGCAATGGCCAGAAGGAGATAGCTGCAGAGGGACCACCTGAAGGTAGTGGTTCTCAGCTTTCCTAACGCTGCAGCCCTTTAACACCGTTCCTCATGCTGTGGTGACCCCCAACCATGGAATTACTTCACTCCTACGTCATAACTGTAATGTTTCTACTGTTGTGATATAAATATCTGATATGCGACCCCTGTGAGAGTTGCGACCCACAGGTTGAGAACCACCGAGGCATTGTAAGTGAGCTTATCTCTGCTTCTCTGAACTAAGAGTGAAGCTACCAGTGAATTTCCCAAGACTTTTGCCACCCATAAATGCCTCCAAATGAGAATATCTGGGGACCGAGGTGGCACCCTGTTGATTGTGTTCCTGTGCCAGGACAGTGAAGGACTGCTCTTTGCCCGGAAGGACATGTTTAGTAGATGGCAGAGGAGAGCACAAGCATCAGAACAAGCCTGCTCCTTCCTCCTCCACCATTCTGGGTTTCTGTGCAGAAGATTCACTAGGCAGCTTGTTTTCCTAAGGGCAGTGTGAGGCTTAAAGGTTGGAGTTGGGGAGGTGTTCCTTAGATTCCCATACTAGCCAGGAAAGTTACCTGGATACCCTTAGGAGTCCTATCCGGTCCTTCTCCATCACACCCTCTATCCTCACTGCTCCAAATCTAGCCTAACTTTATATGTGTTTTCTAAAACCTTACTCCTATAAGAAAAGAAATCTTTAAACTAGGTAAATAGACAATGCTAAATGTTTTATCTCATGAAACCTGGTTAGGGTTAAACTACTGCCTGCAGTAGCCAGGCGAGGGGGATTTGCAAAGCAGTCCTGAAGTTCAGAATGGGAGTGGAAGCGTGGGCAGTGTCATGCCTTCTTCCTGGGTCGTGGAGGATGCTGAGGGTGTGGGTAGCCTTATAGCCTTCTTCCTGGGTCGTGGAGGATGCTGAGGGTGTGGGCATCCTCATACCACTCTTCCTGGGTCGTGGAGGATGCTGAGGATGTGGGGCAGCCTCGTACCCTCTTCCTGGGTCGTGGAGGATGCTGAGGGTGTGGGCAAGCTCATACCCTCTTCCTGGATTGTGGAGGATGCTGAGGATGTGAGGGCATGAGTATTCACTTGGGTCCTGTTGGGGTACTCACGCTGGAAGGGCCACTATTTCAGAGGAAGGACCACAAAAGTGCCTTGATTTGAAAGTCTCTATCTGCCCTTGTTGATGATTTGATGATTCTTGGTTTTGTCTGCCTGTCCTTCCCTCCCTCTGTCCTTCCATGAGTTGCAAGTGGGTGTTTTTGGCAGAACTTCACTTAGATTTATTATTGTTAATGTAAGGTGGAGCATTTTATGCAATCTTTAAAAAAAACTATGTGTTATATCATCTCTTTACATATGAGAGTGTTTAGGGAGGTGTCTATAACACTTGTTTATAACCGCCCTGTCCCCTTAATGTCAGAACGGGAAAGTCCACAGTAGAGGTTTGCCTTGAGATTCTCTTTGGCCTCTACCTAGGTGGCCTGGTCACCATCAGAGTTCCCAGCCACTCGAGCTAAGAAAACCTCATTCCTTTCTTGTGTGTGTTCTAGATTTCTTGGAGTGGAACTAGAAATGAGCTTGTTTCTCACAGAGGTTACAGACCCCAGTGCCTTTTGACCGTGGCTCTTGTGTCCCTCAGTTCCCTCCCTTCTCTCCCTAAAGAAACTCACCCCAGATGCTCACCTTTCCCCCTGGAGTCCTAGAGGAGGCTGGGATTCTGGTTCCTACTGTGGTCCTTTGTAACCTTTAATAAGATTGCTTTGCCATTTGAAAGATGCTGGTGTTTTTTAAACCAGTAACCGACAGAACCCCAGTTCAGCGCAGCTTTTCCTGTGTTGGTCGTAGGTTTCCCTCCTGAGACGACACCCACGCAGTTCTGGGAGGGATGGATACTGCGCGGGTTTGTGCAGATGTGTTTCTCACTATAGGCTTTTTTTTTTAAATCGTTTGCTATATTGTTTAGTTGTTAAATGAGGGGAGTTCTGAGATTTTGGAGAAAATGAATGAAAGTAACTTAATTTGCTCTTTCATTCAATAAATGAAATATCATTTATTAAAAAATTTTTAAGGAGAATATTTCCATTTTAGCATGGGGGAACCAGGACAAGGGAAACGCGTAGAATTTGATGGCGGTTCAGTTAGTAGGTGAGGAGTGTAAAGCCAAGGTATGTTTGCTCATGGGGAATCAAAGCCATCCTTTCGTGTATACTGTCTCATTCTGGTGATCAGGCCGGACCTCAGAAATCTAGACTCCCTTTGACCCCATTAAATAGTACCCTCCTGAGCAGAAACTGAGCGAGGCTCTCCTTATGGGGGGGCAGGAGGATATGAATTATAAGTAGACTGAAGGACGTCTGTGAAAATCGTAGTTTGGAGCTTTGGAATCTTGTGAAAGGCTGGGAAATACAATGCATAATTTTGAGACTAGCAAACCCCAGCAGTTTTTCTCTTCCTGAATTTGTCTAGGGACTCATCATGGAACCTGCCAGTTTTCCTGTTTCTCAGAGGTCTTCAAGATGCTCGGGCCGTCCTTTCTCCCCAGGGCTTTCTCCTAAGTTGTATGTGCATCGCTTGTCTACCTTACACTTCTGGGGATGGACAGACCCCGTCCCTGTCCCCCTGGCCTGGGAGGTGCTCTGCTCCAGTCCTCTCCTCTCCCCCCCACCCGGCAGCACATGTGAAGCTAAGTGAGCGGCTTTTCAACCACTGCATCTTCTCACCCACCTAAATTATTTTCGTAGTATAATTTTAGTGTGGAAATAAATTATGCCTTATTCTAAAATTCTGATCCTTAGGTTGTCGCCATGGCAGTTTCATGGAAAATGGTGATTATAAACGGCTCTGCCTTAATGCATTAGTGAGAGGTTTAAGCAAACTAATTTACATGCTGGGCATGGTCACTAGCCAGGCAAAATACACCGTACGCTTTTCCGTCTTTCCTGTTCTCCACCAGTGTCCCCGATGGCAAGAAGATCTCTGAGTATTTATCCCCTCTGCAACTCAGACTTCCTAAGAAATGTGTGCTTGGTTTAAAAGTCTGACAAACAGCTGAGGTGGTGGCGTATACCTTTAATCTGGGAGGCAGAGGCAGGTGGATCTCTATGAGTTCAAGGCCAGCCTGGTCTACAGAGTGAGTTCCAGGACAGCCAGGGCTACAAAGAGAAACCCTGTCCTCAAAACAACAAAATAAAATAAAAAGATGGACAAACACACATTCCTGATTTGTCATGCGCGTTGACGCTCAGAGCATTGTTAGTCCCTCAGGCATAGCTACTCTTTCTTGTCAGCTACACTGGAAGACAGGCAATTATCCTAATTTTAGAAATAAAGACAGAAGAGTTCTGTGGTGTGATTAAACTGTTCGTTGGTTGTCAGGGCCGTGGGAATGCAGTTGAGAACCCAGGTGGGTGTGCGTGTAACGTCACTGATCATGCCTCAGAGAGAGGACCCTTAAGTGGTCACTGACACGGTTTTTTTTTTTTCAGTGAACTTCATTGAGGTTCAGTTTGAGTTAAAATGGTTTCACTTATGTAAAGAGAACAGTATTGAGATAGCTGTATATATCCAATGAGTCACCATTTCAATAAAGATACAAGGCATTTTTATTTCTGCTTACAGACCACCTGTAATAGATTTAAGAAGCTTCTGGTCTGTTGGTTGAGATTGTGTATTAGTTTGTGTTTAGTAGGCTTCTTTCAAGGGAGTCCTGTAGTACATACATTTTTAAACCTAGTATGCTTTTTTTTTTTAAAAAAAATTATTATTAATTCTGTTATTTTACTTTTTAAAAGGTTTATTTTATGTGTAGGCATGTTTGGCCTCCATGGCTTCTGTATACTATATGTGTGCCTGGGAGGTCAGAAGACAACATTGACTTGCCTGGAACTAGAACTATGGATGGATGGTTGGGAACCACCATGTGGATGCTGGGAACTGAACCTGGGTCCTCTGCAAGAGCAGCCTGAGCTTTAACCTCTGAGCATCTCTCCAGCCTTGTCATAATGACTTTAGAACTCACCTGAATACCTTGATTGTTGTTAGCAAGAAGAACTTCTTGTGGATATACATGGTTTTTTCATTCTCCTGCTGGGGACACTCGAGTTGTTTCTGGCTTGCATGTTACCATAAGAGATAGCTGTGGACACATTTCATTCTGTTTTTTTTTTGGGGGGGTGGGTGTTGTTAATAAATGTTAGCAAAATGGTCAGTGTTTATATTTCTTGGAAACTTTCAAATTGTTTCACCAAGTGATTGTGCCATTTTCTTTGAACTGTGTGTTCAAATATTTTGCTTGTTTGCTCCTTTTTCTTTTTAAAGTGTCTTTGTTTCCTTACTTTTGGGTAAATGTTCTTAACTTTGAAAAGTTCCCCGTTTCTATTGTTATATCTCGAAATTCTTTTTCTTCTTTTATCTTCTATTCTGCTTTTAGCTTGTCCAATAAATTTTAAACTGCAGACATTTAAAAGTTTCTAGCCCTTCCTCTTATTTCTTATAGCTTCTATTCTTTAAAACTAGTACTTCCTTCCTATTTATTATAGATACCCATTTCCTTTGTTGAACTTAATTGTGATAAACTAAAATCCATGTCTGATAATTCCAGCATCTGACTCAACTTGAGACTGGCATCCGTGAAGGTTATTTTAACGTGTCCTCTTGCCTGGGCCCTGGGATGCCCGAAACTGGTTAATATCATTCTTAGTGTGTCTGTGAGATGTGTCTTGATGAGATTAGCGTTAAACTAGTCGGCCGTGAAAGGACCTCACCCGTGTGGGTGGGCATCATAATGTTGAGAGTCTGCAGAGAACAGGGTGAGAGAAAGAAGTTCCAGACTAGAGAAGCTCAGGCATAAATCTTCTAACGTTTGCGCTTCCAACTCTCAGGTCTTCAGAGCTGGGTAGGAGTAGCATCCTTTCCCCTCTGACCATCAGTCTCACTACAGCAGCTTTCCCGTGTCTCGCACTTACAACTGTGTGATAACGGGGCTCCTCTGCCCACAAGAGTCATATATGCCACGGCACCTTGTTATAAATCTGTCTGTACAAGTGTCTCTCTCTATATACTCAGGGGGAGGGCAGGGAAGGAGGGAGAGAGGTGAACAGAGTGCAAGAGAGAGCCAGAGAGGGAAAGAGAGTTTAATATAGCAGCTATCAACTGTCAATTTTTTAAATTAGTTTTTTTTTCTTAGCCTTTCTTTATGAGGTGTAATTTTAAATTCTGTCACGATTATATTGAGTCAAGTGTAGTTGAATGGAGTCTGGTTTCTGCCACCTCACCCCATGGCGTACTGGTTCTTATTACTTGCCCAGTCAGCAGCCATTTCACTTAGCCTGCAAATTGTGTCATGCCCATGGCGGGTGGTGGCTCAGACCTCATGTCAGGCTACCTTAAGTCTTCCCTATACGTCTACGCTTCCTTGTTCGGCAAGAGACTTGTTCAAAATTTCTATGACATTGTGAGCTCCATGTTTTGACCCTTTTCTCCCTCGGGTCCCTCCCATATTCTCCAGCTGCCTTGACTCAGCTGGGCTCTTCCATCTGCTGGTTGACAGGTGTTCTCAGAGGTTCTATGCAGTGGTCATGGTAGGAGCGGGCCTTTGACATAGTTCACACTAGTTTTGGTCTGTCCCGTGCTTCAGGTATATGTATTCAAGTATCTTCCAGAAAACTTAGTGGGATTTTCATATAGAATTTGGCTTCCTCCTCAGTCATCTTTCAGGGTCTCCCTTATTCTCTGTTGGCTCTGGTCCCTTGAGCTACTTCTCTGCTTCTTAGGGATAATTGTTACAGTGGGTTTTTATCAATGCCAAGTTATTGTTGAGAGCCACCACCATCATGAAGTCATCCTTAGGACAAAGCTGCAAACGCTTAAAACTTGTATAGGCCAAGCACGTGGGGAGCTGGTACTTCTCACCTCACCTACACCTGAGAGGGTGAGTCTCTGTAATTAGTCTGTCAGTGTGATGCCAGTCAGTTCCAGAAAGACCCTCAGAGACACAGCAGGAACAGTGTCTCACCACTCACCGGGTACTCATCATATAGTCAAGGTGTCACATAGGGCTGACTGCGTAGGGCTCCTGTCTTTCCCTTCTTCTGTTTTTGTGTTTGGTTTTTATTTTTTATTTTTATTTTTTTGAGTTATTTATTTATTTATTAAAGATTTCTGCCTCCTCCCCGCCACTGCCTTCCATTTCCCTCTCCCTTCCCCGATCAAGTCCCTCTCCCTCATCAGCCCGAAGAGCAATCAGGGTTCCCTGCCCTGTGGGAAGTCCAAGGACCACCCACCTCCATCCAGGTCTAGTAAGGTGAGCATCCAAACCGCCTAGGCTCCCACAAAGCCAGTACGTGCGGTAGGATCAAAAACCCATTGCCATTGTTCTTGAGTTCTCAGTAGTCCTCATTGTCTGCTATGTTCAGCGAGACCGGTTTTATCCCAGGCTTTTTCATACCCAGGCCAGCTGGCCTTGGTGAGTTCCCGATAGAACATCCCCATTGTCTCATTGTGTGGGTGCACCCCTCACGGTCCTGAGTTCCTTGCTCGTGCTCTCTCTCCTTCTGCTCCTGATTTGGACCTTGAGATTTCAGTCCGGTGCTCCAATGTGGGTCTCTGTCTCTGTCTCCTTTCATCGCCTGCTGAAGGTTAATATTCAGGGGGATGCCTATATGTTTTTCTCTGGGTTATAAGCAACATTACAATGGGAAGACAGCTGTACATACTGAACATTTGGATGTCTGTGACCTCATGACTGCTGTTTGTTAGAAGGGTCCTTCTTATCCAGGGGGTATCCTTGGCCTCCTACAGTGGTTGTCGTAGCTCTGGAACAGGCCTTTGGGAAGAGGCAGGTGAGAGGATGCTGCCGATAGGAAAGGTTCTCTGCAAACCTTTCTCCATGTGTTTGTATGCCATCTCTTCGCTTCTTTTCTCCTGTTTTGCTCGCTGTTACCGCTCTTCTCATTCAGCTTAATTTGACCAAATGTACATCTTCAGTATTAACGTATTATGTTTTGTGCCATTATTTGACTTTTCATGCTTAATTTGTAGTCGGGTATCACATAATTGAAGCTAGAAATCCAGTCCCTTGTGGTGCTTTGAACCTTCTCCGTTTGTGTGGTCATTGTAAAGAGCATCACCCAGAGATGAGTGAAGCAAAAAGCCTCCCCCTGGAAAGGCTTCGAGAAAAAACAAAATAATCTTGAATCTACTAAGAGTCGCTTCTTTTCATTTTTCGTAATATGGATTTTGCAAAGGACTTTGACTTTGTGGGAGAAGAGAAAGATTGGATAATAGCATTTTGGGTATGTGAACTGACCTCTAGAATTAAGGTGTAGAAGGCTGCATGCTGGAGCTCGCCGATTAAATGATACATAGTTTGTAGCGTCAGATGGTGTATGTTAGGGTTCTTTAGAGGATCAAGCGCATACATGTATGTGTTCATGTATTCAGAGAAGTTTCTTAAAAGGAATTGGCCTCTTTGTTGAGGGGGCAGCAAAATCTGCAGAGCTGACATCCCAGGCTAGATCTAGGCAGATGCCACTGGAGAGCCAGAAAGAGCCGATTTCCACCTTTGAGTACCAGGAAAGATTTGCTCTTGCTCTGTCACCTGACTGTGTGAGGCCTGCCCACAAGTAGAAGGCAGTCTCCTTTTCTTATCCAGCTAACTTTAATGTATCCAAAAATACCTTTATGAAAACATCCAAAAATGGCCATATGTTGGGGCATTCCTTATGTACCATTGAGGCAACATTTGTGATGAACCCTAGTCAAGTAAAAAAAAAAAGAATATATATCTATATCTATATATCTGTCTACATCTACATCTATCTATATCTATATCTATATGCCCTAACTTTGGAATTCTTAATGAGAGACATGGATGGATGGTCAGAAGTGTCACCAATGTCTTCAGGGCAGAGGATGAATGTCTGTTCTAGAATTGCCTTCCTCTCTATTTCCCCCGGGGCTCTCCTTAACTCCCACTTCCTCTTCAAGAGCTCTCAACACTTGGATCTAGTCCTTGTGCTGTAGTTCGCCGCAGAGTGAGGAGGAGAAGAAAGAGGAGAAGTTTTCCTGGAAAGCCTTCACACTGGAACTTTTATCAGAGGCTTTAGCACTCACAAGCTCAAGGCCACATTCCAAAGCCAGCTGGAGGGATTTGGGTGAACCATTGGCACATTTGGGTTGACCTCCATTGCAGATCACCAATGAGGTTTTCCTTCCTCTTTGTGGGGATACCTGAGATCCTGAACAATATAATAATCGTACAGTTGTATTATTTGCTTTAATTTTTTTTAAACCAGTAAGTGCCTGTTCTTGTGGAAGGAAGGCCATTGAGATTTCAGCCTACCCTGATTCATATTTTACAGTGCTCACATTCATTTCCCCAGTTTCTCAGACTCTTGTCCATAATGCAGGCAAAGCAGGTAAGCTGAAAGGCTCTGCTTGGCTCAGTGATTGGGAAGGAGGAAGAAACCTCCATAATGCCATTTTAGTAGAGAGTTTAAAAATCAAGTGTTCATTTGACAAAGGATTTGAATTTTAAATTTGTACAGCCTGGGTAGAAAAAGGACTGTTATGTACAGACCAAAATATCTGAAGCCCTGAGTCAAACTCCTGCAGTGAGTTGTTTGTGTTAGGTTGTGTGTTCATAGGAACAAAAAGCCTGACTGATGTATGCGCAGACTGAAATGCCAGGTTGTCTGGAAGCCCTGGAAAAGACGTGAAAGACCTAAGTAATCGCTCAGCGGCTGAAAGTTTGCGATGGATGGAACCCAGGATCTCACATGTCATTCTCTAGGCAAACGCTTTAACAGTGAGTTATATACATGCCCAGCCCAAAAGTCTAATGTTTCATGCCTAAAAGTCGGGGTTGGGTTCCTGGAGTGATGATGGCTCAGGGGTTGAGAGCGCTTGCTGTGTTCTGGCAGAGGACTGAGTTTTTGTTCCCAGCACTCTTGTTAGCCAGCTCACATCTGATTGCCTGGAACTCCAGCTCCAGGTGAGCTGATTCCTTCTCCTGATCTCTGTGGTCACGTGTACATGTATGCACACATATATTTGCGCTCATACACTTAAGTAAATTAAGTCTTTAAGAAATTGAGACTTCCTTAAATACAATAAAAGACTAGCATAATAACAGAGTAGATGGTATTATTCGTTGTCAGTGAAAGGCTAGTCTGCTGTTACATATTTTTCTTCTCCTCGCTTGGATTTTGAAATATTAGAGACATTCTGTTTCAAGGGACAACCTGATGATGTGATACAATGATACAATAAAAGCCTTGAGTAGAGCTGGGTGGTAGTGGCACATGCCTTTAATCTCAGTACTTGGGAGGCAGAGGATGACAGATGTGAGTTCGAGGCCAGCCTGGTCTACAAGAGCTAGTTCCAGGACAGGCTCCAAAGCTACAGAGAAACCCTGTCTCGAAAAACCGAAGCCTTGAGCTGAGGTTGTAAAACGTAATGTTTATAATCTTTCTTTTTGCCTCACCCTCTACTCCCTCCTTCTGTCTCCCCCACACCCTTCTAGTGCACCCCCTTTCCAAATTCTCTCACGCTCTCTTCACAGCTCACTGAGTCTAGTTCATGCTGCCCGTGTGTACCTGGGTTAGGAGGCATCCATGAGGGAATGGGCAGTCTGCCAGTAGTCATCCATCAAAGACAAATTGCTCTCCTCCCAGGAGCCAGTTGCCAGTTTACCCTCAGAAGTGTGATCTCAGGATCCCACCCCCCATCCTGTAATTTTTAACTGGCTTGATCTTGTGCAGATAACCACAGCTGCCCGAGCTCACGTGTGTGATAGCCACGGCGTGTCTGGAGGATGTTTCACAGTACACCTCCTCATCCGTTCTGGGACGGTCCTCGAGCCTCGGCAGGAGGGTGGGTCTAGGTGTCCTGTCTGTGTGTCAGCACAGCCATTTGAGTAGTTGTTCAGTCTCTGCCTTCATCACTTCCCACTGTAATAGGAAGGTTTTCTGGCCAAGGTTGGGAGCAGCACAAATCTATGAATATAAATAAATACTTAGAAGGCAGTTTGACAGTGTGACCACTCAGTAGAATAAAGTCAGTAAGTTCTTCGCTTGCGCCTGAGACTTCACCAGCCTTGGGTGACGACTGTGTTTTCAGTTGTTCTGTCTGATTTTATATCAACACAAGCTGTAGTCACTTGAGAGGAGGGAGTCTCAGTTGAGAAAATGCCTCTGTAAGATCGGGCTGTAGGCAAGCCTGTGGGGCATTTTCTTAAGTGATTGATGTTGGAAGGCTCAACCTACTGTGGGTAGTGCATCCTTGGGTTGGTGGTCATGGGTTCTATAAAGAAATGGGAAGAACAGGCCATTGGGGAACAAGCCAGTAAGCAGCATTCCTCCATGGCCTTTGTATCAGCTCCTGCCTCTAGATTCCCACCTGGTTTGAGTTCCTGCCTTGATTCCCTTATTAGACTGTGACTCAGGATATGTAAGCCAAATAAACCCTTTCCTCTCAACTTGCATTTGGGTATATTATTTCATCACACCAATAGGAACCCTAACTAAGACACAGTACTAGATATGAACTCCTTCTTGTAGACTATGCCCTGGATCCAATCAAGAGAGTAATTGGTTACTCCAGTAAACTGTCCTACCACTCGCTATTGTGCAAGTGGGTATGTATACTTTCATGGTAAGGTGGAATTGAAGCATGCAGGGTCTGTGCAGGGTGAAACTATTGATGTTTTTTTGTCCCTAGAAGACTGCATAGCACCTTCCAGTACCATGAAAGCTAGACAGCCAGCAGGTGGAGAATTTCCTACTGAGCTCAAGATCAACTTCTTTATGTCCTGCAAGCAAAGTGTGTTGTGTCTTCAGTAATAGGATATTACCATTAATTGTGGTGGGCAGACAAGAGCAATGGGAAAAGTCTCTGCTGTTTTGGAGGCTTCTAGGGCTGCCCTGACCAGTATCTTATTTTTTTTTTTTTTTGGTTTTTCGAGACAGGGTTTCTCTGTGGCTTTGGAGCCTGTCCTGGAACTAACTCTGTAGACCAGGCTGGTCTCGAACTCACAGAGATCCGCCTGCCTCTGCCTCCCGAGTGCTGGGATTAAAGGCGTGTGCCACCATCGCCCGGCTGACCAGTATCTTATAAAAAGTAACCTGTGCCTGGCACTAGGATGGTCTTTAACAATTCATGCCTTCTGGAAGTAACATAATTGTTTAGAGTATTTATTGATGTACAGGTCAATAATTCTGATATGTGCTGAGTTTAATCTGTGGTCTTTTCTAGTTATGTTATAAAAGATAAGTCGTGTTAAACTATGTCAGGGTCTCCAAAGTTACTGTTCAGGCTCTTGTTTCTGATTACTAGAATGATAATCCAAATACTTAAAATGTAAGCTGACTCACCTTATATTTTATAACTATCATATATTTTCTTCACTGTGGGTGGAGGTTCTTGGCTCTGCTTTAAAAGAAAATATTTATATTTGTTTTATATAGTACTTTGATATCAGAAAAGATGCAGATATCATCACCAGTTTATGGGAACTGAAGAGTTTACATATAGTAATTAAGAAACTATATTTAATATTTAATTACTTAATATTGGGGAACGTGAGGAGGCAAAAGAATGTGGTATTGAATATTAGAATCTTTGTCTCTTCTGTCTTTGCAAAAGTGACTTTTGCTTCTTAGACATGTCCTGAGAAAACTGGGTGCTTGCCACAACACTTTATAGGAAATGTTTTGCATAGTATTTACTGTCAGGAGCCCCAGCAAATTATAATTTTATAATTTCTTGAAAGTCCTTAGAGTAGTCATATCTTAAGACAACTTAGGGAGAAAGTCAATAGAAGAAAAGCACAAAGGTGATTTTTGCAGTAATTTTACCAGCACTGAGAAATTCCCAGGTGTATATTTGTCAGAATACGGACTTGCAGATGCACTGTATGAGAATCAGGTAAGGTTTGTGACTAATAAGGAAGTCACAGGTCATCAAAGCAGATGTATAAAAAAAAGTTGGAAGAAAGCGGCCACATGACAGGCTTTGCCACAAGCTTATCCTGGTGATGATACCACGGTAGATGCAGCACTCAGTTGGCAGCTTTGACTGCCCTTCAAGTGCTGACTTAGATCTAACCCCAGAACTGCAGGTTTGCAGGCTAGAGTGACACTTTAATCTTTTCCAAGAAGTTGAGCTTGCTTCCAGCAAGTTCACTTGGTTCATGATTACCTGAAATAAACTTAATCCTATTGCCCTGGTATAACATTGGTCATGGCGGTCATGACACTGAAAAGCCAATTGTCAGTGTGGTCCAGGCCAATGCTGCTAGTTGCCAGTGGGGAACTTACTTTGACATCCATAGGCACTGATTTGTCCAGAACCAGTTTGTCCTCTCTCCCAGACTTGATTCCTCCTTGCTCATTCTTTTAAAAATATTATTGTCTACAGAGTATTTGGCATGGATACCAAAGTGCACAGCACAAGATACTTTCTTGGTGTTTAGACTTTGAATCAGGGATCCCATTGAAAGGCTTTATAATTTGAAAAGATTATCCTCATGTGCAGAGTAAATTAGAATGGGTCAAGGATAGTAGTGGAGAGAGTGATTTGAGGGACTGTTGCAGAAATGATAGTGACAAGAACTAGCCTGGTAGTGGTAGCAGTAGGTAGAGGTGATGGAGAGATGAAATGTTTTGACATCATAATGGTGGTGGGGTACTTGGTGATTGACACAGTGTAGGGACTGCTGGTAACAAAGATGATGAATTGGTATCTTGCTCAAGCACCAGCATGATTCCAGTGCAGTGGACTGAGGTGATGAAGCGTGTTTGGAGGAGGGGTGGGTTTAGTCTTGTGAGTCGCTTGGTTTGAAGATGCCTCTAGGAAAACCCTCCCACGTTTTATTTCTGTCCACAGTCGTTCTCCCTGTCTAACTCAGAAATCACCCTTGATTGTTTTTCTTACTTTCTACACATTATAAGTGATAAAATCATCTGAATTTGTATCGTTTTAGAACTTTCTGGATTCTTTTCTCTCATTTTCCCCTGCTTTATGCTTGCTTTATGCACTGGTCATTTTCCTGCTGGCCCATTGCATCAGATTCTTAATCTCTAGTTATTATTATTATCATTATCTAGTCCATTATTATTAATATTAACTCTCTTTGCTCCAGAGTTTCCCACCACACCTTCTGCAGATCGTGAGGGATTTCTCAGTGGCTTTCCCTAGATGGAGTTGTCATGCTTACACGGCTGCTTCATCCAGAATAGCTTTACTTTCCTCACTGGAAGGAAGGTTAAAAGCAGATTGACCTAGCTGAGATAAGGGCTGGAGAATCCTTCACCCTGGTGAATCTTCACCTTGCAAACGGCTACTGTGATTTTCCTAAAAGAAATACGCTGTCTTTATTCACCCTTCAATAGCCTTCAATGACCCACTCTTTACTCCAGCATAAGCTCTGAACTTTGCAGCTTATCAGCAGTCTGAGGTTAATTTCCCCAACCCACTGTTGTGGGTGAGTATCCCATAAATACTCATGTGTTGAAGGTTGGGAAGGGATGGAACCTTGAAGGAATGGGGTCTAATGGTAGATCCCTGGGTCCCCTAGAGTTGGACCTTAAAGGGAATTGTGGGACATGAGCTCTTCATCCTCCTCTTATCATTACTGTTCATGAAGTAAGCAGTTTTTTTCTTTGTGTTCCCTAACATTGCCATCTGCCATGTTCACCATGCCTGAAGCAACAGGTCCATCCAATCTTAAACAGGACCGCCTGAGCTGAGCCAAAATAAATAAATAATAGACTTGATGCAAGCCCCCGACAGTTATGCGCCTCCCAGGTCTTTCCTTGCATTCTTTTGGTGCCGTTTCCTTTCTTTGGTGGTGGTATTTGAAGCATACTTTTTAAAATAATTTGGTGAGGGGTATCATTTTTTCCCTATTCCTTGTGTCCTTGGCATCACATCTAAGAAACCATTGCTTAACTCCAGCAAAAAATTTCATGTCTGTCTCCTTTCCTTGACCTTTTCCTTTTCAATTCTAAGTAGCCACGAAATCCTTGTAACCACACTTGTATAGTGCCAGGGTCAGACTTACAAAACAGGGTGCACAGGTCATATGGCCATTGCTGTATGTGTGCTTGGAAGTAGGGCGAGGGTTATGATGCCTGCATGCCCTGCCAGTCCCGGTGAGGTATTTGTGAAGCTCTTTTAATAAAGACTTAGCCTTTATCTGCCCATTGCAGATTCTCGTAGACTTTGTACTTTTTTGCTCGTGTTTAAGGAACACCATGTAAATTAACTTGAGCTTGAAGTCTTAGACTGTGGTTTAATATTACATGTAGCAGAGGTCTATGGAAGAAGGGGGTTAAACTCGGTACATAGCTCGGTCATTGGGGGAGCTCTACCATCCAACCTGTGCTGAGCATAAGTTTCAAACGGCAGTCAGTGATCTTTCTCAGTTCACATTTTGGAATATTAGATGTTTGGGATGTTTGAGGCACATTTTTTCTGCTGTTCCTCTTAGTGCCAGTTTAAGGAATTACTAATTGTCCATTCTTGCTGGAAAGAGCTGATTTCCATTTGAATATAACAGTCTTTTTACTAAAACTTTCCTATGGTTGATTCGAGCAAAGACAGAAGCCTTCTGTTTGTAGACTGAATGTTCAGCCAGCCGTGACGTAGCCACTATTATCAATGAAGCCTATTCATCGCGTTCTGCGCTAGTGCATTGTACGAGCCTTGCCGAGGGTCTGGGAGACTTAGAATGCAGCCCCCCATACACTCTTGGTATTAAGTGATTTTGTTCTATATCTTTTCTAGACCCTGTGTATAATTAGATCTTTTGTTTTCTCTTGATTCCCAATAGTGTTTTGCAGATGCTGGGCACTGATTGAGAATTTGTTCATTTTCTAAATAAAAAAAAAAGGGCAATTAATGCTGTTGAGATAATTTTGTTCTGTTCTTTTATATGTGAACTTTTATATCACAGTGCTGTTTTAGATGTACACAATATTATGTTTTTATGAAAGAAAATGAAGTGGCCATTGATGATCTTAGATTAAGAGCTTATTAGTTTCTGAGCAAATTATTTTCAATATTTAGTTTTATACATATCTTGAACATTGAGTTAACTCACAGGTTAATTGTAGAATTTTAATTTGACAGACAGAGCTGTAGAAATACAAAAGGCCTTATTCTACTTCCTAACTAGAATGCTGTAGAAGTTACCAAACGAAGCCTTTGTCAAAACCACGTGCCCTGAAATATGGCAGCCACTTTCTCTGAGTGCTTTTGGACTGCTGGCCTGCCATAACATAAAAACTGAGTGGCCGCACAACCGTGTCACGACAGTGGCATTCCCTATATATTGGCTGTGGGTGAGGGTACCGTTGTGTCAACGATGGTACAGTATTAATGACTGAACAAGAAAATAGACTTTTTTTCTCACCATCTGTTCCATTTTAACAATTATTCCATGAACACTGGAATCTGCTTGTTCTGCCTTCCTTATTCCCAGTTCTTCTCACGCACCTTTGTTTCAGGGACTTTCCAAACCAGTGTCCTCCATCTTCGGAAGACATGGTGGGCACGGGGTGGTGAGGAATTCCAGAGCAGTTCCTTTTGTTTGGGGAATTAGGTTGTCTGTGGGGGCCTCCTTCAGAGGCACCCTTCCTTCCCACCCCCACCCCCATCTGTAGAGATTATCTCAGCCCACAGATTTTTCCTGGGCTGAAAATGAGTCTCGAGTTGTTCCAAACTCCAGCATCCACATGAAGTCTGGTTCCGTGCACAGCTGACTTCTAGGGATATGGATGAGACCACCAAGGAAGACTGCTCTTAGTTCCCCAAACCCTTTTTGTGTGTTTATAGAATGTGCAGAAGAAACGTGTTAGTGGTAAACCCTTCACCTGTTTTATTGCTGTTTACCACTTTAAGGCAATTAAAGCCCAAGGTGATTTTAGAATTTGTATTTTACCATTTATATGTCACAGTTCTCATGGCAATTCTTATATTTCCTGAACTTAGACATCCTCATTTAGAATTTGCATTTCGCCAACTGTCGTGTCTCTGGTTGTCTCAGAACATGGTTGTTCTCCTCCATTAATTATTCCTGGTCCCCCTGAGTGCACATGATCAGGCCACACACTGACTTTAGTGAGAACCTGTTCATTTGCAAATGTGGATCCATATTGATAAGAAGGTGGGGACACATATGTACGGAACACTTCCTCCAGTGATTCTCTCCATTTTCCTGAACACAATACAGGGTTCTTCCTAACTTGATTATTCTGGTATGGCTGTGATTGATCTGTGCCTCTGGTTCCCCTTCTTCCTTCAGATCTGCCACACTGCTGCTACAGCCACTCCAGTAAAAACACAAACATAGTCTCCTGCTGCTCGTAGGAACCGTGAGCAGTTTCCTGTTGTGTTTTGAGAGCCCAGAGCCTGTACTGCGAAGTCACAGCATAGCTTCATGCCCTTTCTCTGCTTACCACTGTGCCCCCATGGATGATCTGTGAATGTCCCCTCTACTTGTCTGTCCCCAAGCCTTGTCAGATTTTCACCTTTTCTCATCAGAACTGTCCTGGAAAGCCTCTGCCCCTAGAAGCTCATGTCTTCCTTGGAGCCTCAATTTCTCTCCTGTGTGCTGGTGTTGCAGAGACAGCTCAGCAAAGACACTCCTGTTATATCACTTTTTCAGTTACTGTGGGCTGGGGATTTTATAATGTGTGATAGAAATTAGATAACAGAAAAGGGAAATGTAAAATAGAGACAATAGAAGACACATTCAAACATTTGTTAGCTTCATCAGACCCCAGCTTACACAATACTATAAAAGAGTGACATGCCTAGTGTCAATCTTTCTACCTTAGCAATCTGCTTGTAGGTCAGTAACAGTTCACAGGCCAGCCCTAGCTCAGGCCTGCTGGTTAATGCTAAGCAAGCAGTTTTCCTATTATTTACTGTTTGTCACCAGACAGGGGCTGTGTCTTGATCTCGTGTATTATGTGGCTTCTCGCCTTTAGTCTACTGCCCTCAGAACAACTGGGTCTTAGAACATCACCCTGCACAGCCAATCAGTAACCATCAGTTGACTGAATTGAGTGTAGCATGACCTAGCATGACCGTCCCAGCCGGCCTGCATGTGAGCTGTCAAGTGTCTTGGATCAGACTTTCATTTACATGACTATTGCTTCAAACTTCCTGATACTGTGTGGTCAAGGAAAAGGCTTCCTAACTCAGTCTGCAGCCCAGGCAATCTTCTTTGAAAATGCTTTGGTTTCAGTGACCTCTAGCAATTGGAGTGGATAGGCAAGTGACACCATTAGATTCTTAGCACTGTGAGGAAACCCCTATTTGCTGAAGGAGAGGCAGTTGGAAGCAGCGTCTTTAGTAGATCGTTGCTTAAGACAAATGCTTCCTGAGAGTTACAAATGAAATGCTTTTTATTTTTCTGGTCTCACTGACAAAAAATAGATAGGCAGTTGCTATGCATCCTTCGGTTTTTCACCCGAGGGATGGCCAGACCCCAGTGGTTCAAATGTTACACTAATTTATTTATTTATTTATTTATTTATTTATTTATTTATTTATTTATTTAT
>JABTXL010019314.1:3929213-3988458 GCA_025134845.1 Neodon shergylaensis
TATTTATTTATTTATTTATTTATTTATTTATTTATTTATTTATTTATGTGTATGTGTGTGTGCCATCTTGTCTGTATGAGAAGGTTCCGTGAGGTGCTGAGAAGAAGGTATATTCTTTTCTCTTTGGATGGAATGTTCTATATATGTCTGTTAAGTCCATTTGAGTCATAACATCTGTTAGTTCCCTTATTTCTCTGTTAATTTTTTGTCTCCCAGGCCTGTCCAGTGGTGAGAGTGGAGTGTTGAAGTCTCCACTATTAGTGTGTGAGGTTTAATGTGTGATTTAAGCTTTAGAAGTGTTTCTTTTACATATAAAGGTGCCCTTGTATTTGGGGTATAGATGTTCAGTATTGAGATTTCCTCTTGATGGATTTTTCCTGTAACTAATATAAAATGTTTTTCTTTGTCTCTTTTGATTGATTTTAGTTTGAAATCAATTTTGTTAGATATGAGGATAGCTATATCAGCTTCTTTCTTAGGTCCATTTAATTGGAAAATTTTTCCTAACCCTTTACTCTGAGGCCATGTCTGTCTTTGAGGTTGAGGTGTGTTTCTTATATGCAGCAGAAGGATGGATTCTGTTTTCATATCCAATCTGCTAGTCTGTGTCTTGTTATAGATGAGTTGAGTGCATTTATATTAAGAAATATTAATGACCGGTGATGGCTAGTTCCTGTTATTTTGGTTTTCATTGTTGGTGATGTTATTGTGTGTGTGTTTTCCCTTCTTTGGGATTTGCTGTTGTGAGATGATCTATTGTCTGTGTTTTTGTGGATGTCGCCAACTTCCTTGGGTTGGAGTTTCCCTTCTAGTACTTTGTGTAGGGCTGGTTTGTGGCTCGGTATTGGTTAACTCCATCTTGTTTGTATGTGCACCACGTTTGCTGCATATGCTGAGGCCAGAAAAGGGCACCAGATCTCCTGGAACCGGAGTTACTGCAGTTGTGGGCCGTGTGACATGCATGCTGGGAACTGAACCTGGGTCCTTTGCAAGAGCAGCAAATGCTCATAATCGTTGAGCCATCTCCCCAGGTCTAGGGTCTTTATGTTTTGAAAAAGCTGAACTCCCAGATTCAGGTGCTTATAATTTTTGTCCTTTTCTCTGATTTAGGGACAGTGTTCAGCTATGATGGGAAGCCTGAGGGAATTTAATTTAGCCCAGGATTTGCTTCTAACTGACCTGCTTACTCACAACTTTATTTGAAATCCAGACTAGACTTATTCTATAGTTGCTTTAAACTTCTCCCTTGCTCCAGGACTCTGGGCCCCTTGCCCTGCCCTGCCTTTCTCTAGTCACTTAACTCTGCCTAGCGATCTTCATAGACCACCATTTATATAGTGTGCTGGCCTTGAGTACACCATATAACCTTACCTTTGATTCTTTCTCCTCCTCCCAGTGTGTTATAGCTTGTAGCTTCCTTATCTTCATCGCTTCTGTTTTTCAACCCCTAGTCTATTAATGTTGGCTGATTTGTTAATCTGAACTGCCCTGTACTTGCGCGTCAAAGTTTGACTTAGCAGTCTGGCTCTAGCAGGTGAGAAACTGATGTACATGGGTTGTGTCTTTGATTCCTGATTAATACGTTACTGAGCTATGTAAGCTTATAAAAGTTCTAAGGCCCGGTTGGAGTGATGTAAATAGTCATATGCCCATGCAAAACAGAAGGGCATTGTTTTTGTTCATTCATTGTTCTTAGAAAGGTCTCATTGATCATTAGCCTGATGGAGGATAGGAGATGGTATTTCTCTGTCTGTGCCTTCTTGGCCTTTGGCAGCAGAGGAAAGGATGTGAGTTCTGCCCACAGACTGTCCGCCCTGCAAGGCTGACTGCCAAGGGTCACATGCCTGCTGAGTCGATGCTGCATTCCTTTTCCCCATTGTATTTCTCAAGGCTACTGTTGCTGGCCTTTTTGCCGGGTGTCCCTGAGTTATAGCCCTTTCACTTCTTTGAGTGATGAACTCCGAGCATTGTTGAGCAACTGAAGCAATCTTTATGGGGTTTGAATTCCCTTCACCGAGGAAGCCAGACATGCTCTTGATGGCTCTGTGGTGCCAGGCTGAATGTCTAGAGGTGGCGAGTATTATACTTGTTTTGTAGCCTTGGTCCCGAACTTGTGACTGGAACTAATATGAAATTATGGTCCTCAATGCTCACAATTTGCTCCTTGGTGTTCCAAACCTACAGAGAGGGAGGGAGGAGGCAGGGAGGGGAGGGAAGAGGAGATGAGTAGTGCCCAAGGCTTGCAGCCCTGACCACTAGCTCTGGAAGAAGGGTCTTCTTCCTCGGGGATGAGCTCATGACAAGTTCTCACACTTAGCTGACCTTGTCCTTCCAGGCCACGTTCGATCTTGTATTTTATTTGTGCTGCTTGCTTTGCCCCTCATTGTAAGATCTCATATACACAAATGTTCAGGCGTCAGTAGGAATCTAAGCTGCTTGGAAGGATGATGGCAAGGGATTCAAAAGGAGCTTCTTCTTCATGTTTACTGGCTCATGTGTTTGTGAAGCCATTTGTAAGAGTTTAGTGGCTGGTTGTCTGATGGAATGAAACTCATTAATGCTTAACTTTTTTACCTCCTAACCTCAGTTCACCTTTATACTATGTTCTAGCAACAACTGTGGTCTTAGGTGACCCTATTACCCAGAGTTACCTATTTCACTGATGAATGTGGAGAAAAGAGAAATCTGAGGATAGGAAAAACCTCAAACCATTTCTCTTAGTCTTTGTGTTGCCTTTTTCTTTCTGTGCATTTTATATATCCTCTCTTTCTGAATGGGAAGCACATGAGGTTACATAAGACTTAGGTTTCAACACTGACCCCTTCGCTTTCCAGCTGCGCCACCTTGAGAGAGTTTGCTGCCCCCTGGTGCTGCAGTTTTCTCTCTGGGGTGCAGCCAGACTAACCAGTTACTTACTAGTTACCATACCAGTGACTTACCAGTTACTACAAGCATTGACTAGAGCGAAGGGAGTGTGAACGTGGCACAGTGCACGACTAGTTTGGGCCCCTTTCATTTTCCTGTTGACCATACAAAATATTATTGGCTATAAATCTCTCAGCTGTATCTTTATAATTTATGGAGGGAAGGTAAAAGAGTAAGCCTAAAGTTCTCAGCAAGTGCTGCCAGTTCATCAGCCTAGATGTAGGGAGTGAGGTGGCAGGAGGTGGAGGATGAAGCTGTTAATGACAGAGGGGCACTGGGGCGCGGAAGGCCTCATTGTCATGCTAAGAAACTTGGTTAATGTCCTCTGGAGAATGGGGGCTATTCATTCCAAGCCCCTGTACTGGGTTGTACAGGATGGGATTTGCATTTGATAAGAATTCCTCTGGTGTAGGGCAGGGAGTGTATTGGACTGGGGGCAGCACTTTGGGGGAAAGGCTTGTGAAGCCTGTGCAGAGGTGAGGACGGTGATGAGGGCCTGGCATGAGGGCTGGAGGGATTAAGAGGCGACTAACTGGGAGTCATTTAGGTTCTCTCCATGACAGTGTCTTTGTAAGGGGTCAGAGCGGCCAAGTAAGGATAAACCTCTTAGGTTCTCGTTTTTTTTGGGTGTTCCTAATTGGGATAGTAAAAGATGGGATTTGGGGAAGATGATGAACTCAGTGGGATGGATTCAAGGGGTGTGAGAGAATTAATCTCATTTGTCAGTTTGACAAGATCTAGAGTTATCTGAGAGATGAGCATCCGGCTATGCCTATGGGGAATTATATTCACTACATCCCTTGAGTGGAAAGACCACCCCACTGTGGGTGGCATCTTCCCTGCACACATCCTGGGCTGAATAGAGAAAAGGAGCCACAGAAGGCTTTGGTTGCTGTTTCAGGCTCTGGCTGCCTTCACTTTCCTGACTAGACATACTGTACTGTACTGTACCTTGAACTCTAGGCTAGAATAAACCCTTCATTCCTGAAGTTTCTTTTACTAGGGGATCTTATCATTGCAATAGGTGGAAGGAAAGGAAAAAACAAAAACAAAACAAAGCAAAAACAAGATAGAGATGAATACCAGCAGCCACATTTGATACACGGGCTAGCGGCTTGGTGGAGGTCAGGGCTAGAATCTCAGCCTTGGCGTTCGCCTTAATTGATAGCAGTGTTAGAATCAAGTGAAAGCAATGTTTGTCCCTGCTCTGTGAGAGTGATAAATATACAATGTGTCACAAGTGAAGCCTTGCTGGGAATTGTCCAGGAGCTGTCTCCTCCCTCCCACCCGAGTTCTTTCTTTGGTGGAGACTGAACACCACTGCCTCCCTTTTCTCTATCAATTACCATTGTGCTTTTCTGGTCGACATACAGTTTTGAGATGAGGTTAAGATGGAGTTTTGAAGGGTGTTGCATTTTAATGTGATTTTACATAACTCAAAGTTGCATTTTAATGTGGCTCAGCATCTTCTACTGATTCCGGGAGTACTTCCAAGCAGCTATTATTATTAATAATAATAATTTTATCATTAGTCTTTAGACAAAAGTTTAGGGAGAATTATTAGCCAAGCGAGGAGGCTGTCTCCATGTGGGAGTCTCTGTGAGCTCCCCAGGTCTAGTCCCCTAGCTGGCACCGGTGCTGTCCTGAAGGACTGACACTTTCCCTCACTCAGTGCTCACGTGGCTCTTCGTTATTTCCCGCATCATTCCCTTGCCCCCTATTTCAGAGGGTTTAGCCAATTACAGTCTTGATGCTCATATTCTTTTTTTAAAAAAAGATTTATTTATTTGATGTATATTGGTGTGAGGGTGTTACAGACAGTTGTGAGCTGCCATATGGGTGCTGGGAATTGAACCCAGGTCCTCTGGAAGAGCAGCCAGTGCTCTTAACCATTGAGCCATTTTTCTAGCTCACTGTTGTAATGTTTTAGAGTCTGCATATGAATTTAAAAACATGTTCTTACTAGCATCAAGGTTTTTAGCAGCTGTTCCCTTCCTAGCATTTTCAGTCTGAGTATAGATGGAAAATCCAGCCCGTCTGACTGGGCTCCATGTAAATGGTGGCTTTACCTGTCATTCCTTCTTTCCATCTGTTCCCTGCCCTCCCTTTCTTTTCCCTTGCTCTCCTGTTGACAGAGGTTTCTGTCCCACCAGATCCCACAGCCATTTAGTTCCAAATAAACACACAGAGGTCTACATTAATCATAAACTGGTTGTCCTAGTTGCTCAGGCTTCTTATTAATTCTTACATCTTGTCTGTGTTAGTCATGTGGCTTGGTACCTTTGTCAGTGAGGGATTCTCATCTTGTTTCCTCTGTGTCTGGGTGATGACTGCAGATTTACCTTTCCTCTTCCCAGAATTATTCTGTTCTCATTGCCCTGTCTCTGCTTCCTGCCTGGCCGCCCTGCCTATACTTTCTGCCTGGCTACTGGCCAATCAGCATTTTATTAAAAATAATACCAGTGATAGGATGAAAGACCATTGTCCCACAGCACTCTTTTTTTCTTTTTTGGTTCTTTTAAAAATATTTATTAATGTGTGTTGGGAGGGGTGCCACTGTGTGCATGTTGAATCCAGAGGATGATGTATGAGAACTGGTTCTCTCCTTCAACCATGTTGACATCAAGGTTCAGATTCAGGTCATCAAGCTTGGTGGCAAGTGCCTTTACCTGCTGAGAAATCTCTCCAGCCCCTCTTTTTTTTTTTTCTAGTGTCTGCAAGGTTAAAAAGTATTTTAGGTCTAATCATCATTCCTCTTCCAACTCAATTACATCTGATAGGTCTGTATATTATTCTTGCCATGCAATCAGCCTTCCTTTTCAAAGTTACATCCTAATTTTCAGCCGCTTTGATTGTTAAGAGGACAGATAGTTTCTGCATCTCAGCTAAATCTGGAAGCTTGCAACCCCAATTAAGCTTAGTCACCAAACAAATGAATGAGTGAAATGAAGTTAGCTTCGAGTAGGTGACTTAGGGACTCGGGTTTGAGTCTGCTCTGTGTAGGTGGAGCAACAGTTAATGTAACTATTTAAATGTAAGCTACAGTTAATACTTGCTGGGAGGTTGAGGCTAGGTAGCCTTGGGTTTAAATCCAAGCTGTGTGAGGTTATTTCTTCCCTGTGAGTCTGCTTTCTGTTTTATCTAGAGCAGTAATATCTATGAGAGCCAGGCTCACTAAAAACACCCCTCACTTTGATTTTTGTCTCATCTCATGTAGAATATTACCTTAAGGTGTGCTACCTTTGTTTATGCTCTGGAGCATTTGTTTAGCAATGCAAAGATGTGTTTGATTAAATAAAACTCACCTCTTGTCAGGAGGCTGTGGCAGCCAGTAGCTGACTAGAAATTGTAGGGAGGAGCCTGGTGGAGAAGGGTTTTTAAGGATGGACGAGGAGAAGCAGGAGGGCTTCTTGCCAGTCGCCAGGAGGTGAGCTAGTGAGCTGTTTGATATTTAGACTCTCTGGAGCAGAATTCTACCTCAACCTTTGAATCTTGAGTTCTTTAGAGGAACAGAGATTTAGATAAGTTCCTTTTGTAGCTTTGAAATAGTCAGTGCCCAAGGGAGCAGAATTTCCTCAGGCTGCGGCGGCAGAGGCCAAACCGCCGCTGGTAGCCAAGGCGTTGCAGTTGCTGATCAGGGCAGCCATAGCTTAAAAGACAGCAACAATTACAAAAGGAAGCAACACATCCCTGGTTTTGTGTCTGCAAGACTCAAGGTTTATTGAAACCTTTCTCTGATAGGAATATTTGAATGCCAGTTTTCTTACCAGCGTGAGCCGTGTACCCTCCGTGCTTGGGAAGCAGCATGGCGTCGTCTGCTCTAATGCACGCCGCTTGAGCTGACTCTCAGCGAGGCCACTTAATCACTTAGGAGAGTTACTTAACTCCTTGGGCCCTAATTTCCTTATTTGTGAAATGAAGATGGCAATAACACTTATCTTACGGAGCAGTTGCAGTAAAGACGTTAATGCGTATAAAGCTTGCTGTGCACCCAAGGCACAAAGTACCTGGGTGGGGCAGAGACAATGCCATATGTTCTTTTAGTCTTGTTTTCCTCTTAGAACCACACGGCAGCCGTATCTTCCTGGGTCCTTGCAATTATACCGGTGCTGTGCACCTGTTCTATCTGGGACTGTAAATGGAGGTAAGGGAATGAGGGGGGTCACTTATGGGCAGAACGCTGCAGTGTTTGTTATGGAGAATACATGTTGAGATGCAGATTCACAGGTGATGGTTAACTGGGTTCCTAAGGAGTCATGTCAAGTGCTGGGAGGAAGGTGTATAAAGTAGACATCTAGGTTAATGATGGGGAGGCTGGGGGAGAGAGAAAGTGTGTGAAGAGACCATCCGGTGCTTTTGCTATGAGAATTATGATATGTTTAAGAACTGCAATAAAAACTGTTAGAGTTCACTACAACAGAGGAGGAGGTAGGCAGGTTCTCCCCTCTACGCCCCATGGACACAGTCATAATGTCCTTGAGGACCATCCCTGGTGAGTCACAAAATGCTGTCACTGTGCCGAAGGACAGTCCAACCCTAGTTGTGATTTTTTTTGCCATTTATTATAATATAAAACTTGGACAAATATAAGAACCTGAGACAGTCACCACGACCATGACACACTGTACCTTTCGCCTCCTGGACCCCAAAAGGACCTCTTCTTCTCCAGGGGCTACTCTTTCTCTTGCCCTGAGTCTGCCAAGGACTCTGATCTATTCCAGCCAGCTCAATGCGAATCCTGCCTCTTAAACCAAACACTCTATTCAATTGGACAATGAAACACAGCATAAACAAAATTCCCCTAAGATTCTAATTCTAACATAGTAAGCTATATACAATAAAAATAATTGTCAGGTATTGTCCAAATAGAAAGGAAAGGTAATAGCCTCAACAGAAGTGAAACTGCATACAAGAAGAACAATTATCAAGTAAGAAATAAGTTCTCAATGTCAAGGCCATATGTGATTGACAGACTTAGGGAGATTTCTCTATTAGCTGTTCTCACCTGAAGAGTCCAAAGTTTTGTACCTAGTTTACTTTGTCCCGTGATTTGGGAGAACTGTAACTACTCAGTTGTCACCTCCAGCAAAGACCGAGAAGGATATACTCTTACCTGAGTAAGCAGGAAGCGCATAGCAAGCGACTTCCAAGATTAAGAGAAATGACACAAACAGCTGGCTGTGGACTAATCCTTTCTTACACTGTGAAAATGTGTTGCTCTCATTGTTAATAAAAAGCTGATTGGCTGATAGGCAGGATTTGGGGACCAGAGAGAATGCTGGGAAGGAGGGTGGAGTCAGAGGAGGAAGAAACATCATGGGAAGTTTATAGATGAGGTAAATGAGACTTGGGACAGCACATACACTAATAGAAATGGGTTAATTTAAATTCTAAGAGCTAGCTAAAAGGGAGCCTAAGCTTTCGGATGAGAATTTATAATTAATGTTAAGTCTCTGAGTCATTATTTGGGAATGACTGCTGGGACACAGAGAAAAGTCTGTCTACACCCCCTCCCCTGATGCAGCATGAATCAATACATGCTTCCCATTCTTGGGAATAAATTCTCAAATATTGCCTTCTGCAAATGTCTTAGTATTATTTTTCTCTTTTTAAATGTTTAATTATTCACACACTTTTCAGACTGACACAGTATGAACCTGAATAGGAAAGTGCTGAGCTGGAGAGATGGCTCAGTGGTTAAGAGCACTGGCTGCTCTTCCAGGGGACCTTGGCAGCTCACAGAACTCGGAGTCTGTAACTCCAGTTCCGGGGATCTGACACCCTCCCACAGACATGCATACAGGCAAAAACACCAATATACATAAAATAAAAATGAATAAATCATTAAAAAATGAAAACAAAAAGAAGTACTGAAATAAAATCGAAGAAAAATATAAGCCAAGTATTAAGGCAAATGACGTAGAGGTCTAAGCCAGGCCAGCTTCATGTATATATTCAGGTTGATATGTAAACAAAGAACAAAACTGAATCCAATGATTGCATCATTGGTCGCATTTCTTGCATGTCACTGCTCCTTGCTCCTATAATGCCTGCTTTAAAGAAAATGTCAGCATGGAAAGATTTCCCAAGTTCTCGTGGAATGATTAATGGCGCAATTCTGCACAGGAGAACAAATAAACTCAGTGTTTGTTTCCTCCTACGGAGGTGTGGGACACAGGAGGCTTGCTGATTAGAGAATGCGTCACTGTTTGGAGCGATTAGGATGGGAAATTTCTGATGATGAACCTGAGTGCTGCCTTGAGCGCGGATGGGGAGGAAGGACAGCGCATCGGGGACTGCGGGAGCACAGTGATATATCGGTAACACAGTCGGAGGGTCCACTAGAGAAGTGAAAGAGGGGTTCTCGCTGTATCCCCAGTGTCACACTAGTATGAAAAGTTACTTCCTGTTTCTCTTCTCCTCCCCTCCCACCATGGCAGGAGTCAGGCTCTTCTCTCTCTCTCTCTCTCTCTCTCTCTCTCTCTCTCTCTCTCTCTCTCAGGCACCATCTCTCCCAGTGCTTGCCTCCTTTGTGGAGGATGGCCCTGGGCATGTGAGGATAATAGTTTCGGGGTCATGCCTTTGTTATTTTATCTGGAAGAATAGGCGCAATAGTATTAAAATAATGGGAAAGATAGTTTCAAGATTTAAGCCCATTGCCATCAGCACACACACACAAAAAAAAGTTAGGAAAGATTTTTTTTTCTTTTGTGAGTCAGAATTTTTCTGTGTAGCCAAGTTCTGAAATTAAATTCCTTACCCTTCTGCTTCAGCTTCCCAAGTGTCGGAATTTCAGCTGTGTACTACTATCATGCCCAACAAGCAAACTCTTTTTCAAAAATATTTACTTTTTATTTTATGTGTATGGGTGATTTGCCTGCATGTTTGACTTTGTAACAAGTACCAGAGAAGGCCAGAACTGGAGTTACCAATAGTTGTGAGCCCTCATGGGTGCTGGAAACTGAGCCTGGGTTCCCTGGAAGAGCAAGAAGTACTCTTAGCTGCTGAGCCATCTCTCCAGCCCCTGACAAGATCATTTCTAAGGAAAAAATATTGAAGCATTTTTGGAGATTGAAGTGATGATTAATAAAATGGCAAATTAAAGGTTGACACCCCAGTTTTGTGTGTGTGCAGAGCTGGGATTAGCAGTGCTTTAGATACTTTTTTGTTGTTAACTCAAATTCCTTCCCTAATTCCTTATTTTACCCGATACATTGTTGAGATAATAAGACAGGTTTGCAGAAATGCATGCTCTGTAGTATGATCTCAGAACTTTCTGGAAGCATTTAGTTTTTGTTTTATATTATTAAACAAGGCTATTTTCATTTGTAACACAACCTCCATAAATGGGGAAATTCATTTTAAAGGAGAGGTGCTATTGAAGGAAGTAGAAAAGCAGGGTATCATTGAGAGTTATATTTGGCTGTGTGAACAAATGATTTAATTTTGACTTTTCTTTTCAAGGCAGCGTTTCTTCACTAAGAGGCAGCAGAGAGGGGAGAATTTCTTTTCTGTGGAACTTAATCTGTAGCCATCTGCTGCTGGATCTCATTATGTTCTTCATGTAATTAGAGTAATTAGGATGAGGCTTGTGCCATATATTGGTCTTGGAAAGGGGGTTGAGCTATTTCGAGGCTTGCTATGAGACACTGGAGATTAATGGCCTAATCTTTTAGGTAAACTGATGGAAGCCGAGAAAAACATTCAAGCTGCAAAAAGAAGGGTAATTGTCTTTGTTATGCAATACTACATATATATAATATTATAATATATCTTATTAATATTATATATAATTAATATTACTATATAATACATTATATATTATATATGTTATATATATATTAATCGTGATAATGGTAACTATGTGTCTTGGCATCTGCATTTCAGTGGGCTAACTCCAAAGGTCCCAGAGGCAAGACTGGAGAGGGAAAGAGATGAAAGGCGGCAATGGTGGTACAGTGTTCATGGTGGCCGCAGGCTGGACACCACCCAGATTGGGGAAAAAATGGCAGAAGGAGAAATCAAAGGAAATGGCAAAATTAGAGGTGTGCAAAGTTTCCTGGGGAAGGCAGGAAGTGTGTGGTTTTCACGGCGAAGAAGGACAAGATCAGGTCCTGACAACACCTGCGTATACAAGCCTTGTGGGGTCCCCAGGCTAGATTACAAAACGACCCCAAGCTTGTCTGGGATGCAAGAACCATTCCACACCGTGGGAGGAGCTTCCCATGAGTACTGACAGTTCTCCCTGCCTCTCTACTCACTTTCCTTCCTCGTGGTTGCCAGTACATGAGTTGTAAACTTCATTGTGAGTTTCGAACCATTGTGCTGTTTGTCTAGCTGACTTTTCTCACCTCTAAGTCAAACCACTCCTGGCCACCAAATTTGCTTTTGAGTAACTCTACTATCCTTGTGTCTTTCACTCACATGCTTTTATTGAAGACTCACACTGTCCCATGTGCCAGACTTTTACTCTGACATTAAGATGACCCAGGAGGAGACCAACACACTTTATCTGCCACGGAGAATGAGATACATTCCCAGCTAGCCTGCTGACCCCTGTCTTTCAAATACACGACGTCCAGTCTTGCTGCTCTACGTTTGCCATTGATCTTGCCCTTTGCCCTCGGTTCTCTATGTTCTGTGATTTTCACGGCCCAGCTTAGCATCCCTGTTGGGATTGTGCCAACCACTTACCGTCTCTCGCTGTTTTATTTAACAGTCCTTCAGAGTGCAGCCGAGTTGTTGGCAGTAGAATTGGTGGTATTGGTTGAGGCATAGGTCTGTAGAAGCAGGAGTCTTGGAGGCCAAGATGGCTGGCCTACTTTGAATGTCAAGTCGCTGTGGCACCAGTTTTTTGGGAACTAAGACAACTCAGTTTAATGAAATGAGTGGGGTCTTTTCTTTTACCCCCTCTGTTTCATCTTATGTCAAAGACCTGGTGTCACCAATTCCAAGGCACCAAATTCCTGACTCAGGCTCTTAAGAGAGAAAGCCATTTTTTTTTGTCGTTTTGTGGGAAATTATCTGAATGTGTTGAATGCCTTTCACTACTGGGTGGGTGCCCAGGCCTTGTGCACAGAATGGTTAATTCTGGGTTGGCCGTGCCCCACTCTATTCAGATCAGGGCCCATTTATGTGTGCCAGGCCACTGCTGGGCTTGGCATATGTTGGTGAGCAAGAGAGGCCTGGCCTCTCTCTCTGCCTATCACAGGCTCTGCTCCCTGCTGGGAGGGGCAAGTGCCTGGGTGAGAGATGGCTCAGTGTGAGAGGAGCAGAGAGAACATCACCCTGGGATGAAAGATCGGGAGTGAGCAACCACGACAGATGTGCTAAAAATAGAGGGCACTGAAATCCATGTTGCCAGTGGAAGGTCTACCTGGAGCTCTACATGGTTCCTCCCAGAGGCCCTTTCCCTTCCTTCTTTACAAATTACATTGCTTATATACTCAATTATTTCTTTAGACATATCACTTTTAAAAGAAAATCAGTGTGTGTGCGTGCATGCACATTTGTATTTTGTGTGTGTGCGTGCATGCACAAAGTGTGTGGTGCACTTGTGTAGGTGAGGGAACAACTTTGTGGAGTTGGCTCTTTCCTTCCACCTTTACATGAGTTCTGGGGCTCAAACAGAAGTCACCAGGCTTTACAGTGTCTGTCTTAGTTGGGGTTTCTGTTGCTGTGATAAAACATTATGACCCAAAGCAAGTTGGGGACGAAAGGTTTTATTTCATCTTACAGCTTATATGTGCATCTAGGAAAGTCAGGGCAGGAACTGAAGCAGAGGCCAGTTATAGAGCAATCCTAATTACTGGCTGATCCCCATGGCTTGCTCAGCCTACTTTCTTATAGCACCCAGGACCAGCAGCCCAGGGCTGGCACTACCCATAGTGAGCTAGGTCCTCCCACATCAATCATTAATCAAGAAAATGTACCATCGGCTTGTCCATAGGGCAGCCCAGTAGGGGCATTTTCTCAATTGAGCTTCCATCTTTCAGAGTAACTCTTGTGTCAAGATGACATGAAACTAGTTAACACATAAAGCAAGAGCCATCTTGCTGACTTTGGATGTATTTCCTTTTTTTAATGATCTATTTATTTTTATGTGTAATTACTGCACGTATGCCTGTGCACCCTGTGTGCTTTATATCCATGGGGTGGTCAGAAGAGGGCACCAGATTCTTTGGAACTAGAGTAACAGATGTTAGATGCCAAGTGTGTGCTGGGAACCAATCCCTGGTACTCTGGAGGAACAACAAGTGTCCTCAAACTGCTGAGCTGTCTCTGCAGCCTCCAGGTATATTTCTCAGTGTTGTACACCTTCAAATTTATGGGTTTCCCACGGCCTCTAATTCTTGACTATTCATGGTATGGGCTGCATTGTATGGAGCTATTTTAACAGATGTCAATTCTTTATTAAATGTGCCCGTACTTTCCTTCCACAGGGGCTATTGAGCCCTCATTCTTTCAAAATGACTGCGAGGCTCTGGGCCACATATCTGAAAGTATTTTCACTTAGGCTTATCTCCCAAGTCTTAAGCTGGAGTTACTATGACATCAGTAATAACTAAGTATATGGCTCAACAACTACGTATTGAATGGTATTTGCTAATGTACAAAATAGTGATTCAGTTCTTTCTCTCATAAAACACATATTTTAGCAAGGCAGGAATGCATAAACCTAAGTATGCACAGTGTCCTAAATAAGGAGGCGAGAAGCACATTAGAAAACAGAAAAAATTATGAGAGAGAGGGTGTCCAAAAGACTGGAAGGAGAGAAAATAGCTGAATATTTTCAGTTTGGATGAATCTAAACTTTTTGTTCTAACAAACATCTTAAAGAGACTGTCTTTCCATGTGAGCATGAGGAACTCAAGTTCGGATCCTAGTATTTAGACGCCACCAAAATCTTTGGTTATTTCTGGCAATATGGGATGCACAGAAATAAACCCCAGGGAGCAAGCCTGACTCCAGCTTTGTTGAGAACATGCTCCACAGCAAAACCCCAGAGTTGTTCTTTTCTGTTCGATGGCCTTGGCAGTTTCCGAGTTTTCATCATTGTGTACATTATAACATTTAGGTGACTCTGATTAAACATCTTGAATAGATTATAAATATGATATTGAAAATATGTTAGCTTAGACTTAACCATTCTTTGACAATGCCAAACTTGCTAATCTTAAGGGTAGGAAGCCTTGGAGTTATTCAGTATCCTCTCTCATTACCAGGTTTTCCTTTTTAATAACTGTAAATTTACCTGTTGACTCGTCACTCCTACACAGCCCCTAGTTCAGGTCTTGTTTCTAGCCTGTTTGGTTTCTCACCTTTTCTTCAGTCAGGTGCCATCTCCATCCTTCTTACAGGCACTCTAAATCCTGCCACTCCTCTCAGTTTTGATATTTAATGTAATGCCATCTGTGCCTCGATTTGTTGTTTTGTGGTCTTTATTCTCTCCACCTAGAGGGTTAAGCTTCTTCGGTAGAAGGGCCACAGCCCATATTTGTTTCCTCTCTTGAGTGCTGGATTGAAGCTTCAGAGTAAGTAGTGCAAACGTATCCATTAATAGGGTAGGAGCCATTGCTGTTTGCATTATGTGCTGGGATGATTTTTTCTTTGTTTCATCCTTTATGTAACTGTGTCTCCATGACTCCTGCAGCAAGAGAAGTAGGCAGTGGGTGGATGCGCTGTTCACATCTCCAAACAAGCAAAAGCCAAGCGCATTTGCCCTATTTTTAGAAAACTTGATGGTGTTAATTTTTCAAGTGTCACTTAAAAATAGGTATTCTTTTTAATGCAGTGGCCTAAGCTGGAGAAGAAGGAGCAGCACAGGCTTGACATCCATAGTCAGTGCTGCCCCCACGGCTGACGGGATGCAGAAGTCATTTCTGTGTGTCATGTCACGTCACTTTCTTTGGTTGTGAACATCTTCTCATATTAGGGCAGCCTGTTGATGTGCCCACAGATGGAGTCCCTTGGTTACAGATGTTAGTTCTGTGCTTCATGTATGTGCTTGAAAGAGAGCTAGCATTCCTGCCTGGCTGTGCACTTCATGTTTATTCAGTGGTAGGGTTGTTGCCACACACGGTCCTTCTCTGTAGACTCGGGGGAGGCTGGGGCTTCTGTTCCTGTGTTACTTCTCTGGCAGGTCTGATTCCCCGAGGACCTAAAGCAGGCAGCAGAGGACAGGATGGGAGGGAGGGAGGGAGGGAGGAAGGAAGGGGCAGAAACTCGAGAGGTTTCAGGCACACAGCAATCTTACTCTTTTTTTCTTTACCAGCTTTCCTATTCATTCATTGGTTTTCCCCAGGCCTGGAAAACACCTAACCTATTTCATAGAAGTAGGTCGTGAGCCCCTCTTAGAGGATAACCTGTGAAATGTATATTTTTTTGCATATAAAACTATATAATACATCATTTTTTTAAAAAAATCTTTAATGGCCCTTTACAAATAATTTTCATTTTGTGCCATTCAGCTTGCGAATCAACCTGGTTGCGGTCCCTTTGCACTTTCTGGCTAAGAAGATTTCCTAGAACAAAATCAATCCCACACTTCCCCGTGACCCTGAAAATAGCCTGGAATTCTCCCCATGTCAGGGTAAGGGTGTTGTCGTGTGTCCTTGCACGACTAGAAGAGAATATTCAGTGAGCTTCTCTGCCTGACCTGTGTGTGACCCTGCTTGCCAGTGCACAGAAGAAAGAAAAGAGAAGCTTTCCTACACAGAGCAAAGAGACAGCTCTGATCTTCACTGCATCTCACTCACCTGTTCCGAGGAGCAGGCATACAGGATGCTGTGGGGACAAACGCCGGGCAGTAGGGGGTTCTGGGAGAGAGTCTTTAAAGCCACCATCCACTGAGACGTCAAAAGCAAGTCAAGATTGAAGAGCAAGGTGTTAAGTGAGTGGTTACTTGTCACTGGACACCGGCACAGAGATGGCGCATGTGTCTGGGAGGGGTTGGTGGTGGAAGCTGGAGGCAGCTTTGCTGAGGAGTCCTTATATTTAGTGTGAAGTCTGATTTGGGGATTCACAATGGGTGAGTAAGCCTGGAAAGTGAAGTGCCTTGTTTTGGAGAATGAATTTGCCGATGCAGGAGATTCTTATGAAGCTGTATTTAAAGATTCCCAGAAAATATGTAGGAAACCAAGAGAAAGGGTTTCATATAGATGATGCTGTTGGTCATGGACATGAACATGAAGCTTTTCTGTCTCTTTTTGTCTCTCTTTCAGGTGACAAGGGAAATATTTGGGCATTTACGTGAAAGACTTATATGTATTCATTTGTATTTTAGTTTAATATTTTTGGTATTCTTGATGATAGTTTATTACTTATTTCTATATGTTTAGGAACCTTTTAGAGTGTTTCTCATTGTAAATCTAACAGTGTGGCTAAGCATGAGCCTGGTCCCTTTCCCCAGTGTCTGAAGTCAGGAGCGGAAAATGGTTTTCCCGTTGTGTTGCTAACTTCTCCCTTTATTAGCTTATCTCCGAGGTAGGATTACAGAAGCCAGTGGGTGTAGCTGTCTCTTCTAAATGTGGCACTGTGTTACCCGTTCTTGTGCGGGCAGAGTTCTGTGTGTTCCAGAGACATTCTCGGAACAGAAAATAGACAAAAGGAAAGGGAACTTGATTGATGTGGTTAGCTTCACAAGCGTTCAGTTTATGAAGGGATGGAGTGGGTGTGAGGGCTAGGAAATGATGCCTAGATTTTTGCTCAAGTATTATTTATTTTGAGATGGAGTCTCACTTTGTGGCCTTGAATGCTCTTAGAACACCGTATCTAGAATGGTATGGCCTCAAACTCATAGAAATCCACTGGTCTCTGACTCTCCAGTGCTGAGGCTAGTGGCCTGTGTCATCATACCTGGTGACCTTGACTCCTTAATGTAATTCTGACCCCTTAACAGATCCTCTGCCTGATTTTTTCTCTGGTTATCTATTATCTTTTGGTTTAAATATATAACTCTTTAATATGCTTTATTTTTAAAAATGTATGTGTGTATGTGTGTATTTGTGTATATGTATGGGTCTATGTATATGGATGCCTGTAGAGGCAGAAAAAGGAGTCAGATCCCCTTGAACTAGGGTGGGTGACAGACAATTATAAGCTGCCTGGCATAGGTGCTGGGACCTGAACTAGGTCCTCTGCAAGAGCAGTGCATGTTCTTAACCACTGAGCCATCTCTCCAACTGCAGAGAACAGACCGACCTGTCTGCCACCTCCTCACAGGCAGTCCCGTCTCCCAGATGACAGCAGGGGACACCTACCATCTCATCCATCATCAGCCATGAGCTTTCTTCATGTCGCCTTTGTGCTAATCTGAACTTGTCAGTCCTTGTGTCCGCCACTGAGGAAAGATGTGATCTGAGCTGAGAGTTGTTGCTTTAATGCTGCTGCCTAGGAAGCCCCTTGCTAAATGCTTGGTAACAGAAACCAGAAAGGTTAAGTGCCTTTTGGAAAACTTTACGTCATTCTGATTTTTAGCCCATGTGCAGTTATAATTAGCCAAACAACTGAGGCTTGCGAGAGAGATGTGCTGTAGGGAGAGTTAGGCCTTCTCGCACCTCTCCTCCGCCACAAAATGGCCATGTGACTTCAGACTAAAAAACAGCAGCAGCCTCTCTGTGCTCTTTCCTCACATGTGAAACAGATATTCGCAGTATTTACATCTGAGAAGGTCACAGTACGTCACAGTGCTCAGCATAGGCATGCATAGCCCTTAATTTAACTCTGTAGTTGTTGGGTACGAATGATGCGTAAGATTAGGTGGAATAAGGCATCTCTAGCCTTGTCTGTAAGCGGTTTACAGTTTAGCAGTTGAGACTTGACTCATTTATAGTTGCTTGCTATTCTGTCTGAGAAACATTATTAGTTTCATTTGTGCCTCAGGCTTTAATTTAGAGATCAGCATGCTAGTTACAGGATTCTGTGGCAAGCCTCCCATATGACAGAAAAGCAAAGTGTATCAGCCCATGCCTGGACCACGCATAGGCGACGGAAAAGTCATCTGCTTTGACTGCGGCCTTGGCTGATGGAGTGAGTACAGCCAGGGTCAGTCTCGGAAACAGGACTTGGGAGGAAAGCCTCCAAGGTTATGAAAAGAACACAGGGATCAGAGCAAAGTTAACAGGCACAGATGGCGTCAGGCAAACTGATAAACTGGTGGGCGTGTGGTGAGGACAGATTCACCAAGTAGGAACACAGCTAACTCATCTGGATTTTGTTTTATTCACTTTGCATTTGTGTAAGAAGGGAGACGGCCTTCCTGTGCCCTTGGTTAGGTCGGATCACCCTTGGGTCACTGTGTTCCTTCCCTTAATCTTTCTTTCTTTCTTTTTTTAATTTATTTATTTATTAAAGATTTCTGTCTCTTCCCCGCCACCGCCTCCCATTTCCCTCTTCCTCCCCCAATCAAGTCCCCCTCCCTCGTCAGCCCAAAGAGCAATCAGGGTTCCCTGCCCTGTGGGAAGGGACCACCCACCTCCATCCAGGTCTAGTAAGGTGATCATCCAAACTGTCTAGGCTCCCACAAAGCCAGTACGTGCAGTAGGATCAAAAACCCATTGCCATTGTTCTTGAGGTCTCAGTTGTCCTCATTGTTCGCTATGTTCAGCGAGTCCGGTTTTATCCCAGGCTTTTTCAGACCCAGGCCAGCTGGCCTTGGTGAGTTCCCGATAGAACATCCCCATTGTCTCAGTGTGTGGGTGTATCCCTCGCGGTCCTGAGTTCCTTGCTCGTGCTCTCTCTCCTTCTGCTCCTGATTTGGACCTTGAGATTTCTGTCCAGTGCTCCAATGTGGGTCTCTGTCTCCTTTCATCGCCTGATGAAGGTTAATATTCAGGGGGATGCCTATATGTTTTTCTTTGGGTTCTCCTTCTTATTTAGCTTCTCTAGGATCACTAATTATAGGCTCAATGTCCTTTATTTATGGCTAGAAACCAAATATGAGTGAGTACATCCCATGTTCCTCTTTTTGGGTCTGGCTTACCTCACTCAGGATAGTGTTTTTTATTTCCATCCATTTGCATGCAAAATTCAAGAAGTCCTTGTTTTTTTACTGCTGAGTAGTACTCTAATATGTATATATTCCATACTTTCTTCATCCATTCTTCCATTGAAGGGCATCTAGGTTGTTTCCAGGTTCTGGCTATTACAAACAATGCTGCTATGAACATAGTAGAGCATATACTTTTGTTGTATGATAAGGCCTCTCTTGGGTATATTCCCAAGAGTGGTATTGCTGGGTCCATGGGTAGGTTGATACCGAATTTCCTGAGAAACCGCCACACTGCTTTCCAAAGTGGTTGCACAAGATTGCATTCCCACCAGCAATGGATGAGTGTACCCCTTTCTCCACAACCTCTCCAGCAAAGGCTATCATTGGTGTTTTTGATTTTAGCCATTCTGACAAGTATAAGATGGTATCTTAAAGTTGTCTTGATTTGCATTTCCCTGATTGCTAAGGAAGTTGAGCATGACCTTAAGTGTCTTTTGGCCATTTGAACTTCTTCTGTTGAGAATTCTCCCTTAATCTTTCTGTCTGCTCTTTGCTGAATGCCACAAGTGTCTCCACTCCTCAGACTTCAACCACCCTGTCCTTTTATATTTCTGAAATAACATTTGTGCTGCTGTTGCATAAATACGATTTGACAGATGCAGTCCCAACTTTTGTGGTATGGGTGTGTGTGCTGGCATGCTTTTGCGTGTGTGTTTGTGTACCCATGTATGCAGGTGTGCCAAAGGGATCTAGCTTGCTTTGGAAATCCCCTATCTGATGCCTTCTGAAGCTGGAATTACAGAAGACCAACACACCCAGGCCACCGAGGATTGAATCTCCAGTCCATGTTAACTAGTGAGCTACCTCTCCAGCTTTAGTAGATATATTCTTAATTGCAACCACTTTTTGTAGGAGTTTTAGATGATTCCAAAGAAGAACAGGGTCTCCCCTTACTATTTAGCTCTTGGAGAGCACCTGCATGCCACTTTGGACATATCTGTCCTCTGAAAGATAATATTTAGAAAATGGTTGGATTTTTCAGTGGACTGACTAGTTAAATGTAGAAGACAATAGCTCCACAGTTATTTGTGATCTCAGGTAATTTAGAAGCATTTGTCTTCAAAAATTATAATCACTTCCGCTGGACAGCATTTTGAGAAACCCTATGCTTTATAAGATTACCATGATTACTGACCTTGAATCATTTATTTGCCTAAAAAGTAGTAAAATAGAGATAGGAGAAATGAGAGCCCTTTATTATGTGGTCAGAAGGTTTTTTTCTTCCTTTATTGTTTCTTCTTTACTTGTGTGTGTTAGTGCACGCACGCGCGCCCCCACGTGCACTCTTGTGTATACTTCCTTTTCAGCTCTTCAACTGAGCTAACAAGTGTAGTCCCATCAAATCTTGTAGCATCCTTTAGTGTAACTCATTTTAGGACTTGAGTATGACCCGGTTCTCAGTCTGACATAAGGAGGGCTGTAAACAGTCTCTCTGCTTTGGTTTCCCAGCCCAATAATCACACAGAAACTAAATATATATAATATAAATCATTGCTCAGCCAATGACTCAGGCATATTTCTAGCTAGCTCTTACATCTTAAGTTAATCCATTTCTATTATTTAATATTTCTACCACAAGGCTCATGGTTTGTTACATCTTGCTTCTTGGCTGGATACATGGCGTCTGCCTGACTCTGCCTCCTTTCTCCCTTAGTTCAGTTTAGTTTTCCTGCCTGGATGTATTCTTCCCTTCCATAGGCCAATGCATGTTCTTTATTAACCAATGGTAATCATAGTCACAGCATACAGAGGGAATCTCACATCAGAGGGATAGCTGTATCCCCTACAGTGTATGTTAGGACCTATGTATGTGCACACTCTTCTGATAAGGTATTTGTTCTGGAATTTAATCAGATTCTCAAATGGCTGTGTCACTAGGAAAAGGATTTAAGGGATTGTGTGTTAAGATGTTGCTGTGTCTCTCTGTAGTTGTTGTCAACTCTGAAAGGGCACATATCTGGGCACAGTATACCAGGACTTTGTAAAAATTGAAAATTATGAGAAATTTGGTTTATTGGTTAGGAAAATGTCAAGGGGAATTGTCAGGCATATGAGATTTCGATTGGGACTGTATTGATAGATGTTTTGCTCTCCTCTACAGAGTCTCAGAAACTGGACAAGATGTTCAGGTGAAATAGTCTGAAGAGTAATCTAAAAGATCACTTATACCCATATGATCAGGGTCTGCCCGATAATCAAACACAGTTATAAATGTGAAATGCCTTGGCTTTTTCCCTGTATGTCTTCTCTTTCCTCTGCCTGTTTTTCTGCAAGAAATCTCTCCTCTCCTCTTCCCCTCCCCTCTTTTTCCCTCCCTTCCTCTCTCTCCCTTTCCCTTCCCCTCCCTCTCCCTCTCTCTGTTTTATCTTAAGCCAGTGTTCTCATTCTGTTCTCAACTTGTGACAGTCTGTCTGTCTGTGTGTCTGTCTGTCTGTCAGTCTGTTTATCTCTATCTCTTTCAGTGTGTATCTGATCTTAAGCAAGTGTTCTCATTCTCGTCTCAGCTTGTGATGTACTGGCAAGGCTTTCTTTTCCCTCCCTCCTTCCTTCATTAGCTTTTCCCATTCTCCAGCCCCCTCTCAGCCCTGCTGTCAGTGTAGTTGTGGAGTTGTATGTTAACCATAAAGCATTATGACTAGTCCATCCATGCCGATAATGACCCATTCAATTTAGTTAACTTTGTTCTTCTGTCTAAAGTTCTACCAGCTCATTTGCAAACCTGGAGTGGAGTAGTCCTCCACGACCATCACTTCCTAGGTAAATTCATGTATAGAATGCTGCAGATGAGTCAAGGAGGATGTGGAGGGAAGGGCTTGTCTGATGAGCAGGTCCTGCAGAAGGTAGGGTGGAAGGTGGGGCTGTTGTCATGCTTTTAGAAAATCCTATAGATGGTTGAAGTAATTGACATCCCAAGGATCTTTCTGGCTTCAATATTTTAAGAGTTAAAAAGCATTACTTTGACAAAGGCCAGTACAAACAAAAGACTTCTCTGCATGGTTGAGTTCATAGGGTGGTTACCCATTGGGCTTGGCAGAGCCCATCATACAACTGTAATTAGTCAATTATAGTCAATATCAATTAAGGGGTATTAATTAAAACTAGTTTCCCCCCAAGGAAAAACTATTGATTCTGTCTCCCTATGAAACATTGACACTTTTACATGTGCATATAAGTATATGTGCATATATATGTAAATACAAATATATATCTATAAATACAAATACAATTTTTACTCCAGACAAAAGGAAGACAAAAACAATGTTTTTGGAATGTGTCTGCTAGTTGCGACCCATGCTTTGGGGTCGCATGGCCTGTCCTTTACAGCGCACTGTAACTGTACACACCCATTACAGTGTTTTTCTTTTCTTTTCATCCTTATTTTATACAGTGTACCTGGCCCGCTGCCTTGTACCCATGAGTCTCCCATTTACCTGTGAATGTAGAGCTCTCTAGCGCTGCAGCTCAGCCCTCAGCAGAAGGAAGGGACTGCACGATCCACATGAACAGCAGGAAATCAGACCATCCCTGCCCGTCTGACCTTTGGCGCGGATTCAGTGACCTCTGCATTGAGAGACAATTCACTGCAGAATGGAAAGTCAGATGATGAGGAACATGTAGTCCACTGGTCCTCCTAGCATGCATGTGTGTCCAAGCAAACCCTGGGAGCTTGTGCAAGATACATAGTCATCTTTGTGTTTTACCTCCTCATATTCTAATTTTGGTGTGTAGTAAAGTCCTTGGAAACAGGTGCTCCCTTGATGCCAGTGACTGTGGTTCAGGGACCACATTCCCATGGTCGCCAAGCCCAGGGATTCCCAGCAGGGTGACTTGGCAAAGGCCCCGAACCTCGGTGCTGCAGCTGCACCCTAAGGGTTGAAGAACTGCTTGTAAGACCCTTTAATGGCTAGCTTTCAGACTTCATGAAAAATTAGCTTAAGCACATAAGTTGGTTTTATAACTTTTTATGTTTGCTCTCCTCCCTTTCCTGTGTTTCTCCCCTCTCCAGATACTTATCTGTCCAGCCAGCTCCCCTTTCCCCGCTAGTGTGGGTGTGCTGACACAGCCCTGGCTGTTAACCTTTGTAACCGTCTCTTTTATAGCTCCATGACCAGAGTGGCCAATGTGCTTGTGATTTCCAGACCTTGTTTACTAGGATTTCTGGGTGCTTACTGGAAGGTTTTATGTGTCTGTCTGTAGAATCTCTAGCATCTAACATCAAACCCCAAGTCATTTTCTCCACATCCCCTTTTAGCTGTGTGTCTTACTTCAATAAGAGGACTGGCCAATAAACTACAGAGAGTACTTGACAATCAGGCTGATTTGGAACTCATTTTGTATACCAAGCCAACCTCATACTCACAGAGAGCCTAGTGTCTCCACCTTCTGAGTCCTAGAACTAAGGGTGTGAGCTAGCATCTCTGTCCAGAATAATTGATTTCAATGCTTCTCTTCCCTTTCTATACAGCAACTGTTTCATTCTCTCTTTTTTTTTTTTTGGATTTTCGAGACAAGGTTTCTCTGTAGCTTTTTTGGTTCCTGTCCTGGAACTAGCTCTTCTAGACCAGGCTGGCCTCGAACTCACAGAGATCCACCTGCCTCTGCCTCCCGAGTGCTGGGATTAAAGGTGTGTGCCACCACCGCCCGGCAACTGTTTTCATTCATAGTCATGTTATAAAGCAGTAATGGCAAAGAAAGAATGTTTTTAATGCTGAAATATAATAATGTCAGGAAGAAAATATGCATATTTTAATACAAAATGAAAACTTAAATACAGTGTGTAATACTTGATGTCAAGAGCTGGGGTGGGAGGGTTCCTAGGATGACACTTCTGGAAGAGTGAAGTGTAAAGTGATTTGTCGCATGAGGACAGAGGGGAGACCAGTCAAGTTGTCTTTCTTCCTGTTGGTGCTCATTTTGAAGTAACTCTTCAGGCCAGGCATGTACACATGGGTTGGAAACAGGAAGGGCTTAGACTTGACATGGACTTGGTTCTTTCCAATAAGTATGTGCCAGGGACCAGGCCACATAATTACACACAGCAAATGCAATCTTTCAAAATTAAATTTCATGTGGGGTTTAATGTTTATCAAGGGACCATAATGAGAATATACTAATGCAACATTTACATATATAATAAGTTATTGGAACTTAATGGTGACCAACTGTGTCATCTTCTCAGGGGTGAGTTTGCCTTTTTCTGATATCATTTAGGACTGTTAATTCATGGTGACAATAAGAAGAAGACAGTATTCTTTGATGTTAAATATTATTTCAAGTGGATCACCAACAGTACATCTGTAGTTGTCTGGACTCCCCGGGATCTAGTTTGACCTTGGAAGCTAAGCATGGTCGAGACTGATCAGTACTTGGATGGGAGTCCTGGTCCCTCACCTTTCACTGGGTCCTACTTTTACCTCGGGCCAAGAGCCTTTGAGTCATTTTGAAAACTTATTTTGTTGTATATTTTTGGAGTGTATTTTCATGTTCAAGTTTTAATTTTTTCATTGTTTATTTCCTTAAATTCAAGTCTCTTTGATAATGTGTATATTTTTGTTAAATGCCCTTCACTACCTTTGAAACACGTTAACTTCTTTCAATACGATCTCAAATGAGTGTTATATGGAAACATGAGGGTCTGGGAGCCAAAACTAGCACTGGACACAAGGGCTTCATGGCAGAGCCCACTCTCTGGGACCACATGGCCCAGAATGAGGGTCACCAAGCCTCTCCAAAGTTTTTCTGTGGCCACATCTCAGCAGAAAGCAGCCAAGAAGGGCTGCTTCGTAGCTGACAGAAGCAGGGACATCTCGGGCGTTATTAGTGAAACAGTGATATCAAGGTTCCCTTTTACCCCTCATTCCGATTTTTCTTTAAAAGTAGAATTCTGTAGTGATTCTTTGGGAATTGCACATCATGCACCCAATCCTCTCACCTCCCAGTCCCTTCATATCCTCCCCTCACCCTTGCAGCATCACCCCCCAAAGAGCAGCCCCTAAAATCAATTAAAAACAACACACACGCACACACACACACACACCCCTTGCTCCTCAGTCTTTCCGACATCTCTTCATTTGTCCTAGTGGCACTGGGTGCTGTGGTCTGTCTGACAGACAGTATATCCTTTTGTCCAATCAGCCCCACCCACACCATGTTCATTGCAATGAGTCATTGGTCTGGTTCCAGGCCTCTGGCCTCTGCACACCATCACCACTGGACCCTCCCTGAAACTCCTCTCGGATTTTCTCTGTTGCCCTAAGTCATGGAGATCCTGCAGTTACCCTTCTTCAGGACTAATCCCTTCCTGTTCTCCAGCAGATCATACATGGGGTAGGTGTTAGGGTGGGCAGTAGAAGGCCAGGATGTGGTTCTGGGTGGTAGGTGAGTTGGTCGGTTGGGGCCATTGGGACTGTCAGGCAAGGTGTGGAGCTGGCTCTTCTAGACCCAGACTATAGGGGCCAGCTCTCCCACGCCTGTGGTGTGGTGTGGGGCCATTTCTTCTGCTGCAGTCCACTGAGGGGCAGGGCCCTGCATTCCAGGGACAGTGAGAGGTGGGGCTGTCTCAGCACAGCCCTCTGCTTCAATATGCCTGGTTCCTATGACCCTCTGTGGCAAAACAGGCCATGGAAATCATCACAGACCCCAGTTGCAGCAGGACAGAGCCACCTTCATTCAGTACTGTCTCTCAGTCTTCCTAGAAAAGGGCAGGATCGGAGCGAGCTTTTAGGAGAGTACCCTGAGATATCCAATCCAAAGAGACCCTGTAAACTGACTGCTTTGGAACATCTGGGTTTGCATAAGTATTTAAACCAAAGAATTGTTTAAAATGAAAAAGATTGAAATTTTGTTAATTAGCATGTCTGATTTTCTGATTATCTGCTAGGATAAGGCTCCTAATCAGGATGATTAGGTGAGTGTAGAAAGCTGTGCTTTCTTTATACAGATGGTTTCAAAAGTTTATTTGCTATATTTCTCAAAGAAGTAATCCCTGCCCCAAATGTATTCATAGCTATGGTGATTTAAATGACAACAGTTCCCATAAGCTTATATGCTTGAATACTTGGTTCCCATTTGGTGAAACTGTTTGGGAAAGATTAGGGGTGTGGTCTTGCTGAAGGAAATGTGTCACTGGGGGTGGGCTCTGAGGTTTCAAAATATACCACTCCCAGTTAGCTCTCTCTGCCTCCTGCTTTCGGATCAAGATGTGAGCTCTCAGCTGTTCCTGCCACCATGCCTTTGCTTGGCCATGATGGACTCTGACCTCTGAACCTATGCTGATTGAACCCCTTTTTAAAAGCTGCCTTGGTCAGTGTTTTGTCACAGAGGCAGAGTAGTAGCTAAGACAACACCTTACTGTGTGATTATAAAAACAATATAACACACGCATGGGAAACCAGAGATATGAACCCCGACCATATGAATTCAAGTACCAAGGAGCTGAATTTTTGTGTTTTTCTGCCCTTCCCCTAAATTGTCTGAAATTAATTATATATTTTGCGAGTAGAAGAAATGCACACAACTTTTATTGTACATACTTACATTATTACATTTTTTATCGCACACATTTTACATATGCGTATTTGTTACAAGATTGCTGTAGGGTTTTATAATCTAATTTTATCAACTATTTTACAGCATGATCACTCGCCCTTTTCCCTAAGTGCTCTTTAAAAGCAGAATAAATAATAATCATGTGTTCATTTGTTGAATACTTTTTGTTGCTGTTAGGTTATCTAAAATTTTTCATTTATTTGTAATCCTGATGTATTTGAGAATTTTCTTGGGATAAATTGCATGGAGTAGAATTACTAGAACAAAATATTACTGGAATATTTCCAATGTTCTTTTTTAATTTTCGTGATCCTTTAAAGCCTTGATTAAGGACTGAGGTATATTATCTGGAATTAATCTTTCTATTCTTCAATTTTTCATTTCCTAAAATCCACAGCAGGGCTGGGCAAATGACTCAGTGGGTAAAGAGTTTGTTGTTCTATGTTGAGGCCCTGAGGTTTGATCCCAAGCACCCATGTAAAATGCCAGGTGTGGCAGAGTGTATTCACCCCAGTGCTGGGGGACAGAGACAGGCAGATCCTGGGGTTTAGCTGGCCAGCCAGCCTAGTAGAAACAGCAGGCGTCAGGTTTAGGAAGAGACACTGCCTCAAAAATTAAAGAAGATACGCTGAAGACACCTGGCACTGACTATAGCCTGCAGCATTGATGTTTTCTCCCTAGTTTGATTGTTGGCTCCTTGGGTGTGGTTCTATGTCTTTATGATTTGATTATCATTCTTCCTGGCTCTCCAGGTCTTACCCAGGCTCGGACCATTTGCAGTCTTGCCTTTGAACCAAGCGTGTCAAGCTCCTTCCTCTCTGACACCCAGGAACATATGTAATCAGATTGGGCATCTTACTTATGGGCGCCCATCTTTTCTAATCAAAGAGTTATAACTTACAGTTCCTTTAAAGGAACACCACAGTTGACTCCTACTTGCAGGAAGGTAGGGATCCTATTTGTGCTCCTTGCCCAGTCCAAAGAATACCTCCAATAAACCCTTACTGTCTAATACAACATGCTCTGTCTGGCTTGAGTTTTACCAAAACTACAAATGTGTGCTAGATGCCTTGATTAACTATAGGTAAATACCTAATTAACTATAGGTAAATTTTCTGTGGAAAAAAAGGGAGAGCTATCACTTGGAATTAACTAAATAAGATGACATTTCAGCTGGCAGGATGGCTCAGTGGATAAGGCACTTGTCTCCGAATCTGCTAACCTGAGTTGGATGTGGTGGAAGGAAGAGGCCCAACTCCTTTAAACCGTCCTCTCAGTGCCACGTTGTACCGTGGCACGTGCACCCCCCCCCCCCAAATTAATAAATAAGGGGATTTCTGTCAGCTTTGGTTATAAAGTCCAGAATCTCCCTTGCTGCTTTTGTGTTCCCTGTGATGCTTAACTCCGGGCTGTGGACAAAATGTGCCCACAGTAACTTGCTGTGTTCATCTGCACTCCTGTTTCGTTATTATTGGGCGATAATTAAATGTTGGAGAACATCCATTAGGGCATGCAGAGATTAATCTGTCATGTGACAGGCCGACCTTGCCTTTTACTCACTGCAGTTAGGTTCAGTGTGCTTCAGATCCGAATCTGTTCTGGTGGCAGCAGAAACAAGTGTAGTTAACTACCAGATGTCACTACAGCGAGCACACATGCATCATTTTGTCCCCCTTGTTTACGCCACTGCCTGGAGCGAGCTGCAGATGAACACAGTGCATGAGAAGAATCCCACTGTCGCGTGTGAGCCACCTTCGAGCCCAATGTGAGAGAGTAAGAAAAGGGGGGGAATTCAGCTGTCAAGGATCACTATAAAAATGCCTGCCGTTCCCCTTTCCCCCTCCTAAGCCCAAGTGGCAGCGGGCATCAGGCATGAAGCAGTGATGGTGGTACCCACGCTCTCATTTGTGAGCTCTCTCTCACTCCTGGTCTTCACAAAGGACGGTAATGATGCTCATTAGTAGCAAGTTTCATTGTGACCTTTGACCTTTCCATCAACGCGGTTGTGAATGTTCCCCATCTCCTGTGAAATGTCATGGAGAAAACTGAAGCAGTAATGACGATTCTGAGCAATAAGGAAAGACAGGGTCTGTGAGTGACTGCAGATAAGCCTTACAAATGGCTTGTCTTCTGAGATTCTCTTCTGTGTTTTGGCACTCCTGAGTTTAGGAGGAAGACCTCTGCAGGTTTTGTAACCTAGTAGGTTGCTAATGCTTTTCGTTATAGTATGACTGTGAAAAGGCCAGGATAAACCAACATGTTTGAACACTGGTCCCCCAGCTGGTTGTGCCTGCTCAAATCTTTAGATGGAGTCTGGGGGGGAGCGGGCTTTGATAATTATAGGTGGGTCCCCCTTCTGGTCTAGCTTTCAGCTCCCTAACTGCTGTTGCAATGTAACCAGTGATCTCCAGGCTCTGGTATCTGCTCCTGCCACCGTACCTTCCCTGCCACAGGGAACTGCACCCTCTCATCCCCTTAGCCAGAATCAATCCTTTCTCCTTTAAATTGCTTCTTTGATGGATTTTTATCACAGTGGCTAGCAAGGTAACTGATGTACGTCCAGTCAAAGTGAAAACACGTAACAGGCCGAGGAGCCTGGAGAAAGTAGAAAAGATGAAAGTTTGGTGACCAATGGCCAAAAGAAGGGAATTCTGCTTACTCAACTGTTGTTCAAGTTGGGAGGAAAACCAGGTAGGTATTTCCTCAGTTTAGCCTGTAGATGAAGCACCTCCCCCGAAGCTTGGGCTGACAGGTAGATGCTGTTTCCAAGAGAAACTTGCCCTCCCTAGAACAAGGGTGAAGGAGTGATGGGTAATGGCATCGGGAAAACCGTGTTTGCTGTGTGTTGCTTTTGAGAGTGATGACCACGGACACAGGGCAGCCAAATGGAGGAGAAAGCACTGGGACTGAAAACACAGGGACCTCTGGAACCAGACTTCTCATACTTGAAATTTGGCTCTGATGAGGCATCACTAGGAAAGACTTTAGAAAAGTTTAATAAGTTAATTAGAAGCATGAATTTCTTAACTTGCCAAACTTATATAAGAAATAGATATTATGAATAAGCTTATTCCTGATAATTAAATCAAAACAATATCAATAACTATGATGGCTGATGTTATGTGTAAAGTTGAAAGTTGAATGAACTTTGAGTACTCTTATTCTTATTCAGATTTATTTATTTTGTGTGTGTTAGTGTTTTACCTGCATGTGTTCATGTGTGCCATGTGTATGCCTGATGGCCATGGAGGTCCAAAGAGGGCATTGGGTCCCCTGAAATGGGACTTAAAGATGGTTGCCAGCCAACATGTGGGTCCTCTGCAAGAGCAGCAGGTCTCTTAAGCCATCTCTCCAACCTCTGTATTGTTTTTCTGCATGTATGTATCTATGAGACTATTTCTAGATGAGATTGGCATTTGAATTGATAACTCTAGTAGATCACCCTTTCCAGTGCAAGGGGCATCCTTCAAACATTCATCGAGGGCCCAGATGGACAAGAGGAGGAGGAGGTGGAAGAGGAGGAGGAAGAGGAGGAGGAGGGAGGGAAGGAGGGATTTGCCCTTCCATTTCTTTTCCTTATAGCTAGCGCTGGAACAGTTTTTTTTTTACATTTTTTTTATTGAAAGAAAAAAAAAAAAGAAATTCCCGTCTCCTCCCAGCCTCCCATTTCCCTCCCCCTCCTCCCACTCTTCTCCTCCTCCCTCCACTCCTCTCTCCCTCCCTCTCCAGTCCGAAGAGCAGTCAGGGTTCCTTGCCCTGTGGAAAGTCCAAGGTCCTCCCGCCTCCATCCAGGTCTAGGAAGGTGAACATCCATACTGGCTAGGCTCCCACAAAGCCAGAACATGAAGTAGGATCAAAACCCAGTGTCATTGTCTTTGGCTTCTCATCAGCCCTCATTGTCTGCCATGTTCAAAGGGTCCGGTTTTATCCCATGCTTTTTCAGTCACAGTCCAGCTGGCCTTGGTGAGCTCCCAATAGATGAGCCCCACTGTCTCCGTGGGTGGGTGCACCCCTCGTGGTCCTGACTTCCTTGCTCATGTTTTCCCTCCTTCTGCTCTTCATTGGGACCTTGGGAGCTCAGTCCGATGCTCCAGTGTGGGTCTCTGTCTCTATCTCCATCCATCGCCAGATGAAGGTTCTATGGTGATATGCAAGATATTCATCAGTATGGCTATAGGATAGGGTCATTTCAGGTTCCCTATCCTCAGCTGCCCAAGGAGCTAACTGGGGACATCGCCCTGGGCACCTGGGAGCCCCTCTAGGTTCAAGTCTCTTGCCAATCCTAAGATGGCTCCCTTAATTAAGTTATGTGATTCCCTGCTCCTCTATCCAACCTTCCTTTCTCCCAATCATCCCGTTTCCCCAAGTTCCCCCCATTCTCCCCTTCTTACTTTTCTCTCCCCATCTCCCCTTACCCCCATTCCACCCCACCCCCAAGTTCCCAATTTTTTGCCCAGCAATCTTGTCTACTTCCCATACCCAGGATAACAACTATATGTTTTTCTTTGGGTTTACCTTCTTATTTAGCTTCTTTAGGATCACAGATTATAGACTCAATGACCATTATCTGTGGCTAGAAACCAATTATGAGTGAGTACATCCCATGTTCCTCTTTTTGGGTCTGGGATACCTCACTCAGGATAATGTTTTCTATTTCCATCCATTTGCATGCAAAATTCGAGAAGTCATTGTTTTTTACCGCTGAGTAGTACTCTAATGTGTATATATTTCACACTTTCTTCATCCATTCTTCTATTGAAGGACATCTAGGTTGTTTCCAGGTGCTGGCTATAACAAATAATGCTGCTATGCTCAACAGAAGAAGTTCAAATGGCCAAAAGACACTTAAGATCATGCTCTACCTCCTTAGCAATCAGGGAAATGCAAATCAAAACAACTTTGAAATATCATCTTACACCTGTCAGAATGGCTAAAATCAAAACCACCAATGATAGCCTTTGCTGGAGAGGTTGTGGAGAAAGGAGTACCCTCATCCATTGCTGGTGGGAATGCAAACTTGTGCAACCACTTTGGAAATCAATGTGGCGGTTTCTCAGGAAATTCGGGTTCAACCTACCCCTGGACCCAGCAATACCACTCTTGGGAATATACCCAAGAGATACCCTATCACATGACAAAAGCATTTGTTCAACTATGTTCATAGCGCTGGAACAGTTTATGTTCTGGCCTAGAACATGGATCTACATAATCGTTCTGGCTTCTCAGGCCAGTAGATGTGAAGTGAAAGACATCCACAGCTTTCTGGAGTCTCCCAATGGCAGCTGGAGAATCATGCTCCTCACCCTCTGTCATCAGCTGAGCCAGTTCCTCACCCCCCCCCCCCGTGTGCATGGATAGTGCCATGTGCTGAAAACGCTCGGCTTACAAAACAGAAAGTGCCAGGCCCAGGTGGATTCACTAGCACAGTTCACCCAACACTTAAAGCTTTTATAGCGATCACACACCATTTCTTTCAGAAGATACGAGTACAAGAGTGTCACAGTTCACTTTGTGAAGCCTTTGTCACTGTAATACTAAAATGAGACAAGGTTCAGAAGAAATAAAGCTAACAGCGGATATCTCTCATGGACATCCGTGTGAAATATAGTACCATTGAAAACTCCAACAGCGAATAAAATGAATTGCATGCCATGGCCAAGTGAGGTTCATCCCTGCTGTGTGTGACTGACTTGGCATTTAAAAATCAGTTCATAGAATCACAAGAATAGACCAAATATGAAAAATGATGGTATATGATGAAACCTGCATGTGCCCGAACTCATCTGTTATCTTAGGGCTTTGGAAGCTGAAGCAGGAGAATTGCATGTTTGAGGTCAATTTGAGCTACATTGTGAGTAGCTTGTCAACTTGGGCTATCTGACGAGACTTTATCTCAAAGCCAAACCAACCAAACACAAGCATCAGAGGTGTTGGAGAAGCATTTGACTTCTCAATTCTGTCATCTGTGAGCAGTTTTATTTCTGCCTTTCCAATCAATATTCACCTAAAGTCCTAATCTTATTTCACGGTGTTTTCTTTTACTGCTAATTTAGTGTGGAAAGAAGTTGTAAGCAGAGGAAAAAAAAAGACTCTTATTCTTTCAAGCTTTAGTACATTTAGCATTTGTGTAGAAAGATTTAAACGAATCCATAAAAGAATCCCTCCAGACACTAAAAAGCAAGTATAGGAAAGTTTCAGGAAACATAAAAGTCAGTTGTTCATTATGCGCCAGCAAGAAAGAAGTGGAATAGTTCATGAAGAATACACTAGATTAATATTAGTACCTTAAAGTAAACCCTAAACAACATTAAAGAAGACAACTATAGAACCAGAGTGAAAGAAGTCAAAACCAAAGTGGAGGACTCGTCCCCATACTCCTGGTAGGGAGGTCAGGCGTGGCCAAGGCTGCTCGTACTCAATTTCAGCGAGACAGTCAGTGCAGTCCCAACCCGAATCCTAGCAGGTTATTATATGGGGGTTGAAAAGCTAATTTTGACATTTATATCGAGAGTCAAAGGACTCAAAAAGGCCAGTGTAGTGTTGAAGGAGAAAAGCAGAACTGGCGGGGGGGGGGGGGGGTTGGTGCTCCCTGACTTTGATTCAGTATGAAGTGCTCTTGGAAGAGAAGACTTGCTAGTAGAGTAGAATAGAGGACCAGGAATAAGCCCATCTAAAGGAGCAAAGAAGTTCAGTGGGGAAAGGATGTGTAACAGATGATACTGGCAACTTCACTTCCCTGGGCACAAAGCCAAGTAGACACGAGCCCAATACTGTTTAGTAAAATTAGCTCATAATGGGCCATTGGTAAAAGTTTAAAATGCAGAACTCTTAGAAAATGACACAGGAGCATTAGATGACCTCGAGTCTAACGATGTCATTTTAGACATAGCATCAGATATCCATAAAATAACTGCCAAGTTTGGCATAGTTGAGAGTAAAATGTTTAGGGGTGGGGCGTGCCTCAGCAGTAGAACCTTCGCTGAGCTCCGGGGCTCAGGATTCCACCTTGACACTGAGAAAACAAAAACAAAAATTTCTTCTCTGGAAGACTGTCAAGACTGTAAGGTGAAGGGCAACAAGTTGAAGGGAGATGTTTCTTAAAAGCACCTCCAATAAACAACTAATATCCAAAAAAACCCTAAACCTCAAAAGCAAATTGTTACCTGATGGAAAAATTGGCCAAAGACATTTGACAGATGCTTCACTAAAGAACACACAGACATCAAAAAGAAATGTATGAGAATATTCTTGTGTTAACACAAGAAATGGAAGTAAAAGTGACCGTGAGATCTCAGTATACACCTGTGTCAGGACACGGATAACCCCAATTGCAGAACCAGATGCTGGGCTGAGTGCAGGGAAGCAGGAAATCTTGGCCCTGCTAGCAGGAAATGCAGATGGCTTGCAATCTCTTACAAGACAACACACTCTTACTGTAGAACGAATAGTCATACCCCTTTAGTTCATGGGGCTGAAAATGTGCCCACAAAATGTGCACACATATTTGTAGAATCTTTGTTCATAATTGCTAAAACTTGCAAGAAGCCATACAGCCCTCAGGAGATGAGTAGGTAAATAGCTGAGATCCTGCAAGCAATCTACTATTTCTTAGGCTTACAGAGAAATGAGCCACCTCGCTGTGTGACTAGTATGGCAGCCATTAGCCTCCTGTAGATATTTAAATAAAAAGGAATAAAAATTTAGTTTCTTAGTCACACTAACTACAATTCAGGTTCAGAATATCTATCTAGTAGTTAGCATCTGGGCAGATTGGATAGTAGGGCATTACCATTTTCACAGGAAATTCTGTTGGCTTAAGTTAATCCACTGGCATATAAAACTATTCTTTAGTGTGTACTATCATATGTATACCTTGGTGAGAAATAGTCAAATCAGGGCCAATAGCCGTGTGTCACACAGCTCTGTGAGTGGTTACAGTACACTCACTTGGAGCAGTTTGTAAGTTTAAAAAAAAGATTATTTATTTGAGGATTCCTAGACATTTGACATTAGGTGACTTGCCAGTTTGAAGCATCAAAGGCAGAGTGATTTTTCTCCAACAACATCAGAAGACACTTTGTTTGTGCCTTTTCATGCACGGGGACAAAGTAGGCTGGGATATATGTATGAGTTTGCTTGTTTGTGTGTGTGTGTGTTTTTTTTTTACCAACTAAGAAAAATAATAAATTGAGAAACCCAAACCTTCATTATTTGTTAAGGCATATGTCAAATGCTTTTGCTTCCTTGGGCTGTTCCTTTAAAGTCTGATGGTGAACCTCATGGGGGCAATTAATTCTTGCAATCCCTAGACATGTCACAATTAGAAGTCACAGACTTAAATTCTGGGTGCATGCCTTTAATCCCAGCACTCAGGAGGCAGAGGCAGGCAGATCTCTGGGAGTTTGAGGGTAACCTGGTTTACAAAACAAGTTCCAGGACTGCCAAGGCTATATAGAGAAACCCTGTCTCAGAAAACAAAACAAAACAAAGAAACAAACCAACAAACAGAAACCAAGCAAACAAAAAACGCACACACTTTAAGGCATTTAGTGGTGAGTTGAGTTTCTACTGTATTAAAATTTAGCTAGAGGAAGCATGAGTTGGAGCTGAGGTGATCTGGTAGGTAAGGCTCCTGAGGTTAATAGCTGGATAGGACCTCAGATGCCATTCTCCACTGGGTGCAGACAGCACAGAGCCCAGGGATGGCATGGCATGTGGCACAGCTATTGAAAGCACCGGCAGCCAAACTGGTGTTGTACAGGTACCTGACTAGATCTGTTTTTCTATGCCTGCCTCAACAAATATATAGACAAGCTTTGTATTTTCTTTCTTTGTTGAGCTAGCTTTTACATTAACAATGATCTTTCCTCCCTCCAAATGAATGTAATTGTAGACTTTGGGCTGAAAGTTTCACTGGTGAATTTTTTCACACATTACTTCCACATTAGAGTGAAGGCAGCCCTCCTGGAAGGGCTTTTAACCTACCTTGGACGGCTCTCTGCTTAATCCTTCCTTTTAGGATTGTGTGCTACAGTGTATAGGAAATGGGTAGCATGAGGCTTAGATTGTAGTCTTGGTTTTGATGAATTTCTTGAATTATTTTATATAAGCTCTTTAAGCCCTATGTCTTACTTTCTAAGTGTACAAAATGAAAAAAAAACTAGTACCAATGTTTATCTAACTCATAAAAGTATTGAAGATAGTGTATGAAGAACTGCTTAGAGTCTTTAAGAAAAGAACAAAATCGCAGATAAAGGATTCATTGTCAACATCCCAGCTACAGTTATGACATTGGAGATATTTACGCAGCTACAGTCTGTTTAGATCTCAGGAGACTCTTTCTCACTCTTCAGTGGTATCTGCATCTGTGTAAATTGACTGATTGCCATCTTAGTTTTTTAAGCTTCTGGCCAACTCAGGGTGCAATACTTTTCCCCATGTGACTGAAGTAGTTCCAGCAAAGTTTTTGTTTGTTTGTTTGTTGTATGTTTGTGTGTGTGTGGTTTTCTTGCAATAGGATATTAAAAAAATCTTTGTTCTTTTCCTTGTGGTAATTTAACAGATAGTTCTGGTTGATATTTTCCATTGACTCTGGTAGCCTGTGTGATCTACCTTACTTGAATGGGGACCAAAGGTTAGCCTCTTTCCTACAAGTAATTTTATAAGATTTTCCAGTGCATTTTTGCTTTTTTAAAAAATGTTCTTTATACCTAACAATTAATAAATGCATTGCATAATTATCATCTTGTGGTAAAAAAAAACACTTGATATCCTCATTACATTTTTTCAAGAATACAGCATGTCATCACTGACTGTAGTTACTCTCTTCGACAGCACATCTCTTTCTTCCTCTTAACTGGGTCAGTGTTTCCTTTGACCAACATATTCTCAATCTTCTTGATCAGCTATGTAGTAACTCTCTACTGACGTGGGAGTCCCCTCTGTGTGCTGTGATTGCCATAAATGAAGAAAGAAACTGCCTTGGACTGTTGATAGGGCAGAACTTAGGTAGGCAGGGAAGACAAAACTGAACGCTGGGAGGAAGAAGGGCGGAGTCAGAGACACCATGGATTCGAGGCTGGAGGTAGATGTGCTGAATTTTACCTGGTAAGCCATTGCTATGTGGCAATATACAGATTAATAGAAATGGGTTAAATTAATATAGGAGTTAGCCAAGAAGAAGTTAGAGCTAATGGGCCAAGCAGTGTTTTAATGAATACGATTACTGTCTGGTTATTTTGGGGCTAAGCTAGCTGGGCAGCCGGGATGAACAAGCAGCCTTCCTATTACACTCTACAACTACTATCTTGCCCTTCTTAAGTCCCACATGAGTAGGCTCATATAGGACTGGTCTTTCATTGCTTCGGTTATTTCATTTAACATATTATTCTTGATCATTGACTTCTTAATTGCAACTTGTGTGGGCAGCGATGACAATATCTTAGTTTTCATTCAAAAGACATCTGCCTTGGCCCAGAACTTTGCGTTGCAAGCAAGAGATCATTTCCAAAGTGCATAGAAAAAGTGTCAGTGGAGTACTTACCACAAATGAGGTATCTGCTTACCCAGCCCTCCAATGCCCAGGGACAGAAGGATTTTAAGAGCCAGTTGTTGAAGAGGACTTTTAGACATGACAGGACCTCTGTGCTCATCAGCTCATAGCAACTGTGGTAGCCTGCACAAGACCTATACAAGAGCAAGCCAGTCGGCATACGAGCACTGACGGAAGGGGAGCTCATGAGCCCTAACCCCTCACTGAGGAGCTGTGAACAACTGATGGAGAGAATGAGAGAATGATTAAGGGTAGGGCCTGGGTGGGTTGGCCCCGTACACAGGAGTATATGGGCAGTGCAAAGCAGACATAGTAGGTTATTTAAAACAACATCAAAGAGGACATGGATTTGGGTGGTGGGGAGGTGGGCAGATCTGGGAGGGGTTAGGGTAAAGAGTGTGAGTGAATATGATCAACCTACATTGCATGAAATTCTCAAGGAATTTTTGAAAATGTACAAAAAGATAATTAATAACATACTTTACATTTTACCACTAGTAAAGTAATTATTCCTTTGTTTTTACATTCACACACATGTGCATACATACACATGTATGCACACACACTTGCAAGGATCTTCAAAGGACTTGCTGGTTGATAGTATTTGGATATGTTTTCAAACCGTATACGTGTTTTAGAGAAAGAGGTACTTTGCCCTAGAGTTTACTTAGGAGGAAGGTCATTGGTTAATTATAATAAAGAAACTGCTTGGTCCTCATTGGTTAGAACATAGGTGGGTGGAGTAAACAGAACAGAATGCTGGGAGGAAGAGGAAGTGAGCTCAGACTGGATAGCTCTCCTCTCTGAGGCAGACACCTCAGCAGAGACACCATGCTCCCCTCTCTCGGGCAGACGTGATAGCTCTGCTCTCTGAGGCAGACAGTGAAGCTCCGACCCAGGATGGACGTAGGCTAGAATCTTCCCGGTAAGCGCACCTTGGGTGCTACATAGATTATTAGAAATGGACTAGTCCAGGTGCGAGAGTTAGCCGAGAAGAGGCTAGATATAATGGGCCAAGCAGTGTTTAAAAGAATACAGTGTCCGTGTAATTATTTCGGGGCATAAGCTAGCAGGTGGCCGGGGTGCTGGGGACGCAGCCCCGCTGCTCCTATTACAACAGAATGGCGCCCAGACATGTGGACAACTGAATCCACTGAAAGCCTGAGACAGCTTGGGAAGTAATTCTAGAACAAAATGACAGCGTTGTACATGGTTTTTTGGTAGCAATAATTTCTCAGTCCTGCTCTGCTTGCTAGAGGCAAGCAAGCGCTGAGGCTTCCTGACTCAGCTTTAGCTGCAAAACCCTGCAGCTCATTAAGAGGTCCTGCCACGAAACATGGTGTTGACGAAAAGCTGAATGCATGCTTTTTGGTTTTCAGCCATAGCAGGAAAAAAGCTGAGCCGTTTTAAAATGCCGGCTTTGTGGGCCGTCCTGCCAGGGCAAACTCTGACTGTTTGAGGCAGGAGGGCCTACTACAGAGAGAGCATTTGAGTGTTGTAGCTTGTTTGCTGGCAAGGACCTTGAAATGCCATAGAGTTGTGGTGGTAAACATGGCTACAACCAGTATCTCTGCCATGAGGCTGGAAAGCTAAGGAATGGGCTGGATCTAGCCATCAAAGCCACGGCTTTAGTCCTACTGATATTGCTTGGCAAATTAAAGACTCATGTGGTCAGAAAAACAGAGAGAGATACAGTAAAGAGAGTGTCAAAGACAAAGAAAATTTTTAAATGATTTACAGTGTTAAAAATATATGCAGACTTAAAGTAAAAAACAAAAATAAGGAAGAAAGAGAGTAGTTGGGTATGGTAGTACACACCTTTAATCCCAACACTTGGGAGGCAGAGGGAGATTGACCTCTGTGACTTCAAGGTGTGGTAGCACATGCCTTTAATCCCAGTGCCTAAAAGTCAGAGACAAACAGATCTCTGTGAGTTCAAGGTGTAGTAGCATACACCTTTAATCCCAATGCCTGGGAGGCAGAGACAGGCGGATCTCTGAGAGTTCAAGGACAGCCTGGTCTACAGAGTTATTCCAGGACAAAGATACAGAGAATATAAAATAAAAGTAAAAATAAACGAAATAGAGGTTAAAATAAAGCACACAAAGATGGAAAATACACAGAGAATTTTGATACTGTATGCTATTATGCTCTCTTTGAATTGTTTGAATGCTGAGGAAGAAGCAACAGCTGCTAAAAGATATTTGTTTATAAATGCTGCTGAACTAATCCAACATAGATATTTTGAAAATGCCTTGACTTTGAAATTTGGATCTAAGGACATGATGCTTTGGAAAAGAGTTTCTTCTTTTGTTTTCACAGAGGATGAGACCCTGTGGATTTCTTCTGTTCAATTTGGTATGATAGACCACGCCCTCCTGAAAGGTTACTGTGAACACCCTCAAAAAATTGCTTCACTCAACTGCCAACTGAGATAACCCTGGCACACAGGTTATACCATGAAAGACCTAATTAACAACGCCCCCATTCAGCAGGAAGCAGTTTGGAGAGAAATAACTGCGCCCATATTCCCAAATATTGTTTATAAATGTTCTTTTACATTTAAAGGGGGATATGATATAGATATGAATAATTTGCATTGGTATGGATTTTAAGGTCAATTTTGTTATATGTATATGTATTTCTGATCTTGATTAAGGTATTGTGATTGTGTAGTTCACTTAAAATGTAATGTATATAGGTTGTTAATAGATAATCATAATAATCAAGTTTGTAGTCATGTTAGTTAAGATTTTCTAGATGTACATAGATATATTTTAGATAGGCATTCTTCATATCTTTTAAAGATTATAGAATATGGCATTTAAAATATTTTAATAACTTAGGACTTTTCATGACAATGAGACATGTCTGCTCCTGGCGGCACCAATCTATTTCGAGAGGAAGATGGGCGTTGAAGAGGCTCCTTATGGAGTTTGATAGCCATTTGGGCAAGAAACTGCTCTTGCCTGGACTGTTGCATAAACTGGACACAAAGAACCCGCAGAGAGAGGACTGATGAACTTGCCTAAAGGTGAGATGGTCTTTCGGGGTTCCTGACTCATGAAAGAGTCTGCGACACATTCTGCAGGACACAGCAGAAAGTGACTGAACTGTCTTCGAAATTTCCTGCTTCATGGAAAAGTCTGATGGATACTATGGGCCTGAAGGTCGAAGATGGATGCCCTAATGGTACAAAAGAACTTTGGGTGACTGTCCAGGTAGCGAGATGTCTCTGTCATTTCTAGAGTTTTGGATTTCTTGTTTGCTTAGGTAATATTATATCCTTCTGGAGTCTTTGATGGAGTTGAAGAATGGATAGTTATAGTTTTCCATTATTATGATAAAGATAAAATAGATATAAATATTGTAACTGTGATTCTTGCTTAATAACTGTTTTGCTATATGTAATTTTACTATGTTAAAGTTAAAGCCTTTCTTTTTTGTTTAAACAGAAAAAGGGGAAATGATGGAGGAGGGTCATCTTTCTATCTGTTGTTTCATTGGTTAAGTAATAAACTGCTTGGCCTCTGATAGGGTAGAATTTAGATAGGCGGATTAAACAGAACAGAATGATGGGAGAAAGAAGCTGAGTCAGGAGTCGCCATGATTCTCCCACTCCAGGCAGACGCAGGTTAAGATCTTCCCTGGTAAGCCACCTCGTGGGCTACACAGATTATTAAAAATGGGTTAGATCAATATGTAAGAGCTAGCCAATAAGAGGCTGGAACTAATGGGCCAGGCAGTGTTTAAAAGAATACAGTTTCCGTGTAATTATTTCAGGTACAAAGCTAGCCATGTGGGCAGCCGGGTGGCGGAACATAGCCAGCCGCCCCTATTACAACAAAAATGTAAAAATGTAAAAGCCCATTGGGTAGTGTTACAGTTCACACCTCCTGTCCCCTCCGAGCACTAATTTGGATGGCTTCTGTTGTTCTATCTTCAGGTTCGTTGGCTTTATTTTTTTCTTCTGCACTGTCAAACCTTCCCATTAGCCTATGCAAGGAATTTTAATTAGTGGTTTCATACTTTTTATTTCTTGATTTTCTAGCTTATTCCTTTTGTATGGGAACAACTGTCTGTTAAAAATCACATCACTCATTAAGTCCACTTTTCCCCATTGACTCCTATACATATTTAAAATAACCATTGCAGAGTGCCTGTCTGTTAGGGCTAACACATTTGCCGTCTACGCGGGCATCTATTGCTTTCCTCCCACCCTCACTTTAGGTCACATTTGCTTGTCCTTGTATGTTGATAGTTTTTATTAAATGCAGACACTGTTGATACTGTTCCTGGGAGACCAGATTTAAATGTCAGAGTGCTGCGTTTTATTCCAGCAGAAAGATAATTAGCTGGAACATAAACCTGATTGATTTGAAACTCGGTAGCTTTAGGTTATGTCAGGATTTGAAATCTGGTGGTTTTAGGTTATAGTATGGAAGTGTCCAGAGCTGCCTTTATTCTAGGGTTATAGACACTATTACTCAGACTGGGGCTTAATTAAACTTTTAGAGTTTTGGTGAGGCCCCTCTGCTCTGCCAGCTCTGTTTCTCCCAGCAGTAGGAACCCCAGACCTATCCAGCTCCCAGTTCTTGCTCATCTGCACTGAGCTGCATGCCCAGAGTCTCCAATCAGATCCAAGGGGAGCTTCATGTCCATTTCTGAAACTCCTCCACACTTCTTACCTGAGTCCTTTATAACTCACTCCACAAAGTCTGTGGACCTCAGTTGCCCTAAAATTGAACCCCTCCTGTCTTTGTTTCCTTGCCCCCTTGTCCTCCAGGAATGAAGCATGCCTCAGGGCCGACGGCTGGGACAGAGCTTCTGTTCACTTTGTGGTACTGCCTAGCCTTTTCTGTCTTCAGTTGCTTTGTGTGTTTTGCTCAGTTTCATAGCCATTTGCAATGACAGGGATAGACTGAAGTCATCTGCTGGTGGCAGACATTATGATATACTTTTTACTAATATTTAGTGGCAATTTCTAATGTCAGTCTTGCTGACATTTAATAGTATCTTAGACTTAGCTTCATTTATGTACTCTAGAATACTTAATATTTTATCATGATCATATTTTAATTTTCATTTCTTAAATAGTTAGGAAGTTACTGTACGTTTTCTACACAGTTTATACTTCATAGTACCAGCTTTAATTATCTGTGGGTATAGTACATTTGCATATTCTTGCATTTTACTTATTTAATTCAACTATGTGACATTTCACTAATTAAAATTCATATATGAGACTTTTGTATCATATAACTAGATGACTAGCTATCAGCCACTCTGGCAATAGCTGAAGCCAGATACTCTTAGACACTTTATATAGGCATGGGGGTCAGGGTGAGGTGTGCCTTTTGAAGCTCTTCTACTTTGTTTAATACTAACATTTGACTTTCTGATGAGGCAATATTTGTTGAATTTTTACAGAGACTGTGGCCTAGTATGCTAAAAACTGGGGAGAGCATGAAATAAAAAAAATACGTAGCTGTAAAATTCCCCAGTTGTGATTTTTTTTTCCCATAAAATTGCAGTCCCACTTCATGCCCAGGCTTCAGAACAGCTGTCCTTTCTAGAAATCGTTAGACGGATTGATTTCTGGGTCAGTGTCTTTACCATTGGAGGAATGACCAGACGAGTAGTGGCACAAATCACAGCGGGACACAGAGAGAAGCAGAGATCTCAGCTTTCCTATTGAGACATTCCTGTGCTTTGCTCCTGTGTGTCTGAGTGTCTGTCCTCGGTGCAGTCAATCCGATAGCATGGAAATCACACTCGATGGAAAATAAGGGCGCAGTACTGGCATTTCACACACACGACTTTTCCTTTGTGGGTTCAAGGTTCTAATTTAAAAATGATCAGAGTTTTCTAACTTTATATTATGCGATTTGAAAATGTAATATATGCATATTAAAATGATACCAAAAGTATAGCGTTTACCTTAAGTGTTTATTTTTACATGAAAGAATATATAATTGGTTCTGTAAGGAAACTCAAGGGTGATACATAACACCATCCAAAACAGTACTTCCAAAGAAACTTTGCAAACTCTGAAGCTGGTGGAAGTGGGGCAGGAGAGCAGCAGCTAGAGTGCCATCTGGCCGCCGTCTTGGTTTCTGAAGAGTTGGGTAACTGAGCCCTTTGTGACTGGCCTCTCATCGGAGGCGGAAACACTGTTCCCAGGGCACCCTGAAGTGGGTTTATCTTGGCAGTGAAAACTCCGATTAAAGTAAGATTTGTACAGTCAATAGACGGTGTGTTCTTTATAAACGTTTCAGTCTGTAAGGTTGAGAAGCAGGGTAGTTATAGGATACTCTTTTAACTTATTTTATTTTATTTGAAAACTAACTCACTGAATACCCCCATTACCCTACATTGGTGATTAAATACCACTTTTCATTTCTGCTAACACTGATGGATGAGACCCCAGTTGGTTGCTGATCCTGTTTATTTCCCCCCTCAAGCACACTCCTCTTTCCATTTCAGATCCAGCCCAGATACACAGTTCGCGTGATGGCACTTGCCACTAGATATCGACGTGTGACCAACCAGAGAAGGCTATTTTTATCAAATCCTAATTAAAACATTGGAAGTGACCAGTTTTTAAAGAAACAACTGCTGAATTTTAAAATGAGTGACTCTCTCAACTCAGCTAATGTTCTTAAGGTGTTTTCACTGTTAGTATTATATATAAATATTATTGCATACATATAACAAAATATACAGAGCATACATATTATGTATATATGTGCACACACATTTTATTACACACATATAACTCATGGTATAGAATGTCCATAAATACTATACAATCACTGGCCTGTCGTTTCCTTGCTTATTGATCAACTCTGGTCCTCCTTGGAGACTGCCTTCCGAGGAGAGGAGGGGGTGATCATGAAATGGGGATGGAAAAATCTGGCCTGTGATCTCCCATGTCTTAAGTTTCCTTTGTCAGTCTTATTGTCATAACCCTCCCTTTGAGACCTACTTTAAAATTTTATTTTAGTTTTCATTTCTGTGTATGCACATAGGTGACCTTCTAAGTGGATTACACAGGTTTACTTGGGCATTGGGGCCTGTGCATGTGCAGAGGCCAGACAAGGGACTCCTGGAGCTGGTGTTATGGGTGTTTGGTGATCTGCTTGTTGTCAATGTTCAGACACTGGGATTTGAACTCTGATCCTCATAGATATGCCCCGAGCACGCTTCACCACTGGGCAATTTCTGTGGCGCCAAGAACTGCCTCCTGTTCCGTTGTTATCTCACCTAAGCAGCTGCTTGCTTTCTGCATTCTCAGACTGCACATCAGTCCTTTTACTGAATGCTTCATGACTGCTAATTAATTGTAAGGTATTTTGTACCCAGTAGTATCTTTCTGGCTAAACCTCTTAAACTTGAGACAATTCTGAAGAGCTGTGGAATTGGGGAAGAATTGCGCTGGAGTGTGGTGACGCTGTCCCGAGTTGGGTCAGGGTATCTCATGGTATGGACACACAGAGGAAAGGTTCAGCTGATGTCTGAGACAGCCACTGTGTTCAATCTAACTAGCAAATGTCTGTTGAGGAGAGGAAGAAGAGAGGACATTCAAATTGCGTGGAGGGAACATATTAAGTCATCATGGTACGCTGGATCTTGTGGCGTTCTGCCATTTTCCTCGTAGTTGGTGGACTCATTTTGATGCACCTTAGATTTTCATTGGATAAGTCACAGTTGTGGGATTAGTCTTACTTTTAAATCATCACCTATATTGCTACTAAATTTCTGAGAAAACTACATGAACAACTATGTAGAAAGTTCTGTCTGTCCAGCCTGCTGCCTCCAGTTTTTCTCCTCCTCCTCCTCTTCTTCTTTTTTATGCCAAAGGAAATACCTCTCCCCCGCTCTCTGCAGCAGTCTGGACTTCCTTGCGTGGCTGAGGCAGTGTTGGCAGGGCTGGATAAATAGAATGCAAGCCCACAGACCCTGGTGCCAGGGATCACAGAGTCAGTGGACCCTAGGGGAGGGTTGACTCTGCTGTGCCAGCTTAACTCAGGTTTCAGTGGTTTGTCTTTGCAATATAGGGGAGTCTCACTGGAAATGTGTGATTTCTTTTAAACCACTGGCTAAATTCAGTTTTGTAAGGTCTTTACCCCTACAAGTGTACACATTAGTCCCCTCTCTCCCTGGACCTGAAAAGAATCGAGTATATTTAAAACTTGAGTGCAAAGAAAAAAATAGAAAAGAAACATTAAAAAATGTTAGCAGGAAATACAAAAATTTAAATCTCTTACATATTTATTATGTAAATGCATGGGACATACACATTTTTTATCTTTCCACCTATTTCTTGCCTCTATGGTTGGTTCTATAGTTGCTATGGGGAAGGGAGGTCAGAATGGGTTTGCAAGTTCTCTGCAGCTGAGACAGAAATAACGGCCCCTTTGCAGGCGGATTGGCCTTGGATTGGCCTCTGCCCTGCTGGGCTGATGGGGAGGATGCTCGATGATGCATTTGAAAACCCACAGAGGGGAACCGGTCCTCTTCATTTTACTTCTCTCAAGCCTGATCACTGTCATTTTAGTGGCCCTACCACAGGATGGAAGGATACAAGAATGAACTTTCCATCTGGGCCATTTTTTGCTTCACGTGGGTGTTTGGTTCCTTCTGTTTTATTTGTGTGCTTAAATTTTTAATTTTTTTTCATGGATATGAGGGAGGAAGAGCTTAGAAACAGGACCTGATGTAGAACAGTTGGGATTTGGTTAATCTGCTTAGCAGCAATAGCACTAATCGTGGTACCAGACGCTGTGGACAACAGTGCCCCCACCTGCTTCTCCTGCACACACTTCTTGTCTTTTGATTTCATGAAGAGTTGTCGATTTCCTTCTGACTCAGTTTTTGCTTTCTAATACTTTTCTCTTTTTTGTGTATGCATTTCATTTTGAATTTTACTACTGCTGAAAGGATAGCCTTTGACGTCTTTCTCATGATAGCCGAGGGCATAGGAATCTATTCACTCATGTACCAAAGTGAGCTTTTCCTTAACATGATTAAGGGCAATTTTGTATTCCTTTTAGTAATCACAGTACAACAAAGCTAAAGATTTGCATCAAAATGAGACTATGGCCATATTTTTTTGAGGGATCTTTTGTCATTAGGGCAGTTAGGGGGTGCACCCTCTCAATCAGTCAGTTTTCTGACCGTCAATGCTTACAACTTAATGTCACTTTTATGAGGTCAGAATCAGTTACTGGTAATTAAAGCCCTCTTTGTGCCTGGAAAAGTTGAGCTGTACCCTCCAAGGTGATCATGGAAGGTAGATACTTTCATCTGTTAAAAATGCCACACCTAAGACTTAAAGAAGTTAGGTATCATGTAAGGAACACATAGCCCATTTCCTCACTGTCATGCCAAGTCTCTCTGCCATTACTGGGGACCATGTGGCTTAGAGTTTGGAAGGATTCTGCAGTTATGTTAGGCATCTAACTAGGCCAGGCTCCATCTCTGGGCTTCCATGGCCTCATGCCAGCCTTGTTACTGAGGTTTGTATGATGTGCTTGCAGCATAGACATTTCTGATGACTTGCACACTGGGTGCTCACTGTACCCTTGTCTTTGCGCGCTGGGACTGGATATAGTTTCAGTATAGGAGATAAGTGGATAAGTTCAGTGCTAAGAGAATCTGAATTGTCACAATAATCTCAAGAATATGTAGTGTGCCAAGGGGGACATTCAAATGGGAGGTGTAGCCTGTTGTGGGGGTCACTGGGGTTTTGAAATCCAAAGGATGGGCAGAATTAGAAGTTGTGTGAAGTGATTCAAGCCAAGCATATAGACCATGTAGAGAGGAAGGTGGGAGAGACGGGTGTGAGCTGAACCTGAGGAAACCTGCTGAGAAGACAGGCGCAGGGTAAGGTAAAGCAGGGCCGGGAGGCTGTGGCAAGGGTTTGAACTCATGATCAGGACTTGGTTCTCTCCCCACTGTATCTCTTTCTCTGCCAGCATTCCTAGATTCCTGTGAGTGTCTGAAAGGATTGGTAACAGGTTCCCTCTTCCCCCATCCCAAGCGCTATTCTCTCACATCCTTTATCCCCCAAAGAATGTGTTAACTGCTGACAAGTTAAGCTGGAGCTGACCCACACACATCAAGAAGGTCAAGAAAAGGGGTGAAAACTAGAGTTCCATTTGGAAGATCCACAGTTGAGCTAGGCTTAGAAAAAGCTTCCTTCTGATGGTCTCAGATGGCTTGATTTGTCCATATTAACTCCTCTTGTTGGTTTAGCCACTTCTGTCATACGAATGCCTCATTAAACAAATGGAGCTTGCTCCCTGCTGCCAAGTGGGGACGCTCCACTGAGTGGTGAGGTTAGGAGGATGCTTGTGTCTAACAGCAAAGGCTACTGCTCTGGCGCTCTGCCCCCTGGAAATGCTAGATAGCATTTCCCAATAGAAATAAATCTTCAGTCGGTAACCTGACAGAGAGGGACCATCAAGTACAGTCTGCCAGCATCCACTATATAAGTTATGCTTTCATTAAGGAAACCTATCCCAAGAAAGAAAAAGTACTGTTTTTGTAGCCTTGTTTAGAAGATTGTGTTTTTCAACAGTTCCTAGAAAAATAAGCAAAATGAATTTTTGTCCCCTGCCCCCTCCTCTAAGCCAAGTCTCGTGCAGGTTCACATTTGACTGGCGAGTTTACCGTTGGATAAAAGGACATCCCCAGACATCGGAAACTTAGCCCTTAGGTTCTGTCAGTTTCTTAACCACCCCTGTCCTGGATATAAATGGTAGTTTCTGAGATTTGAAGACATGGAGATATAAACCTTTCATCTACTCATTGGTACATTAACATTTTCTTTAAAATAGTTATAATTCATCATTTCTAGGCTGGCGATGGTTAGGGAGAAATGTTTGTCTCTCTTTTTTAAAAGTTGTTTTAATTTAAAATCTGAAGCTCTCTTTTTTTGCCAGTGTGGTATGGAATTTCAAATCAGTTATTGAGGCTCCTTTTGTATGTTCTAATGTTGACTGAGGGTTTTCTGTCCTGCCTGGTTTCTGTCCTCCCACCAGGTCTCACAGCCGTTTAGCCCCCACACCCCCCCAAATCACGCAGAGGTCTATATTAATGATAAACTGATTGGCCCATTAGCTCAGGCTTCTTATTAACTCTTATAGCTTATATTAACCCATTATTCTTATCTATGTTAGCCACATGGCTCAGTACCTTTTTCAGCAGGACATCCCGCCCCCCCCCCCCACAATTTCTCTATATTCAGGTCTTCTGTATTTGTACTGATATTTGTCTATTCTATGAGCTGATATTAGAGAAGCCTGGCAATCTCTAACAGTATTTATTTCCCTTTTATGTTTAATTTCTCTCAGTTTCTGCTTCTTGTGCCCTGAAGCACTCTTTAGGAATGAAGAGAGCTGTGCGCCTGTAGCACAAGGACCCATTCATTCTTGATGGGTGGCCCTTTTCTTCTTTAGCAGCCCCTTCTACCTCCATCTTAGTGATCTAGCTCTTCTCCTCACATCTGCTGATTTTCCCAGGCTTCTGCCAACAGGGAAGGTGACGTCGGGTTTGCCAGACACAATTATGCTTGCTATGTCTCTTTTTCTCTCTGCTGTTGGAGATTGAGTTAGACCTTGAATATGCCAGGCAAGCGCTCTATCACTGACCTACACCCCTACACCCCCAGCCTGCATTTGATGTACCTTTAGATAAGACCAATTTCATAATAGCTGTCTAGCCTGGAGATGACTCTTTTTTTTTTTTTTTTTGTCAAGTTCTGATTCCTGGCAGTACAATTACAGTTAGCCAGACTGTGAGTGGGTGAGAGTTTGTGTCTAAACTCTGGTGACCAATATGTAAGGATTTACCGTTTTCTCTGAAGGGAATTTCAGTATGCAATAGTTAACTTGCTCGTTATAGCTCCGCAGAGCTTGGCTCTGCTTTTCTGTCTGGTTACTTTACACTTAATGATGACCGCACACCTTATGTAAGCCTTTAGAAATGGTGTACAAATGCAAACGCCTGTAGGAATCAGGCTGCAGTCTGACTTCCTGAAGTGCTCTACTGTGGAGAGACAGGAAGTCATGGGGCTTGCTGTGTCTAAAGGCTCAGCTCTTGTGGCTTGCCATTCCAGATGGAGGCCCGGTGCTACTAGTTCTTCAAGATTAATTTGGTAATCTAGACCTGTTTTATTAACTTATAAATAATTCAAAGTTATTAAAAAACTCAGTGAGTCATGCAATATTTGCAAAGCAAAAATATGTCTATAAATTGTGTTGCTGGTCTGTGGTGCTGTGGTGACTAGGTTTTCTCCCATCGCTCTTAGGGACTCCTTTGCATCTGTCTTACCAGACTGTTGCAGCCACACTGAACGGGCATTTCTAAGTAGAACAGAATGCTTCAGCCCATAGCCTGATATGACCTCAGGAGAGGGTGACAGGAAAGTGACATTACCTGGGATGTTTGTGCTGTGTTGTGAGGTGGATGCTCGTACTCTGACAGTGACAAAGAGGAGTGGTTGTCCACTGAGCTCCCTGGGTTTCTGCCTTGTTGCCCAGTCCAGGCCTCAACGTCTCCTGAATCTCTGCTGCATCTGTAGACCTGCTCCTTACCTCCTATGTCCATGTTCCTGGCTGTTCTGTTTGCCCTGGAATGCTGGTGGTTAGAGGTGAAGTCAGTGGGAAGGCACTAAAAATAACTCTCATACTATTAAAGTATAATGCCATGTCCGTATATTAAGTGTTCGATGCTTCAGCAAGAAAATTAGGATAGGAATTTTGTAGTAGCTGTTTCTGTCTACCAACAATAAAATGCAGTGTTAGCTGGCATAAAGTAGAAATTTGGCAGTGATCCCATACATTGATTGTAACCAATGTACAAGAGAACCATCTGCATTCATAAAATTAACCAGATGTTATGTTTATGGTCAAAATTTAATTGCAATTAATACAAACATATTTTAGTTCTTATAGCATTTTTAAAAGATCATAAATTAAGTCTATAAATAATTTCATCTAATTAAATTTATTTAAAATAGAGGGAAAAAGTCATCTGTTTTTAAAAAATCTCAGTATCAAAAAATTGTAATATTTCCTCAGTTTCCTTCAGAAAATGTGGACTAGAAGTTTAGTATGTTGCAACTTACTTAACTCTGATGGAACTACACAACCCAGCAGACTAGAGGAATTAGATGTATATGCTGTTGGGCATGTGATAGACAATACCTGTGTCCTGTGTGAATAATGGAAGCCCAGGAGCATCCTTTGGTTGTGACTCCTATTAAATGTTAGAGCAGGAGGATAATGTAGGCTCCCCAAAGTGCCACAAACACAAGTTCCTGTTTGCTTTACCTTCTGCATTCTAGGGAAAGTGTTCTTCAGGGAGGCTGACCCCCAAACAGAAGCACCTCCAATAACACCGGATGGTGCTCCATTTTAAAATCTCAGTTGGGTTGCTTGGGCCAGTGCCCATTATGAACGTCCACTGTGCTGGGTTTGCTAAAGACTTCATGTCATTTGCATCTGGCCCTGGGCAGATGGCTGTAAAACACCCTTGGTCCCTTCTGTTGACTGGGGATGGTCCTTAGGACTTCTCAGGATTCCTACTGGCAGCTTCTTTTTGGATGAATCATACTTCTTGATCTGACATAATATAATTTTTTTTTGCTTCAAATCTTAGGAAATGAGTCTTTAGCTTTTAGAAAGAGGAAAGAAAACTTTAACTTTGAATCTCAACTCCTCAGAGGAAACATGGCTGTGAACTTTATTCCTTTCTTATTTAATTGCTGAGTCCTTCAGAATTCATGAGGGGACCTTAGTTTCCGGGGAAACACTAAGAAAAGATTGAACTCTGCAAAATGTTACCAATTCTGCCCATGAATTATGCATTTTACATGTAAATATTGCAAATTGTAGGATGTTGTAAGTGAATTTTTAGTCTAATATTTAGCATTAAAGTTTAAATCCTTGCCTAGAATTTTAAACATGGAAATATACTTTAAAAGAAAGTTGGGTTTTCAGTTGATGTTTTACAGATTGGGTAAAAATTAAGCATTTAAAATGTGAAACACTCACTTCTTTACCTTAGAGTAGCAAAGATTTTATTTTTAGGCTGGATTGGCTGCACTGACTGTGCTGGAGTCCTGGGACACTGCCACAAGGCAGGATTTTATTTTAGTTTTACCTTCACACCCTTTGAATCTGTTCAAAACCAAGTTCTGTTTAATCCAGAGATTAAAAATGAAAGCAGGCTAAAAACTTGTTTGATTATTCCAGATGAAAATTAACAGACAGAAATCTCAGCTCTTGCCAGACGGGTTGTCAGGCATGCCTTCTCTAGGCTCCATGGCGCTTCACAGCCTTCTGTCCCTGCAGCCAATCAGGAAGGCCCCTTGTGCAGATAAGATAACACTGCACCAGCTCATGGATGTGTGATGTCAGCTGCCTTTGCCCAGATCATTAAATGAGTGGTTCTCAACCTTCCTAATGCTGGGATCCTAAAATACAGTTCTTCATGTTGTGGTGACCCCAATCATAAAATTAATTTTATTGCTACTTCATAACTGTAGTTTTGCTTCTGTTATGAAACATAATGCAAATAATTGTTATGCAGTATATCTATTATGTGATCCCTGTGAAAGGTCCTTTGACCCCCCCCCCCCCGAAAGGGTTCATGACCCACAGGTTGAGAACTGATTTGAGGTGTGTAGGCCCTCTCTGAGATAGGAATGGGGAGGGTGCTTTAGTGTCTCTCAATTACAATTCAAAAATTATCTCCCAGCTAGGCGGTGGTGACACACACCTTTAATCCCAGCACTCGGGAGGCAGAGGCAGGCGGATCTCTGTGAGTTTGAGGCCAGCCTGGTCTATAAGAGCTAGTTCTAGGACAGGAACCAAAGAGCTACGGAGAAACCCTGTCTCGAAAATCAAAAAAAAAAAAATTCCTTAACTACATCTTTTTTTGTAAAGACGTTTGTGGTAATGGAGAGTGACTTAGGTGACTTCAAAATTCCTGCTCCATAGAGCAAACAAAGTTTATGTCATCTTGACATCAGCTAGAGTCATCTGAGAGGAGTGGGCCCCAATTGAGAAATATCTCCATAAGACTGGGCTACAGGCAAACCTGTAGATCATTTTCTTAGTAGTGTTGATGCAAGAGGGCCCAGGATATTGTAGTTGGGCTTATCAATGGGCTGGGGGTCCTAGCTTCTATAAAACAAAACAAAACAAAAACAAAAACAAACAAACAAAAAATGGCTGAGGAAGCCATGGGAAGCAAGCTAGTAAGCAGCACCCTCCATGGCCTCTGCAACAGTTCCTGCCTCCAGGTTCCTGCCTTGTCTGAGCTCCCATCCTGACTTCCTTCAGTGATGGACCATAACGTGAGAGTGTAAGCCAAGTGAACCCTTTCCTCTCCCACTCGCTCCACAGCTACAGCTAGCTGCCTTGACAGTTGACAGACGTGTCAGACACACGCATCACAGTCGAGGCAGCAAAGATGCCGTTGACGATGGCGCTGGGGAAAGTGGATTTTCCACGTGTGGAAGAATGAAAGGAGACCATTATCTCTCATCCTGTACTAAAAGCGATTCCAAACAGATCAGAGGCCGAATGTGAGACCTGTTACTTGGCAACTGCGAGAGGAAAACTTAGGGAAAACACTGAAACATACAGACACAGATAAGGATTTTTGTGGAAAAAATAAATCCAGTAGTCTAGACATAATCCAAAGAATTGATGAATAGGATTGTACGAATCCAAAGGCTTTGGAACAGCGAAGGAAATGAGCAGCAGAGCGGAGAGGCAGCCTAAAGAAGGGAGGAAGTCTTTTCCAACTGCACATCAGCCAGGAGGTGAATGTCTAACACGTGTGAACGAATGCCTCACCGCCAGGGGGGTCTGATCTGCTGTACAGCGAAGGAGTAGGAGGGGTGGGCTCTTGCTCCGTGTCCAGCTAGTCTTTTCTTTGCCTTGCTTGTCTAGGGTTCAGCTGGATTCGAAACGGCTGGTGGTAAGACTGGAAAGGATTCTGAAAAGGCCAAGACCAGGATGATTACCACCTTGTGGGCGTCTTCAGTGACACTGAAGTCTAGGGCAGCTTCCCTGGTGGGGTCTGGTCCTGCAGAGAGCAGTGTGGCTGCCCTGGAGCAGCCCACTGATGACCTACTTGAACTGTCAGGAAACATCAGAAGTCTTAAACTGTGTTACCTGTACATCACTTACAACTTGGTTTCCATGGAGATGAAGAGCCAGACTCATCATCAGTGCTACAGTTGCTGCTGCTGGTGCCATCCCACACATCTCCAAAATTCTGATTGGGAAGAAAGGACAAGAGAAGAGTGTCTAAGGCTAGCTATATTCCTTATCATTTTAGAACTCTATTTTAAAGATTTCTTTTTAGTTTTTAAAATTGTATATACAAAATGCATGTCTCTGTGTGGGTGTTCGCAGGTAAGAGATCAGCAGAGGCCACCTGGTCCCCTAGAGCTGGAGCTAAAGGCAGTGGGGAGCTGTCTGACATGCTGGGACCTACACTCAGAGCCTCTGCAAGAGCAGTATTTGCTCTTAACGCTGAGCCGTCTCTCCAGCCCCAGCACCCGAAATATTCTGAGCTGCTAGTTAGTGTTGACGATTTCAGTAAACCATAGTCTCTGGGAAAGACAGTTTGGAGAAAGGTGTTGATTCTGAAGCAGTGGGTTGTGGTTGAGTCGGATGTGGTGGTTTTGTTTGTTTGCTTTTGTTTTGTTTTGTTTTTGAAGCCATGGATTTTGTGATGCAGAAGTTATAAGACACACATTTGGTTTTGTCTAGGCTTTATTTTCACTCTGGTGGATTAACTCAACAAAAGGCATATACCCCAAACTAAGCAAACAGACAGAAGCCAGCTAAATGGCAACAAAAGGCCTGAACACCCCATGTAATCCCCCAACAATAATCAGTCTATTAATGGACTAAGAACTGCATGTTCCAAAAAGAATGACTACACATGGCTGATAAAGGCTGAAGACGTGTTCCTTGGACCCCAGGGAAAGGCGTTAAAACTGCTTTGAGAAAACAGATGACAACAAATGCTGGTAAGGATATGCAGCTGACAGTGTGAATTTGTGACACCACTGTCGAAGTCAGCATGGCGTTTCCCCAAAGCCAGCAGTTTAACTACCATATCCCAGCTATACCATTCTTTGGTACGTACTCAAAAGCTTTCTAAGTCAGCGTACTTGAGAGATACTTGCACACCCATGTCTATAGCTGCACTTTTCACAATAGCCAGGGGATGCAAGCAGCCTTGATGCCTATTAATAGAAAAATGGAGGGAGAAAACATGGTACATATATACATTGGAATTTTACTCAGCCACAAAGAAAAATAGAATCCTGACATTGACAGGAAAATGGCTGCTATTAGAAACCATTATGTTAGAATGAAGTAAGATAGACTCAAATACTGAATATTATTTCACATTTAAACTTAATTTTGAAATGGAAAATATGGGTTTATCCGTAGCTCTGTGTGTGTGTGTGTGTGTATGTGTGCGCGTGCATGCATGCATTCATGCATATGTGTTTGAATGCACACAGCATGCTTCCTGAAACTATAAAGGTGACTATGGGAGGGGAATATACATGTCATGAAAGCATGGAGCATAGAGAAAGGAGAGTATGGGGAAAGACAGAGAACCAGTCAGAGTGGGTGTCTTAGGGTTTCTATTGCTGTGAAGAGAAATTATGACTATGGCCATTCTTTTTATCATCATTATTATTTTAATTTCATTTTACATTCTAACCACAGTTCTCTCTCCCACTTCTTCTCCTTCCAACCCTTCCCTTCCCCCAGCTAACCCCCCACCCACTTTTCCCGAGGGGTAAGTCCTCCCATGGGGAGTCAACAATGGCTGGCACATTAAATTGAGGTAGGGCCAAGCTACTTCCCCCTGCATCAAGGCTGAGCAAGGCATTCTACTCTAGAGAATGGACTTCAAAAAGCTAGCCCATGCTCTAGGGATAAATCCTGGTCCCACTGCCATGGGTCTCCCAGATAGACCAAACTGCACAACTGTCTTCCACATGCAAGCTCTACAGCTGTCAGTCTAGATAGAGTCTGTAAGTTCTTGGGAGCTTGGTTCAGCTGTCTATGTAGGTTTCCCCTGTCATGATCTTGACCTCCCTTGCTCATATAATCCCTCTTCCCTCTCTTCAACTGATTCCCTGAGCTTGGCCTGATGCTTAGCCGGATCTCTACAAGTGGTTCCATCAGTTACTGAGTGAAGGCTCTATGATGACAGTTGGGGTATTCATCAATCTGATTAAGGGGAAGGCCAGTTCAGGCACCCTCTCCACTATTGCTAGGAGTCTTAGCTGGTGTCATCCTTATGGAGTCCTGGGAAATTTTTCTAGCACCAGGTTTCTCCCTAACGCCATAATGGATCTCTGTATCAAGATATCTCTTTATTGTTCTCCCACTCTGTCTCTGCCCCAACTCGACCATCCTGTTCCCTCATGTTTGTTCTCATCCCCAATCCCCTCTCTTCAACCACCCACCTTGCTCCAGTTTACCCAGAAGATCTGATCTAATTCTCCTTCCCAGGGTTATCCATGTGTCCCTTTTAGGGTCCTCCTTATTATCTAGCTTCTCTGGACCTGTGGGTTATAGTCTGGTTATTCTTTGCTTTACTTATGAGTGAGTTTTTTTTTGTCTTTCTGAGTCTAGGTTACCTCATTCAGAATTTTTTTCCCCTAGTTCCATCCATTTGCATGCAAATTTTGTGATGTCATTATTTTTTATGTCATTTTTTTTCAGATGAGTAACACTTCATTGTGTAAATGTACCACATTTTATTTATCCATCCTTTGGATGAGGGGCATCTAGGTTGTTTTCAGGTTCTGGCTATTATGAACAATACTGCTGTGAACATTGTTGATCAAATGTCTTTGTGGTATGATTGGACATTCTTTGGATATATGCCCAAAAGTCATATCACTGGGTCCTGAGGTAGACTGATTTCCAATTTCTGAGAAGTTGGAATACTGATTTCCAAAGTGACTATAATTTTGCACTCCTACCAGTAGTGGAGGAGTGTTCCCCTTACTCCACATCTTCTCCAGCATAAGCTGTTTTTGATCTTAGCCATTCTGACAGGTATTAAGATGCTATCTCAGAGTTGTTTTAATTTGCATTTCCCTGATGACTAAGGATATTGAGCAATTCCTTAAATGTCTTTTGGCCATTTGAGATTCTTCTGTTGAGAATTCTCTGTTTAGATCAATACCCCCTTTTAAAATTGGATTATTTGGTATTTTAATGTCTAGTTTCTTGAGTTCTTTATTTATTTTGAGATCAGTCCTCTGTCAGATGTGGGGTTGGTGAAGATCTTTTCCCATTCTTTAGGCTGTCATTTTATCTTATTGACAGTGTCCTTTGCTTTACAGAAGCTTTTCAGTTTCAGCAGGTCCCATTTATTGATTGTTACTCTCAGTGTTTGTGCTACTGATGTTATATTTAGGAAATGGTCTCCTGTGCCCTTGCATTCAGGGCTACTTCCACTTTCTTTTCCATCAGGTTCAATGTAAATGGATTTATGTTGAGGTCGTTGATCCACTTTGGCGTTGAGTTTTGTGCATGGTGATAGACATGGATCTATTTGCAATCTTTTACATGTTGACATCCAGTTATGCCAGCACCATTTGTTAAAGATGCTTTCTTTTTTTTCCATTGTACAATTTTGACTTCTTTGTCAAAAATCAGGTGTTCATAGGTGTGTGTATTAATGCCAGGGTCTTCAATTTGATTGTGACTATGACAATTCTTATAAAGGAAAACATCTAATTGATAACTTACAGTTTCAGAGGTTTAGTCCATTATCCTTATTGTGGGACATGGTGGCATACAGACATGGTGCTGGAGAAGGAGCTGAGGACTCTACCTCTTGATCTGCAGGCAACAGGAAGTGAACTGTTTACCACACTGAGGGTATTATCTTGAGCAAAGATTGCAAAGCCCACCACCACAGTGACACACCCCCTCCAACAAGGTCACATCTAATTCTGCCACTCCCTTTGGGAGCCATTTTCTTTCAAACTGCCACACAGATGAGGGAAGTCAGGGAGGGTAATTAATGAGAAAAAATGTATAATGCCACATGTATGAAAATGACAAAATAAAACACATTGTTTTGTAGACCAAGCTAAAAATGAATAAAAAAAGTTTTAAAAAGAAAGGAGCCTGGCACGGGAGGGATGACTTTGGTCATGGACACTGACTTGAGATGCCTTAGAGATATCAAATAGAGGTGTCTAGGAGGTGATGAACTGAGATTTGCATTTGAGAGAGATGTTTGGGAGCCATTTTTGTATAAATGAGACTCCAGTTCAAGATTGTAGATGTGATTCTGCAGGAAGAGTGTGGCGATCAAGAAGTCTTCTGAGGAATACAAACACTTGAAGCCACACAGAAAGGAGTCTAACTCCAGCCAGACCAAGAAACACTCCCCAAAGGGTGGTGGGGCGGGCTTCAAATTGTCTCCCTGAGGGAAGTGGATTTCAACAGAAAGCCTGCTCATCCTTGGTATGTGCCCTTGAGGGTACTGCGTAGCCACAGGGTCTCTGGGAAGCTGGAGGAAGTGGTGGGACAGGAGCAGATCAAAGCCAGAGGGAGAGAGTGATCAGTAGACAGCCAGTGTAGAGAGTTCTTCAGAGTCAGCTGAAGACTCTAGCAGCAGATCCTGGGGAGGGCAGGGTCTGGGATTGTTTTGGAATGGAATAACTGGAGAATGTTTAAATGCATTTAAACAGGAGTTCCTGTGCCGACAGACTGCAGTCTGTGGGAAGGTTACTAAGGGGACCAAAGAAGAGAAGTCAAAGCTCTCCTGGTGGGAGGAGGGCACGTCTCTAGATAAACTTCTCTAGCAGTGGGGAGAGGGCATTGAGGCAGAGGCAGCTGACCTGTAGGTTTACAGTCAGGAGAATGGGGAGGTTTCCATGTAATGGGTTTTTGTAAAAGTCCATTATAATTTAAATATTTTTCTTTCTTAATGCAGTAATAATAAACATTTAGGAGATATTTCAGTGCATGTTTTCCATAGATAAACTGCCTGCTTTGAGTCCAGAGTGTACATTTTTTAACCTTATGATTATGTGTCTACAAACTGGTTTTAAGTTTTTTTTTGTGGGTCTCTATTTTCCCTTTTTGGGGGGACAAGTTTTATTAGAACAAACAGCTCCCAGCAGGGAGATCAGAAGGGCCCCAGCTGTGTGGATTCCTGCTTAATTCCTTATAGAATTAAATGAATGTATCTATATAGAGACTGTAGGCTAGGATGGTCAGTGTGCCCTATTGCTTACCCAGCAAGAACAGTCATTGTGGTCACTGTTGTCTCTGACAGTCCTCCTGTGGTGAGAGGGTGGGAGCACAAACCCTTGTGTAGGTGGAGCACCGCTTTTACAAGGATTAAGTAACTAGCTTGTGTTCCACAGCTCATTGGAAGCAAGAGCCAGATTTCCAGTCAGACCCACACAGATTCACCTGCCCCTTTGCAAGCTCTAGAAGCCACCGGTCTAGAATGTTCCTTCTGCAGCTGTGCCAAAGTGTGAGATTCAAGAATCAGATCACATGAGGATGTAAAATAAATCCAGTGAGTGCCACAGAGGCTTTCTCTTGCTGGCAGGGTCCTCTTTCCTGACCCTATCCCTGTCCCTATTCCTGCTGCATCCCTGCCCCATCCCTACCCCACCCCTGCCCTCCTCTGCATTACCTGTTTGAGCAATTTCCACCATTTTTAGCTTTTGATTTCAGTTTGTTTATACTGATGTGTGTGTGTGTAAATTATGTGAGTTTATCATGAAATTAGTATGTTTGCGGATGGATGATAAACATTGCCTTGCATAGATTAACAGGGCTATGTGCTTTCTCCCCTGCATTGGAGCAGTCTGAAGAATGCAATGGTGGAGCTTTCGTGGCTGCTTTTTGTGTTTTGTTTTGTGAGGCATGGCATTGCCGTGTAGCCCAGGCTGTCCTGATTTCACAGTCCTCCTGCTTTAGTCTTCCCACTTGGGGAGCACGTGCCTCTGTCATAGTGCTCAGCTCCTCCTCTCCCTGTCCGTCCCATTCTCCCTTCCTTCCTTCCTTCCTTCCTTCCTTCCTTCCTTCCTTCCTTCCTTCCTTCCTTCCTTCCTTCCTTCCTTCCTT